>PQWQ01000003.1:2417500-3617500 GCA_002943765.1 Psoroptes ovis | reverse complement strand
ATTTCATTGAATCTTAGTTTCGTTCATCGAAGATTTCATTGCGTTTGTTTCCTTTGCGGAAAAAAATTTTAATTTGTTTTTCATTTATTCAATTCATCAAGTACCAATCAACAAAAATCAAAAATGTGTGACGACGAAGTAACAGCATTGGTTGTTGACAATGGTTCCGGTATGTGCAAAGCCGGTTTCGCTGGTGATGATGCTCCACGTGCCGTCTTCCCATCAATCGTCGGTCGACCAAGACATCAAGGTGTCATGGTTGGTATGGGTAACAAAGACTCATACGTAGGCGATGAAGCTCAATCAAAAAGAGGTATTCTTACATTGAAATACCCAATTGAACACGGTATCGTTACCAACTGGGATGATATGGAAAAAATCTGGCATCACACCTTCTACAATGAATTGCGTATTGCCCCAGAAGAAAGCCCAGTCTTATTGACCGAAGCTCCATTGAATCCAAAAGCCAACAGAGAAAAGATGACACAAATCATGTTCGAGACCTTCAACAGCCCAGCCGTCTACATCGCCATCCAAGCTGTATTGTCATTGTATGCCTCTGGTCGTACAACCGGTATTGTCTTGGATTCAGGCGATGGTGTCACACACACCGTCCCAATCTATGAAGGTTATGCTCTCCCACACGCCATTCTCCGTTTGGATATGGCTGGTCGTGACTTAACCGATTACTTGATGAAAATCTTGACTGAACGTGGTTACTCATTCGTAACAACAGCTGAACGAGAAATTGTCCGTGACATCAAGGAAAAACTCTGCTACGTCGCCTTGGACTTCGATAACGAGATGGCCACTGCCGCCACATCATCGGCATTGGAAAAATCATATGAATTGCCTGATGGTCAAGTCATCTCCATCGGTTCGGAACGTTTCCGTGCACCAGAAGCTCTTTTCCAACCATCCTTCTTGGGTATGGAAGCTGTTGGTATTCATGAAACTTCATACAACTCAATCATGAAATGCGACATTGATATCCGTAAAGACTTGTTCGCCAACACCGTATTGTCAGGTGGTACAACCATGTACCCAGGTATTGCCGATCGTATGCAAAAAGAAATCACAGCCTTGGCTCCAGCCACCATCAAAATCAAGATCATCGCCCCACCAGAACGTAAATACTCAGTCTGGATTGGTGGTTCAATCTTGGCCTCATTGTCCACTTTCCAACAAATGTGGATCTCCAAACAAGAATACGATGAAGCTGGCCCAGCTATTGTCCACAGAAAATGTTTCTAAACATCAAAAGAAAAGCAACTGGAACCGGAAACAAAACTCAATGGAAATTTTATACGTCAAATTATTATTTATTTGTTTGTATTTTGATTAAAAAAATAATATCAATAACATAATTAAAATATAAAAAATTATAACAAAATCAAATTATAAATACCATCTTCTTATTCATTGTAACAATTAGATCTTGTTAAGACAAACAAAATTTCATTCAAAAAGACGAACACTCAAACATCAATAACATCAAAACATCTGAAGAAATTGAAAGTTAAATAAAGATTAATTTGATTCAAACAAAGAAAAAAAAGAAAAAATGGTCAATCAAAATATTTGACCATATTATTTTGTTCATTAAAAAACATTGGAAAAAGATCAAGAATCCAAACCAACATCAAGATTAATATCACAATCAATACAATTGAATTAATCATTGATTGTTGTTTGGAAATTTTTCGATAATTTTTACGCAATAATCGTAATTCATTCGATAGCTTCAATATTATCGATTTACCATCCGACAATTGATTTGATTCATTCAAATTATCCGACAGCAATACATCATCATCGTTGATATGATCAAATTTTGCTATAAATTTATGTGTAAATATTTTTTGTTTCGAATTATCACCATGATTATCATAATCGATATTAATCTTATCGAATAATTGATTAAATTGTGTTCGATTAATTTTCAAGTACATTTGATTATTGAAATAATCTTTGGATAATGAACACATTATTAATAAAAATTTGTCCTTATTTGTTTTTTTAGTTATCATCATATTTTTAATTAGGTTTGGAATATTGCCAGTAATCACATTATTTGTTGGTTGTAGAATAATATTTATACGAATATATGATTCTGGTAGCAATAATCCTTGATTGGGCGTTACAATATATTTATAGCTACAATTTTTACCATTACCATTACCATCATCATCATTCTTTTCATCATCATCATCATCATCAACACCATTGTTTGTTGATGATGATGATGATGATGATAATGTACAAGAACAATTTGATTGAATTTTAAATGCTAAAATTCTATTTAAATTATTATTATGAATCATAATGGTTCCTGTTGTTAATACCACTGATTTCGATGTTGATGATGATAAATTCAATTTTTTATGAACAAAATTTTCCTTTTCTGGTTCGAAAATTTTTTTCAAATAATTTTGATTTAAATGATTTAATTGATTCATATATAATATACGTCTACGAAATTGTATTATATTTTGTGGATAAATTGTTGCTATTTGTTGATATAATTTTGATTTAGGCGAATGAACTAAGGCAATTTTTTCATCATTTGCATTCGTTGCTGCTGTTGCTGTTGTTGATGATGGTGATGGCGCTTCATGTTCATTTTTTTCGCTTATATTTTTAATTATTTTATCATCACCATTGATATTCAATGCTTCCTTGTTACTTTGTTGTTGTTGTTGTTCATCTAAAAAAACATCACCATTTGTTAATTTTTTTTTATTTTGATTTAAAGATTTCTGTTGTTCTTGCTGCTGCTGCTGTTGTTGCTGTTGTCGTTGTTGTTCTTCAATTTTTTTTATCGCTTCACGACTTTCAATTAAATATGGTTCAAATTGTTTAAGAATTTTATGTGCTTTTTCAGCTGAAAATCCAATCTCTGCACATGCTTCTTCAATTGTTGGACAATTATCCGGTATTCGACGATAATTACGTTGACATTTACCGCCCATAAAATCGGGTAAATTTTCTATTGCAATATATTCATCAATATTATCTTTATTTGTAAATTTTACTATCGATTTCAATGTTGCCGGTACAAATGTCATCGCTATACGTCGAAATGCATCCAACATCCATGATAGTTCATGTATAATCACTAAACGTATACAATATGGAAAATATTTGAATGCAATGTCAATCAAATTTTTCAACAAATCTAAATCCATATTTGCATAACCGGCACCATTACAATCGAATACAACTGTGCAACCATTTTCACCACTTTCCAAATCGACACGATTTATTGTGTAGAATAAAAATAATTTCACAAATAATTCTACATCTTTGATTTTTCTATGTACACGTACACGTAAATATATCACAGGATTACCTTGTCGATCAGGTTCATAAGAGAACAGGGCACCAATTTCAAAAAATTCTTTGGGAAAATATTTTTCACTCAGATTCGGAAAATTTATTTCTTTTCTCCAACGTAATGCTTGAACCAACAGATCATATGCTTCATCTACATTACGTTTTGTTTGTAATAGATAACGTTTTACAAACCAATCGGATTGTTTTATACGTTCAATATCTTGTTCATAATATAATTCTAATCAAAAAATCAATTATTCAATGATATTTATTGTAACAAATAATCAAAGAATTTACCTGCATTTTTTGGCCATTCATTTTCGAAAAAACGTTCACGAATTTTTGCCACTAATGGTGCACTTTTTGATGTATAAACTCTCTTATTACAAATCGTTGGTTGATTCGTTTGTAATTCATTTTGATTTGTTGATGTTTTCATTTTTTGAAAATTTTTTGTTTCTTCTGTCAAATAGAATGAAATGAAACTGTCAGAATGATTTCAAATTTGAAACTAAACTAAAATTTAGACCCCAGAAAAAAAATCAATCGAAGCTAATATTTGAAAACAAAGATATGCAAATGAATGAATGAATGAGGAGAAAAATAATTAAAAATTATTTTTCAAAGAAAAAAAGAAGGAAAAATTTGTGCAGGCAAAAAACAACTAGAAACTAACGATAATCAATAATGATATAATAATCGCGATTGATTTCAATCATCCATGGCAAAAAGTTGTATTGATTCATTTGAATATTTTACACAGGTATTCATCTATTGTATTGTCAACTATTATATTTGAATATGTAATTGAACTCAATTATGATTGATTGATTTTTGACAAAAACAAAAATAATGTTAAAATTTTTGACAAAATAATTATCATAATTACAATTCATAGGACAAAGACCTAAATTATTAACTCGTTGTTGATTATAATAATTGTCTAATATTTCTCTTTTTTCAAATTTTAAATTTGTTTTAGGTGCTTGAAAACATTTTTTATGAATTACAAACACAATTATCTTTGTAATTGATAATCGACTAATGATAATTTCAGAGCTGGAATCTGGAACTATTATCGACTAATGAATGTATCAAGTACCAAAAAGGATCCAACAACCCCTTATTGAATTGTGTCCAGGAATTTAATCGATTATTGATTGATTATTTTGATCGAAAATCAATCAATTCAGGTATCACTTACATCATTATGACAACCTTAGTAATTGATCTCAGGTAATTATAATTTTGAAATCAAAGAAGGAAAATTTTATTATTTAAATTTAGAAACAAAATTATTCAAATTAGATTTCGCAAACATTAAAAAAAATGTCTTCACCATTCTAATTGCAAATCGTTTATGATATAATTTGAGTATCAGAGATTTCAACGATTCAACTATTCATGGTCTGATGGCTTAAGTTTAGGTAAAATGACGATTTGACATTTGCAGAGAAAACGAAAATAAACAAATGCTTACCCAAATCAATGATATAATTGATTGATTGGTAATCATAAAATTTAATCACAGAAAATTACGATTACGTTGATTTGTCGACGATGATTGACCATTGTTATTGATCAATTGTGTAAAATATTCGAATATTCAATCAAAATTTGCCATTTTATTTTTGTCTATTCTTACAATTATGATGTGATTTTATAATTGATTTTAAATGGAAATATTAAATTTTCTATTTTTAAGTAGAAAACAATTAAAATCATACACATATTCAACGTCATCATCATCATCATCGATCAATGTTGTTGATCATTGTTATTGTTATCATTGACAATTGTTATGTTTTGTGGTTACTGGCTGCAATCTGGTTGCTGCCGTTACTGAAAACTCAACTGAACTCAACGTGAGGCTCAAATGAAAAGAGAAAGAAAGACATTTAGGTAGATATTTATGATGTTAGCCATCGGAAAATAAACCAATGAAAAGCCGAAATGAACAACACCATCAACTAAGGTATTCCATTCAATTGAAAAATGTGAAGAAAAACCTGTTTCGTCCATTCAAACCAAACAATTACCGAATGCAACAGCCTATTTGTGGACGAAAATTGACCATATTTTACCATAAAATTGATCGTAATTTTTCAATTAAATCAAATTTGAAATAGATCTCGTACAACTATTGATACAAATATTCATCGATGCATCATCATTGATACATAATAAATTCTATTCATTGGAATTATCAAATCAAAATCTTCTTTCTCGAAATCTACTTTTTCAAAAGTTTTGATTTCAAATTTTTTTATTTTAATAAGAAAATTCCAAAATAATAACTCTTCATTCATTCTTTGGATAAGAAGCTTATCATGAATTATCATTCAAATTCCATTGAATTCCCATGATTTACCATGAATTCCAAGGCATTTCGGGAGAAAAATTCTTCCCAAATCACCAAATAACTACTGGATTGGATTCTGTTTTGGTTCAAATTTTTTTTTTTTCAATTTTAAAAATTTTATTTTTGCGAATTATTTTCCGGTTAAATTCCAATCAATAAACTGCATTTGCTTGCCAAGTGCAACTCATACAAAACTTGCGCAGCAAGCAATTTCTGTTTAACCATTTAAAAACTTACAATTAATGATTCATATATCATTGGAAATGTAAACAAAAAATGTGTTCAAATAATTAAAAATTAAAACATTGTGTATTTTTCATTGGAAATATTATTCCATAAATTAATTTTCAAAATAATTCATAAATTTTCAAATGAATTATTGATCTTTCCGATAAAACGAAATTCAAAAAATGGAATTCAAAATTCAAAATTAATAAAAACAATAAAACAGAAAGCTTGGCAAGCAAAATTCAGCCTTAATTTAGCCTTTTGGTATTTATGTATTTGTTTGTATGTTTGTATGTTTATGTTTATTTATTATGATAAAACAAACATTGTAATAAATTTTATTTTATTTATTATTATTAATTTCCCATCATCAAACAACAAGAGAATCAAGGAAGTTAAATATTGATTCATTCATTAAATTCAATTCATTTCAAATTCAATTTACTTGAATTGTTTCCAAAAAAAAAAGAAATAACAGAATAAGAAGTAATTCTTCGATGACAGAATCCATCGAGTTGTTCGTTTATTTTATTTTTTTTTTGCCGAACTCATCACTAACAAACTATAAACGATTCCGGTCGTCTATATATTCGGTTATTTGGTTTTATTCTCTAGGAATTTAATGGATTTCAACCGGATTCTATTCTATATACAATCATATCAATATGCAATGAATTAGACGCCTGAGCTATCATGGAATCCATTCTATATGCCAGAATTGGTTGAATCATTGAATTATTTAAAATAATATTTTGGAAGTGTTCAGTGATATCGATTCATTTATTTATTCATTTTTATGGTTTCAAATGGCCAATGAATGGTACATGAAAACACAATGATGATTGGCCTCATAATAACTGAAAAACCAGAATAAATAAAAGAATTTATTGATAAATAATTGAAACGTGCGCAGCATCAGCAGCAGCCATAACAGTATCCAACATCATCATCATCACTAACTACCGATTTATAGCATCCATAATGATGTAAATAATCAATAATCAAACAAACACATACACACACATCTTTTTTTTTTCGGTTCATTCTTTGCGATGTTGATGATGATTCTATAGTTATGTTATACACACATTGGAACCTTTTGCGTACCATCCACGCATTTATATATATTCCAGAATTTTATATCATGATTCAATGATCGAATGATGATGGGTGGCTTTTTCCTCTGTTGTTCATGGATAGTGGCAGCTTCTTCATTGGTTGCACAATCCGAATATGATTCTGTATAGCAGCTGAAATTCTGTGTGTATATTCTGTACAAACTCATCATCATCAACAAAATATTGAAAACAACTCGGAAGAAGGCTGATGAAAAATTTCATTAAAAGTTCCACTGGAAAAATTGTCAAAATTTTGTTTTATGGAATTCTACATAATCCATAGAATTCTGAATCACTCTAAAGTCTTTTATTATTATTGTGGCGAATCTTGAAAGAATCTATTCTCTTAAGAGAATAAGAATTCTTACCAAAGAACTCAACAATATTTTTCGGCTTTGGCTTATTATTTTGCATAGCCATTTGCTGCCACTATCCATCCATAAGGTTAATATCGTCAAATTTTTCGTATTTTTCAAATTCCGTTTTGTTTCATTTCAATTCTTCAATATTTCTTGAAGAAAAAAAAATATATACAACGATTATATATATCTTAATGTGTATTATTTTCTATGTTTGTGTATTTGTTTGCCACCAAAAATTTTATGATGTTCAAGAGTGATGATTAAACATTAAAAAAAACAAAATGAAAATGGAAAAAAAAGTGTTTAATAATAAAAATGTGAATATTTAAGAAACAAAAAAACAAAATTAAAGTAAAAACAAAAAGCATTGTCATAGATATTTGTTTGTGTGTTCATTATTATTATATTCGTGTTTGTATGTTCATCATCACCGAAATCCATTCATTTATTGATTGGCCCATATAAGAAAAAACATTAAAATCATTAAAACAATAAGAATAATAAAAGAAATGTCACCAAGTTTCATGGGTATCTTATCGGCTAGTTTTCGTAACGTTTTCGTGGCGTAATTCGCTGGTTTTCTCTTCAATTTTGTTAGGTTGCATCTTGAATTTTTCATATTTTCAAAATTTTTTTAATTTAAAAACTAATCAAATTGATTAATATTGTGAATTTTGAAAAATTTGGTGAATTTTTTGGCTTAAAAATTTTCAACAAAAACTTCAGATCAAAAAAAATTTGTTTGTTCGTGAACCCTAAGCGATGCTTTTTTAAATAAATTTTTTTTTTTTTTTTTTTTTGGTGCAATATTTGTGTAAAAATTATAATTTAATTTGTTTGAATCATTGTTTGAATCAAGTCGCCATTGTTTCAACGTGTGTTAGTTATGAATAAATGAAAAATTAAATTCATCGATAATCGGATTGATTAAGTAAGTGAAATATTTGGAAATTTTGTTTATTAATTTAATATATTGAATTTAAATTCAATTATTAATTTCAAAATTTTAAGAAAATGAAAATTTTCGTCTTAAAAAAAATTTTTGTTGTTGAAATTTGGCTTAGTAGATGGCAGTTTGCTTTCAAAAATTTTGAAATTTTTTTCTTCACAAAAATTGATTTGAATTTTAGATTTTTTGAATTTGAAAAGTTTTGAAAATCTCATTGAAATCTCTGAGAAGTAAGAATAGAAATTTTGCGAAATTTTTTCCTCAGAGAAATTCAAAAATTCATTCAGCCATAAAATGATAATGCTCTAAGAAAAATAGTCAAAGCATAAAAGTTCAAAAATGACAAAAATAGACTTGAATAAATTTTTGCCTGAAAATTTGAAAAAAAAATGAGTAAATTCATTTTGATTTTGAGAAATTGAAATTCATAATTCATAAATGAAAAAATCAAATCAAATAATTCAACTAAATAGATCAATCAATCAATCAATCAATCGATTAGATACAATTATGAATCACAAATCTTTTGATTTGTTTATTTGTTGAAATTTATTTTGTTCCAATAAATTTCCGTAGGAGTTTTTGAGTTTTTTTCATAAAATAATTTTGAACAAATTCAAAATTATCAAATATTTTAAATAATTTGCCATTCAATCACATTGATATCTTTAAATATTAAATATTTAAAATTACAGAAATCAATGAGAATAAATCAATGAGAATAATTATCAATCGATTATCATAACATATTCATTCATCCATGCATTTATCATTCATTCATTACATTTCATTTGATTTTCATTTGCAGTCATTTAACATCATCATCATCATCATCATAACTATATTTATAGCTTAAAGATCCATAATTGTGATTAAAAATAATCATAATTATGATTATTATTTAATAATTATTATTTCGATTATCAATACCGTTTAAGGTATATGTAATTAAATTGATTTGAAATTATTGAAAATTTGAAATTGAAAATTTCTTAGATTTGAAATAAGAAGCAGCAATTTCGATTCATAGCAAAAAAACACAGTAGCACCACTTAATATCTTTGTTTTCGAAGAAAATCTTTCATAAATTCACTCAAAACAGTCAAAGAATTTTGAAAAAATTAATTATCAATCGAGAGTTTCTAGCTGCGAAAGCAACAAAATACATTGATATTACAATGATAATACAATGATAATGACGATCAAAATCAATGAAATCAAATTCGGCTTGGATTTCAATTGAACAATAATTGTCAATATCAATACATTGTTTACTTGTTCATTCATTTATCTGATTATTTCAAGTTTTCCCTGTGAAAAACTTCCAAAAATCTTGAATCTTCGTGCGTATTATGATTTCAATAAGGGGGAAATATGAAAATGTTTCAAAATTTAAGCGAAAATTTGAGAAAAAATTTGAAAAATCTCAAAAATTCAACGAAAATCATTAGTTTCGAGTACAAATCACAACAAAAACACATCAATGGGTCAGTTCAGAGAGAGAATTGAATTAATGAATTAATGAATTAATGATATGATTATGATGTTATCGATTAAATTTTGAATTTTTCTAAAGTTTTTTTTCTTCGCGAAAAATTTTGCACGTCAAATATTAATTATAATCATTCGATACGATAGCAGTGATTATGGTGGTTACGATGGTGGGAAAGTTTAAAGTTTTCAATTTCAATCGAGTAAACTTGACTGAGCTTTACTTTTGGCCGAACTTGACTAATTTGCTTCGGATCGAGTCTTTGAAAACTAATCAGACTATGACTCTGATGAGGATGACCTTTGAAAAAATGTTTTGAAAAATTTTGATTGATTTGAAATTTCATATCGTTGAAAATTTGTTTATGATTAATTAATTAATCAATTTCTCCGAAATGAAAATGAATCAATTAATTGATTTCGATGGAACGAAATTAATTGATTTCAATGGAACGAAATTAATCTCCAAGATAGTTGAGTAGTTGAATTGAAAAATTTCTGATAATTTTTCAAAGAAAAACTTTACAAATTATACAATAATTGTAACATTTGACATTTAAAAAAATTTTATACAAAATTCATAAATACGCATGTAAAATTCATGTAAAAAAACCATGTTATATTTATGAATGAAATTGGCCCCAACTAAAAATGAAGTTTAGGGCCGATTTGATATATGAAATACACACATGAAATCAGTGATGAATGGATTAATTTTTGCCCATTTTTTTTCTATGTGTCTATGTGTGTGTATGTGTATGTGCCTTGATAAAATGTATTGAATTTTAATGTGTCTGATGTCGAACAAGAAAAATGGGAAAAAATTGTTTGAAAAATTGTTTGATCACCATTTTTCTGTGTCCAAAATGTAGGAAAATGAAAAAAGATTTATGATTTCACTACTACCAACATCGCCATCGACATCACAGCCAAGTATTAACACCAATAGGCGCCAAATATGCCGCATATATTATCCCTTTTTTTTCACATTTTTTTCTTCGATTATTATTTGATGATCGATTGATTTATTATTTGAGAAAAACACAAAAACAATCGATTGATTGATTGATTTTTGTATTGATTTTAAATGAAAATAAGTATTGAAAAAATAATGAAATGAAATGAAATGAATTATTTTTTTATTTTTTGAATAAAAGTGTTTCATTAAATGTGAAATATAACAAAATATTACGTTTGAATATTTTGATGTTAATATTAGGCTGTCCGAAAAGTTCTGGCCGATTTTCATCCGGCAACTCTATTCGATTAAGCGGAATGAACTTTTCGGACAATCTATTAATACATTTTAAATATGATTAATTCAAAATTAAAATGAAATAAAATAAAAGTAAAATTGATTGATACAACAATGAATATTGAAATCTTTTTTTTTTTCAATGCATAAATGCATATTTGACCGAAATCATAGTGGCCAAATATTTGCATAAATATTCATTGCGTTATTATTATTATTATGATTTGGATCGCAAATTTCAAAATTCATTGAAATGCCAATGAAATGAAAAAAAAAATGTGTGAAAGCCAAAGCATTTTAAATTGATTTGAATTGTTTGAATACACGTTCATGATGATGATCATCATCATCATAATCATCAAAGACGGCATAATGGCCGATTTCGATCGAAATACGTGCAAAAAAAAAATCAAAATATAAGTTGAATCAATTGAATGATGATTTTGATGATTTTTACAATTCAAAATCATTAATCGTATTTTCAATATTTCAATACAAGTCGAAAAATGTTTTGAAAAAAAATATTGAAATTAAATGTAAATCATTAAAAAACATATCAAAAAATCAAAATCAATGTACGATCAATGTCGAATTTTGTTGAATGTCAATGAAAATCAAAATGAAAAATTTCAAAATTTCCAATGCATTTCCCAATGATGATGATGATGATGATGATGATGATGATGATGATGATGATTCGCCACCACAACAACAACAAAATACATTGATTGTATTTGGAATCATTATTCAAGTGTATTAGGTTGTCCGTAAAGTTCTGGCCGATTTCCATTAGCAATTCTATTGATTAATCGGAATGAACTTTACGGACAACGCAATAATAGTCATAATTATAATAAGATTTCAATAAAATTGAAAATAAAAATTGAAAAATTTCAAAATATTTTATTCAAAATTGAAAATTTCATGAAAATGAAACAAAATTTCATTTTTTTCAATTTTGAAATATTTTATTTGAAAATGATCAAATTTGTGGAATTCAAATTCAAATTCAAATTCAAATGAATGAACATTACACAATTTCAATTTTTATTTTATTTTTCGGTTTCAATTTGATATTCTAATATTTTCTTCACCGATTATTATTATTATAATCATAATAATCATTGATCATCATCGATTTGATGGTGGAAAAAAAATAGAAATTTTAATTTTGAAATTTTGAAAATTTGAAATTTCTGTTGAATCCAAAACTTGAATGAAATTCGATTGTCCATTTATGGATTGATTAAAATTAGAAAAAAAAATGAATTGAACAAAAATTAGAACTTTGAATTGTGTAAGGAGTGGTTTTTTTTGTTATTTATATTTGATTTAGAGTTTTGTGTTTGTATTTGTGTATTGAACATGAACAAATATTCAAAAATTTGAAATTAAATTGAGTTGAATCAAATGCTGAAATCAAATGGTAAATGATCGAAGCGGCTGCATTCAAAGCGATCAAAATAATCGATTTATTTCATTTTGTAAATTATCATTTCATTTTGTAAAATGATAATTTCAATGATTTTGAATTTGTTTTTCGAAGAAAAAAATCTGGTTCAAACATTCAAAAATAACAGAATAATCGATTCATACATTGATTGATTGAACGATCATCAGCAAAGACACAAAATTAGCGCCACAATTTATCAAATCGATCAAATAAAATCAAAGAAATCATAGAAATCTACGAAATTAAACATGAATTAAATGGTCCAATTTATTCCAAATTTAGAAAAAATCATTCATCATCAAAATGCACACAGTCATTCAATGTTTACGATCAATCATTTCATTTCATTTGAATCATGATTCGACAAGCATCCGGGACAAGTGTTTTGTCAATTGTAAATTCGTTGAATTGAATTTTGAATTGAATCATTGAATGAAGATGAAAGAATTACGTAAAAGTATTTTAAACTGAAAATCCACTGAATTACTTGAAAATCTTAAAAAATTTACTAAATTTGTAACTATTTTTCGGGCTTAAATTTGATAATTTCCAAAATTTCAATGTCATCATTATTTAATTTCTTGTCATTTTCCAAGAAATTAAAATTGAAATTAAAATTTTGAAAATTACATGTCTTGGAAGCATTTATTCAATCCTAATAATATACGAATGACGACAATCATCGTTGATGACGATGATGATTATCAGAAATTATCATTTTCTATTTAATCATTTCAAAAAAATGAAAAAAAATATTTAATTAAACATTTTTTATTTTGAGGCGAAGAAAGTGAATGATTTAAACACAAATTTATCAAAAATTTTCTTATCACATTTTTATCAAAATCTGATTATGTAATACATAAGCATACCAACACACAAGTACAAATACATATTTGTTGCTTTGATTTATTTGAATTTTTTTTCATTACTTAAAATCACGTTTTTCGCTTGATGCTTCTTTCTTTGATGGTTTTCATGCTTTTAATCTCGCATTTTTCAAAAATTTGAAATTTTTGAAAATGTACACATGCGATGATGCACTAAATGGATACATTTTTACTTTAAAAAATAAGGAATGTGTATTCAAAATGTATAATCTTCAACATAAATCTTTAAATATAATCTTCCTTAGTTATTTAAAGAAGTATTCATCATTTCGGATCGTCATTATCATTCAGATTATTAAATAAAAAGTACAAAATTTGTCAACATTTTTGAAAAATTCATCTAAAAAAAACAATTTAAAGCATCCACATCCACATAGTCATCTCCGCATCATCATCATCCGAGTTAGAGTTGGTTAATAATCAGTCAATGTTTATTTATTTGTCACGAAATTTCATTATTTTGAATTTTAAATTTTTTTTTTTTTTTTTTGAAAATTCATTTCATCAATGATAGTAGTGATTATGATCATTATTATTATTATTCAATGAGATGGTCAACAAATGGTCAACAATGGTAGCTGTTTCAGCCAAAATGTTTCAAGAAGTGAATGGAAAACGCATAGAAAATGCATAGGAATATCATCATCAGCAAAGCCCACATTACAAGATGTCACAATTTAAACGTTTAAATGTTTTCGATGTTACTTTGTTGCTTATAGATGATGGTTTATTGTCATTTAAATGAAATAATAATACGTCCAACTTCCGACATTATTCATCGAATGGTCATAAGCATTCAAATGATCATTCAGTTCAATTCAATAATTGATTTTATCAAATTTTTTCCATCCAAAGCTTCCCAACATCAACAGATCAGGCTGTCAGATGATGCTGCTTTGAATAAATTTCAAAACGAAACGAAAACGACTAATCGATCAAATTCAATTATCAAAATTCAATTTCGATTTTGATTTCATTGAAAATCAAATTCAAATTTTTTTTGGGTCAAAAATTTTCGTTTTCCAAAGATGATACTGATCTGACCGATCTTCACTGTACCCGGTTTGATGATCAATTTAATGATCAGTGAACATTTTCAATGAAATTGAAATTGAAATCTTGTATTGTTCACTTTGGAAATCGACAGGGAAAATTACTTTCAATTTTCTGTGATTTTTACAATTTTCTTCGAGATATCATCTCGATTCAACTCAATTAAATTCCATGATAACATAATTGATGAATTAAATGATTATCATTTTTGACTTTCGATGCCAAAACATTTCGAAGCTTTCAAGCCTAATCGCTTTGATTCAATGTAACAACAAACATCGGTTGATTGAAATTGAATGGAAAAATATTCATGGAATTTATGTTTTTTTTTTTTTTGTTAATAATTATTCAATGATTTAATTTACCTCAACAATTTGCATGGGTTTGAATTTGAATGGCAACCATAATTATATATGTGTATTTCTTTACAAACTTTAATTGAACAGCACTGTTTCGATTTCAGCCTTTTAAATCTTTGAAAAAAATCGATTTGAAAAATTCAAATTCAATTCAGTGGTTTATGATTTATGATGATCAATGATGATCAATGAAATAATGATTATTGTCGATTGATTGATTTTTCGTGATTCAATTCATCATTGAATTGTTATTATTGGTAATTCATGTTGAATTTTAAATTTTTTTTAAATTCAACGAAGAAAATCAACGAAGTGATCAACGATTTGAAGCCTCTTTGATTTGTGAATAAATTTCTACATTTTCTTCAATAATCAACGATAATTTCAAAATGATTATGGCTTTATTCGTGGATTTTGATTTTCTGAGATTGATTTGAATTAGAAATTTTTCCAAAACCTCCAAACCAAAAAACCGATTGATTGATCAATTTTTTTTGACTTAAGCCTTACGGCTAGTTTCTATTTTTTCTTTCGAAAATAATTTTAAATCCTTTAAAATAGGCTTTTAAAATAAGCTTTAAAATCCTCTGAAATCATTGCTATGATAAGCTTCAAATAATCACTGATCAAATTGATTGATCAATATCTGAGGTTAATATTGATCGATCAATATTGATGGCTTATTTCAGGTATTTTTTTCAAATTTTTACCCCGAAATTTTGTCTGGTTAACTTATCATTATTATTATTTGGTCTGTTTGTTTATGATACGATTCAACCATTGATAATTTTTAAAAAAATTTTAAAAATTTCCCAAAGAAAACAAAATAAATATTCATTTCTCTTTCAAATTTTTCAAATATTTTAAAAATCTAAGTGTTTATCCATTCATTCAATCGTTTTTTTCAAAAAATACCCGGTTGTCCGGAAAGTTCTGGCCAATTTTCATGATCAACTCTATTCGATTAAGCGAAATGAACTTTTCGGACAACCAAATAATTTTGTCAAATGAATTTGAATGTGTATGATCGTCATTCGCTCTCTTGTTTTCTCTCGATGATGATTGCAAATGCGCAAATGATGATGATGATGATGATGGTTTCTCTTTTTTTGAAATTTCTTTGAGGCAACAGCCATTCTGCTTTGGTGAGAGTTGCATCGATTGGCTTGAATCGGTGGTGGAATTAGAGATGATGAATAAATGTGAAAAAAAAATGTTGAAATTTGAAAAATTATTTTCACGAAATCTCACGATACGAAACGATACAATCAAAGCTAAATCATCGATGATCAAAGTATGATCGTATGATGATGATTCAATCTTTTCAAATTCAATGCATCATTCGTTTAAAAAAGTTTAAGAAGTTTCAAAGTATTTTGTGACATATTCCTGTTTGGTGAATGAAATCGAGTTTATTTTGAAAAATTGAAATTGAAATTCATTGATCAAGGTAGCCACCTGATAAATCCGATTGAAAAAGTGCAAAAAAATTCAAAGAATTTCTTAAAAATTTCCCGAATTTATTGAAATTCTCAAAGCAACCACGAACAACCAGAAGAAATTATCTTCTAAATCTTCGATAATCATTCATCGTGTGTCATCCATTCATCCATTCATGTTGATTATTCATTCATTCATCCACATTACTCGTTGAAATTTCTTATTTTTGAAATTTAGAAAAATATAAATGTTTGACATTTCAAACTGAGTGTTTTATTTCAAATAAACATGTTTTTGACATTCAAAACGACAATTTTTCCAAAAGTTTTTCCAAATCAAAATCCGTTTAAATTCATCTGAATTTGTTTGAATTCCCTTGAATTCCACTTTTACCAGTTTTCATCGTTGAATTTTCTCCAGCATTTTCATGGCCAAAACGGTCATTTTCAAATTTGATATGAACCCCAAAATACAAAACGAAAATTAATTCAACGAAAAAAATAATAATTTTTCAATTAACATCTGCTGTTTGTCGTCGTCGTCGTCGTTGTTATGTAAAAAAATGAAATAAAATCATTGAGTCATAACGAATATTTAGTATTATTAACGAATATCAACGAATATATGAATATGATTATTCATGTCTTAAATAAACCAATCAACAAACAAACATTGAACAAACAAGACTGAATTAACCCAAAAAAATGATAATTTCAAAATGATGTTTCAAGTGGTATTCACAGTTTTTTTCAATTTTTCTCGTTTAGTTTTGTTTTGTTTGAAAAATGTGAAAAATCAATGACTTTACATATTTTTCATTGATTGACTTGTATTTGTTTGTTGATCATTTCAATGTTGTTGGTGTTTTCCCCAAACAAAAAAAAAATATATCGATTAAGGTCAAATGTGGCTACAAATACAACAACCGAACAAACAACCAAAAATGATAAAATGTTTCATTGTTACATAATAATAATATTCTTTGAATGATAATGTAGTCATCTCCATTTTTGTCATTGAAAAATTGAAAAAATCAGAAATCACTTTGAATAAATAATTTTCAACCCAAAAAAAAAACATATATTTGTTTTGCTTTGATCGATCTTTTAAAATCACAGTGTTTTTGACCTCGAAAATTTTGTGTTTGTGTGTTTTCAATCGACTCTTTTTAAATGCAAATATACAAACATTTTAACCAAAAATTATCAATCATTTTTTATTGTTGAAAATCAATGAACCGATTTATGTTCATATTGATATTTGATTAAAGTCAATTTTCTCTGGAAATTTTCTGTCCAAAATTCTGGTATCCGAAGTGATCGATTCGTACCAAATCAATCGTCTTCGACGAACAATTTGAATGTTGATTGCGATCTATCAAAAGGTTCATACCTTTTTAAATGATTTTTTGAAATAATTTTCGAGTTAAGATTTATCAGAATTTCCATAATAATAATACAAAGCAAAATGCATGAATTTGAAGCATACAAATTTCATAATCAATTTGTCAATATGGCAAATAATAAAATTTTGAATAAATCAAAAAATTTGTCCAAATCAAATATGAATATTAAATCACCATTATCATCAAAATCATCTGAATCATCTCAATCATCATCATCATCATCATCAGCGACCGAATTCATTACATCAACACAATCATCTGAATCATCATCATCATCAATTTCATCATTATCATTATCATCGAATTACAGGTAAAGTTCACAAAAAAAATTTTCATAAATCAATTCAATCATCTTAATCGAAATAATCGAGAGTTTATTCGAAATTTTGATTTGAAAATGGCCATAAGCATTTATGTGTGTCAGTGTGCAATACTCATATATTGGTTAATGTAAATATATGTAATCCATTATCCATAATCCTTAATTTGATTGTTGATTTAAATTAAAATCCCAAAGATTAAAATCATAACAATAAAAGCTGAAAATTGGCGCTGAAATTGAATTGAAATTTAATTGAACACAATCTTCATTATTTATTTTGATAAAATGAAATGTAAATAATCATCATTAATTTGTATTTTAACAATTTGAAATTAACAAGGCTTTTAATGGGATAAATTCCCGAAAAATTCATTTAAAATGATTAATTTTAATTCATCGATGAAAATGGTGAACATTCTTGATTGATTTGATTGGATTTTTGACCATTAAATTCTTTTGATTTTTTTGAAAACGAATGTATTACGCTATAACAATGCTTAATGAGTAGGTTTTTTAATGCTCTAATTTGATTTGATTTTGATACATAATTTTTTTGATTTGGGCGTTCATCATCATCATCAACATTATCATCGGTCATTTAACTGATTTTCAATTGAATTTCCATTCAATATTATTCAATTGTCCAGCAATCGTTTTTGTGTTTGTGAGTGTGTCAGTGTGTGTATTGATCTAATATTATATTAAGTTGTCCGGAAAGTTCTGGCCAATTTTCATGAGCTTTTCTATCGATTAAGCGGAATGAACTTTTCGGACAGCCTAATATAATTTTCAAAATAAATGAATGAATAAAACAAGCAGCATAAATTTATGCTAAAACATGATCACATTTTGTCCAACTATGGCGACAGTTTACACATGCAGAAACAGATATAAGCACAGTAGCTTGCTCCAGCTCGCTTGTCCAGTGATTGATTAAATTTTGATTGATTAAAGTGATTATTATCATTATTATTGTTTGAATATTGATGATATCAAATGTCCGAATAAGGTAAAATGGACCTTTTTGAGCTTTCAATTTTTTGTTTCTGCTGTCCATTGATCGATGTTCAAATATTTTTTGATTTGATTTGATTTGAAAATGATAATTTATAATTATGTAACGAAATAACGTAAGAAAATTAAATGTTTGAAATGTTCAAATTTGATTTGATCTGATTTTCAACTTTTTTCATTGATAATTTTAATATTTTTGATCATTGATATTTCAAAAAATGAAAAAATTGAATTTGATTTTGATTGATAAAAATGGTTATACTAATAAATAATCAAAAATTGATTATATCATACACATCTAATCAATCAAAAAAAATTGAAAAAAATATCATGTAATTATCATGTTATTCAGCTTCTTTTGAGCTAAACATTTGAAAATGACCATTTTCGTGTTTGAATTTCTATATGAATTGAAGTTTTTTAAATTGAAAATTTTCAATTTAAAATATTCAATGTGTCTTGAATGGCTTCTAATTTAATGATTTCGTGAAATTTAATTATTTAAAATCAAACAAGGTTGATGAATGCAGGTTTATATTTATGCAGTGTAAATGAGTTGATTTGAATTTTTTCCTACCGAAATGTCATGAATTTGCATTGAAAATTGGCGAAATTTTATTATTTCTTATGCAAATTTGAAAGACTTCGTGAGAATTCATTTTCTTCGGCAGTTTTTTCCTCGAAAAATATCATCATTTGAATGCGTATTCAATGCGTAACAAATTTTGAATTTTTCAATTAAAATTTTAAATTGAAAATTTTTGAATTTAAAAAACATAATTTTCACATCAAAATCAATCATTTTCGAGCCTTTGATGATTATGGAAAAAAATATTGTCAACAAACCGAATGGTAAACAAACAAACCATTAAAAAAAACAAATGGCAACAAGGAAGCTCTGAAAATCATCATTTTTGTTATTCAAAAGATACAAATGATCAAAACATGACAATTTTTTCGTTTGTTCACATACAACAAACCGATGTCAACCTGATCGGATCCGTATTTGTTTAATTTAAAATTTGTCAACTGCAAATAACGGAAAAGATGATTGATCGATCAATACGATACGATATGATCAATGGACTATGGAAACATCATTATGTTGATGATCACAATCATCGTTGATGTATCAACAGGTTGTTGCTGTTTGTTGTTGTATCATTTTCGATTGTTATTTTGGTCAAACAAAATATTTGTTTGACAAACAATATTTTCCATTCATTCACACCGAACAAAGTGGCGGAAAATTTTTCGGTCAAAATATTGTTTGTCATCATCAACATTATCATCGTTGTTTGTCATCACCATCACCGTTATTATCATCCACATGTTTGTCATCATTTTTGGTTTCCGGGAAAAATTTTCACCACCCGAAAATTATTCGAGGAAAAAAATATGAAAATTTCAATTGGTCATTTGAAGATAAAAATATGATTTCGTATTTTGATATTTGAATCATTTGTATTTCGATTTAAAATCATTTGTTAATGAAAATCTTGGAAAATTCCCATGAATTTCCCCGAAACTCCCAGCGAAATTCACATCATTCATTTTCAAATATCGTATATCGTTGAATTGCTGAGTTGTTGATGAGTATCAAGTTGATCATCATTGTGTTTAAAATTAAATTAAATTTAATGGAATGCTCATAACGATGATGATGATGACATGTTTTGTTTCGTATTTCATTAACGGTGCTGAATTGGTCGTTTGTTTTTTGCTTAATGGACAAAATGTTATTGGTCAAATTCATAACGATATGATGATGATGATGACATTTATACAAAGATACCAAATGTTTCTAAAGCTTCTTATGTTTCAAGTTTTGAAATTCAATTAATGTCATCATCAAATTTCATTTGATGATGATGATGATGATGATGATCTAATTTCTTATTGTTATTTCTGATTCATTATATCAAAAAAAATCATGAAAAATATTCGTGTGTGATTATGGTTGTTCACATTATTCTTCAAGTAAAATAATCATCATTTAATGATTATTTTGATGAAACAAAAGATTTATTTTTATTCTTGTTTCTTTCCATGACATAGAGTCTATGTTTATGATGAAGGAAAAATATTCAAAAAAATAATAATAATGGATTTTGATTAATCTTTTCTTTATTATTTTTGATGATATTTTCTCCATTATTTGATGGTTATTTATTCGATGGTTCACTGATGGTCTAATCATCATCATCACCGTCATCATCATCATCAAAAAACCATAAAATAGATTAAATCCATTTAAAGAAAAAAAAATCCATTTTAAAACGACTACTGATTTTTGCTTTTTTCGCGTCAGTCAACAACCAACAACAACAACAACAACTAACAAGAACAGTTTGAAATGATAATCACACTTCTTCTTACAAGACTTATAATCTTACCTTTTTACCTTTTTTTCATCAGGTATTTGAAATGTTTGTGTTTGTGTATGAGTACATAAAATATGCCAAAATAATCAAAGCTACAAGCTATTATTGTTATTATTATTATTATTATGTACATTAATGATAATCATCATTATGATAATCATTTATTGACATAATTATGTTGATGATCGTAATAATGGTAATATTAATGATAATAAAAGTCAATTAAATGAAGATTAAAAATAAACATTTATTTTAATAATAAAATGAAGGGAAAAAAATTGATTTACTTATCATCAAATAGGGCTGTTAGATCATTTATTTATTAATAAATCATTTGATTAACTGAATCTAATTAAATTTGAGATTAAAATTTTCAAATTATTCATTGTCAAACATTTGAAAATCTCATGGAATGAAGAGGTAACCTTTTCAACAAGTCATGGGTTGTTGTTGCTGTTGATATTTTCTCATGTCATTCATTGATTAAACTGATTTTTCTGAGGCTTAAAATTGATCAATTCCTTGAATTATCATCATTATTGTTTCTTTCCTGATCAATAATGATGATTGTGGATGATGATCATCATTATCATCACATAGGTCAATCATGGTCAACAATTCAATGATCAATGAAGTGGAATGAAAAAAAAAAATCCATCTGGCCAGAAGTAACCAAGATAATCGTGATCTTCAATGAAGGAAGAATGGAAAAAAAAACTTTGATCATTCACTTAGGGATAATCAATTGATTTTTTTTTCTTGGCTTTTCAATCGAATATATCGATCCATTTATTTATTTTTATAAACAATCAATCGACCATTTCATTGATTGTTTGGTAGATCATCATTGATTTTTGCCATTTCTCATCATTATCGTTGATTTACTTTGACTTCGAACAATGGATTTCTTATTGTTAATTCCAGTTGAATTCTGCTTTTATTCAAAAAATTGATTATGATTTGTTTCGTTCAAAATTGATCAATCGATCGATAGACAAACACATTCAGAAATTGAAAATTGATCGATATTCAATACACACACACACACACAAATAGACAAATGAATCAATCGATCGAGAAAAAAGGTTTTCAGGAAGGATTTCTGACTGATTGATTTGAATCAATAGAAGATGGATAAAATGTCTTGAAAAGTGAAGAAAATAGATCGAAAATTTTCAAACAAAAATAATTTTCAGTTCCTTGTTTATTTTGGATTTTGACTATTTTGAATATTTCTGAATATTTTCAATATTTTTTTCGGCCAAAAATTTGAAATATTCAAATTTTCTTCTCGTTTCCATGACAGTATTTTGTTACACATCATCATCATCATCATATCAATGATAAATATTTTCATTCAAAAATGATTATAATAATTATAATAATAATAATAATAATGATTTACCATCATTATCTTTGACAGATGATTGGCTAATGATCATAATCATAATAATGATGAGCAATTATTTATCGAATATCTTTTTTCAAAAAAAAAAAAAAAAAAAAAAAAATCTGGAAACAATCATATTTGATTTGATATGAAAATTTTGATTTTTTCAAAATTTCTTAAATTTTTTGAATGAAATTTGAATTGAAACAAAACATAACAGGATCATTGATATTGAACATGATTGATCAATGAAAATGAGTGTTTTTTTCATATTAAAAATAAGAGAAAACAGAAATTGAATAAAATAAATTTAAATTAAAAATTCAAGATCGATTATTTCTCTCAAATAAATCAATGAATCAATTAAAGTGAATCAATGAATTGATTAGATTAATCAAATGCGATGAAATGAATCAATAAATTTGCGAATGCAAATGCAAAGGTCAATCAATCATTGAATGATGATTCAATGATTCATTGATCAATAAGCACTAATTGATAAGTGAGGTTTTCAATGGTAAATTATAGAAAATGATTTAATCAAATGAATCGTATTCATTTGTTTATAATTTCACTGCTTCTGATGTTGATTTTCATTCAAATACTTTTAATTTCTTTAAAATTATTTCAAATGAGTCAGTAAAATAATTTAAAAATAGAAATTTCAATTTCAATGAAAAAAAAAATGAAATCCAGAAGCTTTAAAACAATGATAATTAATTGTTTTTGTAAATTATTAATTGTAAAACATGCATACACAAAATTAATGATAATATTTTAAATGTACGAGGAAACATGAAACGAAATAGAAAAATAGATTGTCAAATGATAATCATTTTAATGATAATCTTTTGGCTGTCGATGTTGTTGCTGTTGTTGTTGTTAATCTTTGCTGTGGTTGTGTTTGTTATTATGTTTTTTAAGGCAATTATCATAATCACTTTGTAAATACTATCATTATCATTATTATAATGATGATTACACACATTATCCATGTCATGGTAACATTTAAACGAAGGAAAAAAAAGTACAAAAATTGATCAATTTGATTAAATGATTGATTTACCATCATTATTATCATTATCATTGATGATGATCAACATAATCTTCATCATCATTAATTAATCAATCAATTCGCGATCAACCAAAACAACAAAAAACAGTTGTAATGAATGAATTAATCCCATTTTAAACCAATTTTTTTTACAAATATCTTCGTTGACGAATTGTTTATTTATGAAAATGAAAAATTGTATTCAAAACTAAAGCATAAAATAATAATTAAAATTTGAATCGTTTTCTTTCAAAATCATCATTAAGACTGACGATTATTATTATTATTATTATCATTGTTTCCGACCGTAGTCAAGTGGTAAAAATGAATTTTTTTAATTTTAAAAATTCATTTTTCATTCGAAAAAATTCATTTTAAATTTACAAAATTATAAATTATAAACATTTTCAACCATACAAACAAACAGAAACAAACAAACAAACACACAACAAAATGGTAAACAATGAATTTATCATTTGTTTTTGTTTGTATAATTATTTTGTGTTTGTGAAACAAAACGAAAATATGTTCAGAAATATGAAACAAACATTTCAAACATATTTTCTACCCGTTAATGATCATACAGCTATAAATGATTCAAAATGTTAATGTTTTATTAATTTAGTAAACAATTCATTCATCCATTCATTCATTCATTTGTGTTTTATAAATATTACAAACATTTAATACAAACATATTTTGAATATTCAAAAATGAATGAAACAATGCTACAAGCAATTTTTATTCGATTGAAACAAGTACAAAACTAATAAATAAATAACAAATAAATCATTTTAAATAATCATCATCATTTATTTATCCATCATCATATTATTCAATTCATAATTCATATCTCAATTCAATATGATTCATATTTTATTTATTTAAAATAAGAAATAAAGAAACATTCATTTGTATTATTAAGATACATTTGGTGATTGGAGATAGAAAGGAAAAAAACAATATTCAAATATTGTTCTTAATTATGCTTAGGAAAATATTGTATTCAAAATCAATGAATTAATTCATTTATCTATTTTCCATATTTTTCCATACAAAAACATCTTCAAAATCTCCAAAATTATAAATTGATAATTTACGAAGATGATACTCTCGCATATACTTTATATTGTTTATCTTATTCGATTTTATTTAGATTCAAATTTATAAATAACTAAAGGGTTGTCCGAAAAGTTCTTGCCAATTTTCATGAGGAAACTCTATTGAACGAGCAGAATGAACTTTTCGGACAACCTAACAAAAAAAATAAATAAACATATTTAAATACTAAATACTTTATGAATGATTTTTGAAAATAATAATAAATTATTTTATTATTCCATTCTAAAATAATTATAATTAATCAATCATCATTTCGTTTTTGTGTTTTCCTTTTCTTCTTCTCCTGAAGAAATGTAAATATTCAGCGAAAATGCTTATGAATGTATTCATGGATATGAAACATTCATGAAAATGAAACAATATTCATTTTGTTGCATTCATTTTTGTTGCATTTATTTGATCACAAAAAATAAAATTTGAAGCAAAATTCAAAGCAAAAAAATTTTCTGCAATAAAAATTCAATACACGATTCATGTTTTCCTTTGTTGAAAGATACTGATGAAAAAAATACGAAAAAACAAAAGAAATTTTAAATATTTTCAATATTATATTTCATATATTCATTCGTTTATTTATTCATTCAATTATTTTTGTTTTCCATTCATTCGTCCATCCATTCATTCGTATTATGATTGGAAACATGATTTTATTATGATTATTTGCACAGAAAATATATTTGTTTCAAATATACAACATTGTTTTCGCCAATGACCTCGATTGTTAACCATTATTTTAAATTTTTTATTTTTCAGTTTCAGCTCCAAAAGCTCCAAAAGCATCAATGGCATCAATCACATCATCATCATCATCATTTCATTGATTTTGAATTTGTTTTTGTTGAATTTAAGGTCTTTGACGATCAATTTTGTTTGTTTTTGACGATTGAAAATATACTTTGAATGAATTTTAATGATCCAATGTTTAATCTGGATCAATTTCGAATCAATTGATGATGGTCTGTTCAATTATTTATACATTATTAGGTTGTCCGTAAAGTTCTAGCCGATTTCCATGAGTAACTCTATTGATCGAGCGGAATGAACTTTTCGGACAGCCTTATATTTACACAATCACACAACAAAAGCACATAAATTACAAATTACAAATTACAAATACAATACAAATGATTGAACTGATTGAAATAATGAAATAATCATTATTTTATGTGATTTGATTCATTTCTATTTGTTTGTTTGTCTGTTTCTGTTTATTTGTTTTTGGAAATGTTTCAGTTCTAAGAAGAAATTGAAATCCAAAAATGATTGAAATTACAATGCAGTGATGCGCCATGATCCAAGATAATGGTGGCATTTTTTAGGCCTCTTAGCCTTTGAATTCTTTGAAAATTACAAACAAAAAAATCCATTGAAATGAGTTAATAAGTTTTAAAAGGAATGAAACCTCAAACACGCATCATCATCACATATATTTCATTTCATTTTCAATCACGATTTTTGGATGATTTTCGATTTCGCTTGTTTGTTTGGATGATCATTATTTGTGGTCATAGTTTTATATTGTTGAAAGATTGTATTTATTATTTGTATTATTTCCATTCATTTTTCTAAGCTTCACCGCGAAATCATCATACAAATTGGCCATTTCATTTTCATTTGATGATGAACAAACGTTAATTTGTTCGGCGCAACAAAAAAAGCGTTAAATCTACTTGTTTATTTCTTTGATTATTTCCACACTGACCAAACGCTTTAGATTTGTTGTGATTTGTTCAAAAAACATTACTTTGATGCTTTGAATTCGAATGAAAGCCAAATTAAATAGACTTTGTTGAGATGTTGATTGGATGTTTCACAATTTCATTTGTTGTTAATGTTTCGCATTATTCACTGATGATAATGATGGTAAATCATCAAAGAAATAAATGAAAAATGGAAAATAATTGGACGATTCAATTATTTTGTTTTCCATTTTTCAATTTGAATCATCCAAATTTAAAAAACAAATTCAAACATTTCATCGACAATTCAAGACAATGTTCGCTGCTCGAAATAATCGAATCGATTTCACCAAAAAAAAAATTAGATCAAAATTAGATCAAATTCATCGCAATGTATTAGATTGTCCGGAAAGTTCATTCTGCTTAATCGAATAGAGAGTTACTCATGAAAATCGGCCACAACTTTACGGATAACCTAATATATATGTTTTTAGATAAAATTCAATGAATATATGTGGGCGATCATAATTACAATATTTTGTTTCATTTCGTATTTACCTCGGTTATTTTCTGTTATTTCATTCAATTCAAATAATTAATTAATTCATTCACATTCATTTATTCATTTACATTTACATTCATTTTAATTATTCAATCATTTGAATTGTGTAATAATAAGTGTAACAAAGAAGCGAAAACAATAACAAATAATTAATTTGAATTCAATACAAATACATTAAAAGGCTGATTGATTAATGTTTCTATAATATAATGCTTCAAGGTGCTGATGATGCCAAAATGTGTTCAAATCATCATCATCATCATCACACAGAGAAAATGTGTAATAAATAAATGTAAATCAAAGACGAAACAAAAGGGGCTACTGTTTTTCAACGATCGTAAAATGTATCATTTCAACGAAAATTTTGAATTGAATTTTTAAATTGAATTTTTTTTTTAAAGAAAATTAATTAATTTTCAAGACTAAATTTGGATGTGAATTTCGCTGTGAATCTTTGCTTATTTTCATTGGCAGTGAAATCCAATCCAAGCATTTATTGCTGCTCCGTAAGCTGTGTTTCGATCGATTTTCAAAGCAAATTATTTGGCGTAATTACACAATATTTTTTAATTGATTCTTTATTCAAATTATCCGAAATAAATTTGTTTATTTTTGCATATTTTTTTTTTATTTGAAAAATAATGGAAAGTAGGCATTTCTTTCATGATTTTGGCCATAAAACAATCAGATTTCCAAAGGTGTGCTCCTGTTAAATTGGATGCTGCGCACGTGTGTGTAATCTTTGTATTCAAAGGTAGAGAAAAATTATCAGAAATAACAGGAGTTAAAACGACAAATTTTGTCATTGAAAAATGTTGATTTATTTTTCTATTGTTTTTCTAAGGGGCAAAAAAAATCACTTTGATTTATTAATTGAAATCGCAATTAATTGATTTGAAAACATTTCTGTCTAATAAGCGAAAAAATGAAATAATAAACACTTGTTATTATTTATTACTTGTCAATTATTTTTGATATATTAATCAATCAATTTTTTGAAATCTTTTTGATTTATTGTGAATAATGGTAATCTAGGATGAAAGTAAAATTTATATTTTCTCAACTTAGCTTTACATTCAATGTTATAAATCAAGATGAATGTATTTACAAGTCAATTATTATTAGTGTTATTATTATCAAAGATTAAATTGCATTGAATCAAATTTTCCATTTTCAATTTGCAAAATGGGAGAAAATTTTTATATTTTAATACTTTTTCTGGGTTAAAAGTAGTAGAAATCAAATGAAAATGAAATCGAAATGAAATTAGATCAAAATTAAATGTCAATCAAATGTAATAATAATAATCTGAGCGAAATATCAATATCAACGCTAATTAGTGAGAGTAATCATCATCAATATCAACGTTATTATTTTTAATATCATTATTATTCCTTAAATTGACGTTGATCATCATCATCATCATCGAAGACCAAATAAATTGGGTTTCAATCAAACCAAATATAATTAATGAAATAAAAAATAGAAAAATATAATGATATCAATCGCGTATATCGATAGGTTAAGACTTTTTTCCATTTTTTCCATTTTTTTTCGCTGTTGAAAACATCAAACGAAATAATATCAATACATGTATAATCTGGTGCATACATCGACAATGATAACGATAACAACGACGACAAAATACTAAAAAAACAAATTAATAGTATTATCATCATAGACGTTGCCATCATCATCATCATCATCATTAAAATTTATTATTATCATCATCATTCGTTATTATTATTATCAATCATTATTTTTGATTATTTCTGATTATTAGAAATGATTAGAAACAAGCAAAATGTATAATTGCAATTGAGTAAAGATGCATTGAAAACTTCCAGTCAATTTCATTTGTTTTTCTTAAATTTCTCTGTTTTTTCAAATACATTCAATACTAAATCAATCAATAAACTAATCGATCAATCAGTCACAACTGATTCAAAATATTCAATTTCGGTTTGACAATTTGTCGCTTTGTGTGCATTTGTTAGTGTGATGCATTGTATTGTATTATCAATCAAAGTACATTGGTTCATATTTTTAAAAATTATTGTGTTTATTTAATTGTTTGTGTGTGTTTATATCATCTTTCATTGAATTTTGATCTTTTATTTATTTTAAATTTTTTCAAGTCAACACTCTAACATTTATGAAATAATAATAAAATATCACAAAATACTTTGGTTACGATAAATAATAATTGTTTTTTCGATTCAAATCAATGAATGTGTGATGTGTTATGTTTCTGTTGTTGTTTCATGTCAATGATTATCAAATATCATAGATTTGCAAATGATAATTATATAAATGATAATGATCAAATATCAATGATAAAATTAATAATAATATCCGTTTCGTCCTCGGTTCTCTTATTCAATTGTTTTTGTTTTTTTTTTGTGAACAAACAATTTGAATTCTCATAATAATTTGATTTGAAATTATTTTTGATTTTATCAAATTCAATTTGAGTAAAAGAAGATACGTTTTTGAAGATTGAATTGAATGAAATTTTCCTTAATTTTTCCGCATTCAAAATATTTCATTGATCGATTGCATTATTCAATTATTCATATTGATAATAATAATTCAATCAATCTTTTTTTTTTTTTTTTTTTGGAGAAAAAAATATCCGACATACTAAAACAAAGCAA
Source organism: Psoroptes ovis (assembly GCA_002943765.1). NCBI lineage: Eukaryota > Metazoa > Arthropoda > Arachnida > Sarcoptiformes > Psoroptidae > Psoroptes > Psoroptes ovis. The sequence continues at coordinate 3,587,615 of PQWQ01000003.1, read as the reverse complement.
AATATGAATTCATTATATAAAACTAAAATTCTTATCTGTGATTCTAATCCATATAGAAATGTGCCGAGACATGTACACATAAAACAAGAGTCAATATTATCATTATCATCATATTCGTTATCAATAAAATGGCCACCAACAACAGCGACAACGAGATCGGCAATTTGTTTACAGCAACAACAACAACAAAATGATAAAAATGATAAATCATCATTAACAGATTTTCAATTTAATTCATTGGATTATGATCAATCTAATCTACAATCATATCATCAACATTATTATAATCATAAAATTAATGATAACGATAATATTGATAATAATAATTTGAATGATCATAATGATTTAATAAGATCAGATTCAGGAAATTCATCACTAAACACTATTGATTCAATTAGTAATCATAGTAATTCAACATCATCGACCACCAACAGCAAAAGTATTAATAATAATAATAATAATGATTATTTTCCATGTCCATATTATAATAATGATGGTCTGAATGAATTGAACGATACATTATTGTTGAATGTATTTGTGCCGGAAACACAATCAGAGGTAAGTTTCGATTGAAATTCAGTTTTTTCAATTTAAATTCATTCTGAATTCATTCTTTTTTCTCCATTTTCCAACACAGTTTGATATAACATGTTCATATAATCAATCAATTTGGTTTGTAAAAAATGTTTTAATTGAACGTTTAACGATCGTCAATACGAATAATTTCAATCATCATCAACCAACGAAACAATTACTACATAATGATCAATGTTTAAATTATGGTTTATTCAGTGCAAAATTAGGTTTATTTCTTGATGAACAGCTAACGTTTGATGATTATTTTTGCACGAATAATTCATTTAAAAATTTGAATAATAATAATAATATTGATGTAAATCACGATAATAATATACCAATTTTATTGAATCATAATAAATTGAATGATCCAGATAATCAATTAACAATCAATGATAATAATTTCAATAAAAATAATAATCGTTCATCAATATTAAAATTCAAAAAGAATAATAATCAAGTAATTCAGCTAGAATTCCTCTACAAACAACGAATAAATTTTGGTGAAATAATGAGCACATTACCATTAGGTATGAAATTTGATTATTAATTTGAAAAATATTGATTGAAAATTGTTTCTTCTTCATTCATTTTGCAATATAGCAAGCGCAACAAGAAAAAAGCGCAAACGTTCACGTCTAATACAAGCAATACAAAATGGTAATCTAGATAAATTGGCAAAAGCATTAGTAAACTGTGATCCAAATTTTGTTGATGATAATAGTGGTGAAACACCATTATCGATAGCATCATCATTACAATTATCCAATAATCAATTACAACAACAAATTATTGTTGCTATTGTAAATGGCGGTGCAATACTTGATTTTCGTACCAAAGATGGTCGTACAGCGTTACATGTTGCAGTGCAAAAATCAAATTTTATTGCATTGAAAACATTATTAGATTTAGGTGCATCACCTAATTATTTAGATGTAAATGGCTTGACACCATTATATTATAGTGTTATACACAAATCTAATCCAAAATTGACACAATTATTATTATATGAACATGCTAGTCTTGGTATTACCGATCAACATGGTTGGCAAGAAATTCATCATGTAAATATTTGTATTCCAATTAATTAATTTAATTAATTTTTATAAATTTTTTTCTTTAATCAGGCAAGTAAATTAGGCCTTGTACAACATCTTGAACAGCTATTATTTTATGGATGCGATATGAATTGTCGAATTGTTGGCAGTGGAAATACATCGTTACATGTTGCAGCCATCAATGATCAAATTGAATGTGCTCGTATATTGCTATTACGAGGTTGTGATACAAGCATTGTTAATAATTCTCATCAAAATGCTTATCAAGTGGCTGTTATTGCCGGTAATATGTCATTGGCTGACCATATTAAAAATCATAAACCGGAAAATGTTATACCGTATCGAGATAAACCTCGATATAATCCAGCTCGTCGTCCAGCAACACAACAGCAGCAAGAGAATGTAACACCGACTAATAAATCAAAATTATTGGATATAAATGGTGCCAGCGGTGGAAGAGCAATATCGCCATCATTATCTCAATTGACGAATAACACAACAACAACATCGTCCGGTATTTGTTGTGATGATGAAGATGAACAGGTTAAACAAAAACGTTCTGTGATGAACAATAATGCTCAACCAGATAACACTAATAATAAGGAAAATGATAAAGATGATGAAGATGATAATGAGGATGATGATGATGACGATGATGGTGGTGGCGAAAATGGACACAATGGACATATTGTCATGCCAAGTAGTGAGAGTGAAGATAGTACAGCATTTGCACCAGATATGATGGTCAGAGCAATTTCGGATTATAATTCAGGTGATCCAAGTCATTTACAGCTTCGCCGAAACGATCATGTGCTATTATTACATAGTGATCATTCACCGCCAACAATTGCATCACAGAAATTATTATTAGGTCGTAGATGTTTAGACAATAAAGAAGGATATTTTCCTGCTTGTTGTGTGGAAAAAATTAAACCAATCAAAGATTATGATTCATGTGATCGTGTTGAAGGGAGAAGAGATTTGAAAATGAAAAATATGCAAGCAGCCACATTACCAACACGTGGACGTAGAGGTGCACGAAAAAGCTATTTAGACAAGGTTAATTGCCTCTTTGATTATTAAAAAAAAATCTATTGTATGATAATCGATTAATTAATTGTTAAAATTTTCGTTCAATTAGAGTACAACACGTCAATATCAGGATCGTACAGTCATTTTGCATCGAGGCAGTAAAGGCTTCGGATTTGTGCTGCGTGGTGCCAAGGATTCGTCACCTGTATTGACTAAACAATTGATGCAGCAGCAACAACAACAGCAAGGATCAGTACCATTAATCGGTTTACAATATTTTGATGAAATTGAGATCGGTGGCGTTGCTGATGCAGCTGGCTTGAAACGTGGTGATTTTCTACTTGCTGTTAATGATGTCGATGTACGACATATGTCACATGAAAATGTAGTCCAATTGATCAGACAATCGGGAGACAAAGTGACGATGACGATTGCAACTCCAGTGCCAAAACAACTTGTATCTATATTGAAGAAAAAAGGCCAAACAAATCAATCGAATAAACAACAATCGCCTGTAATTGATTCTAAACATACAAACGGATTAATGTTACCACCACCACCTCCATCATCTCAATTGGATACATTACCTTCTAGTCAATCAAAAATGCAAATGTCCCAATCGGTATATGCATCTTTTAACAGTAATCGTGGAACGAAAGCTCCTCCACCAGCACCACCAAAACGTGATCCATCAACAACATTATCCAATTCATCAAGAGCTCGTGCACGTTCATTAGTTGTTGCATCCGAAGTTCGAACAGCACATAATCAAGCATTAAGATTGTTGAATGAAGTCAAAACATCCGTGGATGATGGTGATAAACAATTTAATCATACAAAAATTAATGAAATTATAGCGATAAAATCATCGAAGCCGCAATCATCACCATCGAATTCGATTGAAGATAAATCTCGTTCAATATCGAGAAGAGTATCATCATATGAACCAACTGAACATGGTAGCAACATACAGGAAGATATAGATAAAACAAAAGTAATTATTTTAGATTAATGATTTCCCATAGATTTTAATCTCAATCTCTATTTTCAGACTGAAAATAAGTCCAAACTACAAAAACGGGACTCTCGTACCATGTCGCCACCAACAACACCAGCGAACCATTCAATTGTAATGAATTTATTTTCATTTAACTCCATAATTTTAAGTAATTAATCTTTTTTATTTCTCACATAGGTCGATGTCACACTTGTCAAAGGCCCGCCTGCTGCCACATCAAGTGAAAATGAAAATGCAAGATCATTGTCCAGTTTTCAACCAGCCAAAACAGTGAAACAAGATAAAATTGAACCTAAAATACCTGAACCAGATTATTCAAGCGATGATGATGATCAAGGTAGTCATAAGAAAAAAGATTCAATCAATGATTCATTGTCCAAAAATAAATCTGAAACTCCGAAAATAAAATTAACAACTAAAGCAACTGTAGTATTAAAATCAACTAGTCCATGTCCACAAGAAAATGAATCCATAAATGAACAAAATATTGAAAACAATAAGAAAACGATAGATACGTTGAAAAATGGTATGATTATGTCTTCGAAAAATATATTCGAAGAATTGAAAGAACAAAGTGCAAAAATAACCTCTTCGGCTCGATTACGATTTGCCAATGAAAATGATGGTACATTATCAGCAATTAATGGTGATGCTAGTCAACAACAACAACAACAAATATCAACCAAAGCGCCGATTAATGTGAAAAAGAATGTTGCTGAATTTGAAAAACGATTTAATGGTGCACCATCACCGATGACCGTATCAGCTACAGTAGCTAAAACAGATGTACAGCAATTGATTGATAATCAACAACAACAATCACTAATGTCCAAATCATGTATGGAGAAAATCGCCTCTCAACAACAACACCAGCAATCTTCGATATTAATGAAAAAAGGTATAATAAGTTGATTTATATTAGATAACCATGAATTTCAATGAATTATTTTTGATTAATTAGATTTGATTGCAAAATCGCAATTACAAAAGCAGCAACAACAATCGCCTCTACCATGTGATCAACATCAATCTACCGATTTTCGTCGTAATTCTGCAATCATAACGGCAATGGCTGAAAAAGTAGCTGCTGTTAATCAATTAGTTGCTGAACATCAATTGCAATCGGTTGATAGTGGTTCAAAATCATTAAATTCATCACCAATACCGGTTACATCGATGAAAATGCCACATCAAATCGTTTCTGGTTCAACTGTTGTCGTTCAAAAACCAATAGCCATTTTACCAGGTGCTAGTACTGCTGGTCAAGCTCCGTCATCATCGGCCACATTAACACGAAGATGTGTGACAGTTTGTGAGGATCCAATTAAAACTATTCAACATCAACAACAGCAACAGCAATTACGATCTCAATTATCATCAATGGCAAGCAGTGGTACATTGACGAAACTAACGAAACCGACTACTCATTCATTATCATTAGCCGAACCAACGGCAACAACAGCATCGATATTGAAACATTCAACATCATTGAAAACTAGCCAACAACCCGTTCGAACCGTTCAATATCATACTGGATCTACAGGAACCACAACGCCGACTGGTTCAGTTGGTAATTGATTCAAAATTTTAGATTTAAAGATCACTAATCTAATCTAATTATCATATCTCACAGACGTGGTACCACCTCCACCAGAATTTGCAGCCGCATCAACGATAACAGTCTCAGCACAACAACAACAGCCAACACGTTCAATAATAACTCAACAACAGCAGCAGCAGCCATTAACAATTAATCAAAAATTATATTTACAAAGACAATTATTACAACAACAGCAGCAGCAACAGCATCCACAATCATCATCATCACCGATAACCATACAACAAACGCAACAACAACAATCATCTCAGGTCCATCATCAACAGCATCATCATCATCAAAATCAATCACATCAACAACAACATTCACAGGTTAGCATGAAAACAATATTGAAAAATAGATCAATGAATGATTTGAACAGAGTTGATGACAATTCGAATGTCAATGCCGGTATCCAGCGTAAAACAATCGTTAAATATGTTCTTTGATTTTATTTTATTTTATTTTAATTTAGTTTGTTTTAATTTTGTTTTATGATTTCAATTAATTTTGTTTAATTATTTCATCATTTCAATTAAACATATGATTTTATCATTTTTGTTTTTGTTATTTATTTTAAATTTTATTTAATTTTTGTAAATATTTTTGAATGAAAAACAATTTAATAAAAAAATTAATTAATTGCATGAAATTTGAATGGAACATTTCGCAATTTGAATGATTTGAAAAATTTTAATGATATCTGATCCTTTTCTATTGTATTTTCCGAATAATTTCATTCCAATTTTTATTTAAATTATTCAATTATCAGTTAATCACAGGTGAACCAATGCCACATCCACCACATTATAGCCATCAAGCAGCACATTATCAATTGCATCATAATCATCCATCACAACTGCAATCATCGACAGCTACAACAACAACGACAGCAGCAGCAACAAATATTGTTGGTGGTGGAGGTGGACATCATCATCATTCACATCACAATCAACATCATCATCATCATAATCAACAACAACAACAACAACCACAATTATCATCATCAGCACCGACAAACGCTGATAGTCATACAACATTGATGGCAATGCGTCAATCATTATTAGCTGCTCAACAACAACAACAGCAGCAGCAACAACAGTCGCAAACCGCATCGAATTATGATTATTTGATTCATCAACAACAACAACAACACTCTCAGCCGCAACCCCAACCACAGCAGCAAAGGGTAACGAATCCATTGGTTAGCCATCATCATCATCATCAATTGCCACCATCAACAAATCAACAACAAAATCAATTATTATTACAGCAAAGAGCGTTAGCTGTGGCGAATGCGAAATTGTATCAACAACAACAACAGCAGCAACAACAACAATTAAGATCTGGTGGTGGACAATATAATACGTTGGCCAGTAGTAAACCGCAACAAATTCAATATTATATTGCACAACAACAGCAACCATCACAGCAACCACATCATACATCGTTGACTAATCCACAACAGCAACAATATTTTGCAACAATGGGACGTCAACAATTGCAACAACAGCAGCCACAATATCTGACAAATCAGCAACAAATGCAGCAACAACAATTTGCAACATTGACCCGGCATCATCAACAGCAAATTCTTCAACAACAACAACAACATCAGCAACCTTTGACAGCACAACAACAGCAACAAAATTTGCTTAATTATTCACAATTAATTCAACGTCAACAGCAGCAACAACAACAATTGGGCAATCATCGAATAATGCAAACATCTGCAGCAACTGCAGCGGGAAATACAACATTAACTCGACAAACATCAATAAGTGGTGGTGCTGCGAATCCACAGGTAATACCGACCAATAAGATAATCTATGCAACAACAGCCGCTGGAAATGTTGCTGGTCAACAACCCCAATCGCAACAATATCAACAATATAATCAACCAATTCAAACACAAACACAAGCACAACCGCATCAACAACAACAACAATCATCATCATCAGCATATACAAGAAAATCGGTTGTAGAATGGACAATTGATGATGTACAAGAATGGTTACAACGTATCGGTATGGCTGAACATCGGCTAAAATTCGATACATTTAATGGTACAAAAATGTTACGATTAGATAATAATTCATTGATCAATATTGGTGTTCGGCAGCAACAACATCGTATTTATATATTGGAAAAATTAAAACAACAAATTTGGCAAAATCATCAAACATCATGATGATGATGATGATGATTGCTGATCATGACCTGATCATAATCCATTTCAATTCATTTAAAATTGATCCTGATCATACCGAACAATTTCATTTAACCCCATTACAAGGGGTTAAAATTTCATTTCAACCCTTCGACAAAGGGTTGAAATTTCATTTATAAATCATTTCTTATAATAAAAATGTTTTGAATTCATTTTTCTACTTTGCCCAAACTTCTATTCAAATACACACTCAAACATAGTTAATTTCAAATTTTACAATCGTAAATAATCATTAAAAGACTAGTCACTAAAATAGTTGTCATTTTGTCAAATTTTTTTTTGTTTTGTTTTGCCATGCAAATACAATTGTTTTCCATTCAAATCATTATAATCGAAATCATAATTCATAACATATGAAATCAACACATTTTAAAATTGTGCTCTTTGCTACAAATGCATATAAATATTTGGGAAAAAAAATTTGCATAATTTCTTTTTAAATGAATGAAAAGTGACCAAATTTGAATATAAATACAATTAAAAAACAAATATTTAAATCCTTTGTGTACACAAAACAAACATGAATAAGTAAATACGACAAGCAAGCACAATATATTAAACAAAAGTGATTAAAAAAGACAAACACAAATACAGACACACAAATACTTTCATTCAAATATTTTCCAATTCACACCATTATTTCATGAATCATAATTATTGGTAATTATCAATGATTCAAGATTATTCAATTATTTATCTAATGATCACTCATTGAGAGACAAAATTCACCGGAATTCTGTCAGAAATTCAAAGAAAATCGACCCAAATCCTGAGAAATTCAAAGAAATTCTCGGTAATTCGTCGAAATTCAAAAAATTCCTGGTAATTCTCCAGAAATTCCGAGAAATTCGTCGACATCATTCACCAGACATAGAATTCATTGATCAAATAAATCATGGATCAACAATGATTTAAAATTCAATCCAGATACACACAGAATCACAAAAACACTTACAAACACATCAGCATAATGAATTATTATTTCTATTTCTATGATTATAATTATTGAATCAAATTGCTCAGAATTATTGAATTTATTATTATTATTATTCAATCTGCAAGAATTGCTTTTTCATTTTCATTTCTTTGGTTTTCCAAAAATTAATCAATTCATAATGATTTAAATATGATAATTGTGCAAAACACACACAGAAATTTATTTGTGCAAAAAATGAGGTCAAAAATTTAGAGTCGAATGAGAAACAAACAATTTTTGAAACAATTTTTTCATTAAAATTTAATCAATTCTGAATTTGTAATATGCAACAAAATAAATGAAAATTTTTAATCAAAATTTGGGCTTTTGAAATTTAATTTTCAAAAGTTCTATGGCTCTAGGGCTCAGGAGTCTGGTGCTCTGGAGTCTAAGGCCTTATATTCGTTGATTCATAGATTCGTTGTTTCAATTCATCCGTATTGAGACTGGATAGGATTCATTAGGTCTTAGTCATTGCACTGATCTTAGATTTACTTTTGATTTAATTTCTTCAGAGATTTCTCCCAATTTTCGGTTCCCGAGAAAAAAAATCTCGAAACTCTCTCGAAATCTCTTGAGACTTGATTTTGAATATTTGCACTCGAAGCAAAATTTTAGATGAATAATTCACTGCTTTTGGCCCGAAAATAATTTGAAATTTTTATTTTGAAAGATTTTTGTGAATTTGATTACTTTTTAATTTTTGTTCTCATTGACGCGGGTATGCATAGACGAATGATTATTCATTCATTCATTTCGTTTATTTAGTTTATTTTATTTTAATTTGTTTGACAATTTTACAATCCAACGATTGTCCAACAATTTGTACTTTGTTTCCACATGTGTGTGTTGGTCATTGTTGACAACATTGTCAACAACAATTTTTAATGGACAATCAGACATGATAATAGTTTATTTATTTATTAATAACTTTGTTTAATATGTTTGTTAATAGATCTTTTAGGGTTTTTTTTGTTTCAGTCTACTGGTCGGTCGAATTTTCACCGATCTGATTTTATTTTGATCTGATTTGTTTTATTTGGTAAAAAACGACCACCAAAAGTGAATCACTTTTTAAATCTTGAAGATTGATTAAACAAAACAAAAACATTTTGTCAATTTTGGCGTAAAATAATTTGATTTAAATGAATCGAATTTGAATTGAAATCAAAGCAAAAGAAGATAAATGTATTCCTTCAATATCAATATTTATAAATATTCAATCAATTTATCAATATTTATCATTTGTTTTGTCCTGTTATCATTGAATCAACAACAACAAAGACCAATGAATGGTGATGATTCAAATCGTCAATCATCATCAATGTCCACGACGTTCGTCGATGCATATATCATTAAAAAATTCAATGATGATCATAAAATTTATTAGTAAGTTTATTTGTTATATTTTAAATCAATTTCAATCAAAATAATTCAATAATTTTCAAATAATAATTATTATTCGAATTCAATAATTAACGATTCAGCAAAGCTGGCGGTGGTTATCCAGTCATTGGCCTAAATTATTGGAAACAAAGAATGTAAGAATTTTATCAATTGAATAATTAATAATTCAAATTGATTAATTAATTTCATTAATTTCTTCCTGACTTTGTTTATTTATTCCTTAAAAATTACAGAAAATGGATATTAACCGGTTCATTTGAACATCATGTACATGAAAAAGATAAAAAAGGCAAAAAAAAGAAGAAAAATACAAAGAAAAATTAAACTCTCCACATTATGATTTCGCCTAAATTCAAGTTGATATTAATTAAAATTAATTATTAATTTTGTAATTAAAATTGATCAATTTTTTCAAAATAAAAATTTTAAAATTAATTTAAAATTTTTTAAAAAAATTTCAGAAAAGCGCCATCTTTCGGCGCAGGCGCTCACTACAGCCATATGACCAAGGACAAATTCCAAATGTTTTTTTTTCAAAATGTTTTGATTTTGATTTATTTATTTATCCAAATAATAAAACAAGAATTTTAAATAAAAAACCAATAAACCACCGTAGATAAATAAACAAATAAATGAAAAAAATTGGTCGGGTTATTTATCATCATTTTTAAGCTAAAAATCCAACAATAAACTCTCATATATTGCAGCATCTGCAGCAGCAGCAAACCATTAAAATTGTTGAAAATTTAATTGAAAAAAAAACCATTGCGCATTTGTTTCATTTCATATCTGTATTCACATTCACTTTTCATTGAAAAATCTGTAATATCTGCAAGGTTTTTTTTCTGTATGTTTTGCATTTGCTTTGTTGCCTTTTATTGTAAGCTAACATTAAGCAATATGCCTTTATCAACATTGCAAAATTGTTTACTTCTTTATTCATTGATAAATAGTTAGTCATTTAACTTATAATCAACCATATTTCAATCATTTCATATTTGTAATATAATCATGATTACGACGACTCATTTGTTTCGTTGATTGTTTTTGTTTATTTTTGTCCTGAAGAATTTAATAATATTAATATTCAAAGAAAAATGACGACAAATCTTGAAAGATTATTGTTTTTGAAGACTAAATTCTTCTTGACATATGAATTTAATCAATGATATCAGCTAATTGTTCATCGAAGTTGCTTATTTTGAAAGACAATGTTGAAATTCGTAATCAAACCGAATTAATTTAAAAAATTAAAACAATCCTCGACGATTAACCAGTAATGACACATCGAAAATTAAATGAAATATTATTCAATTGATTCATATCTCAATGATTTCAACAATTTTGATTTGTTCATGTAATGACATTGAAAAAGTCCATAATCATCCTCATTCATTGTTTGCCATCTTTACATCCAAAAATCCAACCCAAAAAAACAACCCTTTGAAACGACAATCAACGATAACGATCAAATATTTTTTCGAAATAAATGTCCAAAATCAATGTCAATGCCTGTATTGTTAGTGATATTCATTGATTATAATTATTTGGTTGTCCATATTCTTCTATTTCATATAATCATCATCAAAAATATTTTTAAATTTAAAAAATTATCAACTCACAATTATCACAATTTTTGAAGGATGATATGATGATGTTGGTATTTATGAAAAAAATGAAAATAGTGATAATTTGCAAATGATTAATTGATAACGACAATTACGACAACAACATTGGCAGCAACAGCAGCAGCAGCAGCAAACAATTTTTGATTAAATAACTTTGATAATAATAATTTTTTTTGTCACCCACATATGCATTGAAAACAAACAAAACAGAAAATATTTATCAATGATCATAATGATTTTCAATAAAATTTGAGATTCGTATCATATTATTGTCATATTCAATAATACGAAATTGTTGATTGACAACAACAATAAGTTTATATTTATTATGAAGAATTATTAATATTAATATTATCTCCATCAATCAAATGCATGATTTTGAAGCTGATAATACTTCATATTATTTTCATTTGAAAATTTTGATTGAATTTTTTTTCGGGATTTTATTGATGTAATTGCTGAATATTCCTCGTTTGTTTCTTTCAATCAAGCTTTCGATCTTTGATTTTATTGTCAATTTTTATCTTATAAAAGCATTTAAATTGAAAACATGGGTTGTGCATATTCAAGCCATAATGATCATCAACGTTCAAAAAAGAAATCATCTTCAACGAATAATAACAATAATAATAATGCTAATCAAGGTGATGATAATGGTGATTTGTCATCATCATCATCACCAAGGACAGATCAAGAATCTACAACGAATCAAAGACGCATTTTTGATGTAATTATCTTGTTTATTTATTAGTTGTATTCATTGTTTTTTAATCATATTGTATATTTTGTAGGCAACCTATGTATCTATGAATGGTCATAAACAATCTGGTCAAATAGAAATAACTGATAATGAATTGATATTTCATTATGGTGATAATAAACATCTTGATTGGCCTTTAAAGTAATTTCTTTTGTTTATTTTTCCTATTGAAATTACTAAATTATTCATTACTTTAATAAATGAATAGATATATACGTGGTTATGGATGTTCAAGTAACTTGTTTAGTTTTGAATGTGGCCGTAAATGTTCGACTGGTCAAGGACATCATAGATTTGAATGTACACGTGCAATTCAATTACAACAGCAACTAATGCATCAAATTGAAATAATGTCAAGCATGTTGAATCAAAGGAATCACCGTAGTCTTCATCATCATCATAATAATTTGTCCAATTTACAACAACATTTTCATTCTCATTCACATTTGATCAATAATAATGATTCAATGCCATCACATAACAATAATAATGCCGGTAGATTATCATCATCACATGAATATCAAAATTTATCCAACGACACGACATTACCAAGACCAGGATCTTATGCTGAAAACGCAACAAATTCATCGAATAATGATAATCACATGGTAATACCATCAGCAACGACAAGATCATCAAGCAGTACAGGTGTGCATACATATCTCAATTCATCTGTGATAAATGGACAAATGAAATCGGAGCCAAATTATTATAGCACAAATCCAATTTCATCATCATCATCACATAATAATTCAATAATATTGAGCAATAATGCAAATAATAATGGTGAAACATCATCACTATGTTTGAATGATTCAAAATATTCATTAAATGATATTGGATCAAGTCTAAGTCAGATAAATGATCATAGATCTAATCGCCACAATCATTCATATGATTCGCGAACATTACCATCATCGATGATGAGAAATAATAATGCAAATAAAAATTCAAAAACATTACATTCATATGTAAACACTACGACTATTGAAAATATGATCAATAATAATTGTGATGATAATGCCTCTATGGCGAATCGAACACGAAGAAGTAGTAATTCAAATCAAAATCATTTATATTTAAATTATGATCATATATCTGATAATAATGGTAATAATTTGATGAATGAAATTAATGCAAAAAAGCTACAATCGAAAATTGATGAATCAGATAATTTGGGCACATTTTGTTTTGTAAATTTTGATAGAAATGTGATAAAAAATCGTAAATCAGCTATAGCTGGTATGAAATTATCATTGGATTTTCTTTTAAATTCTTTGTTTGATCTAATTTGTCTCCCTTGTTTGATTTCTAGGCTTGAAAAATCGTTTCAATAATTCTTCAAATCATAATGTAAATGGCTCTCGTATTGCAACACCAGAATCATATGTTCAATTAGATTTGAACAACAAAATGAATGGTGGTGATGTTTTATCGAAAAATTTCAACGATATAAATGATGATGATATGATCAACAACAACAATAATAATAGTCGAAAATGTTCAACATCAAGTATGAATGATTATTTGAATATTGATACTAATAATTTACCGAAAATTGCTCGAATAAATGATAAATTTTCTTGTATAGTTGGCAATAATATTAATACTAATGTAAATAATGATAATAATAATAATCAAATGAATACACTAGAAAGAATACGTCGTAATTCAACGAATAACAATAATTATATAACGATAACAACTACAACAACAAATAATAATTCAAATAATAATTGTTTACCACAACAATCATCAACAACAATGACATCATCATTATTATCATCGACGACAGCTCCAGCAACAGGAACAACTGTTCCATATGCTCAAATTGATTTTGCTAAAACATTAGCGTTACAAGCATCGACAGCTTCACATCGTAAATTATAATATTTATCTAATGTTATTATGTTTTCATTTTATTTTGATTTTTTTCCTTGGACATGAATCCATTGAATTTATTTTGGGACCAAATTTATTTTATTTTTCTCATTCATAAATCAAGAATTTAAAATGTATTTTGTTTATCCAAACAGAACAAAGAAAAAGAAATTATTTCCTTTCTCAGATTTTTAAAAATATTCTCAGAATTTTATCTGTTGTTGCTTTTATCAAAACATTTAGAGGTAATATTTACATATGATTTAATTTTCTTTATGTTTGCCATCCTTAATTTGTTTGTTTAGAACAGTAATGATTTGATAAATCCATACATGAATTAATGAACAAATGAATACAAAAAAAAAATAAAAAGAAAGAATGAATAAAAACAATTCCGATTAATTAATCTGAATTTTGGTTATTATTATTGATATCATCATCCAACATTTCGGGCATTGTTTCAGTGTCTAAACTATCAATGATTGAATGATAATCATCATTAAAATTATCATCTTCAAAATCATCATTGTCAATAATTTCAATATCATTTATGATTGGTGTTGTATCGAAACGAATAGTTTTTGTTTTGTTTTTCGATTGTTTTGTTGTTGTTGTGGTGGTGCTTTCATTCGTTGATTTTGATTGTTCAAATTCATTGTCATTCGGCGTGTTTTCGATATGATCGGTTTTGAGATCATTATCGTCTTCTGAGTCATCTTTATTATTTTCATCAGCGTCAGGATGTTTGATTGTTGAATTTTGATTGATATCAATCGATTCGATTAGATTTGATGTTGGTGTTGTTGGAGATGAATGATCTAAATAATTATAATCATCCATTTGTTTAGATTGTTTCGTTTGTTTTTGTTGTTGTTGCTGTTTATTATAATAATCATTATTAAAATAATTATAATCAGAATACATTAATTGACAATTAAAACAAGCACGTCCACCGATTACATCGATAATGGTAAAATGAGATAATGTTGTACCTGGCCGATGTTTACGTTCACAGCAAGTATTTAGCCGTAAATCTCGTATGCCATCGACAAGAATTGTTATCGAAAATAAATTATTTACATGTGATCTTACATCGAATGTAAATGTTTCTGTTTTTGGAGTTTTTGAAAAATTGATTAATATTCAATTATTTGCAATAAAAATCTGAATAGACTTACCACCAGGTTTAACGAAACCATCAAATATCAGTATCGAATTGCCACCGATAGAAATTTGTTGATAAATTTTTATATTACGCCTGTCACCAATATTTGTTGCACCATTCAATCCATTATATCTTAATTTCATTTTAATTTTTTGTTTTGAATGTAAATGACTAGTTTTTACGAATCGTTTATCGAAAGCATAATATTTTTTACCAATTGAACCATAACCAGAACTTCCACCTGAACTTTCACTACTTGTCGGTGTTGATAGATCAATGGTTGAAAAATGATTTTTTCGTGAATTCAAATTGAATCTCGAATAATTCATGGACAATGTCAGTGGTGATGATGATGTTGGATATGAAGATTTATTATGATCATCTGGATCAGAATCTTCGAAAGATTCTCCATCCAATGATTTTATACCGTCGTCATCATCGTTAGAATCATCTTGGATTGATTGCACATTCATTAGACTTTTTGATTTTTTTAAATTTGAATTATTTATTTTTAATGATCCATTATTAGAAGGACTAGATGCTGGTAATCGCTGTCTACCATATGATGATTTTGGTCGTCTCAAATTTGATAATGATCTTGTCAAAAGTGGCGTCGAAATCGATGGCTTATTGAGAGATTCATGAGACTGAAATTGCTGTTGATGTTGTCTATCACAATTGGAAACATCATGAAAACTTTTACATTTTTTCAATGATGAATCGGATCGATTTTTTAGCACATTACGATGTTCAAAATTTGATCGTTTATCATTTAATTCTGTAACACATTGAACATGATAATTGAACCTGACTCAAATCATAAAATAAGCCATACCTTGTTCATGATGTTCTTTGATCGTTTTGATCATACGGTCAAGTTTTTGTATCAAATTATTTCGCTGATAGCTTGATGTAAGCAATGAATTATCATTTGTATGATCAACATTCTTTGACTTATCGCCATTCCGCATTACAATCGATTTGGCTTGATCTAATAATTCATTTGTATCGAAACGTAGCGAATCATCATTATTATCATTTTCATAATTTTTTAAATGTTGATTTTTATTCTGCTTTTCTTGTATCAATACATTCAACATACGATATAATTCATATTTTTGTTTACGTTCTAAATTTTGTCGATGTTTGGTGGTGGTAATTTCATCGATAATTTTATTATCTTTATCAATCTATTTAGAAAGATGAAGAAATTTCAAATATCATCAATTCAAATAAGAAATGTTCACTACTCACAATGTTTGATTTCAGCAAATGACGCCTTATTTGTGGTTTACGAAAATGTTGCCGCAAATGTGGATCCCGTAAACTGTTATATGATCCAATGATGCTTTTGAAATCATAATTAAAAAGTCAAATTGGTCAAATTTAAAATTAATTTTAAAAAATTCAACTTACTCAAGTTTTTTGTTCATTTCTGATTTAAATTCAAGACGATTCTATCATTTAGAAGCATATATCTCGACTAAATAGTCAAAATTCATTTGGAATTTTCGAGCGTATAATGAACTCTTGATTAATTTTTGAAAGTTTGAAAATTCTCCAAAAATCGTACACAAATTTAAAGTCAAAATCAATCGATCAAATCATTGTTTAAACAAAACAAAAACTCAAACTATTAACATAATTGTTTGCCATTTATTCATAATAATGAAAAACACCAATCAATTTTACTCTATCATTGTGTATGTATCGATCCCGGAACATTATGACCAATATTTTTCTTACATATTTCATATTTTTTCATGTTTGATTTTATTTCATTGTTTGTTTCCATTATTTTTATCCGAATTTTCAAGTAACCATGACTACCCCGAATGAATTGATCGACATCGACCATTTTCACAAGTAAACAAGTGACAGTACGTTGACAACATTGACTTATGATCATCTCGGGATTGAGAATATGAAGAAATAAAAGAAAATGTAAGAAATGAATTCCAATTTTTAATTACTTTCATTTGAAAAAAAGTCAATGGTAAATTTAGATGATGATCATTGGAAAAATAATAAAAAAAAATTTGTGTTTTTACAAATATTTTCCATTCAAATAATAATAATAATTATTTGAATTTTAATTTATAATTTACATTTTGCTAGATAAATCTATAAAATGGCGAATAGAAATCGAATACAGAAAAATCTATTTACATAATCTAACCTTGAATATATTTTACCATTGAAGATGATCCAAGCAACAACAATAATCTGCGATCCAAACAATTTGCCTTTGTGTGTGTGTGTCGATGTTCATTTGAAATTGTGAACATTTTTTTTTCTCGTTTTCGTATTTGTCATGATTTTTAATTAATTAATTAGATATTTATTTATTCATTTATTCATTCTAATCATTTAGTTTTTTTTTTTGAATTAATTCAAATTGAATATAATTAGAATTTTTAGAATAAATAAATAAATAAATGTAAATAATTAAAACAAAAAATAAATTTGTTTGTCGATTCGGATTAGCATCATTCATTCAAAAAAAAAAAAAAAAAAAAAATGAAAAACATATTTTTGATGATATTCAACGATCATCTTCATCTTTAAATCATAATAATCTGATACCATTTTTTTTTTACTGACGGGTCAATGATGTGTCACGATTTGTGGGTGGAAAAAAATATATATTGACAAGTTGTTTCGATGTTCATTGATTGAAGAAAATTTTTTGAAAACAAGCAACAAGGTGTGCTGTTGTTATAATAATAATAATAATAATAATAATGAAAATGGCAATCATAATGAGAACAACAACAAAAACGTCGATCACGTGTTATGACCTTTACAATTGTAAATGATAATAAAGTAAACATTTTTAATGATATGAATTATTAATATATTATTTTGTATCATTCATATAAAAATATCTAAGACATCTTTATTCATGTGTATAAAGGGTAACCTCTAATAAGATAGAGTCATTCTGCCTAAGGAAAAAAATCGAGAAAAAAATTATCGCATCATGTTCTTGGTCAATAGGGATGACAAAAAGTCAATTATGGTCATCTCCAATTCTTGACCCTTCCGGTCCAAAAAGGGGGTCAAAAGTCAATAATTGCGATATCTCGGCCGTTTTAAGAGGTGATGTCTCAATTTTTTCAATAATTAAAGATTATCTAGCCATTAATCATTGGTGAAAATATCATTGATTTAAAAAGATTACTTTTTGAGATATATTCATTTGAAGTTACCATTTCCATTATCTTTAGGGTTTTTGATTGACGTGTACACGTCTAAACTGGAGATTACTAAGGAACACAAGCATTAATGATAATTGCTATTTTCTATGACATTTTTCATGTAAATATTTTTAAAAATATAACTTAATGTTGATTTTTGTTTTTGGTTTTCATTTTCTATCTTGTTGTTATAAGAATGTCTTGAATGAAAATGCTCGGGCTTAAATGGTCATCAATTGATGATCATAGAAAATAGCAATTATCATTAATGCTTGTGTTCCTTAGTAATCTCCAGTTTAGACGTGTACACGTCAATCAAAAACCCTAAAGATAATGGAAATGGTAACTTCAAATGAATATATCTCAAAAAGTAATCTTTTTAAATCAATGATATTTTCACCAATGATTAATGGCTAGATAATCTTTAATTATTGAAAAAATTGAGACATCACCTCTTAAAACGGCCGAGATATCGCAATTATTGACTTTTGACCCCCTTTTTGGACCGGAAGGGTCAAGAATTGGAGATGACCATAATTGACTTTTTGTCATCCCTATTGACCAAGAACATGATGCGATAATTTTTTTCTCGATTTTTTTCCTTAGGCAGTTATTGTAGGATACCCTTTAGTTTCGGTTGTCATCATTATGAATGATGATGATAATAATAATAATAATCATCTGTATTATCATCATACAGACATTCAATTCGTTTAAAGAAAAAAATATTGCTAATGAAAAGTTTGAAATAAAAGGTTAAAACTCAAGTTTAAACGAATGAATGTATAAGATGATGCTATAGTTATAATTAATAATTATCAAAATGATCATTAAATACCAATGAATCAAATGTGTGTATATGTCTGCATGATGATCATGATGATGATTATGATGTATGAATGGAATGTAGAAAAATGTGAATGAATGAATTGTGAAATTTTTTATCATCAAAAAAATTGAAAAAAATTATCTTTTCCAATTAATATAACCATATTGATTGGATCGATGACATTGATTTTCATAGATTTTGTTAAAATTAAAAGTTAATTGAACTATTTATTAAAATTCATAGCTTTATTTATTTGAAAAAAAATAACAAATATAAATTATGATATTAATATAGTAATGATCATCATCATCATCATCATCGTTATTATTAATAATAATGATAGAAAAATCAATGATCAACGTCGTTTTGATGATAATTTTTAATTATTATAATAATAATGATGATGGTCAATCATTATTATTATTATTCATTATCATTATTTATAGATAAATAATTAACCAAATAAATGAGAAAAATAAATAAATAATTAAATTTTTTTTATTATCAATTTTCAATCAATATTTGACTTTGAGTGATAATTGAATTTCGATGTTTTTTATGCTTTTAATTACCTTTTTGAAAATATTTTCATCGATATTTGAATTAATTTGATGCCAGCAAGCCGAAATTGATATTCGACTGTCATTAACCACCCTTCTGGGTTCTCTACCCAAAATTCTTGTAGATGAACGCCGACTGCTGCTGTTATTGCAGTTTCATTGAGATTCAGATTTTGTGTCGATGCTACCAAATTTGACATTTGTTGTTGATGATGCAACGATGATGACGGTTGCATCAGTGATTGTTGTTGATGTTCGGATGATGATGGTATCAATGGTGGAGGTTGTTCATCGTCCAATAATAATTTTGCAACCGGTTTTTTAGAAGGATCAGCCATAGTAGAACGCCGAGGTCACCAATTTATGTGGTGGCAGATCAACAATGATTTTGAAAGTTTTAGAAAAATTATTTTTTTTATTTTGTTATTGAAAAAATTTTAACAAATCAATTTTAGAAAATTCAAAATTATTTTTTTTTTGTTTTCTTTGAAAAGCATTTTTTTCATGCTTTATATACCCGTGCTTGATCAATTGAATTTCATAGTTCAAAACTTTAAACGCGGCAGACGGCGCCACAGCTTGAAAATTTATTCAATTTTTCCATAGAAAATGAATTCAATTTTTTCCAATTCAGTTTGAACATTATTCGAGATAATTTTTAATGTTTATTTCTAGTCTTCTTCTTCATCTTCTTCATTTTCATCTTTAAATCATTGAAGGACCATGTTCCATCTTCTTTCTTTGGAATAATTTAATTTATTAATAAATTTTTTCATTCATTTATTTATTTTTTTTCATACGAATATTTCAAAATCAATAATTGATGAATGAATGTAACAATTTTTCAAAATTGAAAATTTTTATTTTTTTTTTTTTTTGTATGAATTTTAAATTTCATTTTTTTCCCAACATTAATTTTAAAGATTTTCAATGTCAAATAATTTTATGGATGAGTTTTATTGATTTTGTTTTGTTTTGTTTTTGTTTAATAAATTAAATTGAATTCTTAATTAAAATTCATTTAGTGAATTGAAGATTCATGTTTTGAAATGTTTTTTTGAAGAAAAAGAAAATTGAGAAATATTTCAATTTCATCTCTATGACTAATCGGAAGTCGGAATTGTCAATAATTCAAGCAAAACAATAGGAAACGGACAAGGAACAATTGATCAATTGAACAATGATCGATTAACGAATGTTTCAATTATAATTGAATTATATAATAGATTTTCCAAGAATGTATTATGAATAAATGGAACAATTTTGTTGATTATCATCAATTATCATTTTAACAATTGTACGATTTAATTGATGCTGGTCATGACCACAAACATTATGATGATAATTGATGATAATTATCGTTTCTTGTACGAAGATTTTCTGATTTAATTTTCGAAATTTCTTCGAAATTTTTCAAATTCAAAGGTGAGGCTTAGAGCTTTTTGAATTTTAAAGGTTTCGCCGAGAAAAAGTGTTCAATTCGCAAAACAATTCACAACCATTTTTTCTCGATATAATTATGGAAATTCGTTTGCACGGACAATAGCAAGTACAACGTGCGTAATTTTCAATGTTTACGCCACTTATTTAACTTAATCTATTTATATGGTAAATTTTCAATTTGAAAATTAGATCATTTTATAATTGGATCAAATAATAATGTTTGAATAATAATTGTCCAAAGTGAATCATAATGAATCAAAATAACGCGAAAAAACATCTACCTGAAACATAATAAAACACATTTTTTCTCAAAGATATTTGATGAATTCATAAATCATCAAATATGGCCATCAAAATTCATTGTTCATTTGTTATTTTGATATTTTTTTCTATCATACAAATTCATTTTAATAAGTTGAATTAAAATTCATTGATTCATTTTCTTTAATCACGATTAATGAATGTCATTGTTAATAATATTTGTATTTAGGCTGCGAATTGAATTATTAATGAATTTTCTTTTTGGTTTTGTTTCATTGCAAAATGATAAAATTCAAATAAAAATTCATGGTTTATTAATAATTAATTTCTATTAATTATCAATGTATTCAATTTCAATTAAATATAAATGGTAATGGAATAATTTAAATTCAAATTTTAAATCTGTTGTTAATCCGAAAACATAAAACAACAACGAAAAATAAGTATGTTGGAGGATATGGTTAATTGTTATTTATTCAATTAACATTTTTTTATTTTTATTTTTAAAAACAATATTTTTATAATCATCATCAACACGTTCAGACGTTGGCCACACACACACACACACACACACACGTGCATAAATAATTTGAAAATCAATGAATTTTTCAACGAAAAAATAAAGTCTAAAACAATATCATTGATTCTATGGCAGATTATTCGAAATGAAATTATTAGAAAATCAAATTGAATATCTTAAGCAACTTTATGGAAAGAGAAATTCATTATTTAGCATCCATCCATTAATTCTTTGATTAACATTGATGTATTAATTATACAATAACTACAGAAAAAGATTTAAAATAAAAGAAAAAAAGAACGAAAAACACTTGTTGAACAAATGTTTAATTGAACAAAAACAAAGCAAAACTCATTATTATTATTATAATTAACAAAATGTCTGTTCAAATGTGTTTGATTCAGTAAAACGATTGAGAATTTTTAACAAAAGAGAATTATTATTAACATCATCATCATTTGAAAATAATAGACATGAATCAATACTACACAATAGTGATGGTGATATACATAAATGATTGAATTGAATCAAATGAATCAGAAGATGCCACGCCATATTTGCTTTAATGGATGATGATGATATTATTAATAATAATAACACTAAGGATGATCTTCTTCTGCCTATTTCATCATTCATTTCAAATGTGAGATGTGATTTGTATGGGATGAAAAAATCACATAAAAGCTTGATGAATTCGTAGAAAAAATTTCACAAATCAAGAATAATCATTCAAAAAGTGTTTTGAAATATTTTGAAATTGAAGAAATCAAAATTCATCAATAGATCATCATCATGATTAAGGTTCGATTTGATTATTGATTTTAAGTGAATTATGAAATTGATTTACTCATCGTTATTGTATTTTTGTGTTTTCTTTTATTTGCTTGCACCAATTTTAGATTATTGCTTTGTCTGTATTATTAATGGTCGTCGTTGATGCACGATCATTCAACGGTTTTCAAGCACCATCAGCACAACCATTACGTGCAGCTAGACAATCTGCATCGGCTGATGAACAACCAGAACCATATAGTTTTACATTTGAAACAACCGATGAATATGGTATGACATTGACACGTACCGAATCAGGTGATGCACAAGGTAATATTAAAGGTACTTACATGTATCGTGATCCAGCCGGTATTTATCGTACTGTTGAATATGTTGATAATGGTGGCGGTTTCAGTGCACAAGTACAAACCAATGAACCAGGTGTCATTTCACATAAAGCTGCTGATGCTGAATACTTTAAACAATAAATAAAATATCGAAAATAAACGAATATTACTTGATACATTATGCAATTGTATTACACATTGTATTTAAAAATTTGAAATTTTACAACAAAAAAAAATTAATTAATTAAAATTGTTTAAATGTTAAATAATAATCAAAAACGAATGATGATTTTAGCCAAAGAAAAAAAAAATTCATTTTATTCATTCAATATTAGAACAAACAAATTTTACATAACTTTACATGACACCGAATTGATTTCAATTTCAAAATGATTTATTGATTGATTAAAATAATTGAAAATAATCAAGAAAAATGAATAAAAAAAAATTTCAAAAAGCATTTGAATCGATCATTTGAATTATTAATTAGTCAATTTTCTCTCTTTTGCTTTGGCAAATTGCAATGATTGCAATGATTGCAATCGCAATCGATGATTATCATTTTCAAAAACAATTGACCAATAATCTTAACATTAAAAAAATAATAAACATGTAATTTAATATGCTTTGATTATGTAATTAACTATTAAACAATCATCGATTGAAAAAAAAATCATCGAATGAAACAAATCGATGGAACAAGACGTTTGTTGATTCAAAATTCAAGGTCAATAAATTATGTGAAATTGGTGAAATTTGATTGATTTACATGTAACTAAATGAACAGTGGGCACACCAATATACCATAATCATCATCATCATCATCACCAAACACCTAATGAGAAAATTTAAATTACATGATCATAATTAATATTCAAAACCAAAAAAATAAAAACACAAAACCACAACAAATTAACCTTCAGATTATTTAAATTATGGCACTACGTTTTTCATTTTTTAATTGTTTTTGATTGTTCAAAACCAATCATTTGTTTTCAACTCTTTGTTTTCTTGTAAAAAAAAAACAAATTAAAATTTCAATTTATATTTGATTTCGATATCAAATAGCATTCGGAGAAAATAAAACAATTCAGAAATGATTCACATGATCAATTCTGATTCGTTTTCGATTTGAATTAGGAATTGATAGATATTTATTATTTGGCCATAAATCCATATAATCAATGATAAATGAATCAAATCAAGGATTTTCTTGTTCAAATAAAAAATTGATGAAATTTCATCAATTAAAAAAAATTGAAAAATTTAAAATTCACCACTTCACCATATAATCAATGAGAAATATTTTTAAAAAATTCATTCACATAAATTGATTTATTTATTGGCCATCATCATCATCATCATCATCAATGATATTGATGAAGATTGAAATTTTTCGTATGTATGATCAACAAAATCAAGCTCATCAAAATCATTTACGGTTGCCCATTGACCATTGCCAGTCGCATCTTCTTTTTTTCTTGCCCCATTACTTGTGTATAAATGTTTGTTGATTTGCGTTCATCTTTATTAATCAAACATTGCATTTAAAATATGCAAATTAATCATTGATTAATGAGGCCAAATATTTTGTTTTGTTCGAAATAATTGAAAATAATAATGAAAAGTGAAATTCAATTAATGTTTAGATAATAAATAGTAAATCTCGTATGTCTATTTCAATTCAATTGATTGATTCAGTGCGAATGAAATTTGTCTTTTTTGTTTTGGGAACAAAATTACAAAAAAATGATTCCAAGCCTTTGCGAATATGTTTGTATTCTAAAATTGATATATGAAATTGGCTAAATTGGCTAAAATAATAATAATGAAATGAATATCCATACATCACATCGGTGATTAATCATCATAATTGTATTGAAATACTGAAAAAAAAATTGACGAAAACGAACAACAAAGAAATGTCTAAAATTAATATTTTCAATGTAAGGCTGTAAAGGTTCTCAAATATTGAAAGAATTCAATTTTATTTTTTTTCACTGAAAAACAAATTTTGTATTTCCATAAATCAATTTTCAAGTGTATTGTAATGTAATATGTTCAATTTTTGTTGTTGATGAAATTATCATTTACAACAAATTACAACAGCAATAATGAAACATCCCAAATAAAGGACAAAATGCAAATTTGCCATTTTTAAATAGCGCGCGCAAAAAAAAAATAGCAAAACAATTTAATCAAACAATTAATTTCAAAAAACAGCACTGTTGTTGTATGCGAAATTTAAATAAATATTCTAATTTGTTTTCATCTCTTTTTTTCTTTGCTTTATAATTTGACAATTTTAGACATGTTTTAGACACATTTCATTAATTCAATGCATAAATTAAACACTCGTAAAGACGCGTTACATTATGCGTATGTGTGTGTGTGTGTATGGCCATCAATGAGGATTAGCGGATTTAATCAGAACGAGACGATTCAATAATTAGTGAAATTTTTAAGAAAATTTAAGTTTAATTAGGCTGAAAAAGTTTTTTTTCCGAATTTTCAAATTTTGCGCCAGTTTTTCACAACAAGTTTTGCCATCTATTGTTGATATAATGGCAACAGCTACGCTTACCAGCTGTTTTACCTTTGGATTTTATTTTTATTAAATTGCTCGATAAATATTTTGAATAATTTTGTTTACACACTTGTCAGTTTATACTTGTTTTGTTTTGTGGTTAAATGAATTATCGAAAGATAGAGACCTCTTTAATTCATATAAAATAATGTTGACAAATTATTTTTTATAAATTAATTTAGATGCATCATCATCATCGTCTAAATAATAATTGAATTCGTACGTATTTGGCATTTTATTTCAATGATTTTTGTGTCTCGAAATTGTTTACAGGATTGTCAATGATTTTTCGTTGTCATTTAAACACAGAAAGAAAATCAAAATAATGTCTGAAAAAGAAAAAAATGATGAAATAACAGCGTTGCGAAATGGTAATCTTATTAGACGTACCGGTGTAGCTGAAATTTTAATCAAAAATGTATGGTGCCGTATGACGGCCGATTTGTTGGAAGATTCACTCAAA
Organism: Psoroptes ovis; assembly: GCA_002943765.1. Classification (NCBI taxonomy): domain Eukaryota; kingdom Metazoa; phylum Arthropoda; class Arachnida; order Sarcoptiformes; family Psoroptidae; genus Psoroptes; species Psoroptes ovis. The sequence goes on along the minus strand of PQWQ01000003.1, from coordinate 3,561,306 downwards.
ATTACGATTGAAGATTCATTGGAAAAAATTGCCAATAATTTTAATGATTTTGAGATACCAAATGAGTGCGATGAGCTCGCCAATCGTAAACGTCTGATTACTATACGCAAGAAACCCCAGGAAGGTTTAGGTATCAGCATTAAAGGTGGCAAAGAAAATCGTATGCCAATATTGATATCGAAAATATTCAAAGGTTTAGCAGCTGATTCGACTGGTCAACTATTTGTTGGTGATGCAATATTAGCCGTAAATAATTGTAATCTACGTGAAGCTACACATGAAGAAGCTGTACAAGCATTAAAAAATGCCGGTGAAATTGTTAATCTTGAAGGTTTGTTCAAATGAAATTTGAATGATACAATTGTTGGGCATGTAATGCATGTATTTTTTCCCATTGAATGATATTAAAATACTAATATTTACTAATTTTTCTATTGAATGTTCCCTCCCCCCGTCAAATATGGTTCAAACAAATTGCATGATCATACACAATTATACCAATCCAAACCAAACACTCATGAACCCTATGATACCGAAATTTGGGCTTTTGTTTTTGTTCGATTTTGTAAACCGTTATGTTTTGTTTTGTATCAATAATTATCATTTCTGGTTTAAAAAATGAAATTGAAAAACAAAACTGATTCAAAGTTTGTACATCTTATTCATTAATAGTGAAATATCTGCCCGAAGTCGTTCCGTATTTTCGTAAAGCTTCCATATTGAATGACATTGGATGGACATTACCAGAGCAAAATTTTATTCAATTAAATTGTTTCACTAATAATGATTCGAATATCAAAGATTTAAATTATGAAAACGATAATGAACTGATAACATCATCATCATCGACAACATCTTCATCTTCAACAACAACAACAACAACCAATGATGCTAAAAAACAACAACAAAAAATTGAATCAAAAATAATTCCATTATATGGAGCATTTGTACGTCGTATACAACTCATCCATAATGTTCATTCAAAATTAAATCCGAACCATAAATCGCCCAGTTATTCACCTGAATCGGATTATAATTCAGCAACAGGTGGTGATAATTCGATTGTCATTTCTAATAATAATAACAGTGAATCGATGGCTATGAATAATAAAAAAATTAATATCAATAAAAATATTAATGCTAACAATAGTAAACAGCATCAATTATTATCAAGAACAGCCCAACAGGTGATTGTTATTCAATCACCAAATTTATCAAAAGCAATAGTAATACGTTTCTATAATCAATCCAAGTGTACATCATGGTTTTGTGCAATACATAAATTAATCAGTGAATTAAATGTTAGAATAATGAAAAAAATTAATCAACGTAAATCATTTAGTTATTTCAATACATCTAGAATAACTTATTTAGGATGGTTTTTAGAACATAAAGATTATATTTTACCATTTAATGATAATGAAAATCAAGATAATGATCGAAATGATTCTATTAATTCATCTGATAATTCAAATTTATCATTATTTGAACAATATGAGAAGCGATCAAAATGGTCACCAATATTTTTGATATTAACAACAAGAGATTTATATTTTTATGATAAATTTCCATTTATTGGAAATGAATTGATTGATTATAAACTACTGTGGCCTTTATTACAAACAAGATTCATTTATTTGAATAATAATCAGCAAAACGTCGCAAAAAATATAGACAAATTGCAACAACAGCATCAATTACAACAATTAAATTCATCTTCAACATCATCATTATCTTCATTATTACAAGATAATTCATTAGCAACTACAGCAACAACAACCAATTCAACATCGATAAATGATAATTTCAATGCATCACCAATAACAGTAATGATACGTACCGGTACAAGTACTGGTGTACAATCGAAATTATTTTCAGCACAACTTTACAGTGAAATAAGTCAATTTTCAAAAAAAATAATTCTTTGTACATTTGATTATGTACGGCAGCTACAAACAGTATCGATAGGTGAGTCTCTTTTTCATTTTAAATTCATTAACACCTGAATTTTACCCCTTTCTTTTTTTCCAGCTTGCTTAACCGAAATTGATTTCATTGAATGTATATTACGTCTGCATTATAAGAAAGGCATTAGCATCATTGAAACAAAATCGGGACGATTATTATATCAAATTCCATATAAACAGCTACATTCAACAATGGACGATGGTGATAAAATGATTATATTCATTTATGGTAATGATAATCAGCAGGTATTTATGCTTAAGCAAATGATTCAATCAATAAATTAATTATTTATTAATCTATTTTTTTAAAATTAGCTGAAATTAAATCTTGTACAAAATGCACAAACATTCGTATTCATTCTACAATCATTCCTTGCAGCTCAAGTTATTGAAATGAATCTAAATTCAATCCAAAAGAAAAATTCCATACATTCGCAATGAACAAAATGAAAAAAAAACAAACAAATTGATTGAAATTGTGATTCCATTTTCCTCAGATGAAAAAAACAAAAGTTTTTATTGAACAATATTTATATTTATTTTTACATTCAAAATTGCTAAGATTTTATTCAATATTTTGATATATAATTTATAATTTGAAATGGGTAAAAATTTAATGAAATAAAATTTAAAATTATTAAAATCAAAAATTGCATGCAAACCGTTGAATTAGTCAAATAATGGAATAGATACCATACGATCTATCTTAATATCGGTATCGAAATTTGATCCAAATAATTTGGATTCAAATCTTTTCGTTTTCCTCTGTTTGTTTCATTATTTTTTTCCTGTAAAATGATATTTGTTCTCATTTTAAGATAGCCTCGATGGCATCTATTCAATTATTGTTTATGATTTGTTTTTATTGAATGGAAAAAAGAGAGAGAATAAAGAGTTAATCAATCAAAATACTTACCTGTAATTCTAAAGGCTAAAAATTAAAGATTAAATGAAAATAAATTCAAGTTGGACTTGAATTTTGCATCAAAAAACCAATAGGTACAAATTCTTCTTCGATGCTTGTTTTGGAAAATAGAAAAATTATTATTTTGAACTTTGCACACATATAGCAATAAATTTATATGCCACATGTATTCATCAATCAATCAATAATAAAATATATTTTGGCTTTAATTCAAAATACATATGATCACCAATAGCAATAATAATAATAATAATGATGGAAGATTCATCGATTATTTTTTTCAATGATGATTTGCTTATATTGATATTCATATTATTAGTATTATTTACGAATATGAATCGATTAATTTTTCTTTTTTTTATATTAATTCATTGGTTCATTCGCATTCGTCCATTTAATTATTGATCAATTTTTTTTTCTCATACATTCATAATTAAAATGACGTCAAGCATCATCGTTTGCAAACGATATTGATGATCTCGATATTGATTTTAGTCATCATACTTTGATTTGTTTGTTTTTCTCATACGCAAAAATAATTTCAATCATGAGTTGATCATAGTAGAAAACCATCACCAGATGAGCCACCAGATTCAATATTAATATCACAAATGATATGATCGCCAAATTTTTTTGGCAAAATTATAGCATTATTTAAGGCTTTTTCTTCTCTTCGCTACTACTGATCAAAAATTGCGATAATTTTTGAATCGAAAATGAAAAACTTGAAGCCGCATATATATTTGCTGATTTGTTTCTCTTGAATATAACGAAGATGATAATGATCTATTGATAATGAAATCGGAAATAATGCCATAAAAATGCAAAAGATATTCAACGAATTCTTTGATTGCTGAAGAAATTAAATAAAATAAAATGAAAAAATATTGAAAACTAGTAGCTCCATGTTCGTTAATAATTACAATAATAATAATAATGATTGAAATAATTTTTCATTTGAGATCAAATCAATCAAACCAATTGAATGATGATTTTTAACATTTTGACTTTGAATGTTCAATGATTTACTTTTTTGTTTAAACTGTTCATGTCTTCAATTCGTTCAATTCGTCATTGTTCAATAATGAAATTCATCAATAATCGTCGATAATTGTTCTCCATTTTTTACAGAGTAAATGTCAATACAATGATTCGCCATAATTCTTGCAAATCGTTCAATAATCCAACTCAATGATTTTTGTACAAATTTTTCAACCGATTTTATATCTGTTTTTTTTTGTAAATCGTTTTGGTTTTTGCTGTACTTTAATATATCGTTGATCATTGAATATCGATCGTCAGTGTTTGGCGTTATTGTTCGGATCAATTTCTAGCCAAATGACTACGACGAAGAACAAAAATTTTGCCATCAAATAACGACAAGTATCGATGATGAATAAACAAGTGTAAAGCAACACCTTTTGACAATCGTTTTTTTTTTTTTTTTTTTGGTGGCAAATAAATGAACGTGGAGAAGAATGAGAACGATTTTTTTTCGATCTTGTTGATCGTCTCTTGTTGCAACCAATACCATTCAATGTATTTATTCGATATTCAATATTTTCATTGTAAAATGGTAAATTGAAAATTTGTCGGTTTTAAATTTTGATTTTCCATTCAATTTCTTCAATTTCAAATATTTAGTTTTCAACCAGAAAGCAAAAAAACGTGATTGTTTTCCACTCTGGTTACCATTGGCAACAAGCAAAATGACAAGCAGCTAAATTTTGCTGAGAGAACGATTGATTGTTGAATGGTGAACAACAGATTAGCCGTGAACAGCAATCGCAATTGTTAGCTTATGGCTTATGGATTTATTTCATTATTTTCCAACGATAAATGAATTGAAATCAAATCCCAGGCAACAAATGATGATCGTTGAAATTTGAATCCATGAATTTGCATAATGATATGACTGATGATGACTTTATTAGCTGCTGTTCTCGATGATCTGCTGTTCAATTGCTTGTAAATTGATCCAATTGTTGATTGATTGATTATCGATTGGATTTGGTTTTTGTCATCAATTTTGAACATTCGTTTGACAAATAAATATTAATTATCAAGAACAAACAGGAAAATCGATGGAAATATTGAATTTAAATCTAAAATTTCATTTCACAAACGAATATCTTGAAATACCATGATGAAACTGAGATCGAGATGAAATTCTGGGATTTAGATGCGACTGTTTGGAAACCTTTTCGATGAATGAATGAAAATAAATTTCAAATCGATTGAAATTGATCGATTTTAATATTAGATTTATCAATTTGAATTAAGAAATAAAATATGAAAATTATGAAAGAAAAAATTGATTGATTCATGGGTTGGTCAGCCCATAATCAACAACAACAACAACATTATTTGACCACAACATTCAACCATCAATGCTGTCATCAAATCATTGATATCTTTACCGAACGTAAATAAATAAAAGTAGTCATTAAATTACATTATCAAAACGCCTACAATGCAAGGATAATGACAAGTTATTATTCGTTTATTATAACTTTCATTTTTGATACATATTTAAAACAGATTAAATCACGTGGAAAATTATATGACAAAAATTCCAGTTTCATTCCATTTGAAATTAAATAACATTCAAAGTGTCAACTATTGATTGAAAACATTCAACATTTTACTCAATTAATTTTTATGAATCGATTTATTATTTAAATATGACAAACGAATGGACATACAGATTATGACAATGAATCAAATCATAATCAAGAATGATTATTATGAAATCGAAATTGCGTGACAATGAATTAAAAATTTGAATAAATAAATTGGATAATCTTAGAATTCTTTTTTTTTTTGATATGGGCGATGGTTCAACGATTGGTTTCTGATTGCTGGCCTGATTGCAAATCATACAGCAAAAATACATTGTATACATCCGTCCATTAAAAATAATGATAATGTTTGATTAATAATATTTTTTTCGCCCATTTATATTCAAATTATTGATCCAAATAAATCAACATTCAGCTGTTTGAAAGTTATTTGAAACCATTTTGATATTTGATCAATCAAAAATTTGTCAAACGAAGTAAAATAGTATATTTCATGGCATTTAAGATGGCTTAATATTTCATCAAAATTATTTTATTTTCATTTCTTCCATTTGAATTTGACAGTAATTTGAATCGATTGTCAATGAATGAATGAATGAATGACAGATTGTGTCAAATAACTTGACAGGAAATTATTTTCACCAATCGGTTACTATGGACTTTATATTTTAATTGAAATTCAGCAAATTGGCAAAATTATTGCCATGATTCACGCGTTGAATTTGATTAATGCTTGATCATTCATCAAATCAAATTTGCTGAAACTATAGTTTTAGATTTTTTCAAATTTTTCAAAAGACTATGGCCTTAGACTGCAAATTTTCTGAAAAATCGAAAAATTCTTGGAATGTCACACATCGCCATCTTTTTTCGAAATTTCGAAAAAATCTAAGGCTATAATCTTTGGAAATTTTTGAAAAACATGATGAAAATCTAATGATATAGTTTTATGAAATTTTAGAAAATTTTGAAAAAATCTAGGGCTGCGTCTAATTTTTACGATAATGATTCATATGAAATAGAATCAACATTGGAGCAATGACGGCAACAATTTTTTCATATTTACTTCCATTTACAACAATATTCATATTTATTTATTTAATATATCGCAATTTATTCATAAAAACAAATAACGAAAATGATAATAGACGTGATTCTGAAATGATTTTGTATCAAGCACTTTGAAAAAAAAGTTTTATCAATAAATTAATGTTACGTTTTCTTAAAAAAAAAAAAAATTCAAGTATTGATTCAAGATTTATGTGCAATATTAATCAATAATTAGAAAAACACATCATATTTCATGATTAACATTATTGCATTGATCGATAGTGATTGGTGAATGATTGATAGATTGTCCTCAAAATTTCATTCTGGCCATTTTATCATGAAACTTGCCAACGTAAATTTGAATCAATATTACCAGGCAATTCACTGTGAGCAACTCTTAATGGTTGTGAATTATTTGATTGTACACCACGCATTTGTTGTTGTTGCAGACGTTTTTCAGCCGCTTCCAATGCACGGCGACGTTTTTCTTCTTCGCTTATGTTTTCATACTTTTGTTAAAAAATGAAAAATAAATAATTGAATTAATTCATCTTGAATCTGATTTAAATAGCAACTTACATGCAACTGGCTGGTTTCAGTGAATGATTCATCGGATGGTCGTGTGGGAAAGCAACAACATATTGCACCCATGACTTGAATAAAAACGAGATAATTATCGTAAAAACAATTTAAAAACGAAAATGAAATCGAAGCAAATTAAAAACAAAAATTAAAAGGCTTAAAAAATAAATTTTGAAAATAAATAAACAAAAATTAAAATAAATAACCAACAAAATCCAAAAACGACGTTACGCAGAAATTTCCTTGGAAATTTTAAATTTCAAACGAAAAAAAAGTTGCCTGGAAAATGTTTAATTTTTGAAATTCAAAATTTTATTAAAAAATTTTTTAATATTTCAAAGGTCTGTGACCTTATTCTTTAGAATTCATTCATTCATTTATTCATTAATTACCAATTTGGTTTGCTTTTCGCCAATGATTTCTTGCTTTATTTGATCGGTAGAAGATTTATTCGATTTTTGACATTTAGACATTTCCATTTTCGCTGGTGAAATGGTCAAATCTTTATTTTGACTTTGATTATTCATAGACTGTTGTTGCGCTTTGATAGATTGCTGCTTTAGATTTGATTTTTCCAATGATTTTTGTACAGATAATGATATTGATTTAATACATTTCAATTCATCATTGTCATCAATGTTATTACTAGTGGATTTTGTCTTAATCATTGGTTCATTTTGTTTCAAATATTTAGCCGTTTTATAGTTGCTTTTACTTTTTTCTTCAGCCGGTGGTATGAATCCATCGACGATGGTGCGAACCTTTGATGGCACAATTTTTGTGGATAATTTTTCATCACTTTTATTCTGAAGAATTTAAGGATAAAAATACAAGAATTAAAATGGGAAAATTCAAATTGTTATTGAGTCAAAAATAAAATTAAAATCATATTAAAATATCATTGAAATTATTTCTTCATTTCATTGTCCAAATAATCAACACGAATAATTTGTTCTTTTGGATATTTATCCAAATCTTTTTCATCAATCCATTCATATTCATAATTATTATCATTAGATAATTCTGTTGTTTCTAAATAATATTCCCAATCATCAGCAATCACATGATTTAATTCATTTATTTCGTTAAGTTCTCGTTGAATATTTGCCAATATTGTCTGAATTCGTTGTTCAGTTTTTTGTTTATCTGTCAACGATTCTTTTGATTCTTTGCTTTCATTCAACAATGAATTAGCTGATTTGGCTGTCAGATTTACCTTTGATTCATTCAATTGCATATCAGAGGTTTTTTGCGGTGGCGGCTCAACCAATGATTGTGATGATTTCTTCATGATTTCCATTGATTTTGTTTTCGATTTAATCGATGATGGCTGCTTGATTTTTGATTTTGTCATAGATTGAGCCATTGATTTTGTCAATGTTTTTGCTGTTGTTGTAGATGATTTACGTTGCATACTTGAATCTTTTTTCATTGTTTTTTGAACCAAAGATTTGGAACGATTTGATTTCAATGTTTTTTGTTTTTTAGAATCAATTTTCGAAACATTTTTCAACGATTTATTATTGCTGGTTTTGGTTATTAAATTATCAACTTTTGTCGCTGATTTTTTACTATTAGCTGTTTTGAAATTTGCCAATTTGGATTTACTTTTTTCATTAGTGATTTTCGAAGACTTTTTCGTCAACGATTTACGACCACTATTATTCATTTTGAAAGTAATTTTCTTGTTGATCGATTTTTCCATCGACGATTTACTTTTATTATTGTTAAGCAATGTTGATGATGTTTGTTTGACCAATGGTTCTTTTTGCAGTGGTCGTTGTTCATTATCATTCACTTTGGATTTAGATTTTTCCATTCCAATAATTCAAAAAAATACGCAAACAATATCAAAGAAAAGAAAGGTTCTCGGTGTTATTAAATTTAAATCGAGGAAACCCATGGAACATTTTATATCGAGAAATCATTCAAAAATTCAAAAACAATTGAATTACACAGAAAACAAAAATGATTTCTTAATCAAATTTTCTTATTAAAAATTTAATAAGAAATTTAATAAGAAATTTTGAAAAATGCAAAATAATTGTGTATGAAAAACTGCGATTGAATTAAGTAATATAAAATAATTAAAAAAAAATGATAGAAAATCATATAAAAATTGGAAATTCAATTTCATCTCGTTGGTAGAAAAAAAAATCATATTAAAGATCAAGATTAAAGATAATATTAAAAATCTGAATGTCAATAAATTCAAATTGATCAAGCTGTTTGATTAAGCTTCAAATTTAAGATGCTTGATTAGTAGAAAGATTTGATGAAACTCATTTTTGCTGATTATTAAACAATAGAAAAAATAAGAAAAAATAGAAAAAATTCAAAGATATTTTGTCTTTTCATGATCATTGTCAATGTCTTTGACAGTTAATAATGTCATTGATTGTTGCTGTTGTTAAATTAGAATCGCGATTATATGAAAGACAAAATAATAATAATAATAATAATTAAAAAGGAATTTTTAAAATAAAGAAATCATTGAATAAATTGATTGAATTGAATTGAATTGTTTTGGAAACAAATTAAAAATCGAATTACAAATTAATTAAGAAAAGCTCAAAATTCCCATAATGTTGCTTTTTCTGGCAAACAATTTGACAACACTACAGCACCGTTTGCTGTTAAATTTAAATATGCACTGGAATCAAATGATCGTATAGCAATGTATGTGCCGGTACGTAATTCAATATGAAATTGTTGTGCACAAGCCATCGATGATGCATCGGCTGCTAATGTTTGTCCATCGACTACATTCAAATATTTTCCATTTGATGCTAATTTTAAATAACAACAATTGAATGTTGAATCAATTAAATCGTGATCATCTCTCGACTGTGTAGGATTATCAGAATTTGCATATTCAATGATGAATAAATCCGGTATTGTCTTGTTTGATTCTAATTTATATGAACCTTTTTCGTGAGAGAAACAAAAAAAGATTATTCAAATAAATTACAGATTACAAAAACAAACAATTACCTTGTCCTTTGGTACCAATAAAACCACTCGAATTTGATGCACGTAAACTAATATGAGTACGATTGATAAATTTTATGTAAAATTTTATCGATTCACCATTACTACCAGTGAATAATTGACCAGATTTTCTAGCACATAATGGTTTCAATGTTTTGCCATTATCATCATCGATCAACGATAATGAACATGTTCCTTCATCTTGATTCCATGATAAACGAAACATTCCTTTGGTAGTGTTGAAATTTTCTTGTGACACATGTATGGCTGATGCAGCACCTGGCGACCAATATTTTCCATCTTTAGTGCTTAAATACCAACAATCAGATTTTTCATTATATTCCATTTGAAATATTTCATGCTGTGTTACTTCGCTTTGATTTGCCGATAGATCAACTCCTGTTTTGTATTTTTTGAAATTTAAATATTGAAAAAAATAGTGATTAAAAATAGAAAATACATTAATTATCGAAATACAATTATAATCATCAAAATCTTCATTATTATCTTATTAAAGTTCAACGATAATTACTGGAAAAATAAGACGATAATATTGATAGAAGAATATTTAAATTGTAAAAGAAAAGCTATAAAATGATGATGATAATAATAATCATCTAATGATATTAGTGCTTCATTGTTTTATTTTTTATTTTTAAATGAACAAAAAAAAAATAGAAATAGTAATAAACATCTTATCTTATGCTAGAATAAATGTTCCATCAAATTATCATATTATCATTTCTAATGTTCATTATTCATCGAAAAAAATTTCAAATAATGATATTTGTCCACTTCAAACACTAGCTTCAGAAACAAAAGCTTCAAAAGAAAAAAATATTCATATTACCGCATGATTACTCAACCATTGAATGAGAATTAATTCCCTTTTTATTATTAATAATAATATTGTAATTATTATTACATTATTCTTAGAATGTCAATCACATTTCAAACAGAATGAAACAGGAAAAAAAATTCATTCATTTTTGCTATTCATATCTTTTGAATTCATTGAAACTAATAAATAAAAAATTTTTCATTATGAATCAAAAAAGAAATCATTTGAATGGCATACAGGTTCATTGATCATCAATGAAACAATAGCTATCATGAAAAGATAAAACTGAAACAATTATAGTAATAATGATTAACGATAACCTTAATTTTGATTAATTATTATAGAAAAATAATAAATGGAGAAAAATAAGGTGATATGATTGATTGATTATTTTATTTTTAAAATAATGTATAGCAATGAAGAAAAAAAAATGAAAATTCATTACCTAATTAGATCATGAATTATTCAATAATCGATAAAAATTTATGAGATGAAAAATTAAAAGTAAAAATGAAAAATTATAAATAAATCATCATAATAAAGCTCACCTTGTTTAATACTAATCCATTTATTATTGAATGTAGCACGAAATGCTACTTGTAATGGTGCAGGTTCAAACAAAAACAATTCATCTTTACCGACGGCATTTGAACGTGTACGCAATACAGCTTGTCTACCAGTTGCAGCTAAATATCGACCAGATTTATCACGAAATGCAATGAATCCGCCATGATATTCGATTGTAAATAGACAATCTTTTGGTGGCATTGATGTTGACGATGATGATGATGATGAACCATTCATTAATCCATTGTTGTTATTATTATTATTGCCATTAGCAAAACCATTTGCATTAGAATTATTATTTATTGCATCTACACAAATTCCATCACAAGAAATATATTTCAATTTACCGCCAATACAAGTCGATGCTGGTATCAATGCATAATTTCCATTATCAAAATATTTAAATTGAAATAATGTTTCCGATCCCCAAACATTTGTCGAATCGATCTGTATTTGTTTTTGATTGCCTTTGAAAAATTTCCGATGTCAAAAAAAATCAAAGATAAAAATCAGGTTTTCATGTTTATTTTGATAAAAAAAATTTCTAAAAAATATAATTTACCTGATGAAATGATTTGTGCATAACGTTTACGGCCAATAGATTTAAATCCAAACATTGTAGCACCACGAGCAGGTACAAGATGTACATGCCATAGTTCAGCTTTTGATTGTGGCATTTTTGCATTGCAAATGATTGAACCATTGTCATTTGATACGCCAAGAAAATAACCTCGAGAAATGTTACGGAATGCCCACGATATTTGATCTAAAATGTGTTTTGATGATGATGATGATGTCGGGTGATAATTTGTCATATTTAAATAAAAGGAATTTTTTTTTCAATGAGAAAATCACAGAAAAATGAAAGCATTAATTTTTTGAACTTTAATCTAACTAAATACATATTTCTTGAGAACAAAATAAATAAATAAATGACAAACCTTCATCTTGACCTTCTTGTGTCATAGCACAAATTGTAATTGTAAATCGGCAACCATCATGACGCTCTTGACTGTCACATGTAACATTACCATAATTATCAACAGCAAGATAACAATTCAAATGTGATTTAATGGCAACATTTTCTAATTCATCCATTTCTTCGATACTATTTTGTTGTATTAAACTTGCTGATGATCGGCCATTACTATTACTATTATTATTACTGTTACCATTACCATTCGATGATGATGTCGCATTGAATGGAAATGGTTCAATTGACCATAATTGTTTCTTTTTCAATGCAACACCATTTGCATTGATTTTGAAGCCAAATGTTTCGGCTGTCAAGTATTTATATTGTCCATTGACAAGACCAACTGTTCCGGACCACATTTTTTTTTATTTTTGAAATTGAAATTATTTATTTAAATCTAGAAAAAAAATTGAAAATAACAAAAGATAGGTGAATATTCGACTGATACAAACATATGAAATAATGAAAAAATCAACAAAATGTAGATTTCTATTACAACTGATCATTCAAAAACATATCAAGCATTTGATGATATTCATTAAAACTGCCATCATCATCATCATCATTACAAACATTTCACCTAACAAAAACATATCAAATCTTATTCTAAATTCAACAACAAACATATTCAAGCATCATCATCAATGAGAAAATATTAAGTGATGAAATGAATCATTTTGAAAATATTTTGGGAACAAAAAATTTGAGAAAAAAATGAAATTTTCAGCCACATAGAAACACAAATACAATCAAATGAAATGAAATGTAGACAACAAGAAATTAAAATGAATAATTTACCACAAAATGATACACAAATTATTCATAAATAAATGAATAAATTCAACATTGTTTTGTTCATCAATGATTGTTGTTGTTGATGATGATGTATGAAGAGGAAATGTGAAATTTTTTTCCCGAAATTATGAATACAAAAATCGTGAATGAATGAATACATCATTCGCCGAAAATCACCGTAAAAGGATGATGGTGGTTTCGATTTGATTTCGCCATATTTTCCATTATTTATTTCATGATTTTCTCAAAAAAAAATTTACCATAAATGGGCAACTCATACAATGATATCATTCATTCATTGTTTTCAAATTGTTGTCAATCAAACATCATCATTTTATCAAATGATGATAAAAAATCAAATCGAACATAAAAAACAATCGATCGATATGACATTTCGATTATAATTTTGAATTTTGATAAAAATAAATTTTCATGTCAAAACCATATAAGAAACTGAGTCTAATAATAAATCGAGACCTAACAAATTACATTAAAAATGTCATAATAAATTAGACAAATCATGGAAAAGACATTTGAAAAAATAATAGAAATTTGACCATTTGACCAATGAGTATTTCAAGCATCATCATTCACCCACATTTCATATCAAGAACAATTTTGTCGAAATACTCAAAGTGAATGCAAAGGTTTAGAACCACTGCTTCTCGACAAAATTTGAAATGAATTTTATTTTATAATTCAGAGTAAAAGAACAGAAAATCGGAGTAAAAATTGGGAGATATTTCAGGCTTTTTTTCATTTTTTTGGTTCTTTGACTAAATCTATTATTACGAATATTATTTCCCATTAATATTCAACAAGTGTTTTTTTTTCGATCACGATTATCATTGATTGTAATTGTTATTTTCATTATGATTATTATTATTATTTTTATCAGCAAACATTTTAATGGTGATTGAGCGAGAATTTGCTTTTGCCATCAATAATAATAATAATAATAATGATAATTTTGATTGATATTCATTTCATTTTTTTGTATGAATGAATAAATAAATGAATTTTCAAAACAAAAAAAATGATAATGATGATGATGATGATACTTATTTGTTTGCGAAAAACATTCATAAATGAACAACGATAAATGAACATTTATCAATGTAAATATTCATAAAATACGATGAAAAAACATCATGTAAAATATGATTGAAATATGATTTCAGGTCATTTGAAAACATGATGTGAATGATTTGAAATATGACTAATAATAATGATAATATATAAATGATAATAATAATGAACGTCGACTAATGAATGATAGGTCAAAACTCATCAAATGAATATAAATGAATGAACGAAAACCTAACGATTTCGCCCTCATATATATTTACGAATAATTATTTTGATTGAAAATTACATTTTCTCATCGAATCGAATTGAAACACAGTCATACATTACACATGAAAACAAGAGAAAATTCATCGATAATTGATTGATTGATCGATTAATTGTGTGTGTGTGTTGTTATCGGTGATTGTTAGATTGGAAAAATTTCTATCGATCAGTTAGTTAGTTAAATGAATAGTATTGATCATAGTTCATGTATTAATTATTATAATGATAATAATATATCAATAATGATTGATAAATCGATGAATTTTTGATTCAAAAAACAAATTTTTTTTACTTAATTTGATTCGATTAAATTGCTAGGGAATCGATATTTGAATGGTTTGAATCGTACATTACAAAATGGCCACAATAATTATTTTTAATGATAAAATGATGAAAATCGGAAAACTAAAAATTCTATTAATAAGTTCAATCATGAACATGTTCTGTGTAATGAATGTGCTTTATCTTTTTTTTTATTTGGTCAAAAGGAAATTATTTTCAATCAAAAAACAACAAAAATCAATCAATATGAACATCAATTAAATCAAGTATATCATATTGTACGAAACGACGATCGCGAAAGCTAAGCTATTTTTGATGAACATTAAACATGTTTAATCGACAGGAAATCAAACATTCAATGATAGCAGATATTCAATGTGTTTGAACGTTAGTTAACTATATGAAATGCTACGAACCGAAATAACACTTTGAATTTCAAAGATTCAAATATGTGAGTGCGTTTCCGATGTATGTTCACACACAAAAATATTATGGAAGTTTGATTGATTTGATTCTGATAATTTCAAAATGTTCTGAAACCGATTCGAGAAACAGGATTCAAAATGTCAATGAATCGTATTCTGAACATTTGAAATGACAACAACAAAGAAAATATATTTGCATTCAAATTCAATCTGACAATCACAAAAGATTATAATTACAAATTTTTAATTATAATTTTTCGTGATTATTCGACCAAAAATGTATAAAATAAAACTGGAAAGATTTGATTGAATTGAATGGATGTGAAAATTCGCACATTAATTTCAATTCAATGATAATGACTGGCAACTGATTCAATGATAATAATCTTTATTCCAGAAGAAAAAAAAAATGAGAATAAAAAAATCTAAAATTATCATTTGAGCATGAAAATACACAATCAAAAAAATTAAATAAGAAATATGAAATTAATTCAGCTATATTTCACATGTATTTTCAATGATAATTATAATTATAATAATAAGAACAATAGCAATCATGTCACACGTCATGGATTCAATGTTTTGATTATTGTTATTATTATCAAATTCAATGGAAATCGTATATTTGCTAAGCCTTAAATACACGAATATAAACATGCTTTTAAATATCAATTCTTTCAACTGTAAATGAGTTCTGAAAATGACAATTTTTCTATGAATAATCGTGAATTGAAAATTATGATTAAAGAAAAAATTAAACAAAATATTGAAATGAGAATATGTCAAAATATTGTCATATTGTCAACACACACCGAAAGACAATAACAACGGCATTATTATCTCGCATATATGTTTCTTGAATTTTATGTGATTTTATGACATTTTGATTATTATTAATAAATCTGAATATTTATTAATAATATTCAACGACGAGATAAGTGAAATATGGTGATTTGCTTTGTTTAATCACAATCAACCGAGAGAAAAAATAGTATCATCGAAATCCCTGGTACCGATAAGCGATTTCGTCAATTATCACTGAAAAAAATGTATTTAAGACGATTAAAATTGATACATTTTCACCAAATATATTTGAATATTATACTATTCAAAAAATTAAAATAGATTGTATTCATTATGAATATTAATATGAATCTATTTTAATTCAAATGATAATATTTCAATTATCATATTTTGCACAAATGTGAATGAGCTGATAATGTATGTATGTGTTCATGCACTACAGTACATGAATAAGAAATGAACCATTTATTTTTTTTAATGATAAACATTATTCGAAACATGGATTTAAGCAATAATATTGCTTTGATAATAATAAGCTTTGTTTGGTCATTTTCAAAACAATAAATGGTATGTAATCTAAAGATAAGGATTTAAAATTGGTTGTTATAACTCAAAGTTATTCATAAAGATTTGAAATTTCATTCAAAAACAAACAAAAACAGTAACAGAAATGTCATAAATACATGTTTATTATATATCGTATTACACAATCATTTTTGTTGGATTTTTTCTTGTTATTTCAATGCAGATATGAATTTTTTGAAAAAAAATAGAAAATTAAAAATTCATTTCACATAGAAATTTATGAATTTTGTAATTAATATTTGTTCGAAATACCAGTGTAGCCGATATGAAATCAAATGTATGAATCAGTGGAAATTTTGGCCGCATTTTTATCATTCAAGCAGGGCCTTTTCAATGGAAATTATTTGAATTTCATACATTTTCTATTGTCAAATCACAGAATTTCACATTGTGGACCCACACAAAAGAAAGTTGAATTCTTTGTCAATTAATTAATCAAAGGATTACAAGCAAGAATTGTTTTTACGATTCTTACATTTGAATTGAATAGAATTGCATCGAAAATTATGATAAAAATTGAAATTATTTTATGACTCACATTCAATGAAATTCGGATGAAATGAAATGAAATGAAATGTTCAGATGTGAATAACGCAGCAGTGAATGAATAAGAGCTCAAGAACAATTCGGCTCTGTGTTGTTTTATGATGATGATGTTATTTTATTGCCATTGAAATTCATAGAAATTCAATGATGGAAATTTTCATTTTTTGAATGAAATTTCATTTCATTTCATTTCTACCAGTTTGTTTGATGCAAAACAACATAAAAAATTATGACCAGACACACACAAAAAAATATTTGAAATGAAATAAAAAGATAAATCATCAATGAATAACGATAATTGCAACCCGAATAAAAAAAATTTGATGACAATGGTGAAATATATGAATTTGATATTATCAATGATATGAATGAATGAATGAATCAATGAAATGAATGAAACAAGGGCAATTGAATTCAATGATTTTGCTTGTATTTGTATTATTTGGAATCGTCCAATTAATGGATAATAACATTTGTTTTTTTTTCTGGCGTTATTTCGTTATTTCTTCATCATCATCATCAAATGTATTTTCAGGGTCTTCTTCTTGTTTGAGCATGAAACCCAAAAGCAATTCATGTACATGTTAGTTATTATCATTATTGGTTTTATTATGTTCATAACTCGCAAATGGTGAAATTTCAATGCAGATGTGACATATTCATGCAGTGAAATTTACCATCCAATATTCCATTTTAAATACCATTCTATATACAATCTGTGAATCGTTTATGAGTATTTTGTATGAGAATTTGAAATTCTTTGAAATCTCAAGGAAAATTTCAAATTTTGCGCAAGTCAACGATCAAGGATTGTTCAGCACATCGACGAGTAATAATAAATTAATGACTGGAAATTTTACAGCCGCAAAATTAAATGCAAATGCTGTTTTCGTATTTGGCCGGTCAACGAGAAATCTAAGCTCAAGAGAAATCAACGACATATGATCGATATTTATTGGCTTATTTCATGATTTTTTTTTTGAAGATTTTCTGCCAGTTCAATCACTGATTATTATTTGTTTTTCTGAAGAAATATTTTTCAAATTGAAAACACACAACGAAAGCAAGCAATATATTATGAAATATTCAACTAATGGATATCTGCATTTGATTATTCAGTGGAAAAAAACAAAAAACAAAACAGAAAAGCGACAAAGCAGCAAATATGCAAAAGACATTTGTTTTTCATTTTTCAATTATTTGAAAAAAAAAATTGTTTTTTCCATTGAAAAATGATATTTTTTTAAAAATAAAAATGTAAATATAAACAAATGATGATATATATATTTAGTAACAAAGATAAATGTATTTTTCTTTTGAAACAAAATAAATAAATAAGATACATATTTACATTAGATTTTTTCAAATATAAATGTATAAAATACATTTGAAAATTTACATTATTCGTTGGAATAAAATCAGAAAATTTGACAAGCCATCAAAAGGTCATCTTGCCCAAAAGAGATTTAAAGATTTAAGACGAATACAAAGATGAATTTGCAATCATTGATTCATTCAAAGCAATAAAATAAGCAAGAATCGATTTGTTTATTTGTTTTAATTTTTTTTCAAAGAATTTCGGATTTGATTTGATTTTATTCTCGAACGAACAAAATTGAATAAATTCAGAATGAATAATTGAACAAATCTCATAGAAGAAAAACATCAATAAAATTTAAAAGATTTAAATAGTTTTCAAATGAAAAATTCAAAAAAAAATTTTCATCAAAAAATACGAATACTGACCTTTGAAATTTCGATTGAATATAAGTCGATGGAAATCGTGAATATTTCTCTCGAATAAGAGGCAACAAACGAAAAAAACTTGAAAATTTTCACCTTTAATTTTAGAAAAATTATGAGATGAATTGAATTGATTAAATCTTTTTTTTTTTGACCAAAAATAACGATCTTGAATTATTATTATATTAAAGATTTAAAATCTTTGTATTTTATTTAACTTTTCTTGAAAGATTAATTTGAAATGATAATGATTATTACATGTATTATTATTATTATTATTACATTACATTCAATGATGATAATAATCGTATTAAGATGTTGTTTTTTTTCATTAGATTTCAAATGTTCGGACAACAGATTAACAATGAATTAATTTAAGGATTTAATTTCGTGGATTTTATCTGAGGCTTTATTCTTTGCAAACTTCAAATATCTATGTCTGAATACAAAACACAAACGAAACAATGTAAACATTGAAAATTGAATGATCAAATGCGAGAAATTGTTGAATTATTTGTTTGTTGTTTGTTGTTTCGATTTGATTTTGATAAAATATTTATTTGTTTGAATTTATTTATTTATTTTTCTCTGAATTCAAATTTTGAGAAAAAAAAAACACCAGAAATAATCAAAAAAATGATCGTCTGTTTCTCATTTATTTATTTCAATTTTTTGATTTTTGGTGTTGCAATTCTCAATGATTAATACAACTGTTAAACACAAATACAATTGGGCAAGCAAACAATCAACGCTTCAACAAAAAGCTGTCTACAAAACATACATAAATATGAAACAACAAATTGTTCTCAGTTGTTGTGTTCAGTGTTCAATTGTTTTCAGTTGTTGTTTTGGTTCAGATTTAGATTTCAACACAATTTTTTTCAAAGAAGAACAACAGAAAACAATTGTGATTGGACAAAATAATCAAAGAAGAAAGCAAGAGAGAAATCAATTCAATGATTCTCAATGATGCTCAAAAATATTAAAACAATGAAAGAGTTGTTGTTGTTGTAGTTGATGAATAATAATGATGATAATGGTAATAATTATGATCATAATTATGAGAACAACAACAGCAACAACAGCATTCGTCAGCCTGAATCATTGTTTTTCTCCTTGTTTTTGCTTTTTTGAAATTTGTTATGCAAGGGTTACGGTTCACTTTTACAATTGTTATTGTTGATTATTATTGTTATGAATACAGAACAAAACAAAGAAAGAAAACAATAATCACTTACTTGATATGATACTTGAAAAGAGAGAGAGAGAAAGAGCTGGCTTGGTGTAATCATCAAACATTGACAATTGACAATTGACATACAAAAGAATGGTCAAACATTTGACAATTTATTAAAACGATTCAATGATGATAATGTTTGTTGGCGAGTTTTGTCTTTGACTGAATGTTTGGATTGACAAAATTGGATTTTGGATTTGTCAATGATAATTTTAAATTGTCTTTGAATTGTTTTTGAATGAATGAACAGAGTTGAAGCTGGACAATGATCTTACGAAATTTTGATTCAAATTTGATCCAATAAATTTTCCTGATACGATTTCAATGGTCTTTGGAAACATGAGCATTTGAATATCGAAGCAGTAATTTCACATCTTAAATGTTTTGAAATGAAATTTTTCTTGATCAGAAATTGTAATTAAACAAATAAATTCAAAATTCAATGACCAAAAGTTGTCATTTTAAAATTTTTCCATTTTCACATAATTTGATCTCATGTCGTTTTAAAAACAAAAACCAGAATTAAATGAATGAATCAACAACAACAACAACATTGATGGTCAATGCAGTGTTTTACATGCATTTAGATATATAAATGTGTGTTTATATAAGCGATATTGATTGCTGAGGACAGATAAGAACCTCTGAGAAAAATAAAAAATAAAAAAAAACCAAAATAAACAGCATCAAATGACAACGAATTGATAGAAATTGTAGAAATGAATGAATGAATTTTGATAAAAGAATGGTAGAAGCAAGAAGCACCGAACTACCACCGAATATATTCGGATAGGAAGACCCTTTTTCGTATGACCCTATGCTGCTTCTGCTGCTGCTGCTGCAGCTGTCATGTGAAAATCAGCCGAAACTAAGGCTTAAATCTGGTTTTTTTTGGTGTTTTTCATTCACGAATACTTTGGCAATGAATGAATGGTCAATGAATTGGGAAAAATGAATGAAAAATATTTGATAATTATTGGATTTTTTATTCAAGTTTCTTTCATTAAAACTTACAATTAGTAACTTTTCAAATTAAGAACGAAAAAAATTCTTGTTTTCTCGTATTGGTCGAATGTGAATTCAATGAAATTCCAGTTCTTGATTTATGAAATCATTATTAATTAACAAAACCTTAATAAATTAATTAATCTTTTTTTTTTCTAGAAAAATAAATCTGAAACATTTGTAAACCAAAGCCATCTAATTGAACTGTCTATGGAAAGATTGAAACCTCGAATCGAGTTGCCATCTCTGAGCAGAGGATTGAATTAATTTGAATTTTTCAAATTTTCAATTTTAGCCGATTTTTGCCCGTAGATGTTAGGGTGAATTAGTTGATTTGAATCGAATCGAAGTCTTCTTTGGTTCAATATTGGTAAATAACGATTTTTCTTCAAGAAAATTTCATTTTCCAACAAGATTTTCAATTATTCAAATTATTTTAATTAATTGTTTAATTAATTAAAGATAGATAGATAGAAAAAAATGAAATGAAATGAAATGAATTACACATTTGTGAGAGGAGATAAACGAAACGAAGAAAATTAAAAGATAATTGGTTTACAAATGAGATAAAGAGATAGAGATAGAGAGTTACAAACACAAAATCAATGAATTAAATGGATAAATGAATTGAATGTATGAATGAATGAATGAGAAAAAAAAGATATGATGGGAAAGTTATTTTTATAATAAAAAAAATGAAAATTTGATGAAAATTATCAGTTGAAATTATCATTTTGTTTTCGTCTGTTGTTGTTGATTTAATTATTTGTTTGTCCTGTTTGTTTGTTTTGTAAATTATCAGCCATTATTATTATTATGATTATGATTATTTTTATTTTTTTATTATTTATGGATCATTTACAACATTCCAAAGAAGCGAAAAAAAAATTATTATTATTATTATTATCATTATTCTATTATTTGGTTTGTGCATTTATTATCATTATAATTATAATTATTTGACACATTTATTTTTAAGCTGCAGCAGCTGCTGCGGCGGCTGCTGCTGCCGCTGCTGCTGCACGAAATCTGACTGGTTGTGCAACGAACGTTACTTTTGATGATAATCCTTGTGTATCTAAATTATCGTATGGAATTAAAAATTCGGTCGGTAAATCTTTAAGTTTTTGATATTGAAAATATTGTTTTGCTGATGATGGTGATGATGATGATGATGATGGTTGTACTTCGGAATCATATCGTTTGTCCATTGGTGGAAAATATGATGATGATGAATCAATTGTAAATAATTGATTGTATGATTGTTGTGATGATGGTGATGCTTCAGATATTAATTGTGTTGATTTTGATTTTACTGATGATACTGATGATGGTGATTTAATTTCCGATGTTGTTGGTGTACGTAAATTTACTTTTGTTGCCGTTGCTTGTGATCCTGTTGCTGGTTTTAATGTGATTTTTGGAGATTCAAATTTTTCCATATGTGATGGTTCACGAAATTCACCACGTCTTGCAGCATATGAATTATCTCTACTCATTGTTTGTGGTCTATTAAGCATTGCTTGGTTATATTTTACGTTTGATGCTTGAAGTTGATTAGTAAGTTGTTTTTGAATTGCTGCCATTGAAAAAGGTTGTGGTTGCTGTTGTGGTTTTACAGATGCCGTTGATGTTGGTTTAGCATTCGGAGCTTGTGATTTGACTGAAACGGCTGATGAAGCAGCTGCGGCATAGCCACCACCGCCTGCTTTACCGCCTGCACCACGGCCAACACCGCCGCCAACATTTGGACCAGAGAGTACGCCTGGTGATGCTCCTTCAACAGAAATTGGTTCAACAGGTGGACGTGGTTCACCTTTGGCAATAACAGTATGTGTTTGTTCAATTACAGGTTGCACCTGTTGGATCAAACGTCGATATGGCTGAATAATCTCACGAATTTCCTGAATGACTGGCTTGACGACTTCATGTATAACACGTTGTGGTTCATCTTCAGATGTTGTATGTTCTGGTTCCGTAACTTGAGCTGATTTTGATTGAAATTAATCATGGAATGAAAAAATCAATCAATTTAGAAATAAAGTATTTTTTTAATCAATCAAAATTACCTGGTGAATGTGTTTGTTGAACTAATACACGACTTGATTGTGATTTAAAATGAACAGTAACAGGCATATCTTCGGATGGAACTTCAACAACTTGTGGTTCATGTGGTTCACCCATAACTTGTACTGGTTTAACTTCAACAGTACGTGTTGATTCGATTGCAGTAGTTATTGGACCAATATTTCCAGAGCCACCACCGCCGCCACCACCACCACCGGCAGCCGAACCAAATGCACTACCTCCACCACTTACATAATTTGTTGATGCAAAACATAATAATTGTGATAAGAAGATGATTGCTAAACAAAAATGCCTTAATTGTGCCTAATTAACGAATTTTTGATTGAACGAAAAAAAAAGTGAAATCATTGAGTTGATCCAAAATTATTCGTAAAAAAACAAATCAATACCATTTTGTGTTGAAGATAATTATTTAAAAGTCACGAAACACTTGTTGAATAGGTGAGAAAATATTAATAAATTCAAAATTGAATTTGAATTCAAAATAAAAAAACACCAAAATTCGTTGATTGAAAAAAATTGAAATCAAAATTCAAATTTATTATTATCTTCTTTTTATGATCAAATCATTCACACAAATTCGAATGGAATTACTACAAAATTGAAAATGAATTAAAACATTTAAAATTTTTTTTTCAATTTTTCAAATATGAACAAACACACATACACTTGAATGAAACACAACACTGAATTCAAAAAAAAAAAAAATTAATAAATCCTAATATGAATGAAGAAAAAAAATGAATGATTTCGGTTTATATACCACGATTATTGTGAAACGATGCACATAGCCAAAAAAAAAAAAAAAAAAAAAACGAAACGATGGATATTTACCCGTAGCATCTTGTTTAAATTTTTTTCATTTTTGATTTGAAAATCATAGAGAACTTTCTAAATATAATATTAAAGATGATGGTGATTATAATCCGAAAGCAAAAGACAAGACACAAATACAAGAACGATGAAAGTAAAAATGAAACGAATTGAGATGTGTGTGTGTATTGAGATTCTCTTCGGGAAAATATTTAAAAAAAAAATGACTTCAACAAGAAATTGATGCGGCATTTATTTTTCTTTAAAATTTTTTTTCGAGATGTCCGAAAACTGCTGGATGTTCAAAAAAAAACTCTTCTGTTCTTCGGGTTCTCATTTTAATAATATTTTCGTCCAGTTTTTGTTGTGTTGAATCAATCGGAAAAATAAAGATGATCTTCCATCTTTCAAATCCACAGTAAATCAAAGAAAAAATCCATTTTAAATAATTATAATCATAAGATAATTATGGATCTTCATCAATGATTAGTTATTAATATTTAATATTTATTCATTTATTTATTTATTAATTTTGTTTTCCTCTAAATATTTTATTAAATTAATTTTGAGTGAATTAATTTCATTTTTTTCATAAAAAGGGAAGAAAATTTATTGAAATGAAAAATGAATCAAGTAATTCGTATCACAAGTAGATTTCTGAGGCGAAATTTTGTCTAAAAATTTCAAAAAAAGGATGAGCACTCACTAGTCTTAAAGGTCCTAAGGCCTTCAATCTTTAATCACTCGATTTATGGTGACAGTTGAAAATTGCGAAAGTCTTTGAAAAAAGTCTTAGGAAAAGATATCCGATTTGATTTCCATGACATTTTTCTAGGAGATTCTCATCCGAAAATAAATGTCTCGTAAATTTTTCCGTGTTGGTGGTCGACAAATATGTTGCTTTCCTTCTGTTAAAAATCAACGGAAAAAATCATCGGAAAAATATTTATCACACAGCTGGTTTTATCATTTTATGGCCATATTAAATATAATCTTCGATTAGTCCAAAAAGGTAGCTAGATTGATCGAAGCTGATTTGATTTTTGATGTTTTTTTTCATTTTCATTTTCAAAAATAAAAGATTACATCTTTTTTTTTCGAAAATAAAATAAACTAAAATTGCATCATCATCATCAGCATCACCGTAATCAGCCAAATAAACGAAAACAAAAATATCCGGTTGATTTCATTTTTTTTTTATATTTCATTTTTTTTCAAATATTGAATCCAGGAAACAATTTAATGTATTTTTACATTGGAAATTTGTTGTTGAAATTACCATCATGAACATCAACAACAACAGCAACTATTGAAGAGAAATTAACAGTAAAAAAAAAATGAAATGAAAAAAAAATATTTTCTGTGATTCAAATCGATTGCAAAATATTAATAATATTTTTTCGATGGATGTTTTTCGAGTAGAAAATCGAAAAGAAATCGAAGAACTAAACAACAAAATTATTAAAGGATGAAATGGATAATCATTATTATTGAAATAATAATAGTAATAATAATAATGATAATTATCCATTAATAAAATTATTATCATCATCATCAATCGATTGATTGATTGAGCCGAAATCAAATCAAAAATAACGGAACAATTTGAACAATCAAGATGTGTTCAGCTTTATTAAATTGAATCAAATTATTGAACCAATACATCTAATATCTGTGTTGATGCTGCACCTGATGATGATCTGTTTTAATGTTGGAATGTTTTCACTGTTCAATTCAATGAATTCAAAGATTGTGTTCGTATTAAGAAATTAAATGATTTCGTAGATGATATTTAGTTCAAGATGATTTGATCGGGTATCAAATTTGTGATCATTTATATGTGATCGGATGTATGCGTGTATTTGGATTGATTTTGTCCGAAATCTGTTCAATGTTTCAATCTGCTTATTCATTGATTGAAAATTGTTTGTGAAAATGGATCAATTTCATCTGGAAATCATCTGCAATCGTAATTTATTTTGGTGTCTTGGTATTAGTATCAATTTCAAATAGCCAGTTTTGACCATCATCGATTATTTTGGCCTCGATAAATTTTTTTATTTAACGGCTGTGATTCATTCACTTCCAATTCATTTGGTTGATTTTAAAATTAAGAAAAAAATTTCAATTTATCTTTGATGAATGACAATTTATTTATTTATTTCTAAATGTCAAATCATTGGTCAAAATGGAAAAAAATTTTTTTTTTTTAGCAAAAATGACCATCATTGTTGATGATGATGGTCATTTCGATGAATGACAACCATCGAAAACAGCAACAACAATACTCTATTGGATAATGACCAATGATCATGATTATATTTGGTCATTATTATTGAAAATTTTTTATATGAAAATATTTCCAATCTAAATTTAGACATTTTAAATTTGAATCTTTACAATTGTCAACGAATAACTTTGTTCATCGCTTGAAAACAAATTAATTTTCAATTTGACAAACAATTTTTTTTTCTTGGTATTTTTGAGCATCTTTGAACTCTGAAAAAACCATCGTCAAATCTTCTGATTGATGCGTCGTGGCCAAACTTCAAATTTCACTCACTGGCAAAAAATCATCACTCATCATTGGCCAACAACAACTCATTGAACCCGAAATTGATGTTTCAACAAATGATGATTAATTTATTGATCCGAAAAATTTAATCAATCAAAAATGAATGATTGGAAATGTTATCATCATCGTCATCTCGTCGTTATCATGATCATCATTATTCTTTCTCTTGGGAAAGCAAAATTCATTATTTTAAATAAAATTTTTTTCCATTATTTTTTTTACATGAATAATTATTCAAAAGAAGTCTTATCATAATTGGCTTCATACACTCATACACATGTACAAATGGCTAAAATTAGTCATATTCATTCATTTAACCAGGCATAAATATTAATAATAATAATTGTTAATAATATCATATTTAATTGTCGAGATTTGTTGCTGGAAATGAAAAAAAAATCTCAAAATAATCATTCTCCCATTTCATAGACTTTGAAAAAATACAAATACGAAACACAAAAACAAAACAAAACAAAACACGAAAAATTCGTGATTTTTTTTTGAACACAAAGAACACATACAAAATCTATCTGATGATGATTTAAATTGGACAAAATTTGAATAATTTTTCATAGAAAATACAAAAACATTATTGAAATTTAAATAAAAACCAATTATCATTTGAAGCTTACTATGAAATGCTTGTATAAATGAATATATGAATGAATGGAAAAATGTATGAATGGATAAATGTATAAATGGATGAATGTATGAATGAAATTTTGTTTTTAAAAATTAAAAATTTTCCTGGTCATCATTATTATATGTTTATAATTTTTTGTAAGGTTACTATTATGATACTGCATCTTATAATAATAATAATAATAATAATAATTTTAAATGATAATTGTTTAATTATTATTATCCATGTCCATTTTGTTTTTTTTTGTTTTTGTTTTGTTTTTTTTTTTTTGTTTTTGTTTCATTATTTTCATTTTTTTTCAATTATTTCAATTCCAAGTATTGTTTTTACATTGTTTTTTTAAAAAAACACTTTTCAAATACATGCAGCACAAGCAATGTCTTTAAACATCTATGAATATCATCATATTTTTTCATATTTTCTTTGTTATCTTTCAAAGATAATAAACACAAAAATATCATAATAATAATAATAATCATTATCATTCATTTGTGAAGCGGATATGATAAGAAGTTTTTGTTTTGTTTTCCTTTGAATTTCTCCAATTTCTTTCAAAGAAACAACGAAACAAATGTGAATTCACATTCATCATGTGGTCAATTGGTCAAATGAATGAATATTCAAAGAGTTTCTTTTAAAAATAAAGATAATTTCCAAGTTGAAATTAAAATAATTGAAATTTTTTAATTATTCATTTATGCACCTGATCATAACTCGGGTCATAATTTGTTTTTGTATAATTATTATTTCTCCCGTAATTTTCTGCTGTTGTTGACGTAAATTCAAGTCGTAATTTGCGCAAAAAAATTTAGGAAAAATTTACAACTGAATTTACAATCAAAATCGACGATTGGTGATTGATGATATAAATACATTGATGCATCATCATCATTGCAAATCATCGGATATCATTAATTTTGAAAAAATTATAAAAAAAACGTAAATATCAATTGGCCAAAATGAAGTTTTCGTAAATAAATAAAAAAACCGATTATAATATTAATATTAATGATTATAAGCATGATAATGATAATAATAATAATAGTAAATGTATTTAAAATTCCAAGATAAATAAATAAATGTATGAATAAATTTCTTTTTTTTTTCATTTACGATTTCCGTATTGCTTTTTATTGCATCGTCAAGCATTAAATATCGATTTGTGTGTGCGTGTATGTGTGTGTGTGTGTGATATGCTCAATTTGCTTAATTTTCCTAATTTAATATGATTTAAACGGGTTAAAATTGCTGAAAATCAGCTGATTTTTCGTAGCATATTTCATAATCAGTTATTTGCACATCATTAGGGACAATTTCAATCGCAAATCCATAAACCTTTATTTCTCTTATTGAATTTATATTCATTGTGGAAAATTTACATGTATTTACTGACCAATAGTATCGCATCTCCCAAATACATGTGGAAAAAATTATTAATTTCAATGTACTGTTTAATAATGATAATCATAATGATAATTATACGATTATACGTTTCAATTAGGGAACAAATTCAAACATCCAACAGCAGTAATAGACCAATGATTCAATTATGATCATTCAATTAGTTTTATTATTGTTGAAATCGGCAACATAATCAACTCAAAATCCATTGATTTGCAATGCAATGCCGCAATCCATTTCGTCTGGATTTGATTGTTTGGATATTTCAATCAATAGATCAATCAATAAAAATGATTCAATCTTTTGAGATCGCAGAAAAACACACATTTTCAAACATAATTTACCCAGCAACTGTTTATATGAAGCTCAAAAGTGTTAATTTTGTCAAATTTAGGGCTCGTTTTTTGAACACCATCAGGTGTTGCTGTTGTTGCATGTGTTATTAACTCGAAATATCGTTAAGAAAAAAAAATAGATCAAAATAATCATGTTACACTTGTTTCCATTCATTCGATTCATTTCATTTACTTATTCATTCATGGACTTTATGATTTTATTTTTAAATCATCCATTTCTGATTCAATTAAATACTAACAACAACAGTAAATATGCGATACAACAATGAATAATAATAAATATCAAACAACAACAATTAGTCTGAATACATTATTCTTCAATGAATAATACAATACAAACATATATTTTTCAAAATTGAACAACAACAACAACAACAACATCAACTCACAACACAAACGATTAAAATTTATTATGATTATTATTTTTTCTTTGAAATAAATGTAAATATTAATATTTATAGATAAATGAATAAATAGCTAAATGAGTTATCGTTCCAATAACATTAAACACCAACACCAACATCACCAGGACTTACGACCAACACCACCACCACCATCATCATCATCGACCACCATCGACAATCCATTTTAAATCCATTAAAATACATTCATTTCTTGTATCTTCATTCATTCATTCATTCATTCATTGAATTTCAATTGTTTATTTCAGTTATTTGATTTCATTATTTTCATTTTCATTTACCTTCTATGGTTTTATATAATGATGATGATGATGATAATATAAAACAACTAAATGATGCTACAAATGGTACATTAGCTTTCAAATATTTGAAGGCGAAATTCAATTGAAATTTTTCAATGAAATTCTCATTTTTTTTTTGCTTGAAATGAAAATATGAAATGATGAATTAATTTTTTTTTTTCATATCTCTTATCTTTTCCCCATTTGATAATATAATGTCTATTTACTTTTTAAACTTAAATTATATACATGAGATTACATCAAGGTATAATGCTGATAAACAAATACACACATACACACAAATAAACACAGATCAAAACACACACGCATACATTCAAAAAAGACCTTAAAATAGATTTTTTAAGAAATGAAATAAAAAAATTGATGATTGTGTTTGTGTGTAATGAATTTAATATTGGTTTTGCTGGTTTTGGGATGGTCCTTTTAGTCGCAGTAATAATTGATCATCAAAATACTGGCTTGGAATAATGAATGAAGAAGAATAAAATCTTTGAAATCAAAAGTGGTTTTCATATCTTAGAAATCAAGGAAAATCAGTTTTTTCATTCCCCTGGAAATTCAATTTCCGATACATGTTTTTTTCCCTATAATTTTTTTTTGAATGGATCTTAATTGATTGATATTCAATTTCGATCGCAAAATTTTAATTCGATTCAAATTACGCAATTACGTCATTATTATTTGAATTCAAATCATTGAATTATATTTTAATTTGTTTTTTTTTCTTATTGAAACATAAAGAAATATGAGCGAATTCTCTCAGATTTCCAAGCAAAAACTATTAAAATACAGACACACACACACACAAACGATCTTTATGGATATTTGATCAATGTGATGATATGCATTTGTTTGTAATTACGTTTCATTGCAATTTATTTTAATTTAGTTCTTAAATGAAAAAAAATTCATTATTCACTTCCACATTGGATCATAATCATCATTGAAGAAGAAGAAGAAGAAGAAGAAATCAACGAAACATTTGATAATTTTCAAAAACTCATAGATTTTATCTTTGAGATTTTGAAAAATACAAAAAAAACTACTGCACATTCAAGTATTGCACATTTTGATCGAAAATTAAATGAAAAAAAAATGAAAAATTAATACACACAACATATAAACAAGTAGAAATAAAAATGGTAAGGAAGTGAATCCTTTCCACATTAATATATTATCTTATGTGAAAATGTGAGATGATTTGAAATTTGAATTTTAATGGTACACATTAAACAACTATGAAATGAATTGAAAAATATTAAAATTAATATTTTCATTTTTCAAACATATTAAAATAAAAAAAAAAAACATTGAAACATTGATTTCGATGATTGGTGATGGTTTGAATATGATTGGTGAGACTGATTATATCACTGATTATATCAACTGATTTAAATTGGAAAACAAAAATTAATATGAATAGAATTAGATCGTATTAGTGCAATTATGATAATACGAAAGTAATGCTTGCTCGGTTAATCATTCACATATTAAAAATTAAAATTTTAAGATTAAAATTTTTTATTTTTGGACTTATTATTAAAAAAAATGATCATAATTTAATATTTTTCAAGATTTTATCAAAGCGATTTTAAGAAAAAAGGAACGGGTTAAATCCAAGATTAAATTCGCATGAAATTGAAACATGCCAATTTAATTGTTGTATTCATAATAAGAAAATTGAAAATGAACAGCCCCTGAAACCAATTAACCAAAGAACCACTGAAAATTGGATGTCAAACCAATAAAAAAAACTCAAAAATAATGTTGATTTAATCAATACATTTGTATTTTTAACATTCAGGTTGATTGAATTGTTGGCAATCATTATTTTGATTTTCTTAGAAACGATCAACAAAAAAGATAAAATACTCAATCAATGATTGATTGTTCGACCATCTCTGATCATGATTACGTCGATCTTTGATGATAATAATGATGATAACAACGAAATAAACAAAATAAACGAAACAAAGCAATAATTATTGATGAACACAGACACACAAAGGAAAATACACAAAATATCGTGTATATTTAATTAATAATTTGTTTATTTGTTTTTATTTTTTACATGAAAATATTTTGTTTTTGTGTTTATTCGTGTATTTGTATTATTTACTTGGTGAAAAATAACAAATGAAAATGATGTTTTCGACTCTCATTTTTTTCATTGATTGATTTTGAACATTATTCAAAACGTTTGCAATTGAATGCTGGCAATTTACCACCACCAGAAACTCGATTTCATTGAAAAATGAATGGCCTTTAAATTAAAAATTTTAAAGTTCAATTGACGATAAACTTTGAATCATTTTGATAATATCAGTCATAATGACAATAAAAACTAATTATTTGGTTTGATCTGCGGTTTGAAGGAGGCTCAAAAACTTTATGATTGAAAACACCTCATTGCCCATAAAGGTGGAAAATATTATCTTAATTATTATATTTAAATGATTTATCAATCAAAGAAAAATTAATTAAAAAATCTAATTTAAATCAAATCAATCCAATCAATTTCAATTTCAATTTTAATAAGTTGGCTGCCCCGGTGGTCACTGGTGGGCGACAGACTTTTGATCACACGTGATGAAATTTGAAAATTTGATTAGGTAATAAAAATTCATTTCAAGTGGAGATACGCTGTAAGCGCATCATGGAAAATTTCGCGCGGTGCGCGCTAAAGCAATAAACATGAAATGAAGCCTACGGCAGTGAAAACATGTTGATTTAAATTTTTGAAAAAAAAACGTAAAACAACAACAAAATGTCGGAAATAATCAAATCAAAATTATAAATTTAGATTGATCATTCTGAATAAATAAATAAATAACAATTTTTGGTTTCAATTTCAATCAAAATAATCGAATTGATTTGATTTTATTCAATCAAATTGATTGATTTACTCCTAACATAAATAAATATGTTTAATCCAATGATAATAATAGAAATATCATTGATTAAATAATGATGATGATGATAGCAGATGCCATAGTATCTATTTACAGTATCTATTTGTTTATTTATAATATCTTCTTCTCAATCATCTGCAAGCTTCAACAGATGTTGTTTACCAATTGTTCATTGTCGTCTCGAGATATTATTTTGCCTAAAGAAAACATCCATTTCAATAAAGCATCCATTTCAAAAGAAATACATTCAATGAATCTGAATATTCAATTGAATAATACAATGTTATTGTGATTGATCGTTTTTTTTTCGATTCGATCAGCTACAAAAATGAAATGATTACTAAATTTATATTTGCATGTATTTCAATAATAATAATTCAAATAAAGATTAGATGATGCGGAAAATATGAGCATAAATTGAATTGAATTGAAATCAATTCGAATCAATTCAAATTGAAAAAACACGCGCACGCAGACATACACTCATTGAATAGAAACGTAAAAGTTGAATTTCATTCATTTGAAATTTTAATTTCAATTTTCTCATTGACTTTGTATCTCATTTTTGTATTTTTATTAAATTACGTGTGTATCAATAAAGATGTTTATTGATATGAATTCCAACTCCAAGCATCTTAATTCATCCATCATAATCATTATTATTCATTCATTTTGCTTTATTCAGATTACCATGATATATTGTCATGTATAGTAGGTAAAACATAAACAAATACAAACAAATCAATCCACGAAAGTCTTTGAAAAGTCTTTTGGAAGATCTATTCACGTCACTATTTCAGTGTGATTGATGAATTATTATTAAGATGTTCATCCAGAAAAAAAAATATGTATCGATCAAAATTTTATCGAAAGTAATAAGATTCCACCTTTGCGTGTGTCACTTTCTATCACCATTATTATTAATGTTATTATCATTTTGATATCACCAATAGGGAAGTAATGTTGCATCTCAAAACAAACAAAATAAAGATAAAAATTTGTAATTAAAATGTCACTTGAAAAAATTATCTTTTTGAATAAATTGCAATAAATTGTTTTTTCTGTGAAAATTTGTGCACCTGGAAATCCTTGTGTATCATCAACATTAAACAAAAAACGAAAATAAAATAAAGATCTTTATCTAAATATAAACCATATATACTACTTTCACCATAGCCAATCCTTTTTCGTTTTTTTAAATGCAAAAAATAACTTTAAATTTAAATTTTTTCACCCAGAAATCGTTTCAAAAAGCAAAAAATAAAAAATTTTAACCCTTTACATTTGATTATAATTATTTATTAATCCAAGGAAGAAAAAGTGTTTCATTCGCTTCGATTCAAATACTCATATACTGCAAATTAAAATTATTTTCTGGTCAAAGCAACAGGTGGTTTATGAATTTTTTATCGAGATTTTGGATTTAAAGAAATTTCACCCAAAAGGGAAGATTATGAGAAATTTCAAATGAAAATGTAATTTCATTATGCATTTACATTTTTTCTGTTCAAGTTCGTCCTTTTAATAATCATTTTTAATCTTTATATCATTATGTTTAATCAAATTGATTTTCACGAAAAGACAAAATTAAATGAGCGACGATACGAATTTATACAATAAATTCCCTAAGATTAATGATCAAAATTTTCGAACAATTTGGAAAAATATAAAAATAACAATGATTGAACAAACAGTAACAACAACAAGATTTACGAAAATAAAGTTGACATGAAATTATAAAGATAATGACAATTATATGTGCGTATTTGTGTGCGTATGCGAACATAATGACATGTAAATAATTACATTTAAAAAATGATCATCATGATGATGATGAAACCATTTTTGATTCACATTTAGACATTGACAGACATTTTTTTTTTGCTTTCACACAGTGAGAATACGATCATATATGTCTTTGTATATAATTGTTATCAACAAGGCAAACAAACAAACAAAAGATAGGAGACTAAATTGAAATAATCAACGATATCAGAGGACGTTAAAAAAAATAACCGATTACTTCAATCTCTGTGCAGAAAAACGAGTGAAAATGTACGCTTAATTACGCTTTACGCTGCCAGAAACACTTTCAAAATGGGTGCATTTAAATTTTGTAATAGGAAAATGTCTAAAATAGCTTAAAATAACAAATAACAACCAATTGATTCAACAGGTAACAAATTTAACTGAAAATTTCATTTTTTTTGTTTTGTTTTGTTTATTTATTTACTTGTCATTTCTGCTTCATTCCATTATCATAGAAATGATATCATTTCAATTCGTTTTTTTTTTTCGAAAAAAAAAGATTGATTTTCATTTCAATTCCGCTCATTTTTTTTCAATAATATGAATACAAATACAAAATAATGAATATCTGTGTGTGTGTGAGATTCATTATTCGAAATGTAACAGATAATGACAAGTGTTTTTGCTTTTTTTTCAAAAAACACTAATCATTAATTTTAACCTAAAAAAATGGAAATGAATGCACCAATAATAGTAATAATAATAATAATCACAAGTGACAAGCTAACTGATGATGATGATGATAATAATAGTAAACAATAACAAATGTTACAACACACATTTCCGACAATGAAAGTAAAACAATGATAAATAATTCAAATTAGTGGAGACAACAAGAAGATGAAACAAAATTGATGCGATAGAAATCGATCAATCAATCAATCAGTGTAGCCATCAGTCAAATGGATTTAATTCCAAAAATGAACCAAATTATCAAGGGATTGATGAGCATCCGATACAAATTTACATTTGCAGCTTTGCTTTGTAATTTTGCGAAAACATTTCTCGCTGATTGAGCAAGCTTTATAAAAATGTTGGCACACAAAGATGTTGCGCATGTAATAAATTAAAATTGATCAATCAAGAAATTTTCCAATTCAATGTGTAAATATTGTATTGAAATGTATTTCTGTTCATTTCTGAATTTTGAAAATATTTGTATTTATTGATTTAAATGTATACATTTGAAGATAGACTGGACAAGATAGGACAGCTCGGATATTGATAAGATCAAATAATAAATAAATAAATGAATATATGAATAATGAACATGATCAGTAATGAACTAATAATAATAATAATACATTACTTGAATAAATATATTTGTATGTATGTTAGGATGTTAATATTATTATTATTATTATCAATATTATTGGCATTATCATCAAAATTAATCAATAATACTGATACTAATAATAATGAAAATAATAATAGAGATACATGATCACGTTTTGGCCATATGTGAATTGAAATTTATTGAAATAATTCAACTGGAAGTATCAGTTTTTTTTTTTGTTAGATCATTTACATGATCTAACAAATACATGAAAAATGAATTTATTTTTATTCATTGAAAATGAATATTTATTAGGTTGTCCGAAAAGATTTTGCCTATTATATCGTAGGGAATGATGAGAAAATCGGCAAGAACTTATCGGACAACCTAATAAAATGAATCTTTGAATATTCAAACCATTATTATCTACATTATTATTATTTAAACCATTTTTTTTCAATGAAGCAATAATAGTAGCAATCAATGAATGAATGAATGTATAAATTGAAATTGAAATGAATGACAATATCATTTGAATAATGAAGGTTTTTTTTTATTTGAAAAATGATGGTGACAAACCATATTTAAAAGCATATTCATTGGTCATTTTCATTTTCAATTTAAATTGTTGTCAAATAAAGAAACGAAATCAATCCTTTCGTTTGAAATGATTTTTTTTCGGTTGTATCATTTCATTGTAATGACAAACAAGAATACAATAATAAATAATGATGACAATGGATTTGGTCAATTTTTTTTTGGGACAAGTACATTCAACTTGTTTCATGGTTTTATTTTATGGTTCATTCATCCATTGATTGTATTCTGAATCGGTCATTCCAATAATAGATTTGGTCAAGATTTTTTCTATTAATTTTTGCTTGAAAATAGTCTTGGTAAGGATCATCTTCATTTAGCTTTGATGGATAATAATTATCAATTCATTAAATTTTTAATGGCCCAAAAAAATAATCAGAATTTTCAATTGATTATTTAGGTTTTATTCCATTTTTAATCTGGATTCAAAAATGATAATTTTTAGACCATTTTAAGATATTTAGGCTTTCAGAAAATGGAAAAATCACAGTTTTTTTGCCATAATAAGCCAGATTGTTGCCGTCTACATAATGATCATCATCATAATCATAATTGATTATCATTATAAAGTCTAATGTTGATGTTGATGACGATGATGATGGCGATAATAATGGCAATATTAAGCAAGTAGCCATTCAAGTGGTACGATTGTACTCAAGTGTATAAGAGTATTATCGGATTATCGTTGATTTCAAATCAATAAATCAATTATTCAAATCACAATCAATTGAAATCGATCAATTGATTGGTCAAATATTAATAAAAAATAGATGCATTGATTTATCTTTTGATTGATTTCAATGAATTATTCATTTATTCATTCATTCATTTTTACACCTCGTTTTCTATGATCATTCAAACATTTGGCAAAAACCTTGAAATCGATGAATGGTTTGAAATAGCTTTAATCACTTTAACAATGATAAACATAAATTATCCCTCTTTTTCGGGTGACAAATGGTGACAAATCATCATCATCAGTGCAGGCAGTGATGATCATGATGATGAAGTTTGTTCGGGTAATTTTAGCTGGTAAAAACTGCCGATCGAAGAAATAACGACCGAAAAAAGCGAAAAATCTCCCGTTCGTAATTCAATTACAAAACACCGAAAAACGAATCAAACAATCAATGCAGATCAATCAACATGAGCAAATGTGTTAGTTATCATTTACTTGATTGGAAAAAATTATCGCTAAAAATCAATCGACTCATAAATCAAAAAAATTTTTGGGGGGGGAAAAACAAGTTTAAATTTACTATTTCGAATACATTAGATCGTTTAAGATTTCCATTAAATACGATCCGAAGATGCTTGGGAACATCTGAAAAAAATTTAATTAAATTTTTCCGGTATTAATCAATGTAATAATATCAATAGTTTGATAATTTCTTCGTCTTCTTCTTCGGGATCGAACAAGCGAACAAACGAAATAAATACCATCGAAAGACAAGGATCGAAAAATTTAAATTACTTTTAATTTCAAAATTCAAAACAATTTATGAACACATAATCAGACACTTATACTTAGTACACACATAAACACATAGTAGATTAAATTATGTAAATGTGTCTGTGTGTGAGTACGAATGAGCTTAAATGTCTTTTACCATCTCCATCGAAATCATCGATGATACATTTAATAATGATACATTCAATGATTATGATGATGATGATTCAAATCGCCATCATCATCCAAATCAAAATGTGAATCGATAAATGATTTATTTTCAATGTATTTATTTATTCGAGGAAAATTTAGTTGTTGTTGTTGAAACTAACACAAACTATGAGAAAGTAAAATCAATAATCAATCAATTCAATGGAAAATAAGATTTTCGAAATTTGGAAAAATTTGTAAAAATTCAAAAATTTTACCCAAAAACAAAATTGATTGATTATTGATCAGAGAAATGAAGCTTTCGAAGATGGACCGTTGATGCTAATTTTTCATGGATTTTCGAAATACGATTTCAGCCAAAACCCAACATTTTATTTGTCTAAAAATATAAATGTTTGAACGTTTGTGCGTGTTTTGTACGTATTTATATATTGCGTATCTGAATATGTAAACCGCAAGTTTCGAAAACAAATTTTGAAAAATGAAAACATGGAAATTACTAAAGAAAAAAATGAATCACGTATTTTATCAATTAAAACATATCGATATCGACCTGAACAAATTGAGCTGAGCAAATTTTCAATCTTCATCTTCTTCGGATGATGATGCAGATGATCAATTCGATCAGTAGAAAATTGTTTTTCCTTTATTTTTCTTGTCCCGAAGTCTTTGAATATCATTGAAACGATTTTTTATGTTTTCGCTGTTTTGGATCATTAATTGAACAAATGTTCGGGGCATCAAACGAGCATCATCCTCATCAATGATAATTCGAAAAAATGAAAAATTGATGATCCGAAATCAACACACGGAGAAATGAAAAGAGGATCGAAAAAACATTTTGAAAAATTGAAAATTTCCGGTTGATGATGATGATGATGATGGTAGTGGTGATCAAAGATGTTGATGTCAAAGATGGTTGTTATCATCGTCATCATCACCATTATCATTGAATATCTCTTAATCGTTAAATCTATGTAAAATCAAATTTATGCTGGTAAAATGGAAGCGTCATTTAAATGTGTCTGCTTCATCTTCTTTTATTTTTTTTTTACCTGCTACACCCAAATGAATTATGGTGGATGATAATTTTCATTTATTTTCCATTTTTTGGCTGGGTTCAGGTGAAAAAACAGGAACAATTCACCTTTAGATCGGGTTGTCTTGGCAAAGTTGTACAGTTTCATGTTGTCCAACAGGTGTCATCGATCGTAAATAATAAATGGTGATTGTAAGCAATCAATTTCGAATCGAAAAAGCTTTGAAAATGTTTTGGCTGTCACAATTGTGAAAAGGGTTAATAAGTGATCATTTAACAAATTTTAAAAATTTAAAATTCAAAATAAAAACATTAAAACACCTAGATTGATTGATTAATTAATTTATTTTATTCAATTTAATTTATTTATTTGATTTGTTTTTTTTTTGAACACCAACGTATGTTTTAATGATTAAAACATTAATTAATAAATAATCAATAATAAAGTGTATATAAAATGGATAAATTACAAAAAAAAGTAAATTTTAAATGGAAAAAAATTGAATTTTTCACATTTTACACATAGACAGACTTGTTTATTGTCTGTCTGTGTGTTTGTATAATTTAGTTTCATGATAATCATTCGAATTATTGATTTAATTGATATGAGGTTTATAATTTACGAGGAAAGAATTGAAAAACAATTTTTTTTCTGTACACAATAATCAAAAAACGATTCAATAGAAGATTGGACATTATCAAATTGAAATTGAAAAAAGTCGTGTATAAGAATCAATGTAAATATGTAAATATTGTATATAAATCATAATAATAATAATAATAATAATTATAATGACAATATCTAACATGATAAAGGGTTTATAATGTAGAAAAAAAGGATTTTAGAGTGTAAATAATTTTAATCAAAAATTAAATAATGTGGCAGCAGATACAATTTGCTAAGAATGTTGATTGGATTGAATTCATTTTACAAATTTTTGATTTATTTGCATCGCAAATCAATGAAATAATTCAGTATAAAAAAGAAAATGAATTATGAAATATGAATGAATAAAATGTTTTTTCAGAGATCAATTTTACTTATGAAAAAATTTCCATTTTTCAAATATTTGCACCAAAAAAATATCGTCGAAAAAAAAAATCAATTTCACATGACATCATAATCATGATATGAGTCTTGGTCGTTTATTATTATAATCATTAATATCATTATTCGATTCCACATTGTTATTATTATAAAAATTAGAATCGATTTGATGATTGTATTTGTAAAGATTAGAACTCAATTTACGCTTCGTAACATTTTCACCATCAAAATCATCACTGACTATTGATAAATCTTTATTGAAAGCATCATTCAACACCATTATTAGATCATCATTATTTCCATTGTCATTATCGATTATTATTTGTAGATCATTAGCATCTTCAAGATTAATCATTGTTAAATTCGTTTCTTCATAATCATTATTTTCAATCTGTTCATTACGATTGATGCTTATTTGTTTAGATTTTTCAATTTCATCATTATTTTCATGATCCATATTTGATTCTAGATGATCATCATCATCCATGTTGACTGTTGTTATTTCTAATCTTTCATCATCATCATCATTTTCATTAGATCGAATAAGACTGATGCCTTTTCTATTATGACAAACTTTTCGATTATCATCAAAGTCAGTGTTTTCATTTTTATTATCACCCAGTCTATCATTTTCATCACAAATTTTCTTATTAGCTTTTCTGCTCATGTTATTATCACTGTCATCAATCGAATTTAATTCAAATCTCGAAG
The DNA here is from genome assembly GCA_002943765.1 of Psoroptes ovis. Classification (NCBI taxonomy): domain Eukaryota; kingdom Metazoa; phylum Arthropoda; class Arachnida; order Sarcoptiformes; family Psoroptidae; genus Psoroptes; species Psoroptes ovis. Next base: position 3,520,437 of record PQWQ01000003.1, on the reverse strand, counting down.
ATCGAAATTTTATTCGTTTACCATTCTTAAAATTTTGAACACGTTCAAAAATCGATTGAGAATTACGACAAGAATCAATGATTGATGATCTCATTGCTGACGTTGATGGTAGCACTCTTCTACGCGATTTCCGATATTTTCTTGCGGATATATTTTCAGAATTTATACTGTCAATCGATAGGGTAAAATTTTAAATGAGAAAATGAAAGATTCAATGCAATATCGAAACATACATATCGGTTCCATTTTTTATTGGACGCCATTTTAATGTAATAGAGAATGGATCATTTAATTTGGTTGTATTTTTACAAGCGATCACCTTCAAAATAAGATAAAAAAATGAAGACATGAATAAATATAATCCGAAATTCAATATCAATTGAAAAATTCATACTTCACTTTCAAAAGGCACATATTTTTTTCTGCAATTATATTCGAATAATTCATTTGTGAATACATTATAAATTTTATTCTTTGAATCAGATGATGATGTTTCGTCAGAAGAATCATCTGAAGAATCAATGAAACAAAAACCAGGTGGATAAGATTCCAATCCGGCCATTTTCGCTTCATATGTTCTAAATTCGTATGATAATCTTAATGCAAATTCATCATCCAAGTAATCGACATTGGCAACACTTTTAACTAATGCGTATTCAAAATAAAATATTAGATCAAAGAATTTGTATTCGAAATTCAAAAATTTACCTTTTGTTTCTGAACACATTTGTTTTTTATTTTTACCCGTTTTAGGTAACAATATTGATGATGATGATGATGATGACGATGATAATGATGAAAATTTAGAATTATTGGACGATGTCGATTGTAATTGTTGTTGATATTTACTCAAACAACAACATTCAGTATGATTATCAAATAAAAAATGAAATTTATTATTTGTTTTTGAAAGACATTTTTGTTGGGTAATTGATGATATTGATGTTGAAGATGATGATGATATTGAAGACATATGGCTATCATCTATAGATGCTGTTGAACACGTTGATTGCAAGCTAATAACAGAATCGACACTTGGACTTCGTTTTGTTTTATCCATACGATGTTTCGTTGTTTGTGGCTTTTGAATATCATTCACATTATTATTATTATTATCATCATTTTTCAATGAAGATACATTCGAATTATCACAATTATTTTTAATACATAAATATGCATGACATAAACATTTACAGCATTTATCTAGTTTCGGTTCATTTGATTCTGCCATTGCTGAGGATGATGGTAATGATGAAGAAGATGAAATCAATGCATGCAATGATGATGATTTCGATGGCGGTGGAATTTTCTTCATTTTTGAAATTTCTTGATTGAGATCAGGCGAAATTGATTGCGATTGCTGATGCTGTGAATGGGTTTTGAAATGCATATTGACATGTTTCTCTAATTGATTTTGTGTACGAAATCTTTGTCCACATCCATCTACAATACACTTGAAAGGCTTAGGACCAGAATGCTGTTCAAGTACATGTCTTTCAATCCAATTCCGAGATAATGATGGTTTTCCAAATACTTTACAACCTCTCCATAAACAAACGAATTTCTCCAATTTTTTGCTATTAGAATTTTCATTCATGGAATTTTTCTTCGATGAACGACGCAATGGAAAATTAGTGTCTGATGTCAATGAACATCCAGAATCACTTTGAAATCTTTTTGATCTTCTCGTAGAAATTCTAGAAGACTGATTATCATCTTCTGTCGAACTATTTGAACATTCTTCATCATCAGAATCTAAATTTGTTTCATCGTCCATCGTAGTCTGTGATACTGATCCATCAAAATCATCATTGATCGAATTGGAGGCTGATTCGTCATTATTATGAAATTTATTCAATTTGTTCGATGATGATTTGGTGTTTTTATTCCACTTAATAACTTTACCATTGGAATCTAAAAACGGCTGCAATTCCACATGTATTTCTCTCAAGTGTTCTGCTAAATCTTCGTAATTACCAGGCCAATCACAATCATGCCATTGACAGCAAAAAGTTTTTTGTTTTTTAACAATACTAGCTTGGTTATTTTTATGAATACTTTGAGCTTTCAATTTCATTTGTTTGATCATTGTTTGCATATCAGTAGTGACATTATCTTGCGTTCTTATTGATTTTTCGAATGAATCGGCAAATGAAGAATCAGATTTATCATGATAATTATTAGATGTTGATTGATCCATAGGAAAATCGAAACCAAATTCGAAACTGTTTGATATTTGATTGGAATTTTGATCTACAACCTCATATGATGATCGATCAGTAGTTTCTTCTCTTTCTTTTTCATTATCACAATACATTGCTTTCAATGCTGAATTAAATCCTCCAACGTAGAGTTTATCGACAACATCTTCAATCTCTTTGCTAAATTTTAATATTTCTTCATAGCTCATCAACTCATTATCATTATCTTTATCGACAATATTGATTTTTTCATTTTGTTTAACAATAGTCTGATCGTTTGAATTATTTTCATCACTTTCAGTGATAGTTTTATCAAGATCAATTGTCATAGGTTCATCATAATATTCGTCTGTCGTTTTTGATTCAATATGTTTAGATTTATTGACACTATCATTATTTGATGTCATATGCTGATTCTTTAATTGAATCAAATCCAATAATGAATCACATTTATCACCGCTAATATAATGCGGAATAATTACATCTTTGAAATCTGTATTTCCTAATTTATCTAGATTTTCGATCGGTGATTTTGCCGGCGTAGGAAATATTGATTGAAAATAATCATTTGATGATTCTTCATAAAAACTTTTGCCATCAGGACTATGTACAAGTGAACCGCTTACGCCTGAATCAGGTGAATCAGGTGCATGCACATCATCATCATCATCATCACATTTTTTGAATAATTCTTTAATATTTTCATTAAGATCATAACATTGATCATTATCTGAACTTTCACAACAACTTGAAACAGCTGATGATGTTTCAGATGAATTCGATGGTGATCTGGCAGTATTAATATTCGTACATTGTTGTTGCTGTTTTTGTTCATCAATAATACAGCTACATGATGAATCAAATTTTGATAAAAAACGGAAATCCTCTTGTTGCCGGTGATGATTTTGTTCTTGTATTTGTAACGATGGTGCATGTTGTTGTTGTTGTTGTTGCTTTCTATGATATTTACTATATGTTTTCATATTATCATTGTAATTAATCACATTTTTATCAATGTCATGAAATTGTTTCATAGTTTCTGCTATTGTATTTGTTACTGTTACATTTTTAGGCAGTGTTGTTTTCATATTATTTTTATTTTTAACAATTGATGATTTTTTCGAAGAATTTAATGTAGATTTATTGAATGAATTCGATGATTTTGATGATAGTAAATTTTTAGACGATAATGGTACAACTTTACTTGATATGGATCCTGATGATAATGATTTTCCTTTTCCTGTTGATAATGAATCGGATTCATCGTTGCAATTTCCTCCACCACCGCAACCACCACCCAGATTCAAACGTATCATTCTAAAATTATTGAATCAAAAAAAAAATAAATTATAGATTAATAATAAAATATCGATGAGTTATAAATCTAGACATAAATTGACATAAAAATCAATAGAATAAAAATACGATAATAAAATTGGCGATAATAATATTATAATCATCATACAAGTTGCCATGTTTATTGTCGATTGATTTTATAATTTAATATTTTCGATATATCAAAAATCAAGGGAAAAACCAAATGAAAACAACAAAAAATTTAACCTAAAAATGTCCAATGAAAAAAAAATCGTAGACACAAATATACATATTTCTCTTAATAATTATTTACTATTATCATCAACGATTGAATAATTCCAAAAAAAGAAAAATTTATTTCCACCATTCGAGATAAAAGAGGCAAAATTTTTTCAATGAATTTATCCAAAATTCATCGCTAAAAATAATTGGATTTCATTGGAAATATAATATTAAATCTTAATCTAGAGCAAGATTTTCAACGAATTACTAAGGTTCAAATCATTTTTCTTCTTCGGAATTCATAAATTGAAATCTTTAATTTTTCTTGGTCAAATTTTTTCTATTTTTTCAAAATTACAAACCTTTACGAGACATTGAATCGAGTAGAATTGATTAGAATTGTAGTATCATTTCATTTTTTTGCATTTTGATAATTGATTTTTATTATTTGATTTAATTTGATTCGATGAATTGATTGATTGATTGAAAATTAATGAAGAATAATACATGACTCAAGATAACGATTGGAATTATTCATTTCTTGGAAAATAATAAATCATCAAACAAAATAAACGTGGCCACCAATACCAACAGCACTATTTGAATTCGCTGTTGTACACACACACACACACTTTGATCAATTTGATATGTGAAAAAAAAAATGGTGATTTATTGTCATCATTCAACATCAACAGACAGAAAACAACATTGTTTATTGAGTTAGTTGATTTTTTGAGATTGTTGAATTGTTGTGATATCATCATCAATAAATATTTCGATATTTCACATTTTCTCACAGATTTTCACAACATACAAACATCATCGAGGATCGGTGAAAAAAAAATCCTCAAGTCACATACAAACACACACACACACACATGAATCAGATGAAAATCGCTGGATTCTAAGCGATTATCGGTACAGATTTTGCTTTCAAAAACTGAGAAACAGCTAAACACTTAACACATTTTTGAACTTTACACCAACAATCAGAAACTAATACATTAATACAAACCGAAACACACAGCAAAAACACCATAAAACAAAACACCAAACAGAAAATTCCAGCAGAAAAAAAACACCCGTAATTGTTTAATTATTATTATCAGTATTTATTCATCCTTTTCAATTGATTAATACTTGAAAAATTATTTGATATCAAATCATAGCAGAAAACAATCAAACTTTTAATTATTTTCAAAAAAAAAAAAAAAAAAAAAATTTGAAGAGAAATATTAATACACAAATACACACACATACAAACAAAATTAATAATCAAAAGTTGATCAAATTGAATTGAATTGAATTGAAAAAACAGCCAACACTACACAAAAATATATCAAAATACAGTCATATACATAGACCAAAATGATATATCAGAAAATATAAAAAGCAAAAATAGTAGAGGACCTTTTTTCACAATAAAACAAAACCTCATCATCAAATCAGCTTTAAAATTCAGTGATGATGATCATCAACATCAACATCATCATTATTCAACCAAACAAACCTTAGTAAACCTAAGCAAACCAAACAACCAACCAACCAATCCATCCATAGTAAATACACACACACACAAAAACATCAATTCAATTCATTCGTTGATTCACATTCAATTCAAATTCAAATTCAAATTCACAGTCAAATTCATACAAAAAATCAACCAACGATTCAAGGGATGGTTTGTGTGTTTGAATGATGATTGTTTGTATATTTGTTTTACATATATTTCTATGTATGTATGTTTGATGCTTCAAATATATTTATATAAAAGACTTTTGAACCGAATTTATAACCAACCAACCAAACAAACATATAAAATATAAAATATCCGATATGAAAAAAAATGCTGGTTGTATAATCATAATGATAATAATTTAATGTATATAGCTCAAAATATATACAGAACACAACCAGACAACAACTAAACAACAACAACAACAACAGCAAAATATAACAATATTTGATAATAATAATATTCATATAAACATACATGTTTAAATTCATATATATTCAATTCATTCATATATAAATTCAAATTTGAATTTACTTTTTCAAAGAAACCATTCTTCGAGAGTTCGGGTTTAGAGTTCAACATTTTTTTTTTTATTATTTTAATATTAAATATTTTCCCATTCAAGTTTTATTTTTTTCTGGGTTCAAATCGAAAAAGTATTATCAAATAAAATGAAATGAAATGAAAGAATATTAAACGGACAAATCAAATCAAATTCAAAATATTTATATAATTGCATATATGAGTGAAAAAGCAGAAGCAATATTTGATATTATTAAAAACTTGCATTCATATATATATATATTAAATTGCTGAAATATAAATGATAAATAAAGTATCCATCCAGACAACCAAACAACCAACCATTCATGTATCCATTCATTCATTTGTACAGTGAATATATATTTTCGATATATCTTTAGGGGGAATATTCAAAAAGAAGATTTTTTTTTCGAGGATATTTTCCTATGTAATTGTGTGCATGTGTGTATGTGCGCCCATTGAAAAACTAGAAAATTGAAAATTTATACACACAAATATTGAATATATTTCAATTCAGATTGTCGATCAGGAAAACACGCCACTACAATAGGGATAAGGGTCTTAATATATTTAAAAAGGGGAATGAAACATGAAGCAAAAAATCATTCAACCATCAATATTTGACCCATACATACATTTCAAAGCATCTTCACAGCTTTGTAACCTAACACAAACTCAAATTTAGACCTTTACCGAACATGCGAACAAAGTTCAATAGGAGAAAGCCTTCTGAAGAACAAAAAAAAAAGTGATGGAAAAGTGAAAACATATAGAGGTGGTTTGGACGTGTGGTTTAGCGAATACTTTAATTCGACAATCAAAATCCTGGTCAAATACCTTCGGATGAACGTCGATACTACCGTTCGAGATACATGCGTAAATATACAAGCGATAATTCATTTAAATTCAAAAAAAAGCGCGCGTAAATTGAATTTAAATGAATTTTAATTGAAAATATGATTAAAATCAATCAAATAATCAATTCGGGCAATCATCGAATCAATGAATTAAGAAGATTAAAAACCTAAAATTTAATTTTAAAACCTGTTAATTACGGCCAACAACCTTAAACAGAAACACTTTTAAATCAAATATTCAAACATATTCAATCAAATTGAATGTATTTAATCGAACTTGTCATTCATAGTTTGATGATCGTTTGATAGTTTAATGGCAAGTTTCAATAATAATTCTTTTAAAATATTATAATTCGAGAATTATAGAACATCTTCCATATGAATAAGAAGAAAACACCATCATCACTCATAGACATTCTAATATCTCAAGGACTCATTTCATACATGTAAATAAATAAACATCTTCAGGGTGTTATGAAAAATTAATTCAAAATAATGAATTATTACGATGATTATCGAATGAAAACTCGTTCTAAGAGAGAGAGGCAACAGACGATTCAAATCAAATTCAAAATTCAGAAATTAAAAAGAAATAAATTCAAAATAAAACTGACTTTGGAAGTGATGATAACGTTAAAATTGGCTGGCGCCAAATATGAAATTTCAGATGAAAATTTCAAAGCAAATTCAAAGAATTTTCTTTCAAAAATAAAGAAATCACTTTGTTCAATTCTTTGAATTTGAAATTTTAATTGAAATTTCTTAAAATATTTAGGATAATAAACAATAACGATTCATTCATTATTGAATTCGAGGAAGAATTTCAAGAATTGTTTGGAATATTTCATTTTGAATTAAAATTCTTGATGCACGTGTCGTTTTGTTTGTAGAATTAATCATCATCATCATCAAGAACCACTGCAAAACTCATGACATTTAATCATCGAATCGGAAATTATTTACTCATCTTTAATGGCTAAGCTTTTGAATATAATTAAATTGGAATATTGAAATCATTGAATATATATCAAAGAGATTAGAATCTCCATCATTCCTAATGATGACGGACAGAGAATTTGTTTCCCTCAAATACAAATTGATTAAATCAAAAATTATCACAAATACTTTTTTGCCGACTTTTTGGTCATTTTCGATGTCGTTGTCTTGGTCGACGGCGACGATAATGTCATTAAAAATTTTCGATTAAAAATGAAAAAAAAATGTCGTCGTCGTCGTCTTCTGACCATTTTCAATCAAAGAATCGAATTTAATTATATCACACATTACAATTAAAATTTATTTCAAAATATTTTCTGGCAAGCACACCAAAAAAATCATCCAGAAAAACCAGGTAATAAACCGGAAAATTTTTTGTTGTTTTTTCTTAGGAAAAGAAACAACAAAAACAAAATATGATCATAAAATGTCATTGTCCATCTATCTTTGAATATTCGTGATTTTATAATGGAAATAAATTGTAATTTAAATGAAAATTCAAGGAATTCAATGAATTCCAATAGGGAAAGAATATGAAAGAATAACTTACGTTTTATTTAAATTATCATCATTTTTAACAATTACTTTGGCATTTTTATTAAATTTTAATTGTTTATGATCATCATCATTTATAATCGTAGCATTTTCATTACCATTGCCATTATTTTCAATTATAGCTATTGGAATCGATTGTGATCGATTAATATTATTTAATATATTAATTTTTTGTGATTGAATATTCGATGTTGATGATGTTAATTTTTCTTCAATAAATATTACATCATCATCATCTTCTTCATCATCAATGATTCGATTATCATGATTAGATAATGTTGTTGTTGTTGTTGCTGCTGCTGATGGTAGCGATGATGATATTAACGATGATTTCATGAAAGACATATTTCATAAAATATCAAATAAATTTAAAGATTATGTGGGATTTTTGTGTTTTTTGATGCATCAAATCGATGAATTTCGATAAATGATTGGCACAGTTGAAAAAATAGTGTGATGAATTGAATTTTGAAGAATTTCGATAATTTCAGATTATTATTATAGTTACACCTATAACGAAACACACATGGTAAAAATTGATGGATTTAAGCACATTGATTTTGGAGCGAATTTTGGATTATGAGATTATGCAAATTAATTATGTAAATTCACTAATTAATTTATTAAATAAACTAAATAAAAACTCATTCAGTTTTTTTACAATGAAACAATTTTTAAAACAAACAAACAAACCGTGGACAAACGACAAAAATTTTTCATTTTTTTCATTTTTTTTTTTGTTTTCAATTTCATCTCCTCCATTCATACCATCACCAAATGAAAAACAAGCAAAAAAAATTTTGAAAAAACAAAATCCATCAGGGTAGCAGCACGCGAATTAGTTTTACCAACGAAAAATTTTTTAAATTAAAACCCGCGAGTTTTTCCAATCATTTTTACTTGGTTTTCTTCGGTACACACACACACACACACAAGCACACGCTTAACTTATGAGCTAAGCATTCTAGGTACCTCTCACTATAGTGATTGAACCTCGCAAATGTTCAGCATGTCAAATTCATTTTTTTGTTTAGTTTCATACATGAATTTTAATCATAATTATAGTCATTGAATGAATGAATAAAATAGACAAGCCATGCACAGCTGCGTCAGTTTTTTTAGCTGTTTGTTTGTTATTGATAATAATGGTCGTTCATCAAAGGTGGTGGTGGTGGTGGTGGTAAGGGCAGTTCAAAACGATATAAATGTGTGTTTAAATGTCGGTCTTTTAAATGATGATGATTTACACTTTCGATTTAAATCTATTTCTATGAATTGAGCTTGACTATAGAAACACAGAGAGAATTTTCACCCCTCTCAAAAAAAAAAAAAAAATATCGCGCTTGTTACGAACCTTTGACATTTGATATTTTCAAAATTTTGGGAGGAGGCTATTAAATATACCATAGGCTAGGCCAAATGGCTTCGGGCAAATATTTTTTTTTCTGGTTATGAGCAATAAAAGTCTTCATATGGCATAGCAGATGACTGGTGGTAATACAAACAAACATAAACAAAATGGTGGTAGCATTCTCGAAGCACAGTTGAGGCAACAAAACACAAAAAACACGACGACCTTTGAAGCACACGCGGCTATTCCTCCGGATATTACCATTGTCATCATCATCATCAAGTATTGAATGATTTGATGAAATTCAAATAATAAAATTGTCAAATCACGCATGGCAATGACCAAAATCATATATTTTTGAATGAAAATTTTATATTTCTCATCATCAAAATTGCTGCAAAGGTGCTAGCAATTTAAATTTTCTCGATTGAAAAGTAGTAGTAATGATTTGATGGTTTTTAAATCAAACTGGTCAAAGGTCATTAAGCCTATATTCTGGTACAAATAAACAATTAAAATCTTCAACAACATCATTGCCATCTTATGGTTCATAATGATGATGATTGATTCTTTGATTGATTGATAATTTTTGAAATAGGATGAATTAAATTTGGCCATGAAGTCCAAAAGCAAAGATCAAAGTATAGATGTTTTCTGGGCTGTAGATATAACACCTTTGACGATTAATTCAATTGAAACTTTGACTTTATCATTATTATTGAGCTGTCTCAGCTAACTCAATTCAATGATGTCTGACAGAAATGTATTACGTGACTTTTGCCCTGTTATTATTGATCGATGTTAATGTTCAAGTATGTTTACATATCACTCAATTTATTTATTTATTTTCTTTGTTGATTTTGTCAAATTCTGGTTTTCTGGTTTTGGTGTTTATCGTCCGCACATTCATTTCTATTGCACTAATAGGCGAACGCCCTTTCGATTTTTCTTATTTTTCAAGGAGCAAATTGAATCAATCAAAAATCAAATAAAATAAAATGATTAAAAGATAAATTGAGATGAATTAAATGAAATGAAATGAATGCAGAAGCAACAAGTGAAAGTTTCGAATTTTTTACCCGCTAACAATTGTTAGCGCCATCTGTCGATGTCGAAATGAAAAATTTCAAAAATTATGAGTTGTCAATACTTTTGAATAGATGGCACTGTTTTTGTGAAATTTTTTGAAAAAAAACTATACTACGCCCCCAGTGGGACTCGAACCCACAACCTTCCGGTTACTGATTCCTAATTATCTTGGTTTATGAGAAATTAAGAGCCGGAAACTCTAAGCCGATTGAGCTATGAGGGCAACTGATTAGTAAAAAGTGGTTAGATTAGAAATGATGAATTGAATTAATCAGTTAATGTTAATTGCCAAGATTTAAAATTATAATACAATTTATATTTGTAAATATGTTTTTTGTCAATGATTGCGTCAACCAAACAAGACAAAACAATCATATTATCATATATTACAATGATCTTATGAAATCAAAAGGAAATCATAAATAATCAATCATTATTAATGATCATTGATAATATTGCTTAATATTATCAATGATAGATCAATATCAATGTGTCTATGCATGAGTGTTTATGTCTACCGAGAAACAAATTAAAAATGAAAATGAAATTATTAGCTTAATGCTATTATTGCAATCGAAATCACATGATCCATTGCCAATGATTGCTACCTTTGAAAAAAAACAAAAGGATTAAAGAGATAAATTATAGCGAAAAATGTCCAAGAACTTGAATGATAAGCATCTGTTTAATTGGCGAATCCGGTGTCCAATGATATCAGATAATTGATCTCAGCATACATAAATTGTGAGAAAAAAACATCATCGAATTTCAGTAGAAATTTCAAATCCACCATCATCAAAAGATCATGTGTGTTTAAGTGTGTTTCATTATCATCAAATAACGAAATTTCAGACTAATTAATGACAAATCCGAAACAATAGAAATGAAAATTTCAATGACATTCATTGAGATAAAAGATGGGCTTGGAATCAAACAGATGATTCAGAAAAGATTTCTATGGTACGAACATTGCGGAATGAATGCGAGGAATAATAGGCCATCATCAATTATGATGTATGAAATCATTGTATTGCTTGAATTCTCTGAATCAATTCTTAAGAAGAAGAAATCATCTTTCAGTCAATTTTGACAAATAATTAAGTGAAAAAAAAATGTATTCAAAATTCATATCTAAGAGATGAATAATTAATTGTACAAATGATAAGATAATTATAGATTTGATGATAATGTTGATTCTGAAAACTAACAAATAAATGAATTAATTAATTTGTAAATAATGAAAACAATTCCAACAATTTCAGTGAAAATCATTCATTCAAAGTGTTTGAATTTGGGTGGTTTTGATTTTTTCAGTGGCATTTCGTTCAGGAGTTTTTTTTTTTTTTTTTTTTTTTGAATAATCAAAGCCAACTGAATTTCTTTGAATCTTTAAATTCAATTGAATTGCCAAATGTAAATCCAATTGTCAAAAATTTGAATCGAAATTTCATATTTTTAGACACACACACACACACACACACATACAAACATTTTCAAATTATCATTTCAAATCATTATTGTTGCGGTTGCTGCTACTGTTGTTATTATTATAACTATCATCATAATAATTTTTTTGAATCTTGTACAGATATACAATCATTCATTCATTCATTTATTCATCCATTTTCATATATATAAATTTCGACTCGGATCAATGATAAATAATTAATGAATTGAATTTGAATTTGAATTCAGAAATGAATGAATTTTTGATAATGATTATAGTTATGGTTATGGTTATGGTTATGGTTATTTATATTTGTATAAATTTTGACTTATTATTTGATTATTTGGTATTACCATTATTTATTGATATTTATTTTGCTATGAGTACCATTTTTATCTATCTGTGTGTGTGTGTATATCTATATCTTCTGTGTGTATATATTGTATTTCCAATGTATTTTTTCAAAATACGAAATTTCTTATTTTTTTAAAAATATCAAAAGACATTTTTAAAAAAATTTGAAATTTCAAATTTTTTTTTATTTTGAAATTGTCATTCATTTATTATATGATTGTAATTGTATTGTGTTTGTATTTTATTCGATAATATGTGTTTGTCTCAGTTTATTTCTAGTCGTTGTTGAAATATCATTGTTTTCGGCTTAGTGTTTGTGCATTTGAAACTTTAATTTGATTTTTTGGTGAAATTAATGAAATGAAATGTGTTTAATGAATTGAAACTCTTCTCAAATGAATTTAAATGTGTTTTAATTAAATCATTTGATGATTCATTCAATGATATAATTTTTTAATTTTTGAAATACCTTCGGTGAATCTTCTGGTCATTTATTGCAGCTTTTATTTTAATCAATGATATTTTGCTTAAAATAAATTTTAACCCTTTGAATTTCGAATAATTTTTTAACAAATGTAAAAAATGTATCATCAATCATCACTGCTATTGATAATCATTCTTATGATTATCGATTATTCATTACAACATGGTAAAATGATGCAACCACCGGCTAGAAATGCTGCATGGCGTTTTGGTTTCAAAACACATATCGAATATAATGATAATGAATTATTTTGTGGCGGTCTAAATGTTTGTATCTATGTGATTTTCAACGAAATTCTTTCTATATTTTTTACTGATTATCACCCGATCCAAATAGGTAATGTGGAAAAAGAATCACGGCAAATGTGGTATTTGTGGTGATTCATATTCATTGAAACAACCGAGACCATGGGAAACTGGTGGAAAGTTTATGCCGAGAATAATAACAACGAAAAAATATATAAGTGGCTCGAAAATCAATGTTCAAATATTGATCACTGCTAATCACAAAGGAAACTTTTCGTTTAGCCTCTGTGAAAGGGATGATCCAACTAAATTAGGTACCTTTATTATGAATCAATTTCAATTGATTGATTAATTCAATTTTATTGGACTCTATTCTATTATCAGAAACTGAAGACTGCTTTCAGCCATTATTGGTCAATGGCAGAGAAAATTTTCTTTTGAAGCCCAATGTCCTTGGCAACATTACACTCACGGTTCAATTGCCCAATGATGTTGAATGTAAATTTTGTATTCTACGTTGGAATTGGCGCGGCGGTAAGTAAATTCAGCAAATTCAAATCAATCGTCAATCTCAGTGTTATCTCTTAGGCAATAACTGGGGTAAATGTCCTGATGGCAAAGGTCGTATTGGTTGCGGTCCACAAGAAACATTTCGTAATTGTGCCGATATACGAATCAGTAAAGGTTTGAATGATGAATCGATTAATAAAACAAAAACTACCAAAACTAAACCTAAAACAACATCTCCGATCGATGATGAGGATGATATTGACAATGATTTGAACGTTGACGAAAACAGTCCAAATGAAATTGAAAACTCCATCGATGATCAAGATGAGATCAAACACCGAAAATCTCATAAATCAATTGAAGAAATTAAAAATAAAAAAACCAATAAATTCGCTAAAAAATATGGCCGAATACCGAAACGTTGCAGTTGTACGTGTACTTACGATGATCGACCATCAAAATCATGGATTACATCACATAATTCCCCGCTTGATACTGATGATATTTGAATTGAAAAAGAGGAAAAAATTTACCGCCATATCTTTTTTTTTTGAAAAATTTAAAAATTTTTAAAAATAAATTATTTTAAAAGAGCGCCGCCTATTGGTTTATTTTATAACTACAAACGTTTTCATTTTTCATTTGTTTTTGTTTACATTTTGATTTTCTCAAAAATTATTTCTTCACATTTTTTCCGATTTTCAATCATTTCACATTTTCTCGCAATTAAATATTTTGTGATTTCTCCAAAAAATATTTCAAATTTGAAGAAATTTAATCGCAATCAACAAAAAAAAAAAAAAAAAAAAAAAATCAATGAACGCGATTGCATTTGAAGCTTATAAGTAAATCAATATTTTTCCGAGCTAAACTTTGAACAAGTAAAAAACTTTGACTTTTCCGCTTGTTTTTTTTGTGGGTAAGTTTATTGAATATTTCCATATTATTATGCGATAAAACTTGTAAACATTTGAATTTGAATTAATTTTCTTATACTTTACATAGATTATTTTCCCAATCATACATTAAACTTTGGATCAATGAATCAATTTATCGAAATAAAAATGAATAATTATTAATTTCCTTATTCGAAAAATTCGATGGTTCAAAACTCTTGAACAACAAAAAAGCTGTAAGTTCCATCAAATAATATTGAATTGAACTGCAAATTCAATGAAACACCAAAAGTTAAAAACACATTCATCAGCTGTCTTTTGTTCGTTTACTTTGGAATTCTGATCAAATGAAGCTTTCATTTAATTCTATATAGAAATTGTTTGATGAAATTCTTGATTCTTCATCAAAAAACAAAGTGAAAATTCTGCATCATCATCATCATTGCAGAATGCGTATGAATTTATATAGAATTTCGCTACTTGCTGCCGTTGTTGTTCAATAATCATTTTGTATTCAGTAATTCTAAATTACGATATAAAATTTCCAATAATATCTCCTTCGTTTTTTACTCGAAATTGAAAGTATGAAAACATACTTGAATTTATTTCTATTTTATCCAAATATTATTATCATAGAAGTATTATTGCAATTGTTATTGTTATTATTATTTGGTGAAAATGGTGAAAACAAACACATATATAATGAACGAAAAAAAAATTGATAAAATAGATTAATTTATATATTTGCAATGTAATTGAATATATACAACAACGATAATAATAGATTTTATTATGATAATAACATCAAACTAAATGATGATGATGATGATGAGCAGAAGCAGCTATACAAACATACACATACACAAGCTGAAATAATACAACTAAATTAAAAATTGAAATTAAACATTTTGGTAAAATGTAATTGTAATTGAACGAATAAGTAATGGAGAAATACAACATTGAACACATTGAACATCGTCAAAATGTGTTGGTGAATTACTGTTATTATTACGCTGATGTTGACTATTATTGATAATATAAAGACAGTGAAGAATATATGATCATAAAATTTCATTTGAAATTCTTTCAAAATTCAAATCAAACACAGTGACAGCGATTAATTGAAAAAAATATCGTTAATTTTTCAATGAATATTATCATTTGATCTTCATTTTTACCCGAATTCTTCGGCTTTCGTCATCATCATCATCATCATTCATCATTCATCAACATTCAAATCTTGTGATTTGAATAATTTTTAAATTTTATTCCATATGATTAAACATTGATAGCCATAAAAATATCGTCTACAACTAATTTAGTTTATTATTATTACCATAATTATCATTATTATATTGATTATATGTTGTTGTGGTTGTTGTAAAACATTTTTGTTGTTGTTGTTGTTGGTTTATGTATGTGTACATTTGTGTGTGTGTGTGTGTTTTGGTATATCCAAAAAAAATTGATTTGTATTTGTGTTTATGATTGTGTGTGTGTTTGTGTTTATGTTTTATTACATATGTTTATTTTCTATTTGTTTACTTAATTTTGTTTTGCAGAAATTAATTTTGAAAATTTTTAATTTTGTTCCAGAAATTCAGACGAAACAAATTTATTAATGTTTAATGTTAAACCATCGATTGCATCGATTCAATGGTTTGTCGTCAATTTTAATCAATCACAATCGATTTGATCGTAGCACAAATTTTTCCCACATCGAAACATCATAAAAATTAAAATATTCTGTGATTTAATTTGATTCAATTGATTCAAATATTTTCAATATCAATTTTTTGTACAAATTTATGGCATCTTTGAATGATACAAATCCGGTAAAAATTTCCGATCATTTCCTTTATTTTTATAATTTTTAAAATTTATTTTTACACCACAGGAATCAAAAATGGCTGAAAAAGAAGAAGAAAGTAAATTAAAAGCAAAATATCCACAATTACAGCGACCTGGACCACAATTTCTTCAAAAACGGCTACAAAAAGGCGTATGGATTAATTATTACTTATATGATCATGATTGAATTCAATCTAATCTTATTTAAATTCTTCAATTTTTTTTTCATATTTTTCTCCACAGCAAAAATTTTTCGATTCAGGCGATTATAATATGGCCAAAGCAGCAGCAGCAAAAGGTGGCACACCAAAATCACGTTTATCAATGAATCAATCATCAGGAACTGGAAACAATAGTGGTTTACCAGGCGGTATCGGTAGTGGTAATGATGGTGATGGATCACAATCACAATTACAACAAAATATCCAACAGCAATCACAACCATTAACATTACCACCAACAATTATAGCACCAGTAACAACGGGTGAAGTGATACCGACACCAGATTGTTTAGCAACGCGTAAAGCATCGATTCATGTACCAAGTAAATTAGTATCAGGTGGACCTTGAAGAATTTTGGAAAAAAAAATTGGAAACAACAGAAAAATTTCAATCCAAATTTATTATTTCAACATTTTTTTTTTTCATCCATTTTTCTTAATATATCATACATATATCCAATCTTATCATTTTTTTTATTATCATAATTATTCTCTCATTATCCATTATTCTCATCATCAATAATTTTTAATTACAAAATAATTTACTTATATTTTCCATATCTTTTTATCTTAATCTTTTGCTCCTTGAAACATACAACTAACAAAAAATCGAGAAAAAAAAATCATATTCACAATTCATATGAATAATTAATTTTGTTCCGATTAATTTCAATAATTGAATCATGAATCGAATCAAACAACCAAAAAAAAAAAAAATCATGGAAAAGAATTCTCTTAATCCATAATCAAATTGTAATATCCTTCTTTAAATATATTCTTAATCAATTCAAAATATCAATGGAAAAATGTCTTTGAAAATTTACAAACAAAATAAATAAACTTACTTTCAATAATAATAAATCAAATTATCTTTCTCCTTTTATTTACTAATTATTGTGATTAATTAAATCAATCAATCGATTCATTATCAATCAATCTAATCCTCGAATAATAATAAAATCAAATTTAATAAACTTTGACCTTTACGATGATTTTTCTACAAGTTTTCACCACTTTTAATCCTGAAAAATTTAAATGACAAATAATTTTGCCATTTAAATTTCAAAATTTCATCATCAATACGAACCTTTCGAACTTAAGACTTTCAATATGAAATCCAATCAAATCGGATTGATTTTAATGTCAGCGATTTACATTAATGAGGCTTTTTGTTCATTTTGTACCTTTTTGTTTTTCTATGAAGTAATGTACATTGAAAATATCTGGGACCAAATACATTTTTGGGAACAAAAAAAGTCATTAAGCATAATTTTTCTTGAAGATTTTTTTGAAATGATGTTCACTTCAAAGTTCTTTTCAAATTCACATCATTCATCATTGAGCAATTTCGTAATTCATTGAAAATGGAAAAATATTCGGAGCAATGAAATAATTGAATTTCAAGTACATTTATTCAAAGAAGAAACTATTTATGTTTTTGTTCCAAACCATAATCACTTCATAAGGTGAAACAATTTTTATTTATTAAATTGATAATTTAGAATACATTATTAATATTTACAAATGTAATTATCAATCATATATTGTTCATTGAAAATTGTTTGAAAAAAATTTAAATCAAATCATCTTCTTTATACATTGGATTACAGTATGAAATATTTTTAGTTTCAATTGATTGATTTTCATTGTTGATTCGTTGTTGTTGTTGTAATCGTTGATTTTTCATTTGTCTTACATGTTCAGAATCTATATAAAAATCATCACCATAAGTCATTGATAATTTTTTAGTTTTACTTAAACAATTATCATCATTTAATGTTGTTGTTTGCGTTGGTGAAGCTGTTGCCATTTTCGTATTTTGTTGAACATTTTGTTCCAATAATTTAATTGTATCCATTAATAAGCGATTCGATTTTGATGATGATGTTAATGATGAATTTGTGTTTGAATTTTTCGATTTCATCTCTTGACAATCATCATAATAAAATGGATTTAAAATGAAATTATTATCAATACTTTCATGATTTATAACTGTTTCAATGTCATACTGATCATCATCATCATTATCATTATTATTATTATCATTATTGGTAATTGTTGATGTTCCATTTATTGTCAATGACTGATTCAAATTGCTATTACATGAATCATTTTTATTATTATTGTTGTTGCCACCATTATCATTATTGAATTGTACAAATATTATTCGAACTTCAATAACAATCAATGTTGTTATCAACATGTCCATAATCATTGTTGTGATTTGTGCCCAAAATGCTGGTCCACGATGAATACGATAATTTTTCATCATCATCATCATCATCGATGATGAGGAAAATATTTCATGAAATTGTGTTTCATTAAATAAATGCGTCGGTTTTAATGTACCGAATAAAGCTAACATTGTTGATAATACTATTCGGATAATTAGGTACAGAAATTAATTTGATATTGAAATAATCAATAAAAAACAATAATCATTACCTGCAATACTAATTACATAAAGTTTATTACGTATACGCAATGTTTTATCAAAATTTTCATTATATTTTCTTTGATTATGTTGCTTATGGTTATTTTTATTATTATTCAATATGAAACAATGAAAAATCATTAAAATTTTTCCAATATTTTTATAATAATTTGAACAAAATTTTTGACTATTAGTTTTATTACATTTTAGTTGATTATCAAAATTAATTCGTTCAATTAATTCAAATAATATTATTGATGATAGAAAAATTATGAATAACAAATGAATGATAATAAAAAATGTAATAAATTTATGTAAATAATTTGATTGATTCCAATGATAACAATCATAATTTATTGATGTCGTTTGATGTTCATGTTGTTGATTCAAATCATTTAAATTAAGTACACAAATTGACCATAAACCATAGAATCCATATTCATAGATTGTAGCTTTAGAAGGCAAAGAATCATCATCATTATCAATTGATAATGTTTCAATTATTGTCCAACGTTTTGAACAAATGGAATACATTTGTATTGTGATACAGATTAAACTGAATATTAATTGAACTGAAAGGATTAATTTATACATTTTCTTCACTTCTTTATCGTGGCCAACGATTATTCAAACAAACTTTGTTGATCGATGAGTTTTGAGATGATGAAGAAATAAACAACAAAAACGAAACGAATGCCATAAAATCACATATTTGATGCTCAATAAATATGTAATATCATCTTTTTTTTTGCCTTGGTTGAATAATAATCATATTCCTATGAATGAAATAAAAATCGACGATGCGTATCACCTTTCAAATGATGAATGATTGTGATGATGATTCACACAAACACATACACAAAAAGCACAAAGAGACCCATCAAGGGCCTTCATATTCAGCTATTCAGTTGGTTGTTTTCACCAGTCAAATCTATGGTTGAATGAATGGTATCGAATGAAAATAAAATTTCAGTTGAAAAATCTCGAAAATCTCAGTTTTCCTGTAGTAATAGTTAAGGA
Source organism: Psoroptes ovis (assembly GCA_002943765.1). Classification (NCBI taxonomy): domain Eukaryota; kingdom Metazoa; phylum Arthropoda; class Arachnida; order Sarcoptiformes; family Psoroptidae; genus Psoroptes; species Psoroptes ovis. The sequence goes on along the minus strand of PQWQ01000003.1, from coordinate 3,500,328 downwards.
AAAAAGTCCTAAAATAGAAGTTGACAATCGTTGCTGATAGTATTTGACATCAACAAACAGCAGTGAACAGCAACAGTAAACAACGACAAGAGATGTATCAGTCGATTTTGTTGAAAGTGAAACTAAATGAACTAATGCACTAATAATGTATCATTGAATGGATTATCATCATCATCATTGAATAATGATGGTATAAATCTTTGAATATTAGATGCAGAAAAAGAGAAAAGAGAGAGAGAGGAGATATGTGAATTGATCATCATTTGATTCCATACAAGTCAAAAACATATCATTATAGCTATAAATATTACATAATAATCGACTAAATTAATAACTAAAGACAAGGTAACAAGTCAAAAACATGGAAAAAACAACAACAGCACAAGGACAACGTAGGAATTTAATGTTATGTTGATTCAAAATTTGTTGTAAGAACTTTGTTGTTAAACCAAATCAAAAGGTGGTTTGGAGATAATCATTATAATTTGAATGAATTGTTTCATTCAACTAAGAAAAATCGGAGGCGAACAAAAAAGCACGCGGAAATGTTGAATAACATTTGGCCAGCAAACAAATGAAACATGGATGAAATCAAAACAAACAAACAAACAAAGCAAGATAATCATTCATTAAAAACAAACGATTTTAAATATTTACTTTTGATTTTAATTTGATTTGAATTTTATTATTTTTTTTTAATGATAAAATTAGCAATTTTTAAATGATAAAAGAAAATAAAGAGTTAATCAGTAATAATGATAATTATGCGGTAACAAATAAATTCACAAAACAAAATAAAACAATAATAAAAATTAAACATTTCGATTTTCAAAATAAAAATTTAATTATTATAAATTGGTAATGTTATTTGAACAAAACGATTATAAAAACGATGAAATGCTTGCGCAATTGATTCGGCAATCGTTTTGGTAACGATATGATCAATACATTTGAATACATGACATGCAAAACGTTTTTGTTCCATCGATGGATGACGAGTGATGAATGCAAAATAATAATCATTTTCATTTTTCAATTGATAACCACAATATGTGATTTGTACTAATGAAAAAAAATAATCATGTTTAGTTCTATTATCATCATCATTACTGTTATTATCATCATCATTATTGATTGTATTCTTTTTATCATTATTAATATTATCAATCATTCGTATACCGATATCGGATATTTCCAACAAACAATTGAATGGTATATTCATCATTGTTGTTGCATCATCATTCAATTTTAGATGGTTTTCAATTAGCTGTTGTTGCTTTTCGACACCGATCAAAATACGCTGTATGGATTCATCGAGTACATCTTCACCTTTTGGTTTGAATACTTCAATCGAACCAAGAAATGTTAGATTAAAACGTTCACGTTGAATACGAAAATCAATGAATGGATAGCTTTCATTATTTGTTTGAATATTTAAATTAGTATCAATAGGGTCGAAATTCAAAACATCATTATCGAACATAAATTCTGAATAATTAACATCAATAATTAATGATGATGGAAATATTCCACGTTTCATCGTACGTAAATTCAGACCATCACACCATTGATCTTCAAATTCTTCATATAAATATATTGCATCACCAATTTGTAAATCAATTTCATCTGAATGTCTTGCAATGAATTTGAATAATGCTCGATGAGTTGCTGTTGGAGTTGATTCATTTTCAGTATCAATTTTTATTTCATTCATTTTATCATGCTGCTGATTTAAGTCCATTGATCGTTCATCATTATTATCATTCATAATCGATGATTTTGTTTCGAAAAATTCAATTTTATCATAAAATGATGATGATGATACTGTTTTTGTCGTTGTCAATGATGAAGGTATGCGATTCGTTATTGCTGTTGCGGTATTTGATGATGTCGATGATGATGAAGGTGAATCTATGATTGATAATATTCCAGAATCATTACAAGAATGATTTGATTTTGAATCTTGATTTTGATTTAATGATGATTTATTATTGAAATCTGAAACATTCGATGTCATTAAAAATTCATCATCATCATAATCATAACCATCATCATTATGTTTACACCAGTCGAATGTAATTTGATCATCATCATGATCATTCATTTTCGATGGTGACATCATAATCGTTCCGGTAATCGGAGATTGAGAGAAATTTTTACAATTATTATCATTGAGATGATTATTATTATTCAAATTTTCTTTATTTTGTTGATAATCACAATTATCGTTTTTTATAAAATTATTATTATTATCATCATTTAAAAAGCTATCATTTACATCGTCATTATCATCATTAATCATTTTAATCGAAAGAGTTTTACCAGTCATTTGATCAGTTTTAATTTCCAACAACATATTGGCCATTGTTAATTTCCAACGTAAATTTTTTACTAAATTTTTTGTCAATTGTTCATCAATAGTTGGATTATCGATGTTCATTTGCCATATTTTACTGAATGCTAATCGAATATGTGAATAAATGAAAAAAGGATGAATAAATAAATGAACAACGGATACCAATAATACGATATATCACACAATAAAAAAAAATATAATCAAAACTAATGATAATAAATAATTGGATATTTACGTTTTTTATCCACCGGTATTTTAGGTAATTGACGTCTTCGTCGTTGTTGTTTCGGTTGATTTGGTTGTTGTTGCTGATGTTGACCATTCATTTGTGGTGTACTACTTTTATTCAAGTTATTTTTATCACCATTTTGATTATGATCATCATAATGATCGAATGAATTTAATAATAAATCATCATCACAATCATCATCATCATCTTGATGAACTAAACGATAACATTGATGTTTCATCGATACTTTCATTGAATCAAATTCATTTGTTATTTTATCTAAATTTAATTGCATAAATGGTGATGTTGAATCATTATGATTATGTTTATGATCATTATTATGTTTATTATTAATTAAAATTTCATTACGCTCATCATTCGGTCGATCATGTTTATCATTTGGTTTATTGGTTTTGTTATCGTCAAATATCATTATTATTTGATGATTTCTAGATTATTTTAGAAAAAAATTTTCAGATAAAATGATCACGTTTTTTGAATTTCCGATTTTGGAAACAATGTGGAAATAATTGAAATTCCAATCGGGTAAAAAACAGAAAAAAAATGTCACATTGTTTTGGCTGTCTTCGTTGCTGCACTCGTTGTATCTGTGGAACAGATGGATATTTTCATTTCTTTGATTTCATTGTTAAAATTTCATTTCCATTCAGCAGATACATGAACACTTACAAACACACACAGACACATTTTTTAGCACACCGAATGATACAATACCGTATGATAATACGAGGTCCAAAAACGAACAATATAAGTCGATGAAATAATGTCAAGAAAAAGAGAAATAACGATCCTTGTCAGTGGGTAATAGTTTGATTTCATTGAAATGAATCAAAGGTAAGTGGCCTAAACCATGTATGTTGTAGATTGGAATGTTAAATTTTGATTTCCGTTTCAAATGTGACTGAATTGAATCACATTCCAAGAGTAAAAATTGACCGGAAATTTACCATTTAACTACGGTACGATTATATGACTGACATTTGAAATTTAATCATAGATTATGTAATCAAATTATTTGAATAAATTGAACAAATATTGATTCAATTTTGGGTAGCCTAAGGGTAATTAATTGATATTATTTGATTAAAAATTTATTTTTTGGATATTTTTCAATAGGGTCTCGTTCTATTTATTATCATGATCAATGCTTCATACAACCCTTTTGAAAAGCTTGAGGCATTCATAAATAATTGAGGAAAAAATTGAAATCAAATGAAACGAAAACAAATCAAATAATTATCAATGATATAACGTTTTCAATGTTACGATCAAGGTTTTCTGTGTCTTGTTGGTGGTGGTGGCAATAAAAATTTATTAATTCATTAAAATGAAATTTCGATAATAATCAAGGTCTTTTTGGCCAGCAGACCATTTGACAGAAGGTTCATTTATATTCATTTATGGTAAAAATATTTTGTAATATTTTCCAATTGGTTTTCAATGGACAAAAAAAAAAAAATATCATTGATCATTTCAATGCACAATTTCAAATTCAGAATTTCAATTTGTTTCAATATCAAACATTAAATGAAGAAATATTGTTGGATAAATAAATTAATGATAATAAATATCTCACACTCACAGGCTTACAGCCTCACACACACACACGAACACACACAGACAAAATAATATAATCAAATGATTATTTCATTATTAAATTTCAAACATTTTATATCATTACTCATTGATAATTGACAGATTTATATATGGATACACACCCAATTTGCAAGTGAAAAAAAAATGTTCGGGAATTTTTTGAATCAAATTTTGATCAAACAGTCCAATGATTGATGAATCAATTGCTGATTATTTGATGTAATCGATCAAATTCGAATTCACCACAGATTTAATTTACAAAATTTTTGATGAGTTTTATGATTTATAAATTGAATTATGAATTGAAAAATTCAAAAAAATCAATTGTTCATCATTCAAGCTAACAATTAACATTTAAAATTCAATGAATTTGTTTATTTTTCGAGAAAATTTTCTTGGCCAACGATTTCATGATGGAACGAAATTATTACTTTGTTTTTGCAGTTGTATAGAGATTGTGAATCGAATCATATTGTATATTTGTTTCATATATTCCGAAGTCTATACATTTATACATTCATTTGAATTAAATTAAAACCATGTCAATGTAATATTTTATGTTTTTTAGCGAGAATATTGTTACAATATGAGCTAAAAAATATCTAGTATATAGATGATTATTTCACTTTCCATATGTGTGCGACGACGACCATGTCCAATTCTTGTCGCTTGGACGAGCTTGGAGCCTGGAATAAGAATCAAGAAAGAACTTGAATAGAGAGAATCACTCATTATCTTTCAAGACCATATACATTATGATCAAATGGTCAAAATTTGGAGGGCAATTTGACCATAAATAATAAAGATTTGACAGAATTTCTAATTTTGAAATCGTTTTTGGCCAGCATTTCCAAAACTCATGAATTTTCCCACTTCAAAAACAGTCGTTCTTCAATAATTTGCGGTGCTTGTTTTTCGATCAATTCAATGATCAATTTGGCAATCAATCAATTCGATCGATATGTCGATCTATTGAATATAGTCGAATTAGTGAGAAAAAATTCAAGGGCCGTAGGTTCCGGTTGTTCTCATTATTTCATTTTGCTATGACGTAAATGATTTAGTTCAATTGAATAATTCAAAACATCTAAAAACATTAAAAGTTCTTCGGCGAAATCACTTCCATTATTGAGCAACAGGACATAAATTACTTTGATCGAGATGTTATTGCATAGAGAATTGAAGAGAGATCGGGGAGAAAATTCATTTAAATCGAATTAATTCATTCCAATTTGAACCGATTCATTAAATCAATTAAACAATTGATCGATTCTTTAATTTTCTATGAAATTCCATATGATAATATTCAATCAAATAACTCGCTAATTAAATGAGTTTTGTTCTTCATCAGAAATTTATTTATTTTTCCGAATAATTTTAATGAATTTTCTCGATAAATTCCATTCAAACCAAACGCGAATCTGCATTAAAATCAAATACCACACACACACACACACACACACAGATTGATGAATCAATGAATGATTTTCAATGAATCAATGATTTGCATTAAAAATCAATTTGCATAAACACAGCAACAACAACAACAACAACAAAAAAGTTAATAATGTTTTCGGTATCATTTGTTTATATTTGCTTAAATTATATTAGATCGAAAATTAATCAATCAATCAATATGTCTAATTAATTTTGTTTTTGATTATTTTTATTCAGATTCAAATCAAACTAAAAACTAAAACTAAAACTCAAAATCTTGAGCTTGAAACTAATCCAAACTAAATTATAATTATTATTTGAGAAAATATATGCAAACGATTGCCAAGAAAATAGTTATTTATGGGAAATAATAGGTGGTGGTGGTGGTGGAAGGCTATACATTTTCAATTTTTTTCAAATATCAAATATATGACGCCGGCGTCATACATTTTATAAATCCCGTCATAATTACCTACATATATACTGCTAAACACACATAACTAAAATATTAAACAGATATTTTAGCCTAAGCAACCATTTCATTTCATTAATTCATCCTGTTGACAGTATATTTTCAATATTCCTTTCGATTCATATAAATTTTATAAACCTCTATCATTATCATTATGATCAGTATTGGATTATCATGATATGGCAACGACAACAATACATAATCATATATGATTACAATGGTTCTAAAACATATCCGTATTTTTAACTCGTTCATTATTCCTCTTCCTTTAGCATACAATCAAGTATTAGTGATCAACACAATTTATGATGCGATTTGATTTGAATTCAAGTGCAGAACAGGTTGATCACGGCTGAAAAGCTTCATTTGTATATTGCAAATTGTTTATTCTCCAAAATTTAGTATAAACATTCATTATTCTACGCCATATTGTTATTGTAGGTGGCTGAAGATGTTTATTAAAAAGAAATATATCATTAAACATTATTCTTAAAATTATTGGCATTATCATCATTACAATAATTCAAGCAACAATACCAGCAATGATAATCGAAACAAATGCTGGTTGTTGAATGCTGCAATTTTAAATAATCATTATTTTATTTCAAATCATTTCAAAGAATTCATTTTTGAATTGAATATGAATTTAAATTGTTTTGCGTCGATCATTTTTCGATTATCGTCTATGCTGTTGGTGTTATTGTTGTTGTAGCTAAGCAGAACTCTGATGATGATGGTAGATATATATGCCATGTACATGTGTGTTTGCATGTCGCCCGTATATGAAATTCATGTTTATTTATTTATTTGATTGTGTTTGCATGGCTGATTGTATTTTTTTGGTTTTGATATCAAAATGGTTTCTCAAATTCATTTTCATGTGTATCTGTATGTATTTGTATGTGTGTTTATTTTTATAATTTTCAATTATTGTCGGTCGGTTGGTTGGTTGATGAGTTGGTTGGCTGGTTGGCTGCCTGGTTGATCGCTTGATAATGATGATTATTCTTCTACGGTGTGCAATGTGGTATACATTCATTCGTTGATATGAAATACATGGCGTTCATTTTGTGTAGTTGAGCTTTGTTTTTGAATTATTAATTCATTTAAATTCATTTCATTCATTTATTCGTTCGTCTTCCATCGTATATTCAATGATAATAATAATGATATTTGATATTTTTTTCTATAATTTTCGTTCGTGTGTTTGGTGTCTTTGAATTTTTTGTATTTACAGACCAGCTCATAACAATTTTTTGATATTTTTTAAAATTATTCGAGATTCGTTCAAATTGTTTCAAGATCAATTGCAACATTCAATCGAAATTCAAATAAATCGACTTTATTTCATTTTTACTCAGAAGGAAATCATCAAACATTGACCATATGATGATCATGGTGGCAGAAATTGTTTTTTGTTGACATATTTTCTTTTGTTTCTGTTCAATCATTTGATTTTCCTTGAATTTCGAATGAAAAATCAGAAATAAATTCATCAAACTCGCGTGATTGTCGGTGAACGTCATCATAAGCAAACGACAATTAAAATAATTATCACATCTTTACCACAATTATCAACAAATGTCAATAATAGTTTTTCGTTTTCATGATTGAAGCTCAAACAATCAACAGAAAAGAAGAATGACACATACACCTTTTGATTCAGAGGTAAGATAATTGATTCAATGCTATGTGTCGATATGTATGAATAGTATTGACTTGTCACAACCGGCTTGTCAGCTCATTCATTGCCCATTTTTCAATCAAATATAATTAAATCGCTGCTGATTTGAATTTTTCTCTTATTCAATTTGATTGTCTGTTTTTGTATCGGGAAAAATATGATAATGATTGGTTTAATTGAAATGATTAATTATAATTCTTCTGCATTGGAATTTATAATATCAAATATAATAATTCAAAACTGGCTTACCTTGAAAACGAACGAACGATCATTTCTTCTTTCATTATGATTGTCTAAAAAAACTGAATTAAAGAAAAAATCCAAATCATTCAATGAATTATTCAATTTAATAATTGATATTTAGAATAAAATCAAGTGAAAAACCCTTCAAGAAGTTTTCGATAAAAAAAATTTACGAATTTCTGAATTTTCCCTTACAATTATCATCGTCTAATGACAAATTAAATCAATGATCGATTAAGATGTAATTTCCATCAAATCATACGTATTTATTGCAAATTATCATACGGAAAAATTTTTTTAAAATAAAAATTTGTCATTGTATTGTATCAATCGATTATTTCACTGTTTATTACATTGATTATTGATAATCGATTATCGACGTATCAATCCTTTCAATAAATTGTCGTCATAATTTTATTTAATTTTAAAATTATTTCATTTATTTGTTTGATTTCATTGAAAAACAGCTTTAATCAACCATTTGAGTTCCTATTACAGACACAAACACTTGATGATAACAAATGAATTTCATCAAGAAATGGTAAAAATCAAAAGTTTTGTTTGTTTATTTGTTTTTTGGTTATTTGTGTAATCTTAGAGAATTATAGACGCATCAACATAAATAATGATAATCATAATTAATTTATAAGAATAATTAATTTTTCATCATCAAAAATCATTATAAAAAAAGTATTAATCCATTCAATTTGTTATGTTTCGTTGAATAATGTGATTTTAAGTTGCAAAAGATTCTTAATTCACCAAATTATTTGTTAATTAATTAAACATTAATTAAGTTTTGATCAGAATCAATGATGATATTCTTACTCATGAAACTTTATTGAAAAATCCTTTCATTTTGAAATTTGATGACATTTGATTTAGAACATTTTAGCTTGAACAACAAAAACAAATCATGATAATCATAGTGAATCTGATTTAACTGAATCTTTTCTGCAATATTTTGAGTGAAAAATTGCAAAGACTCAAATGAAAAATTTGCATTATGATTAAGATTATATATGTGTGAATTATATGAAATGAATGAAATTTTTTCTTTGTGTCTGTCTTGACAAATGTCTTGAAAAAATATTCAAAGAATGTTATGCACTATATATTTGTGAAAATGTTTTTAAATACTTGAATGTTTTCTTTATCTTGAAAAATATTGAGTAAAGTGTTTTGACAAACATTTAAAAAAAATTGAAAAACATTGAACCATTTATTTATCATTTAAATGTTATATCAAGAAAAATATGATACATTTTCAACTTTAATTCATCTCTGATATTTATTTCCATTTTCTATCAGCCAGTAAAAGCCTATTTATCATTGCCATCAAATTGATTAATCATTTGATCAATGAAACATTTTGATAATAAACGAAAATTTTGATTCATATCATTCAATCATATCAAATTAATCAAATTTTTTTTTGCTCTTCTCATGTTTCATTCAAGTTGATATATTTGAAATTATTTTGACAATTGAATCATTCATATTGATTGATTTTTTAAATTGATTTCTATCAATTTTCATCAATTGAAAAATCGAAAAAAATTGAATCGATTAATTAAACTGTCAATTGTCTAATTGAAATAATTGTATCGACGCATTTGAATTTATTAAGAAGAAAAAATATTTTTAATTATTAAAAATTAATGATAATCAAAATATTTTCATTGTCAAATATTTTTAGTGGTTTGACGACGATGAAGAAGAAGAGGTAAACAAACAAATAAACAAAACAAAACAAAAAATTCCTCGAAAGTTTTTTTTTCATTTTTCAAAAAAATTTTTGTTTTTTCCGGAAATTTTTTTTTGTTTTCGTTTTTTGTTCCAATTTTTTTATTGTTTTTATTTCGTCGCAAACAACAAATGCTTTCATTTATTTGTGTCAAAATATTTGTGATTGAAGTTTATAATATTGACGAATCGGTATTTTCACGTTAGCATTTTGTCAGCATTATTTTCCATATTTACTCACATTTTTATGCTCACACATAAACAATTGAATTCAATTGTCACGTAATTCAAATATTTTTTTTTAATAATAATTTTGTTGTTTCCTTTTAAATTAATTTTTCATTTTATTTGTTTTTATTTTTAATTTAGTGAATATAAATAAATAATTGAATGATTGAATCAATTGAAACATTGAAGCAATAAATGTCAATATTCATTTGTGGTTAATTCGATTCAATGATCATCGAATAAACAAACGAAGAAGAAATAAACAAACAAAAACCAAAGAAGAAAATAAAATTCATCATTATGATCATTATCAATCATGAATCAGTCAAATAATAATCATCATCATCATTAAATTTGCAATATTTATTTTATTTGAAAATTGTTTTTGTTTGTTTATTTATCTATTTTTCGTTTTTAATTTAACGAATTGAGTATCAAAACGACTAGTTCATTAATTATTATTATTAATTTTACCTAGATTTTGGTTTTGTTTTGTTTTGTTTTTTTTCGGTGCTCAAATATTTTAAATTACGTTTTTTTTTTCGTTTGTTTGTTTATTGTCATTTATCAAAATGAAAATGAATCAATATATCAAAATAGTCAATGATAATCGATGAATAATCGAAAAATCTACGAATTTTGTTCACTTACGTTTGATTTTGATTTTTTTTTCTTTAAACAATTGAAGAAAAAATGGCCAAAAAAATGAGTATTAAATTCAATAATATTTCATCTTCATTTCCACCTCAACAACAAAATCAATCACCACCAGGCACACCAAATGAATTATCATTGGTTGGAACACCATTTGATGATTACGTTGCGAATACCGATGAAGATTATGCTTCAGTGCAATTATTATCCATTACTGATGAAGAAAGTGAAGATAATTCAGAATCGATTAGTGATTTAGATATACAACAACATCAGCTTGCAATGTATCAGCAGCTTCAACAGCAGCAAAGCAAAGAACCACCAAAAGTTGAAGATGAAATCGATTTGATCGATTCAAAAATAAAACATGAAAAGAAAAAGAATTCTGGAAAAAAGATGGATAAATTTATGAAACATTTGCAAGAAGCATTCAATACAACCGATAAATCTAGTAATAATAATAAGCAAGATGTAACAGACAATGGCAATGAAACAATATTATCAACGTCATCATCATCTTCAACACAAGAACAGCAACAAACTAATTCAACAAGTTGGTTGAATGAATTCACTAATCTTGTCAATTTAAATAAATTGCGCAATGATAGCAATAATAATAATAATAAACAAATATCGAAAATAGTACAATCTGAATCGATGGATAATTTTTTCGATAATGATCAGCAACATAATCAACATCATCATCATCATCACCATATAGCAAGGAAATTATCGATAGCATTTGGCGTTAAAAATAATAATCATCCGATTTCTTCATCGGCAACAACTGCAACAACACCATCATCATCATTATCATCATCAACAATAGGAGCAGCAGAAGCATCAACAACAACAGCAGCAGCAGCAACAGCAACAACACCGATGACGAATACGTTTTCCTCGATTTTGGACGCAAATGGACAAATATTGGTATGTATATGAATAGAATATAGACATAGATGAATAGTTTTTATTATTATTCATGTTAATTATTGATAATTCGATGGAAATTCAAATGAAATTTAAATGAAAAAATTGAATGAAATTATTGAAAAAAAATAAAATAAAATAATTTTACAATGATAATTGTCGTCATCATCATCTTCACTATTGTTGTTGTCATAGATGAAATATGAATGGGAATTACTATTTGAAAAATACATTGAAATGAGAAAAACAGAAAAAGATGATGATGATGATGAACGTGATAGTAATTATTATATTATTATTTGTTTTTTTTATGACAACAAAATCATTTGATCATTCGTAGAACAGAAAAGAAAAACCATATAATCTTATTTATTTATTATTTTGAATTTAAATTTAATGAAATGGAATTAATTTTAATTTAATTTTCTAATTTTTAGGTATCACAATTGAATAATTGTGAAGAAAATTATCAACAACAACAACAACAACAAAAGCTTAATGAATTTCAAGATTGTGATACAGCCGGTATTATCAATAATAATAATAATGAAAATATGGCAAAAGATTTCAAAGATAAACCACAAAAATTAATAGACATGTTTATTAATTTAAAATCATCGAATAATAATAATAGCAATAATAATGATCCAACAATAGCAACGATTAAGAAAAAATTTACATTATTTGATAGGAAAACATTTCAAAATAAAAATGTTAAAAATACAAACGCTGCAACGCAACAAGATTTATTCAATAAATTGATCTCGCCAATTCGTACAACAACACCATCACCAACGATGCCTGCTCCATCATCATCGATAACATCGGCATTATTATCACCGGTACAAAATCAATCATTATCAACGGCATCACCATCGATTTCGACTTCGCAAGGATTTTCAAATTTTCTTGCTACACTCACCAATTCATCATCTACATCGGCAAAAGTTTCATCGACAACAAACACTAGTAATAATAATAATATTAGCACCACTGGTAATTGTAGATCAGCATCTTCTGAAAATGTTGACGCAATTTGTAGCAATAATAAAATCAAAACAAATAAAATGACCAATAGTAAATCAATGATGACATTCCGTAAAATAGCCAAAAATGATGATAATAATAATAGCACAATGATACACAATACATTAGTCAATGGTGAAGATGAAGAATTAGGATTATTATCAACATATTTATCATCGACTAGTCCAGCAACACAAAATCCTACACTACGTCGACGTTTAAAATGTTCACCATCAAGAAATCGTACTCCGACACCGGATGAATCGACAGTTAATTTATCGAATACACAAGAATATGCACAAAAAAATCGACACAATCATCGACTATCTGATATTAGTCATTCATCATCATCATCATCATCGTCAACATCATTACCATTATTGGATGAGAAAAAATTTGATAATGCTAGTAATATTTTATCGAATGAACGTGAAGAAACGCAAGAAAAAATTAAAAATAATTTGAATAAAACATTATGGACAAAATTGACTTCATCATTTTTATTTAATTATTACATATTTTTATTCATGTTTATATCGTCGGGATTTTTTCTCTGCATATCACCATTACCATCATTTTTGAATGGTTTTATATTCGGTTTTTTGATCACATTTTTCATCGTTACAATGGGTATTGTATATTTGGTCGCAAATTTTCTTCTTATCAAATCGGATGATCCAAAACGTGGTGATAAATCATCAAGTCATGTCGGTTTAAAACGTAGCAAGTCGAAACGTTTACCATATAATTTATCTTCTTCATTTTCATCATCAAACATGGGTGATTGTACAATTTATTCGGGCTGGGTTTATGAATTTATTGGTGATTATATTGAACGTGAAAAAAATGGTTTCGTATCACGTTTAGTTTATATGGTATTAAGTGGATCTAAATTAAATATATTTGTTCCTAGTCAAGAGATGAGTGATAAAAAATTGAAACAAATTTTATTAGATCCAACATCGGCAATAAATAATAAAAATTTTTCATTACAATCACAAAAAGTAATTGATTTCTCTCATGTTAACTATAAACGTGTTTGTTTGTATTTGACAAAAAATGTTCGTAATCAGCGTAAATATATTTGGAGTAAAAAATATCCAATTTGTATTGAATTCAATGAAGATATCACCAGTACTAATAATAATAATAATAGCATAGACAATAATACTTCATTACCATCTCCATCATCAACACCAATAACATCTAAATTAGTAATATTTGCACGAACATGTCGTGAAAAAGAAGAATGGTTTTGGGCAATAAAAACGTCTATAGATTCGATAATAAATTATCATAAAAATTCATTGTCTATGCGTGGTTCAAATAATTCATTGAATGATTCGCCAAGCGAATCTAAAACATATTTATATGTATCTTCGACTGGAGAATTAAAACAAACAGATCAAATTGTTAATGAATCACCACAAAATTTACAACAAAATCAACAACAACAACAGCAGCAGCATCAATATTTACATATATTAACTCGTCGTTTAAATTATAGCAATTTTATGCGCACAAATATATTAAATGCTGAAGGTATTGGACCCGGTAATCCTGGCATGATGACAGCATTGACGTGGTTTAATGTTCTTTTGAATAGACTATCATTTGATATTTTAAATAAGCCGAATTGGAGTGCATATATTGCCAAAAAATTACAACGCAAATTACGTAGGCTTCGATTACCTTATTTCATGGAATCATTAACTATCACCGAAATCGATATCGGTACAACATTGCCTAAATTTAATTCAGTGCCTTCGGTACCTAATGTTGATGATGCCGGTCTTTGGATTGAATTTGATGTCAATTATTCAGGTACTTTACTTGATTGTATTTAACAAAAATTTATTATATTTCATTATTATCTAGGAGGTTTCACAATGACTTTGGAAACGAAAATTAATCTACTTAAATTATCGGCGAATGTTGAAAATTTGAATGACATTTCACCTGCTTCTACACCTAATGATTCACCAAAATTGACACAAAAAAATACTGGCCGATATTGGAGTGGTTATCGTGCTCGCTATCGTAGTAATGTATCGACAATGGGTGCACAAAGTCCAGCGCCTGGTACCGAGATCAATGATGAATTTTGTGATGATTCTGATCTTGATTCAATTGTGACAAGTTCAGAAGATGAAGAACCAGAAACAGCACCAGCTGCACCGGATGATGCTGATACAGATGAAAAACAGAAAAAATTGATTCGTTTTGTTGAAAAAATTGCATTCAATCAATATTTTCAAAAAGCAAGTCAAATGAATTTTGTTAAAAAAGCATTAGAAGGTGTTTCAAACATGTCAATCATGTTGACAGTACAATTAAATTCATTGAACGGTACATTAGGTATGTTATTCATTTTTTTAATTAAAATTATTTTTATTAAATTCATTAATCAAATTTATTAGCGATAAATATACCGGAACCACCAACCGATCGTCTTTGGTATGGATTTCGTAATGATCCAACAATATCGATAACAGCGAGACCAAAATTAGGTGATCATGATTTAAATTTAAGTTATGTAACAAATTTTATTGAGAAAAAATTACGTACCGAATTTTTCAATTATTTTGTGATTCCAAACATGGATGATTTTTTCATTCCATCATTGAATACAAGTATCGAACAGTATATTAATGTTGTGCCTTAGTTTAATTTTGAAAAAAATTTTCTCCCAATATTTATCTTTCAATTTTTGAATTTATTTTTTTGATTTCTAAAGAAAACAAAATGAAAAAAAACAAATTTATCATTACACGAAAAGTAACAAAAAAATTCCCTGAAGAAAACATTGTTGTTGTACCCATATGTGCATTGAAAATTCAGTCAAATAATGAAATAAAAGTCAAATCTTAAACGTTATCTTTATTTCATTAATTTTTAAAACAAAATAACTTTATCATTTTCTCCATTATCATTACTTTAAATCTTACACATTTATCTTGTCATAGATTGATCATTGATTATTCATTTGTTTTTTTCAATTTCAAAACATATATACAACATATAAAAATTTGTTGACCCTTCAAAAAAAAGATTCAAACATATTTTCTTGTTTTAAATTTGAATTAATTTGATTAATTAAAAAAATTTATAATTTGTTTTCTTATTGAATTGATTCATCTTTATTATTATTATTCACCTGTGATATTGAATATTTGGAAATTTAATTCGGAAAAAATAAAGTTAAATAATTTTTATTTCAAATTTATTTATTTTCAAAAATTTTCTTCTATTTTTATATTTGACAAATCAATGTAATCAGTCTTTGAAAATAAAACTACAGTTTGATCTGGATTAAATGATTAATAATTGAAAACAAACGATTTAACAATGTTTGTTTTGTTTTTTTGGCCGTAATAACTGAATAATTTAAATGATATTTTGGAATTAAACACACGATGAAATTGGAATAATAATGATGACAATAATTGATGAGAATAATGATCATCGATAATTTGAATGATGTAAACCAACAAACAAACGAACAGAAATTCTGATTATAAATATGCATAAGAACAATGTTGATAATAATAATAATAATTGATTTACAATCTAAGATATATGATATATTTTCCATTATATCTAAGCAAGTTCTGATAAACGTAAATTTTGATGCAATTTTGGCTGAACATCACAAATGACACGTGTTAGCAGGTCTTTGATGACAATTTCTTTTGCACCGGATACTGTTTTGGTCATTTGTTCCAATTTTACCAATGTATCTTTTTCGATCGAGTCTTTGATGGTGTCCCTATATAAGAAAAGATTTGAAGAAAAAAAATCAAGAATAAATTCCTTCCATCAAATTCATTTTGAATTACATCGAGCCCATGTGTTTAGATTCATATTCACGGAATGTATTTTCCCTTTCATTACGAAATCGTTCAATCTCAATCAATGCTTCTTCTTTGGCCTGTTTAAGACGTCTTGCTTTTTTCTTACGTGCTTCTTGTACCTTTGTTTTAATGGAGAAAAAATAAAATTATTAAACAAATGAAGATTTGATTATTCCACTTAATGATAATCACGAACCTTTTCGGCTGCTTTCTTTTCAGCCATCAATAATTGTTGAATGCCTTGTGTTTGACTAGCCATTTTGAAAGCGAATAAAATTGATTCAAATAAATTCAAATTGAGTTGATTAGTTCACGACTTTTTATGCTTCCTTCAATCGATTAATGGAATGAACTTTTTTCTATGACTAATTCAGTTTTTATAAAAACTAATTAAAAATAATTAAAAGTAAAATTTCAAAAAAAAATCAAAAATTTTAATTAATTCTCAAAACATTTGATCATTGACGAAAGACAAAAAAACACCCAATTTTCTTATCATTTTCTTCAACTCTTTCGGATCCATCAATAAACACTGTAACATAGAATTTAACATCACACATCAGTGGTAGCAGTTCGCGAATGACTTGAGATTTTTTTTCCAAAAACACAATCACATCGAATCAAACTCACTTTTCTCTATTTTTATTCATGCTACTGCGTTTTGTAGACATTTATTTTTCGTTTGCTCAGTATTTGTAATGCTACTACTACAAAATTAAAGGTCTCATTTCAAAAAAAAAAAAAAAAAAAATTCGATCGAATATATCTGTCCATTTAATTTTTATTTTTTTCGTTTCACGAAATAAATAAACAAAATGACTTGGAAAGTGTATCAAATTTTTTCCCTCGTACATTCATAGCTACTATTCAGTGGTTGGGTATTTTATTCGTCGTGTCATTATTTAAATAGTATCTTATATTTTTTGCTTCAATTACGATTTGTTTTCATGTTTTTTTTCTGATTTATATGTAATTTCGAAGAAAATTATTGATTTAAAACACAAATTCGTGATCAAAGAATTGAATTACTCTTTTTTTTCT
The DNA here is from genome assembly GCA_002943765.1 of Psoroptes ovis. Lineage (NCBI taxonomy): Eukaryota > Metazoa > Arthropoda > Arachnida > Sarcoptiformes > Psoroptidae > Psoroptes > Psoroptes ovis. The sequence goes on along the minus strand of PQWQ01000003.1, from coordinate 3,482,811 downwards.
TACATGCAAAAATAAATTAACTACAAATTGCTGAAATTGTTTTTCCGATAATAATCGGATTACCTTTCAATGAAAATACATCTTAATTTTTCTTATTAATTTTTTTTTGTTTTTGTTCTTCATTTGTTTTCATTTGTTATCAACAAGTAAAACAACAGGTATGTGTTTTGTTTTATGAGCATTTGTATTTTTGTTTTAGTTGGAAAACTATATTTGGGACAGGAAATTTTTCTTGTGGATGAAAAGCCTTGAATTACTGATATTTTATTAATTAATTGATTTGTTAAAATTAAAAAAATATAAATGATGACTTGATTATTTTTTTTAGTGTCTGCTTCTTTCATGTTTGTTGAATATTCATTGATGAATTTATAAAAACTAATTGTCATTGTCATCAATTTTTATTTTGATTACTCATAAAAATTGAAAATGAAATAATCATTCAGCTATTTTTATTATTTGTGATTTCTCAAAATAATTCAAAAAAAATCTCTCAGGTTTTTGCTTGAGTGATTCAACTTGAGTGTTTGTGGTGTAGTAATTTTCCCTGTGAATTTTTACAATTTATGAATGAAAAAATCATAAGATAAAATGGTTCCTAGTCAAATTTTAAATATGAAATGATTTAATTTTGAAAAATCAATTATCCTCAACCAAAAATAAACAAGATATGAATATCTCCCATTTTCTCCTCAAATAGTTTGCTTTTTGAATTCTTAATTCTGATTTAAAAGGATTAATCATTTTTAAAAATTTTGAAAAATTTCCCATTTTGCCCATAAAATATAAGCAAGCAGTTGCTTCAACCATTCATTATTAAGGCATCGTTTATTTTATGTATTACATAATAGAAAAACCACTCGATCATCAATTAAATTTCACATTTTTTTTTCATTTTCATTCACATTATTCGATAAAACTATTGATAAATCGATTGATCAATCATCAATCAATTTTTTTAATCAATCATCCTTTTTTGTCTAAAGAAAATTTTAAGTCTAAAGAAAAAATTTTTTATAAGGCTTTTACCAATCAATCTTCCTACATGAAATTATGTTTTTTCTAATGTTTATTTTATGAAATGTTTATGTCAATTTTTTTTGATTGATTTCATTCATAAAAATTATTTAGTAGGCGTTTTCACAAGTGCATGTATTCTAAATCAGCAATTTTTTGGTGATTTATTGATTTTTTTTTTGTAGATCAGAATTTATTTAAATCAATTTATTTTTCCACTTGTGAACATTCTATTTCTTCATTTCTCAACACCCACATATGAGAATTTATTAATTTTCAATTATCTTACGAAAAAACAACACTGAATTCAATGATTAATTATTTTAAGAGTCAAAGATCTTGAGATATATAAAAAAGGGGGCAAAAATTATTTCATTTTTATATTTTGAAAAATGAATTTCAAGTCATTATATTGATTCATCATTGTACAAAAATAGTTTATTGAAAAAATGAATTCAGATTGAACAATTGATGATTTAATCGATCTGATCATCATTTAATCGTTTAGACATATCGGTTGCAAGATATTTTCTTTCTATTGTCATGATCATTATTAATGATCATCTTATTTTTTTCTTGCCTACCGTAAAAGCACTGAATATTTTTACTTTGCTACCATTTCTTCATGATCATCTTTCATTATCATTGTTATGTATTTTCATTTATTTTTATCAGTGCATAATGACTGATATTAAATCATAATAATAATAGATTTAGATCATGATATCAAGTTTTTTTATTGCTTCAAATTCATTTTCTTTTATAAAGATTCTTCTTATTATTATCATCATTAAGAGTGTGCATAAAACCATCATTATTACATGTATTATTGTTTTATTAAAATGTAGTATTTTATTTTATTTTTTATGAAGCAATAGATGTATATGTGTTTGTAATTTTTGACTTTCTATTCTTCATTTTTACGATAGAATACTAAAAGTTCATTATACTTATTGTTACATGATTCAAATTGTGAAATTTTTTTCGTTCTGTTGTTGTTTTTTTTCATTCAATTGTGTTCCATATTTGTACAATTTCTAATTTTATTTATTTATTGGTATAATCAAATTTCATTTTATTCTATTTCAGACATTTTTTTTTCATCCATGTCAGTCAATTTTCTGTTTGTCAACACTTTTTTTTTAATCGAAACCTCATCACTCATGAATTTTAATGTTTAATTGGTAAATGTGAATCTATTTATTTCATCAATAAATGAATAAATGCACAACGTAGCCGTAAATAATTGTTGATGATATAATCACTTATCAAAAAGAAAAAAAATTGAAAATATTTATTCATTGCAACAATTTGCAACATACAACGATTAAAACACATGCATGCAAATGCGTACATAAAATAATGAAAATTGTGCAATAATTTTATTTTGTTTTGATATGGTCATTGGCAAACGAGCAATAACATTTGAATCCAGCATTTATCATCAAGCTTTTTTTCTTGATTGCAAATAAATGAGTGAATAATTCATTTTTTTTGTTTATTGTTCAACATATTTTCCCGACACAAGATTAATGAATTAAATCCAATATGGATCAATTTTTACAATTTTGTCGATTTAATCTTGTAAGTTTTGTATTTTATAAATTCCTATTGAAAGTAAAATTTCAATACCATTTTCCTGATTAGTCAAATGTGACGGCATTCAAAAAATTATCAATCGTTATCGGTAATGAAAGCTGTGATTTAGATTCAGCCGTTTCGTCAATCGTTTTGGCTTATATTAAATATCATGAGCTTACAACAAAACATCAAAATGATGATGATGAATATCAAGATGATTCAGTATGTATTCAAATATAATTATTTCCAAGAAAAGAAAGTTTATACACTTTTTTACATGAGATTAGATAGATAAAACTCCATTACACAGATAGACCAAAAAAAAATTGTTACATTCATTTATGATTTATTTTTAGATTTCATGTCCCTTTTTTTCTTTTATTTCATCCATGACACGTGTGTTTTCTTTTTATGAATTTCAATTAATCTTAATGATGTTATGATCGTTTTTGTCTGTTTTTTTTTCTTAAATTCAAATTCATAAATCTCCCTTATGAATAAATTTGAATAGGAAGTATTCGTGTTACCAGTTTTAAATGTTTTCCGTGAAGATCTACACTTACGTCGGGAAATCGTATTTTGGTTTGAAAAAGTTCTACAATTTGAACTCGATTGGTTAATTTGCCGTGATGAAATTGACTATGATGCTATTAATTCATCATCAGGTTTGTGTTTGGCATCTTGATTACTTTTTTTTTATAATTTTTTCTTATTGTTTTTTTTTTGATAGTTGAAGTTTTCATATCATTAGTAGACCATAATGATAATAAAGAGTTTCGTAAACTTTTGCCACAAGCTAAAATTGATGAAATTATCGATCATCATGAACCTATTTCATCTTCCGATCCATCTTCACTATATGCTCAATGCGATCCATCAAAAATACAAATCGATACAACTGCTGGTTCATGTTGTTCATTGGTTGCTTTACGTTATTTCAAATCAAATATAACTGAGCATAAATTTGGTTCACCAGTCAAATCATCATCATCGGAAACATTTGATTCACAGATAGCATTAATTCTTTATGGGCCAATATTATTAGACACAATTTGTTTTTCACATTCAGCCGGTCGTTTCAATGCAAAAGATTACGAAGCAATAAATAAATTGGAAGATTTAATGAAGCATCCAGCAGATTTGGAGCCATCATTGTATGATCGAAATGAAGTTTATCAACGGTTAGTCGCTGCGAAAAATTCACTTGACGGACTTTCATTCGAAGATTTATTACGCAAAGATATGAAAATAGTTGAATCAATTTCAGATAATAATCTAGACATTTGTATATCATCTATAACGGGAATTTTATTGACTGAAATGTCTTTACGTGATAAATTCAAGGAATTGAAAAATTTCTGTAATGAACCGCCAAAAACAGCTGTATTTTCTGATCGATCACGACCACGAATGTTTAATGCTATTATATTAATGAGTCTTGATAATCGTATACCTAACAATTTGCGCAGACAATTGGCAATTTTCTGTACTAATAAACATCTGATGCGAACGGTTAGAATTAAATTGACTGTCAAAATTTCGATCAATCTTATTCACTTTAATCATTTAATCAACAGATTGCAACCTGTATTGAACGATCTGAACAACTTTCACTTGAGCTTATCACTGCATTAGAATCTCTTCGAATTTATAATCAAAATAATTTAAAAGCTTCACGTAAAGTTGTCTTACCAATCATATCAACAATTTTAAACGGCCCCGGTGCTAATGGTAGTGGTGGTAAGTTAATTAAATTCAAATCATGTTTAATCTCTGCTTACTGCTTTTTTCTGACTAATTTTTTTTTTCGTGAATGGAAATTCTAAAAAATCTATGTTTTATATCTATTGTCACTCTAATCTTGTTAACTCAATTTTCTTATCTCTGCGTATCTGTATGCCACGAAAACCTCGATCACAAAGAAATTAATAACAGGCCATTAAAGGGCTAATAACGAACTAGGAACTAATGACGAAATAATGATAATTGTTTTCTCTAAAATCTTCCATCATTTTAAAAAAATTAATTCGACAATCACTTTTATTGGAATGTTTTCTCTAAATTCAATTGTCAAAACATGATAATTGGTATTTAATCATATCAAAACGACAAAAATTGAAAAAAAAACAAAATTCACAATTGAATTTCATTCATGATATGGTTTGTATGCATTTAAAATGTTTATCTCTTAGTTTTTCGTTTATTTTTCAATTTGAATTTGAGTTTAATCAATTTTGTTTGTATTATTATTGTTGTCAAGTCATCCTACAAAAAAAGAAAAAAAATTTCCTGATAAAATTTTAAATCTTTGTTTTCAATTCCATTCCATAATATATGCGTGTGTTTTATACATTTTTCATTCTATTTTTCAAATCGCTCCTGCTATTTTTTTTTCTTTAAATTTATTTTTTTACATTTAAATCTTCTCAATCATTATCATCTGACATTTCATTAACTTGATTGTTTTTCTCTTTTCACTATTCCTTATATTTGTGGCCGGTTTTTGTCATTGTTGTGAATTCCATTTAACCACAAAAAAAATTTTTTTTGAAAAACTTGTTGGCTGCTTCTTTTTGTTGGCTAAATTTTAACATAAAATAAAACAAACAGAACTAAAACGTAATGATTCTGTAACAAACGGCAACGGTGAGTCTATAGCTACAAGTGCACCATCATCATTCATACAACAGCCAGATTCATATTATGGTTCATTTATTGACGATTCATTTGTTGGTGAATTTGTTGGCAATTATCCGAACGCTACTGATCAAATAGAACACGAAAATATACTTGTTATGGATCCAAATGGTAAAAATTTAATCATTATGAATCCAGCTGTCGATAATTTACATAGCCATGAAATGGAATTTGATTTTGAATCATTTGGTCCTGAATCAATAATGTATGCAGAAAATAATGTACAACCACAGCAGCAGCAGCAACAACAAGAAAAAGGAAAAGAGCAGTCTCAATCAAATCAACAACAACAACAAACTGAAGAACAGCAAATACAAATAAAACAAGAGGAAAATATTGATCCAAAAAATAAAGATGTTCAGTTGTTGTCAGTATCATCATCAGCAGATGTCAAAGATAATATTAAAGAAAATGAAGAAGTATTAAATAAACAAACAGGTTTGTAATTTTTAAATTTAAATGAGAAAATATATTTTTATTTTGTTCTATTTTACATTTATATGAAGATGATGTTGATCATGATGATAATCATAGTGTTAATAATGATGGTGTTGATGGTCAGCAACAAGTGAATGAAAATAAAAATCCAAACATTTCAAATGTTGATTCAACACCTGAGACCACGATGAATGATCAGCCAATTATTAATGATAATGATTCTAAAAATCTCGAAAATAATGTGAAACAATCGCAACAATTAACTGTTGAGCAGTCACAACAGTCATTTAGTCGTAATAGCACATTGACAAGAAGTCAACGAAAAAAAGTCTTACCACAAATGAATGTAAAAAATTTAATATTAAACAGTGATGTGTTTTCACCACCTCCAATTGAACAAATAATGACACCACCATTAATACCGTCCAATGGTAATGCTGTCATATTGACAAATGGAAACAATTCAAATGGATTAGACCTCGGTAATGAAAATTCTAGTCAGCAACATTCACCACCGAAAATTTTAATAAATGATCCATTAGGTGTATATAGCAATAATAATGGTATAGCTAACAATGCTAACAGCACAAACACGCTAGGTATTTCTAATTAGATTATTTGAAATTGAATCTTTTTCAAATCCATAATTTCAAAATTGTAGGTCGTAATCAGACGTTGAAAAAGAAAATTGAGGTCAATTATGCGTTGTTAAAACACGACGGTAATTGTCAGCTTTTTTTCTCAATAAAATAATTTTATAATAATTCTTTCTCTTTAGATGATAAAAGTACTGGTAATCTAGAAACAATCAATATTGATTCGTTAATTGATGTAAATGATAATGCATCGTTTAAAGATAGTAATGCGATCGATAATCATATAAATGCAAATGGCATAAATGTTAAAAATGGTGCTAATGGTAGCAGTGTAGTTGGTGGTGGCGATAATTTGATGACAAATGGTAATGATCCTAATTCATCACCACCAATAAGTGCAATAGAATTTCGATCAATAGATATGCAAGTTATTGAGCCATATAAAAAAGTATTGATGCATGGTGGCCATTTACTTTCATCGGCAAACGGTGAACAAGCAAGTTCAGAGTCATCGAATGCTGCAATAATACTTTTTTCTGCTTACTATTTACCCGATCGATCGAGAAGTGATTATAATTATGTTATGGATAATTTATTTTTGTATGTTTTTCTATGAAAGATTGGTTTTGTGATTTAATCAATTCATTTTTAATTTCTAGATATGTTGTAAACACTTTACATAATATGGTTGATGATGATTATATTTTAATATATTTGAATTATAATGGAAATGATCATAAACAGCAACATTCAAACAATATGCCAACATTTAGTTGGTTAAAAAGATGTTATCAAATGATTGATAGAAAATTGAAGAAAAATTTAAAAGGTCTTTATCTGGTACATCCAACATTTTGGTTAAAAACAATGATCATCATGAGTAAACCATTCATAAGGTATTATTTTGGAAATTATTTTTGTCGACAATTTTGATTTAATGTCTTTTTTCTGTGATTCCAGTTCTAAATTTTCGCGTAAATTGAAATTTGTTCGATCAATGGATGAGCTTAAAAGCTTGATATCGATTGATGAAGCAAATCTTGCAAATTTGATTCAAACATGAAAAATTTTATATTTTTAACACACATTCAGTTTGTCCAATTGCCAAAGACTCGATTTTTTAAATGTTATTTTTATATTTTTCTATAAAAAAAAATCCCGATTGGAATGCAATTTTTTCTTATCACAGAGCAAAAATAATTTACACGAAAACAATTCATTGAATACTACATCATATTTTTATTTTATACCTCAAAAACAGAAATTTAAATATATAAAAAATGTTTATTTGTTTAAAATTTTTTTTTATATTCAAATGAATTGAGAAAATAAAATTTTTATTCAAAGTTATTTAAAATGACAACAGATAGCAGTGTTAATCTCTATGCAAATATTTTTGTTTTGAAAAACGCGTGATTTGATTGTCACTTATTTTTTAAAATTTTGAAAAATTAAATTTACTTTGAAAAATGAACAAACCGTGTCTGATTTTATTGTCATTTTTAATTTGCGTGTTTATTACGAAAACTAATGCAAACAAATCATGCAACTCTCAAGTCGAAGAGGATGAACAAAAATTCAAATATTTGCCTGAATTCAATATTGAAAATGATTCATATTTAAAATGGAGAAAATATTACTATTCGATTCAATCTGCTCTCCGAAATTATTCAGATATAAATGTTGATGATTGCAGTATATTCTTTGATTTAATTGATTCAGATTTAAATTATTTTGAAAAAAACTTCGATAAAAATTTCATCACATTAAATACCATTCAGAAAATGATCGAATCAAAACGAGGTGTTCATTATCAAATAATTAATAAAAATCTTTATCGACAATCAGATTGTATGTTTCCATCACGTTGTCAAGGTATTGAACATTTTATATTGGAAATAATTGATGAATTATCGAATATGGATTTGATAATCAATGTTCGTGATTATCCACAAGTTGCTCAATATTTTTCGCTTGATAAACAATTTCCAATTTTTTCGTTTTCGAAAGACACATCATCATATGCTGATATCATTTATCCAGCATGGACATTTTGGTCTGGTGGTCCTGCATTAGATATCTATCCAAATGGCATTGGTCGATGGGATTTAATGCGCGAAAAATTGCTCAATACACAAAGTAAATTGCCATGGAATAAAAAGAAAAATATTGCTTTTTTTCGTGGTTCACGCACTAGTTCACAAAGAGATCCAATCATAAAATTGAGTCGATCAAGGCCAGATTTGATTGATGCAAAATATACAAAAAATCAAGCATGGAAATCGAAAGCTGATACGCTGGGCGATGAACCAGCTGCAACTGTACCATTTGAAGAACATTGTCAATATAAATATTTATTCAATGCTCAAGGTGTTGCTGCAAGTTTTCGTTTAAAACATTTATTTTTATGTCGATCATTGGTGCTAAATGTAGAATCTAATTGGATAGAATTTTTCTATCCAAAATTACGCCCATGGATACATTATGTACCGATTGATGAAAATTTCAACGACACAATTGAATTATTAGAATTTTTGAATGAAAATCAATTAATAGCATCACGTATTGCTAAACGTGGATTTGAATTTATGCGAAAATATTTAACAATTAACAACATCAAATGTTATTGGCAGCACTTATTGATGGAATATTCAAAAAGATTGCTATCATATCATCCGACTGAAATTGATGCTTCAATGATAAAAATAAACAAAAGTTAATCAATCGATTGATTATCGATACATATGAAAAGCTGTGATATTGAATTTGAATTTGTTTTGTGAATATATCAAATATTTTATTATTTACAACTGGTGGAAAAAAGGTGTTTTTTTCAATTATAAATTAGAAATATATATTAATGAAACAAAAATGATTACAAATTACAAATTTGAGTAATGTATCATCATAGAAAAAAAGCATATTTCTTGTTTATTATTTTTGTGTATTTAATGAACACACTAAAGATATATGTAAAATGTAAATATTGATTTTTCTATGCCATTCTAATCAATATCAATGATATTTAAATTTATAAACATTTAAATCGATGACATTCAACAATTAAAACGTTCTTTTAATTCTTTAATTTTACGACAAATTTTCAATGCAGGACCAAGTTTTGTATTCAATATATCGATAATATGATCTTCTTTGATCAACATTAATGCTTGACCATCGATTTCTTGTGTTCTAAAACCATCGGCTAGATCAGAACAACCATCACCACAATGTCTAACGAATTCATATACTTCTTGAACCTTTTTTTTGGTAAAAAAATTAAATCAATTTATCTTTGAAAAATCTCAAAAAAAATCTTACAGTCCATTTAGATGGTTCTTTAGTTCCATTAGCTGGAAGCCACATTCTATCATCTTCATCGGTTTTGTTTGTTGCTGTTGTAGTTACATTCGTTGCCGAATTCGTTATTTGTTCTATTTTTGTAGTAATTGCATTTACATTATTATTATTTACAACATCACCATTTGTCTGGGTCTGACACAAAAAATCGACAAAAAAAAAACAATCAATCAATGTCAAGTTTAAGAAAAAAATTGTCAAAAACATACCGGATTGCCGTTGGTTGGTGATGATAATCGAAGTCTTTTATTGGTTTGTTGTTGATCATTGTTTATAATATTTGAAGATGATTGTTGATTTAAAGGACGTTTGGCCATATTTTGGCCAATGTCTAGGCCGTTTGTTGTGGTCGTTGATGGTGTAGAAACACCAATTGTTGATGAATGTTTTACACCATTAAGACCATTGACTAATGTAGCTGTCGTTAACAATGATGAACTAATATTTGTGCTGGTGGCTATAGAACCATTCATTTTGGTGGATCCAACAACAGCTGTAGCTATTGCTGCTGCCGTCGGTGGTTGATGTGTTATAAAAGAAGTGGAGGTTTTGATGGTCGAAGAATTGTTGCCTACGAAACCCTGCTGCTGCTGCTGTTGGTGTTGTTGCTTTTGTTGCTGTTTTTGCAAGAATTTATCAATACAAGTTTGACAATATCTTTTCCATTTCTTCTTCTTTGCTTGTATAAGTCGTTTATTTTTATTACAATTAACACACAAATCACCCAAAATTTGTCCATTCGAATCATTAATTTGGAGATAATCACCATTTTGTTGATTAGTAATTTGAGATGATGGTGAAATATTTTCACTTTCTTTCTGTTTATCAGATGAATCTTTATCATCATTTTTATCATTGGTATTATTATCGACTTCCATTTTTTCAACATCATTTGTTTTTTGAGGATCAAATTCACTGGATGTTAAGAAACCATTAATCGGAAATGGATTGGCACTTTCTTGTATAACATAACCATCAATCACATGTGTCAATACTTGATTATTTGAATCTATTTGTTTTGTTTTATTTATTTGAGATCCTTGATTATTATTTGTGATTGTGTTTGTTGTATTTGATTTAGCCAATACACCATTCGTTAATCCACCATTCATTGTTAATGTCTTATTCAATGAAGGTGTTGTAGTTGGTGTTTGTGTGCCACCATTAATTGTTTGATTTGATGTCTTACTTGAAGAATTATTTGCATTGATATTGTTTACCAGTGTATTCGGTGGTGTCGATGATAATGCAAGAGGAATTTTACTTTTAACATTTGTTGATGAATTATTGTTTCGTATAGAATTCGTATTTGTTTTCATTTGAGATTTCATATTAGCATTTGTTGATGGTGTCGATGTCGATGATGATACCGTTGATGTTGATGATGATTTATTATTTTCAGTTCCACTAGCAGCATCCTTTTTCTCCGTTTGTGATTTATTTCGATTTATTTTATTATTATTAGTATTATTATTGTTATTTAATGTAGATGCACCAGTGACTAGATTATTTTGTTGTGACGATGTTGTTACAATCGAAATTGGCATATTAGAAGTACTAGAAGATACTGTAGAAGTATTGCTATTAGTATTAGCAATTATTGGAGTTGCACTTTGCACTGATTGTGAACTAATTGATTTAGAAATCGATGTTTTCACATTATTACATTGATTAACATTATTTACGATCGATGCATTGGTAATATTATCCGCAGCTTTTGGAAGAACAATTGGCATTGAGATTTTTGCCCCAGAATTATTATTATTAGTAGAAATTGATGTTTGAGCTTTGGATTGGTTTGAGACGAATGTTGTAGGCGATGATGAACCAGACGATGAAGTTGTCGATGATAATGATGCATTAGCGGTATTCGATCCTTTTGGAGCCAATTTAGGAATATTATTATTTGCATTCGATCTTGATTTTGGTGTTGATGTTTGAGTGGCATTAGTTGACTGAACTGTTGATCCTCCTCCAGCATTCAATGCAGCAGGACGTAAAGGACGTTGACGTGATTGTTGTGCTACACTTGTCGATGTTGTCGGTGTTGAACTACCAGACGATGATGATGATACCATTGTTAGCATAGTATTTGTCAATGAATTTGCTTGCTGTTGTGAATTGACTATTGTCGGAGTAGACATAGTAGCAACCCCTTGATTTGTTTGGATTGAAATAGGCATACTTGGATTTATCGAAGACGTCGCTATCATGGTTGGTTGCCCTGTTGGAGTTACTTGCATCGGTGTTGTATTTTGTTGATTTTGTTGTTGATCGCCAGTGGTTGGCGTCACTTGCATCGGTACTGCTTGAAATTGATTATTCGATGTTTGAATCAACATATGAGAATCATTAGGTCCTTGTGTACGGATCAAAATCTGTCCATTCGGTCCTACAAGTTGTGTTGGTTGTGGATTCAATTGTGGTGATGCTGTCCATGTTATGCTTGGTTGTAGCGTTTGAAACGATGTTAATGGTAATATAGTTGGCTGATTCGATGTCAATTGAATGTTACCATTTGGACCTGTTTGAATGCTTTGTCCATGCACCATTATTGTTTGACCTGCTGTTGGAGAATTAGTATTTGCAGCCGTAGCAAATGATGTATTTGGTTTAAATTGCGTTTGTGCCAATAATGGTGAAGTTGGTTGAATTTTCTGTATTAAACTGGTTGCCTAAATTTATGAGATTGAAAAAAAATTTAATCACAAATAATTTTTGAAGCGATCAATCAAATAAAAAAATCGGTAAACCAAAAAAGGGTTTAATTATCATAATCAATTATTATCATTGAAAACTAACCTTATTATTGGAACGGCCAGATCCCTGATGAAATTAGGAGTATCAATTGACAGGATATGATGATGAATTTTAGGGTGAAAAAAAATAAAATTTGATTATTGATCATTTCAATTAACCAAGTAAAAAATCATTCTCAAATATGATAAGAAATATCTCTCAACTATATGAAAGAATTTTGAACAAATTCAACATGAGAAATGAATGAGATGAAATCATTTCTTATTCATAAAATTTTATGTGTAAAAATAGATTTCATTTTTTCTATGAATCATCTTCACATGTTCAATCCTTTGAGGACACAAATGCTAACTGATTAGAATTAATTTATGGGGCGCCTTAAATTGCATATATTTTCTGCTTCTTCGAATATTTCTCTTCATAATAAACAAAACTTACCGTAGTTTTACGTGCATTCGTCACCGTCGATTGCTGTGTTGCTGTTGGCTGCAAAATTGTTGTTGTTGTTTGACCATTCTGTGCTTGCTGTTGTGGTGCTATTCCTGTGATTACAAATGTTTGATTTGTTGTATTTGATTGAAATGCCGTCGCTGATTGCAAAACTTGTTGCTGTGCATGATGTTGCTGCTGTTGATGTTGTTGTTGTTGTTGCTGAAGATGATGCTGATTTTTTGCCATATTATTTGCTGAATTATTCTTATTTGTTGCTGCTGTAGATACAGAATTATGATGCTGTGGTGAAATTGTAACACCTTTCATTATTGTTTGATTTGATTGACCTTTTACTGTTTGCTGTTGATTGGCAGTTTGATGCGCGATCTGTCCAGTCGTTGTAATCATTGTACCAGCATTTGTCGGTGTTGTTGGCAATTGAATCGCTAAACCTTGATTTGCATTTTGTGCCGGTATGGTCATACTTAGATTATTCAATAAAAATGGTGATTGCATTTGTCCAGTAGTGTAGAATTGCGGTATATATGCTTGTTGACCATTCGGACCGATCACTTGAACTTGTGTCGGTAAACTACCGAACATTTGCATACCGGGTGCTGTTTGAATTATTTGACCATTTGCTGTTTGAAATGTACCAGCTGGAAATTGTTGAGCCATCGGACTATTGACAACTAAACTTTGTTGTGCATGCTGTAGGGTGGTTTGACCTGGGGATGCACCTTGTTGTTGATGTACGGTCGCTGTTGCTTGTGGTCCAGCTGCACCGGCAAGTGTTGCTGTCATCGCCATTGCTGGCGATGTAAACACAGCTACACTGCCTGGTTGCAATTGTTGATGTACAGAAGCCAATGTGATACTTTGATGTGGATTATGAGGATGATGATGATGTTGTGGTGTTTGATGTTGAAAATATGATGCGGCTTGTTGATGTGGTGCGATTGGAAGAAAATTACCGTTATGTTGTTGAATATGATTATCACTAATATTGTTAGTATTATTATTAATTGTTGCAGAATCGTTCAATGTAGAATTATTTTTATGTGAATTACGTATTTTTCTACCACCACTAGAAACTGTTGGTGTTGTATTTGTTGTTGTATTCGTTGATATAATCGATGAATGAATTGAATTTTGATTCAAATTACCATTAGGTTGTTGAATCGGTAATAATGCTGTATGTAATAATGGTGCTGCTGTTGCTGCTGATGATAATGTAGATTTAGCAGTAGTTGGTGATGATGATGATGTGAATATTGATTGATTATTGGTATTATTTGTACCATTTGATGATAAATTTTCACCATTAATTGTATTTGTTTGATGATGATGACGTCCACCACCAATTATATCGTCAGAATTTTTTAAAATTTTATTATTATTACTATGATTGATTGGTGATTGTTCTGTTATTGACGACATTGTTTTTTAAACATTGAAAATCATAAATAAAATTCACATTGAAAAAACAAATAAAATAATAATGATCAACACAGTTTCATAATTGAAATTAATTTCAATAAAATTTCATTTTTCAATTAAAAAAAAATTGGCCCAAATGATCATTTGAAAAGGGTTAATCCGATCCCTTCACCCAAAATAAACAAATGACTAATAATGTTAAGGAGGAATTGTTTTGTGCTGGTCGGCTGATTGGTTTGGTGATGATGATGGGAAATGGTATCTTCGAGGTGAAAATAGGTGATTTTTATATTCGAAAAACAAAATTTAAATTGGAAAAAACCGCCACCCAAAACAAATTTAAATCAACTACAAACTACAAAATAATTTGTAATAAAAGGGTTAAAAATAAAATGAAAAAAAAATGAATTAAAATAAGAATTTGAGAACCAAAAATACATTTGAAATGACCGGGAAATATCATGTTTGTACAGAAATAATTTGAAAAAAGGAAAAATCTTCCAAAAAAATACTCTTGTTACGCATGTAACTTGCGCAGCAATAAAAATATATGCTGAATAACATATGTGCGTGCTGCTTATGCCAGAAGAATCAGGTTTTTGTCAAATGTTTTTTTAGGAAAATATCAAAAAAAACACATTCCAAACCTAAAACCTTTTAAATAAATGAATACAAATTTCGATTGCGCTTCAACTGTAATAATCGTAATAAATCAGCTGATATCATCTTCAAAATCATTATCTTCTTCGTCATTTAAACCATTCAAATCAATTAAGATTAAACAATTTCTTCATTTATTCATTCAATTTTCACTGATAAACACAGCACCATCCTCAAAAATCTAAAAGGATTCAGCTAGTTTTCTCTTGATTCTCAGCTGCTCTTCAGATTCACTCAATTCACTCATCAACTCATTCATCAGAGCATCTTCCAGGAAAATGATGATGACGATGACAAGGATGACATCTTTGCATAAACATCCTCGCGCACATTTGTGGCCTGATCATGCTCCACCACCATCTGATCTGATCAGATCAGATCTCAAATTCTGTGAGCATACGAGTTATTCATCTCCTTTCATTTCATATCGATTCATTTGAATTTCATTTCCATTAAAATGAAAATACAAATACTCATAAAAAATCATCCATAAACAGAGTAATTCAATAATTCAAATGTTTTTTTGTATGTTTTTATATTTTTTCAAAGCTTTATTGGTACATTACTTATTTACTTGCTTGCTTATTTTTCTCATTCGACAACGACGACAAACATCATTCCACTGGGAACACGCACAGTGGTGGTGTGCATCGCTTAGTTTACCTCTCTCGCTCTCTGCCCTTCTCTGAAGCTGTATCTGTATCTCCATCCCCATCTTTCCCTTTTCATTTCTCTCTCTCACGATGTAATCACATGGAATCGAGAGAAAGAGAGGAAAGAAGAGGAAAAGAGCCAGAAAATCTCGTAAATTCGTACAGAATTCAACATACAAACACAGCCATTACACAGAGTCATACACAGATACCATGTGCATAGAATTGGGCAGAGTTGAATGATTGAATTTTGGAGAAAAACCATTTCGACTGATTTTAAATGAAAAATTTTTGCCTTAAAACACATATAAACAACAACCAAACAACATTATTTATCATCATCATCATTCATTCTCACAGCTGGCTTAAATGAATGAGCTGAATGCATTTTTTGTGTTTCTCTTAGTATTTTTCAAATGGAGTCCAACGGTGCTTCACTTTAAGAGGCCAAGACCTTTGAAATGATTGAATCTTTTAACATTTTCATCATTTCAAAGATTGAAGATTACTTAAGCCAAATCATATCAAACAAGCTCCTCTTAGTGTGAAGAGTATGATTATTACATTTTTTAAATTTATTCACATATATGTGTAAGCATAATGTTTGTGAATGGCTCTCAAATCTTTGCTGAAAAAGAAGGAGTGATTTTTGATAATTGTTTATTTGAGAATACAAAAATAATTTGCTCTTCATTGGGAGCCTTGATTATCATTGTACAATAATCTATTAATAATGATAAATCTATGAATTATCATTTGATATTATATGCTGTCATTATTTATATGGATGACGCCTTTTTTTCTTTTCTCGCCATTTTTTTGAAAAAAAATTTCTGGATATTTTTTCAAAGTTTCTTGGGAAATTTCCCAGAACTTTATTCATGGCATTACTCATCCATTGCCTTCACCAGAACCACAAAAATCCACAAAAGAAGATTCTACGATGAACCTATGAACCATGAAAACTTGTCAGTTCGAATCAAAATTAGGCGTAAAGCTTGCCCTTTGGATCAAATGAAGATAACGATCGTAGTTCCACAAAACACTACACTTGGGTCACTTTTTTGGCCAAACTCACTCATCAATTAGCTAGGGCTACCAAACAAGTAATCAGACACCAGAAAAAAATTTCGGATGTTTCAATCGATATTTGCCTGTTTCATTTCATCTCATTCTATCGTTGATTGACTATCATCGATGGTTTTTGGCACACATATCTATGGTAAGTACTTCATGTACGAACATTTTTTATTCGGCTCAAAGAATAAATGTATAGCCTCTCACTCACTCTGAGCCTCTCTCCTCCTTTTACAAATGTTATAAACTCAAGTAAAATGGATGAAAACTGCAGCAAAATCTGTAAGCATCGAACCCGAAAATTCGTTATAATTTCAGTAATGTGTATGGTTTCAAATAATGTATTTTTGTAGTATTATTTGTACCTACTATACATACAATTACTTTGTAATAATAATACAATTCAATATTTTTTCAGATATTTTCAGTTTGAATTAATTCATTCATTCGTTCATTCATTTTTATGGGTACAAATATTGGTACCATAATGAGTAACACACACACACATTCACACACATATATCACAAAACTCACGATTCAGAATTCAAGCAAAAATTGAAAATGTTTTAATGATATTTCCTCATCTCTCATTTCGTTCTGTCTTCAGTTCAGTTCACTCGCTCGATATGAATTAACATTCTTGTGCAATTCGATGGAACTTATGAAACTGGAAAAATGAATGATGCCCTTGTAACACAATAGACGAGAATAAGCCTCAAGAGCCTCGGAATAAATGATTTTTCACAAACACAAACTGAAAACAAAAGGGACACTTTTGAAGAGACGCCAAAACATAAAACAATTAGGTCCTCAGCTCTGTCTCTCTCTCTCTCTCTCTCTCTCTCGCATGCTTTGTCCCTTTTCGAAGAATACAAAAGAATTTTTCGCATTCTTCAAATTTGCCAGCTTTTAATTTGCAGCACGAAAGAATTTCGATTAATTCAATTTTTTTTGTGTTTTTCTCACTTCTCTTTGAAGAGTTTTATGACAAATACACTTAGGAGAATAAAATGAAAAATCATTAATGAATCAATGTGTAGATACAGGCCTAAACATTATTAAAGCAGAGAAAATAAAGACAAGAGAGCCACAGGCTTTGCTCGTGGAAAAAAAAATTTCACCCAAAAAGCCTGAATTCCGTTCATGACACTTCAACTGTTAAAATATTTTCCCGATCATCAGAGTGGTTGCTTGCTTCAGAGAGAATATTGAGCGAAAATGCCCGTCTGGCACTCGGGATTGGCTTAGTTCAAGCCAAAAAATAATCACGAGAAAATCACGTTGTTGGCAGGTAGAGCGTTCGAATTTCAAATAACTACAATAACAATAAACAAACATACTGCGCATGCTCAAAAAGAATAGAAATTAAAATTCGAAAAAAAATCGAATATCAAATGAAAAAAAATCGAAAAATGTGGTAGTGGCATACAGCACAATCAGGAAAGGCAGCTATCTCACACACACAAATGTGTTTTTCATTTTACTCATTTTCATGTGCACATACAAATCAAATAACAACAATAACAATAATAAAACAAATTTGATCAAATATATTTGAAAATATCAATATTTTGTTCGAATTTCATGCAAAATTTAAATTAAAAATGATCCAAATTTAATGATTGATATTTCATTTTCATGACGATTTCAAGTCTTGAAGACTCATCAAACCTATTCAAAGCTTCATACCCTCTTAAAAACCTTTTCAAAAATCTAAAATAAATCTAAAAACAAGCGCAAAAGTGAGTAAAATAAATCAAAAAACTAGTTCATAAAAGAGAAGCAAAGAAATGTGTTTGTTTGAATGTTTTTTTTTCGATTCATAGAAATCTAAGCAATTTTGAAATGCTAAAAGCTCAAAAAACTTACCATTTACTTAATCATAGGCTTTGGGCCTTGATATTCGTTGCAAATGATTTTCTTTGCTTAAGAAATTCGCTGAAAGATTCTCGGACCGATTCTTTGGTCCAATTTTTTTGCGTAGATTGAAGAAAATGAAAATTGATTTGACTGACAAATGACTCTGTCAATGAATGAAATTTTTTCGTTGTTGATCAATTTGTAGAGAGTGATGATACAAATACACAATGGTGTACACGATTACTAAGCGTTTACATAAGCATATAAACACAAGCACAAAATAAAATAAAATATCATAAATGCAAAAAAAAAAAAAAAAATAGTACACACACAATCACAAACCAAAAAAAAGAAAAAAAATTGAAATTTTTGCTTGTGTATTTGACTGGCGAATAATTGTAAATATTTATGCTTTTTGTTGTCGTTGATGTTTGTGCTAAAAGCTAAAAGGGCCCAAGTAAAATAAAAAATTGAAAAAAAATCATTTATTTCGTTCTTTTCGTTTCGTTTCGTTCGAAAAATAAAACAGCGCAGTATCAATTCATGTATCAATTTTAGATATAAAACGGGGCGGAGCTTTCTCTCTTTCTTTTACCTTAGTAATCGAAATTGCCTGCTGCTTTGTGTGTGTGCATACATTCGAAATTCGAAATCAAGTTTTTATTATTTTTTCTTAATTTTTTGTTCAAATAATGTTTTTTTATTGGATAACAATATCGACCAATCAGATTTGATTATTTTTATTTATTTATTTTTTTTTTACTTTAGCATTTAGCCATGGTTAACATAATGTGTAAAGTAAGAAAAATTTGACACACCCATTTTTTTTCTTTGTTCATTTGTCATTGAGCCGTCTCTGTGTGTTTATCGAATCGAATTTGTTCAATTTGTGAATAGTTAAAATGTAAGTTTATTGTTATATATACAATTGTTATCTTCCATCTTTGCTATCAATGAAAAAATAGAGGTAGTGGCATTAATTTTCATTGATTTTAAGAGGATCCTGTTTTTTTTTCACCAATGGTGGCGCCGCTGTCCACAAGCTTTAAGGCAAAAATGTCTGTGTGTGTGCTACATGCATATATGTGTGTGATGTCACCCCCTCCCTCTTTGCACAGTTGGATCTCTTATTTTTTTCACTGAAAAAAATTTTTTTTTTCGCTACTTTTTCACCAGCATTAAACAGCAGCAGCAGCAGCAGCGAACCTATCAGTTTTCATGATTTTAATTTCATTTTTTTTCCAATTCTCTAAAATCATATTTGGAGAATGCGTGTAATGAGCGTACATACACACACACAAATAATGGGTAACTAAAAATATGGTAAATACACTCGCGATTATATCCTGTTTGTTATTGTTGTAAAATAACGAACACACAAACGAATGAAATAATTTGATTCGAAAAAAAAAATTTTTTTTATCTTTGATAAATTAAACAAACGTAATAAAATCCGCCCTCCTCTCGCTTCGTACATGCATACACACATAAAGCAATGAAGCATCATTCATACATTCCGTATTGTGTGTTTTTTGTTTCATATTTCTCACCAGTTTTTTTTCATTCAATTTTTCAATTTTTGCTGTTGTGTTTGCACACATACACAACAGCAAAAATTTCCTCTCTGATTCGATGAACCGACACACACACACACACACACAGATATAAGATTCGATTGTGGTACGACGATGTATGGATAATAATGGTTTTTCGTTTTTTTATTATCATACATACACATCGACACACACACACACACCAAACAATGTACGCAAATATTTTTTATAATGGAAAATATCAAATGAAATAAAATAAATACACAATTTGAAAGCACACAAGCAAGCACTCAGCATAAAGCAAATGATATGTTTTATGTTGGCTTTCATAAAAAGTTTGTATGTCTTTGCTATTGTATCATATAAACTGATGTATGGTTGAACATACAGCGATTGTCGTTTTTGTGTAGAGCTTTCTGGTAGCTTGGGTTTCGAATTTTTCAATGTTTTTCACGGGCGATGCTTATTGAATAGTAAACTTATTGAATAGTGAACTTATTTGAAACAAACTAATCTAAAAATCTGTAAAAAAAAATTCAAATAATGATAAATACACACACATACACACACAGAGAGACAATGAAATGAAGTGAAATGAAATGATAGATAGATAGATAAACATCAATCGCAAACGATGGCAATACGTATGAATACACGAATACATAGTAGAAATACGTACCAGAAAATTAAATAGAAAAAACACAGAAAACAGAAGCAATAAATGCGTGTGTATCTCTTCATCTTTCATTGTGTCTGTTTATGTCTATTTGTTTTACTGTTGTTGTTGGTTGTTGTTTAGTCACAATTGAAATCATTTATAATTTCTTCATTTATGAAATGTCATTGTTTAAAATTTTTATGACCAGAAAAAGAAAAAATTCATAATTATTTGAATCAAATAATCTAATCCAGTAATTATCATTAGGTCATCATCATTGTATGTTCAAATGCAACAACTGGTTGGCTGTCTTATTTGTCCCATAATTTTTCGAAGAAATTTTTGAAAAAGTTTCCCGAAAATCTAAAGGGGGAATGATTATTGTTTGTTTACAGAGGCGTTTTCATGTATTTTTTTTTTTGTAGACCGTAAAACAAATATTGAAATATAAACATAGATTCGAATAAACATTCATATATTTCTGAGTGATACATGAACAAATATTGAAATTGGAAATATTGAAATACCAAAGATATGAAACTTATCAAATTTCAAATTTTCGAAATAAAAAAAAATGGCCCAAATTTTCTCATTTTTTTTTCTCGGTCTCCAAAGATGTATTTGTTGTTTGACCAAAACTGTTCATTGTACCGTTATATATTATTATTTTCTCAATTCCAAATCTCTCGAGCAACATTTTCATTATTTCATTTCGTATTTATTAAGCCTCCCCCTTTATTTTGATTCAATCAAATTTGGACTCGCCTCCTATTTTTCTATTTGGTTGATCTGAATTTTTTTTCTTCGATTCGATTCAATCAACACACACTAGGAAAATGAATGCAAAAAACCAGAAATAAACAATTGAATTTCATAACAAAAATCCAGACACATGAGTCGAATCACTACTGCTGCTGGTGAACACTGGGCCATGTATTAAGCCATGTGCCGCTGTTGCCGTGCTTGGCTTTTTAATTCATTCATTCATTCAAATTCGAGTGAATCAATGAATGAATGAATTTCAGGCTTTATTTCATCTTTGAAGCCTTAAAAGCTTGATTCGAACCCTGCAACAGCAGCAGCAGCGAAAAACAATAGAATTATGGGCCAAACTTTCGTTTAAATTTTAAACTTTAAAAAAATGGAATTAAATTGGATTTTGATTGGTTTGATTTTGGTGTTTTTGAATTTATTTCAAATTTCAAATGTGAATCGAATTTTACATTTTCATTCTTTTGAAATTAGCGCTAAAATAACAATTATTGTGTATGTTTTGTACGTATTTTTTTTCACTTATATTTCTCTGTGTTGAAATGTAAATTGAAATAAATATTTTTTTTTTCATTTTTCGAATGAAAACACACACACACACAATTTGAATAGTAATAATAATAATTCGAATAGAAAATAATAAAAATCATTTAATCATTAACAGAAGCTCCGCCCATTAATTGCATCTTTATTTACGTTATTAGAAATGTTCATTAGAATGTTTTCAATGTCTGATAAGCACCGCCCATTTATATATATTAGTTCTCATATTTTCATTTCGTTTATTTATTTTCAATTTGTTTTTTTTTCTTGAATTATATTTGTATGTGTGTATGTTCGCTTCTCTACTGTGTAAATATTCTTCTTTTTTCCCAACTATTCACGTGTTTAGAAAATTTTTCTAAAACTGCATGGAAAGCTGTCACCCTGAATGAGCCGAACAGCAGAAATGCCCGTGTCTTGAACGGGATGAGCAAATGAAAAGCTGAAATTCGATGACGTAAAAACCTGGTTCCGCCAACTTTCACACCGAAAAAAATTTCAAAACTTCAAAACTTTTTACTGATTCACAGCAGGATTTCGTTCAAAATTTCAATATCACTCAATGAAATTTCGTGTTTTTTTTCTGGTTGTTCTTTGAATTTCGAGTAGAGCATAGAAAACATCAATATTGCTCAATATTGTTTTGCTCGTTCAGTACGTGCATTTCATTGTACACGATCCGCGCGATGAACACGCAAACAATCATCGAACAAAAAAAGAGGGTCGATCACATCATTCATTTGAAATGCACTGAAACCGAAAAAAAATGATTCACAAATCGTGTACACATTCGCAACAGCTGTCGACATTTCCAACATTTCTCTGAAAAAAAAAGATTCTTTGATTCGTTTTACCATTTTAGCTTAAATTCTCGGTTCACCAGTTTGGAATGCGACCGGAAATTCTTTGGTCAAATTCTTCCATGGTTCGTTAATCCGTTTGTTTTGAACAGAATTTTTCTCCTTCAAAGAATTCCTCCCCACCTCCCACCACCAACACTGAACATCCGAAAAGGATTTAATCCTGTGAATTAATCGAAATAATTTTCAGTGAGGTCTTACGGCTCGATTTGGTTTTCATTTTGTTAGGTTCTTTGTACTTTATTTATTTTGGATTTTTGAATTTTCGGGAAACACGTGTCAAGTTTCGAAACATCTCGTGTATGGATGTGTGTGTGTGTGTGTTTGTATTATTTATAATTCAATTGCATTATGGGCAGGGTGAAACTGTACGTACTTTTGCGCGTACTTCACTCGGTCGTGTTCGGTATTTTTTCGTTTGAACATTTTGAATGATGAGTGAGTGACAAGTACACAAGAGTCCAAAAGTAAAACCGTTGTTCGTATCAATCAATTCGGGGAAAATTTCGTCAATTTCCATTCGTCAAAAGCTTGAAACACGTGGATTGAAATAGGCGAAAATTTTTCCCAGAAAATTCTTTGAAGTTTAATTAAAATTGAATTTTCCGAGGATTTTCGGAAATTTCCCAGAATTTCTTATTGCTTATCATCCAATCAACGATATTTTGTGATTCTGATCGCTACGAATACACCTCCATCAGGATTTATCACACCCGTAAGTAGCCGTAATCGATTGCTCAATGTGGTACAATATGGCTGGCCATATTATTCACACTGATATTTGCCTTGAAGCAAAACATTTTAATTGATCTCTCGAGTGAGCGAACAAATAATTCCATGAATTTCTTCCATGCTTTCTGCTTATAATGATTTTAATCGTTTTCAAAAGCTTTGCTTTGACATTTCTTTCATTCAAATTTCATTTCATGATGAAATTTCATTTGAAATGCATTTTTTTTTCTCTCTCAAAAGGTTAACCCTTTTACCTTGTACTTTTGTTAATGTGAATTTTGTTGTTTTCGTTGTTTTGTTTCTCATTTGCTTCTGTGTATTTTCAAATTTCAAGTGTAATTTTAACAAATGATAATAATGGCAAATGGTAAATGAATAAAATCAATAATTTTTGTTTTGTTTTGTTTCTGTCTTTCCTCTTCACAACAGAATCCATTAAAACGTTGTATTTGTATTGTACTGAATGAGATGTACATTATACATTCATTTAAAAAAAAAATTGAACTTTGAACCTAATTTTACTGACTGGAAATGGAATCGTCGATTCTGATTCGTGATCGTAAAAGATAATGGAATAGAATTTTAACGATATTTTTTTTTCTTTTCATGTTCAGCTGAATTCGTTGTTTTTTTTTCGGTGAAATTCTCTCTGTGTGTTAATTGATTTTTAATTGTTTGTTTGTTTATTTGATTGTTTAATTTGATTAATTTGTTGATTATAATCGATATATATATAAAAGATCGATTAATCGTTAATGTCAAAGGTCAAATTTTGATGTGATTTGTTAAGATTAATCAATCAAAATTAATTGAAATTTTTTTTCTGTTTTTTTTCTCATTCATTTATCTAAGTGTCATCATTGATTTGAGATTTTCATTGCTTATATCCAACATAGAGATAGACAGACACATATTTATTCACATCAAACATATGTGTATGTGTTTGTTTTAAAATTTTCAAGTTTTTTTCTTTTTGATTTTTCTTTTCGATATTTTTCTTCAGTTATAAACCAAAGATAAATAAACAACCAAAAACATTATTGACATGATCATCACCACACAAAGACCCTAACCACCACCACCACCATGACCAGCACCAATACCATCAGCAGCAGCAGCAGCAGTAGCACCGCCAATCAACTTTTGTCGAAAAAATGAAATACAAAAAATCACATATGAACTTTGATCGTCTGTTTTTGATATGTGTGTTTTTTTTTCTTAGAAGCTTCTCATATGATTTCAATCAAAATTTTCACGAATTTTTTTTTCGGCCAATAATTCAAACGAATTGGAAAAAATGTTGCTTGGAATTATGTTAATTCTTCTTATTCTACTTATTCTTGATTTGTGTATTTCCGTTCAGATTTCAATTAAACCAATTCGATATTTGCTTAATTAGAGTTTCGATATTTTGATCCACATTGAAAATATTCTGTAATCCTGGAGGAAGAAAAATAAGTGAAAAAAAATAAGTAAATAAGCTGTTAAAATGTTGGACAGTTGGAAACTTGAAAAAATTGCAAATTTCTTTTGCTGCAAATTGTCCATTATTCTACTTACATGATTTACTTACACGTAAATCTGGACAAACACTAAAATAAATGAATCAAAATCGAACACGATTATTTCCATACGATTACGAATTTCAGAGGAAAAAATCAAAAAAATCTGACATATCGAAATTATTGTTTTCGAGAGAAAATACAGAAAACAAGTCGTGTCACACATGTCAAATCATCGGCTCTACGTTCATGTCATGTCATGTGCCATGCCTTCTTTTTTTTGTTTTTTGATTGAAAATTATTAAAATTATCATCATTCGATAGCCAAATATTACCCAAAGATATTAATGAATGGTAACAGATAATTATAATGAGATATTGGTTGCATTAAAACCGAATCATTCATTTATATGTGTGCATGCATGCAACTATGAGAACACACGATATCAGATGTATGGTAATATCCATCCATTCATCCATCTATTTGATCAAAAACCAGTCAATTTTTTATTTTGCCACCAT
The DNA here is from genome assembly GCA_002943765.1 of Psoroptes ovis. Lineage (NCBI taxonomy): Eukaryota > Metazoa > Arthropoda > Arachnida > Sarcoptiformes > Psoroptidae > Psoroptes > Psoroptes ovis. The sequence goes on along the minus strand of PQWQ01000003.1, from coordinate 3,457,099 downwards.
TGCTCCATTGAAACATTGAAATATGAATGCCATGTTTCAGTGTTTTCAGTGTTATTTTCAATGTTCAGTTTGAGTTCAGTTTACAATTTCACTTCTTCATCATTGATCGATCATTCAATATATCTCGTGTTAGTGTCTGAGTGTGTTTCTGAATGTGTCTGGGTACGTATAAACATTATTTTCATATTCGTATTTTGACTTCAAAATTTGTTGTTGGCTTCAATATTTGTCGTTGAAAAAATGTTGAATATTTATTTGTGTGTATTCATTCAATGATTTTGATTGAAAGTTTAAGACCCAGAAAATACAAAAGTACACCGAATTCATAAAAGTTTTTCCATTATTTTCGTTTATTCGTTTAGTTTGGTTGTTGTTCGTAGCTTTCAATGCTTTCATTGCTGTCGTTTGAAATGATTTTTTTCTGGCTGCTGGGTGAACAAAACAAAAATTTTGTTTTTTTTTTTTTTTTTTTTGAAAATTTGATTGTTCATTTTCACTCTTATCCCCACATGAACAACAACAACGAACAATCAAATCAAACCAACGAATATCATGGCCATCGAGCAACACTACTAGATGCATTGTTGTTTCAGTTTTATTTATGAAAATATTCGGTCGTGTTTTATCTTTTTTTTTTGTAATTTTCATATGAAGATGAATAAATGAATCTTGAATATTTTCATTTTATTTCATATTTTTTTTATCGATTTGAATTGATGAAATTGAAATTATTGAATTGAGACACGCCTCGTCATCAGGAGACGGTAAAAATAACCTAGACTTGATTTTATTTTTTTAACATTCTTCATTCATTTTTCATACTCATTTCACAATCTCACTATCATCATCACTAATTTATCATTTCGATTTGATTTACTTACCTTTTATTTATTCACATATATTTCAATGCTCTTAAATACAATCATGAACCATTATCATTATATATATGATGGCTAGCCAAAGCCAAAGGTAAAAAAACAAGGTAAAATTGAGCTAAAATTGATTTGAAGCATTCTTTGATTATTTTTTTTTCTTACTTCTTCATAAAATTTATTTTATTTTTTCATTTTCAACAGCAGTAACCGACAACAAACAGCCAACAACTGGCCAAGCAAGTCTTCATTTTACCTTCCTCATGCGTTATTGAAGAGAAATAAAGATTATGATTTTAGGGGTTGCCGGGCTTATATTTTATTTATTTTTTGTTGATCATATCTTTGATCATTGCTTTTCGGTTTGATGATCATTTATTTCTTGAATTTTTTTCATTTTACACAAGAAAAATGCACGGAAAAAAATAAAATTTTTAAGGATGTTCAAATCAAATCAGAGAAAAACAAAATTATTTGTCTTGATGTGATCAAGTTTTGCTTTTTTTAAAAAGATTTTTATTTTTCATTTCTCATGAAATTTAAATGTCGAAACATATATTTTCGGTATATGATGATATATAATTTTGATGGAGACGAAATGAACGAAAAAAAAATTCAATTTTCGGGAAAGAAAATATAAAAAATAAATAAAACTTGCTCGATATCTGTCATTTAGACTTGCACACACACACACACAAACACACACAATCACCTTTGGCCATCAAAATTCAGCTCGATTCATTCAATCAAGTTGGAAAGGAGACATAAAAAACATAAAAAAATCATCTTTCAAATAAAAAGAGAATCGAGATTTCATCAAATTTAATTACAAATTTTCATTATTTTAATTAACTTTGATTGAAATAATTTTTCAAATTGGAAAAAATTGAAAAAATAACCAATCGAACGCATTCAATTTCTGGCAAAAAAAAAATCCAATTCCAAAATCCGAACTGCACGCCATCTCTCGGCCTTAAATGAAAATGCTGAGAAATTTCCCTAGAAATATGTTTTCCGAAAAAATTTCCGAACGTTCTCTATGAACAAAATCGAATTCGAATGCGCCTCATTTTTTTTGTTTTTTGTTTTTTGTTTTTGATAAAAAAAAAGTTTACTCTTCGCCATATAAAAAGCGAAATAGCAAACAATTTTCAATTGATTTGTGTGTTGCTATACAAACAAACAAACAAAAAACAAATACAGCTAAGCATTAAATTAAAAAAAAAGCACCGCCAACAACCAACAAATTCAACTTGTGATTGCGAGCGAGTACGCAAAAGACACATTTACATGCTCGATCCAATTTTTTTCAATAATTTTAATTATTTTGTTTCGTATTTCATTTGTTCCATATTGTTTGGTGTGTTTATTGATTTTTACTCGAGAAATTGAAAAAAATTATAATTTTGTTTTTGATAATTTATCATTACTTTTTGTTTGTAACAATTGTTTTCGAAATAATTCTGATGTAATACAAAATTTTAATAAATGTAAGTTATTTATTTTTTTAAAATATTAAATTTTCGAAATGTTAAATGTTTGCATCCAAATAATTGAATGTCAAAATATTCATTTTATTTGATTTTTTTTTCATTCCAATTTTTCTTTCTAGCTTACGATTATTTACAACCGTTTAACAATTTCATGGTACCATGATGATTTGATGATGATAATTTGAATCCATAGTTCAATTAAACGATTGTGAATGAGAAAAAATAACTTGAACCGTGTGTTGAATTATTGTGATTGTTGTTACCAAAATCATCATTTATTTTGGACGATCAATCTAAAAAAAGGAGAAAAGAATTTAATCCATTAATTTTGAAATTTTTTCATCCAAAATATGTATTAAAAAACAATGATGAGTAAAATTGATTAAAATTGAAAACAAAACAAAAAAATAATAATAATATCCATACAAAATAATTATAATAAACTTGCAAAAAAAAAATTTCAAAATTTCATCAATTTTTCATTTTTATATAATAATTAATCGATTAAATTTCCATGTTTTCTTTGTTATATTCAATGTTATTTTGGATCCATTTTCATAATTTCTAATTTTTTTTCCTGTGTATTCATAATTGTTTTTGGATATCGAAATTTTTTTTTCATCGTCCAACTTATCCGAAATAATCAACAATATATTTTTGAAAAGATGGACGATGAAAATTATTTAAACACATCAAACGATGAAGATAATGCAGTGGATGCATATAAACAATCATTATCTGAATTGGTGATGAATTCAAAACCACACATAATGATGTTAACAATGTTGGCCGATGAATTAAAAGATACGAAAGCATCGAAAATTGTTGATTGTATTGAACAACGATTATTGACTGTATCGAATAATATTAAATTACCAACATTATATTTGATTGATTCGATAATAAAAAATGTAAAAAATTCATCATATCTACAATTGTTTCAAAAACGTATTGTAAAATTATTTTATCATGTATTTGAAAAATCTGAAGATGAAAAACAGCGAATATTATTGTATAAATTACGGCAAACATGGAATGAATTTTTTAATCAAGATGTATTATATCAATTAGATATATCGATCAAACAATTAGATTCTGGTTGGCCTATTGTTGCTAAAAAACCTTCATCATCATTATCGACAGATAATCAACAACACCAACAATCACAGCAGAAATCAATATCAAAAGATACGATAACAACGACAACGAAACATATCTTAGTACCTGTGCAAAAAATACAAACAATATCAACACAGCCACCTGTATCGAAACCAATTGAAACGGCCAATAAATTAGTGATGAATAGTGATAAACAACCGAGTACAACACAACGTATTGTTTTTAATTCGAAAAATGATTTAGATAAAACAAAATCAATAATAACATCATCATCATCATCGACGACAACAACATCAACAAAAGCTGCTGGCACACTGCATCCAACAATAATACATTTAAATAAAGTTGATATCCTTACGAAACGAAATCAAATTGAAAATGAATTAAGAAAAGAATTGATTCATAAAGCAAATACAGTTGCTTCAGCTGTCAATCATAATAATATTAATCACAATAACGATAATAAAATTAATCAAACATCGAATATTTCGAAAAATTCGAATAAAATCCTTAATAATAACAATAATAAATTGGAACAACAAAAATTAACAAAAAAACAAAAACAACAGCAAAAGAAGAATAATAATCAATCATCAACAAAATTAGCACCAACAATTGAACATATACGAGATTTAGATAGTAATAATAAAATGATGTTGCCATCATCATCATCGAATAAAGTTAACGATAATAATAATAAAAATAAAAAAATTAAACAAATGAAAATACCTAAACGTAAACGACAATTATCACCAGATAAATCATCATCATCATCGTCGAATAAACATCCAAAAAAGAGTCCATTAGATGAAATATTAGCACCACCACCTGATGATATAATTCCATTAGGTTCAAATCATCATATAGCAGTAGCAAAACGTGCAAAAGAAATACGTAAACCAAATAATAATGTTGTATCGGCAAAAGTAAAGATGATTAAAAATCGTCGTCAATCATCACCAACACCAATCTCATCTGCATCATTATCATCAGCAGCTGCAACAACATCAACAATACAATCACGTAATCGTAATCAACAATCAGCACCATCAATTAAACCGAATCGTGATCGTGGTCCAATCAGTTCTTTTGTAACTGATACGAAAAAATCGAATAATAATACAAATCAAATACCGATATCATCATCAACTATACAACCAACAGTACTTCCGGCACCAAATATATTTTCACAACCAGAAGTATTATTCAATAATACAACAACAACTACATCATCATTTGATTATAATAATGATTCGAATCAATCAAATAATTTCGTCATGGATCGTGATTATCGTCGTGAATATGATGCTTTTATGAATGATGCACGTAATCGATTGAATGCAGGAGCAATCACGAGTGCTGACCATGCAATACTGGTCAGAGAAGCTGAACGAGAATTTTTTCAACTCCAACAACAGCAGCAACAACAACTGCCACCACCACCACCAGTTGTTCCAGCTTCGATGCCTCCAGTTTCTCAATCATTCAGTAATGCACCATTTGACAATTCTCAAATAATATCATTACCTCAACAACAGCAACAACCATCGACAGTGACGACAAGTGCGATTGCAAATCCAGCATTTCTTGAACCGCCATATGGTTCTTCAGCATTGTTCATCAATAAACAATTTTGTCGATTATTTTATTTGGATCCAATCACTGGAATTGTACCATTCAAAGCACATGCTGATACACCATTCGATCAACTAGTCTCGACTGATCCAATGTTTTTGGAACCTAAACAAGTTTATTTTTCTGGTCATCCAACTACAGTAATCATAGATCCTGGAACAACATCCGAACAAAGTTTATGTTTGAATTTCAATAGTCCTACACCAAGTTATTTCCATTTACCTGGTGTACCTCATCCACAACGAATTATGCTTGGATTACCTGATCGTGAATTAATCGTAAATGATCGGCCATATAAAGCACAATTTGGAGGTGGACCAGTTCCAATCTATTTTGAGTCTGATCTTCAAACACATATGTTTTTATTGTCAGATTCGAAACCATTTTTACAAGTATCAGATGAACCGCGTTATGATCTTTGGAATCGATTAGTTGAAGAAGCTAAAGCTAAAATGATGCATCAACAACCTCAGCAGATACCACCGCAATCGACAGCAAATATTCCTTTCAACTATAATCAATCCATCATTTTACCACAACAAACAGCAATTATGCCAACAACTGTTCCAACCACAATCACTTATCATCAGCCATCAGTTTCTGCACCAATCATATCAGAATCACTACCATCATCATCATCAATATCAACTAAACCCGCATTGCCTGATCTTGATTCATTATTATCAAAGTTATCTGCTGCTGGTTTAATTTCTGCTAAGGCGACATTACCTGTAACATCTGCAGCTACAACATCGACAACAACTATATCAACTAAAGATTCTAATGAAAATAAAAATATAGAAAAATTACCACCAAAACAATATTTACCATTGGAGATGTCAAAATTGAAACAATATCATCAATTTGCTATTGATCAATTATATCAAGGACTTCAATGTACAAATTGTTCGCTTCGATTCACAAATGATTGTGATACTGGAAAAAAGAGTCGATATGCACGTCATTTAGATTGGCATTTTAGACAAAATCGTCGTGAAAAAATGAAACCAGAATTTGGATCAGCAGCTGCTGCACAACGTCGTCCATTTTATTATACAATCGAACAATGGATACTTTATAAAGAAGTTAATGATGATATTGAAGAAAATAATAACATGGCATTTTTTGATTCGAATTCAGTTGATAGTCCAAGCAGTTCTGCACATCGTGCTAATCAATTCAGTGCAAATTTTGCACCATTCAAAGATTTTATCAGTGAATTTGATTCATTCATCGAAGCGATTAGCTGTGATAATATAAATGTGATATCAACATTTGAAGAAGATAAGAATAAAGATAATAAAATATGTTCAGTTGTTGCCGAATCTGATATGACAATTAATTGTACTGTTTGTAATGAACCATTCAAAATTGAATGGTTTGAAGATGAAGAAGAATGGCGTCTAATTAATGCTGTCCGTTATAGTGATACAGATACAAATGATGAACATACATCGAATGTTGGCCGTCATTTTCATCCACTTTGTTTAAAAGATTATTTATTACAACAATTGGAAAAACAATCACTACAAAATAGTGATTTATTTGAACAATGTGAGTCGGATTTGTATGATTTTGAATTTTGTGAAGATTTATAAAAAATATTCTTTTTTTTCCTTAATTTGCCATTTTTTTCACGAATTGCTAGCCGATCAAAATCTGTCATTAGATATATCCATGGATAATAAGCCTTTGATTCCAGTATCATCGAGTAATTCGATAATACCAGGACTAGATATGCCGATCAAAGATGAAGATGATGATAAAGAACCAATTGTTAAAAATGAAATTATTGAACAAACACAACAACCATCAACAGCTGATAATGTTAAAAATGATATCGAAATGAATGACGATGCAAATGATGATGAACAAAATGATAAAACTGTTGAAGAAGAAAATATGCAACAAGAATCATTCGAAGTTAAAGTCGAAGAATTTGAAATTACAATCGAAACAATAGCACCTCCATCAACAACAATTGCAGATAAAACTGAAAATGAAAACATTGAAATTAAATCATCAATTGATGATATAAAAGCTGATGATGAGGCGATTAAAGATGGTGATCCTGATCATCAATCGCAGCAATCATCGTTGTCTTCGACCACAATCGAATCTAAACCTAAGCGTCCATTGATTGTGCTGAAAATGAAGAGTTCATCGAATTCAACAGCAGCTACAACGACAAATGATGATAAATCGACAATTGGTAATGTATCTGTTGCGACCAATGATAATATTAATGATAATTACAGGAATAATGGTCATGATAATGATGATGTTGATCAAAATGAATCATCAAAAATTGACAATCACAACAAGGACACAAAAATTGGTGATGATCAAAGTGAAAATTGTGATGATAGTAATAAAACAAACATTGATGATGATGATGATGATAACAGTAATAATAATACAAATAATAATAATAAAATTAATGATGATAAAAATGAATTATTATTATTATCTGATGATAATAATATTAATAATAATGATTCCACCACCACCACCACCGCTGCCAATATTGGTGATGTTCATGATGATGATAATAGTAGCGATAAAGGTAATCAACAAAAATCGGTTGACTCATTGAACATAAAGGTTGAAAATGATTGTATTGATTCATTAGAATCGATACAACAATCAACAATGAATGAATCAAATAATGAAAAATCGATGAAAATTATTGATACCGAAACAAGTAAAAATGATAATGAAATAAAAATTAATTATTATTCCCGAGGTAAAGAAGTATCATCACTTTGTAATATTATGTAATTCAATGGCTCAGCATTCGCTTATTGATGATGATACTAGTCGCGTTTTGTTGTTTTGCGATCGTTTTACCATCGTCGTCGTCGTCGTCGTCCATCGTTGTTCTTGTTGTCGTCCTCTTTTTCATCTTCTTCTTTGTCATCGTTGTTGCTGTTGTTGAAGATGTATATGATATCATCATTATAAATTATAATTTTCTTCTTTTGCATGTTTAATTTTTTCAAAAAACAAAAAAAATCCATAAATAGTCGTATATCATTTCTCTCTTATTTTTTTCTATTCATTTACTTTCTAAATAAAATTTAAAAAAAAATACATGAAAATTTTTGAAATAAAAATTTATCAAAATTCATTTATGTCATTTGTTTACTCATATAAACATATTAATTATAATAAAAATAATTTTTTCTTTGTTCATTTTACTCTTGATTACACATTATTACATTGCAAAATTTATTTACAGACATCATTTCAATTATTAGATAATAAAGTTTGAAATTTAAAAAAAAAATTGAATATTTTGATTGTACTTTATCGATTGTATCGATAGTGTTCCAAGATTTTTTTTTTTTTTTTTTGAATCGAGTTGTTGGAACCTGACATTTTCTCGATGTCAGTTTATATGATGTTGTCATTGACTTGCCATTTAATTTAATTTGTTTCGTTTTATTTTAGTCTAGTTGTGGGTTTTAGATAATCGTTGAATGATGATTAATATGATAAGCCACAATGGACAGATATCATCGGCGAAAATTCGGCAACATTGATCATGGTGATCAGAAAAAAATGAACATTCAAACCAACAATCATCAGCAACGATTGAGCAACATTTATCAAGGTTGCAATGAATTTTTAGATCAATTAAAATTCAAAGATGCAATTAGTTTGATTAATGATTTATGTCAGCTGCATAAAATTAAACCAGAATTCGAATTGATCGATGTGCGTGGATCTGATTATTCGAAGATATTTACCGTATATATTCAGCTTGGTGTTTCTGAAAAACATAATGGTGAAGGTGCAACGATCAAGAGTGCACAACAAAATGCAGCATTGAATGCATTGAAAAATACACGATTAAAATTTCCGAAAAATAATGCAAAACAATTCACTAATAATAGGGGAAATATTCCCAAGAAATTCAATCAACAAAATTTTGTTCATCATTATCATCCGAATAATCGTCAAGCGATCATCAATCCATTCATTCCTTATAATGCACCAATATATCATCAACAAATGATACCAGTGAATTTCACACCTTCCAACCCGATATATCATTGTGATCCATACACAAATAAACATTTTTTGGTTTATGAATTAGTTAATCCATGTATAAATTTCCCGGAAATTTCAAACAATGTGCAATCATCATCATTCCATCAAAACGCGATCCCCAAACGGGAAATTCAATCAACTACTAAGCAATCGACTTGTAAGCACCAAAACGAGCATCAAATCGTTGAAAAATCTGAGAATAAAGAAATTACTGATTGCAATCCAGCTAAAAATCAATCTTCAATTGATCCAATATCCGATTTGAATCGCTTTGCTGCTCTCAATCGTTATCGTATCAATTTCATTCATACAGATTCATATGGGCCAGCACATTGTCCAGTGTTTGTGTATCGTTGTCAATTGTTCAATGGTGATAATCAAAATGAAAAATTGTTATACGAAAGTGAAGGCAAAGATCGATCGAAAAAAATGGCAAAAAAACAAGCAGCTCAAAATTTATTGCTAAAAATCAATGACCAAAAGTTACAACCAAAATCTGAATTAAAAAATGAGAATTTCGATTACGTATCGAATAAATCTCTTACACTTTTATATGATTTAGCTCGAAATATGTCAATACCGAGTCCAATATTCAATTATACAGTATTGAATACTAATAATCATCAGTTGACCGCTAAGAATTTTATCGAAAAATTGCGATTAACAACTAAAACAGTACAAATTTATAAAATTGAATGCATTTTAAATTTTGAAGACAAATTCATTCTGAAAACAATCGGATATTCATTGACGCAAAGATTAACAAAACAAATTGCTGCCTTTATAATGATATTACGTTTAGGCATAAGACCACCGAAATTTGATCAATTTGATGATTTATTCATTGAATCACTTAGATTTTCTCTGATAGAATCTAATGATTTTGATACAGATGAAAATATATTGAAATTTCGCCAAAACAATCATTCGATTGATATTATTTATGCTAATGAAAAAGATTTTTCCAAAGATTTGGCTCAAAAACAACGCGAAATGCTTAAAATCAATGAAAAATTCATTCATTTTATAGGCAAAAATTTTTATCACTACATGTTGAAAGAGCAATCGCAACAAGCATTGAAAAAAATTAATGAAAGATTACCATTTTTATTGAAAAATTTCAAATCAAAATCATCGGCAAAAATTGATCATTTAAATGAAGAATCATTATTACAATTATTGTCTAAAATGGATATGAAATCATCGAGAAATCATTTAAAATTCATTCAAACACTGCTGATGTTTGGCATCACAGACGAAACAGGTGATGACATTTTGCCATTAATAGAATTTAAACATCGTACATTTGAAATTAACAAAAATGCTACCATAACTATTATTCATGTTCAATTCAATTATAATAATTTAACTGAAAACGAAATTGATTTAATAGCAAAAAATTATATCACCTATGAATTCGGTGATGCCGATAGCGATGCATCAGTAGAGCTTGCAAGTTTACGTTTGTTGAATAAAATATCCAGTAATTCAATGAAAAAAATGTTCGATATGAAAGCTGCAGCTGAAAATGATCAAACAGAATCTTCAAATTCAAAATCTAATAGTAATTCTAAATCAAAATCATCATCAAATCAGCAAAAATGTAAATTAATCATGAAAAAATTGTATGATTTGTGTCAAGATTTATTGACACATAAACCTGAATTTATTATCACTAAATCTTCAGATAATGATGAAGAAATTTTATGCAAATGTGAAATAAAATTTTGTCATCAAAATTTTAATGAAAAATTCAATGGAATATTATCAATTGAAACGATAGCAAATTCAAAACGTTTAGCAAAAACGATTGCTTCCTACCTGATATTATCGTTGATAGGTTGCCAACACTCAACAGAAATCAATCAATTGAATGATTTACCATATTTCAATGAATATTTGCAAAAATCTATTGAAAAAAATTCTAAAACAATGCCAAATATAAAACAAATAATGAATGGTTCAAATGAATCAAGATTAAATATAACTCTCGAAAATAATCAATTAAAATTATTGGATAATAACTTGAAATTCATTGAAAATGTAATATTGAAAAATATTTATCAATCACATTTAAAAAATCAAAAATTTACCAAAGATCCAAGTTGCCTATATGAACGAATCATTGATAGTTTGTATGAATATTTAAATTATCACAAACAATTAGATAATATTAATACTGATAATGAATTTAAAACATTTGATAATTGGAATAATATCATAAATGAATGGATTGATTTGAATATTTTGAGCAAAAAATTTGACACAAAAAAATATTGGAATCATTTACAACTGTTATCAATAATTGGGTCGATATTGAATTCACAGCAATCGCTAAAATTGATGGAACCGAAATTATTTGAATTAAAATGTCAATTACAAAGTATTAAAATTGAAAATAATCAAAAAGATGGTAAATTGGCCATTATTATGTTACAATGTCCTTATGATTGGCAACAATTGGAACAAAATCAATTGTTACGTAAAAAATTTTTGAGTTTTGCTATCGATTCGGATGCAGAAAATGCACGTGAATACGCAAGTTATAAAGCATTACGTTATTTGGCAATAAATTTATGGAAAACTAAAAATTTTTGAATTTTTTGAAATGAAAAAAAAAAATTCCTATCCTATTTGAACAGATCATCAAAATCACGCGCATGTTTTCAAAATAAAAATTTATGTTATCAATTTGCCGAAATAAAATTTCAATATCACATGTGTTTATTACGTTTGGGATCACATTTGTATCTTTTAAATTAGTTTTTCTGTGTTTTAAATTCCAAAATTTAAAACAATTAAAATGAATAACATTTTCAATTCGATGAAATCAATTTCAACGATACGTACGTTAAGAATATCGGTGAATAATAGTGTAAAATCATCATGGCCAATGTCAAATGTATGACAGCTTATTTTATACTTGAGATTGATTTTTATTTAGCTTTATAAAATTTTATTTAGGTTCGTTTTATGACAAATCAACGACAGAAAAAAGGTTTTCTTGGACAAATATTTGATAATCTTAAAGAAGAATTAGATAAAAATAAAGAAATGAAAGAGAATTTACGGAAATTTCGTGAAGAAGCACAAAAATTGGAAAATTCTGAAGCATTAAAAAAAGCTAGGAAAAAATTCGTATGTATTCCTGTTGTTTATTCTCGTTTGAATTAATTATTCTGAAATCAATTTTTCAATCAATAAGCAAAATATTGAAGCTGAAACTAATAAAAGTTCACAACAAATAATTGAACAAATAGATACGATAAAACAAAAATTAAGTAAAGGTTTAGAAGAAGCTGGTAAAACTGAAATCGGTAAAATGAGTAAAGAAGCTGTTGAAGAGTTATCGAAACAAGCGAAAAAAGCATCCGAACAAATTGAACAATTATCTAAGACGGAAGCATTTCAAGCAGTATCGAAAACAGTTAAAACGGTTAAAGATGAAATTGGTGATACACCGCTAACAGCTGCACGTTTATATAGACCACCAGTAAAATTACGGAAACGTAAAGAATATTCTGAGGAATTCGTATCTCAACGTCCGATTCAACCGAATGAGTAAGTTTGAAATATTTTATTGATATTGTATTAATATTTGATTAATTTTCAATTTATGATAATTAAAGAGAAGCGACCGGTATGGAATTACATAAAGATTCAAAATGGTTTTCAAGTTGGCAAAATTTCAAAGATAATAATCCATATGTTAATAAAATATTTGAAATGAAAACTAAATTAGATGAAAGTGATAATCCATTAGTACGAGCATCTCGTTTAGTTAGTGATAAAGTTACAGAATTGTTTGGCGGAATGTTTACAAAAACTGAATTATCCGAAGTATTAACCGAAATTTGTAAAGTTGATCCAAATTTTGATCGACAAGAATTTATGGAACAATGTGAATATGATATTATACCAAACATATTGGAAGCAATGATACGCGGTGATATGGAAATATTGAAAGATTGGTGCTATGAAGGTGTAAGTATTATTTAAAATTTTTTAATGAAATAATCATCAATTATAATTATATTTATCAACACGAACACAGGTATACAATGTATTGATAACACCAATAAAACAAGCCAAAGCAATGGGTTATCATTTTGAATCGAAAATATTAGATTTAACAAATTTAGAATTAGAAATGGGTAAAATGATGGAACAAGGACCGGTATTGATTATAACATTTCAAACACAACAAATAATGTGTGTAAAAGATTCAAATAATAAAGTTGTTGAAGGTGATCCCGAGAAAATTATACGTGTTCATTATGTATGGGTATTGTGTCGTGATCAAAATGAATTAGATCCAAAAGCAGCATGGAGATTGTTGGATTTATCGGCAAATAGTGCCGATCAATGGTTATAATATCGATAATAATGATAATCATCAATCATTCAATCAGAAGCTCATATTTTTAGATGTTCTTTTCAAATTTTAGTCGAATAATATTATAATTCTACTCGAAGAAATCGCAAAATTTTTGGAAATTTATATAAATTATTATCATTCAAATTACGTGTTTGTAAATAAATTTCAAATGATTATAATCCATAGAAATTCATAGGAATTATTTTGAATAAATAATTTAAACCAGCATATTCAGCACCATCATTTGAATATCATAATCATATTGCATAATCAATGATACCAGCATTTTCAAAAAATTCAAAATTTTGATTTGAAAAGCTTTGATTGAACGAATGCTGGCTTTACGTGTGTGTCTACGCAAGCATTGCGCAAAAATATCGTTGCTTAATGGCATGCATAGACCTGTGTAGACATTGAAGCAGGAGCAGAGGCATTCAAACGTCTGGATGCATTTGATTTAATTCCATCCTTATCGTCGTAATCAGCATCATTTAGTTGAAAGAGAGAGTTTTGAATTAATGGATGCATGGATGGATGTGTTTTTAGCCCTCGCAGATGTGAAAGTGGCCGCCAGTGAAACCCTGAAGCACGATAAACTCTTATCTATTCTATTATCATCAGTCTGACTTGTGTACATCTAACCATTGGAATCCATTGGATTGTTATGTGTGTGTGTGTGTGTATCTGCTGTTTGTTTGTATATTGTAAAGTGTTTGTGCATTGTGTATAGTTGTGTTGTATAACAATTTATATATGCTACGATCTCAATATTATTAGGTTGCTCGATAAGTTCTTGCCGATTTTCTCATAATTCCCTTCGTTATATTCGGCTAAAACTTTTCGGACAACCTAATATTTTCAATTATGAAAAAATTTCACTTTTTTTTCATTCATAATTTTTTTCTTTGCCGCTTCTTTGTTGTTGTTGTTTTTTTCGTTAACGAAATGGCGAAATGATTTGAGATATGACCCGCAAATATCTATAGTGGTGATTGGTGGTGGTGGTATTTCGTTTGTTTTGTTTTGTTTTGTTTATTTACATTGTAAATTTCGGCTCATTTTGAATCATTATTATAGTTTATTGATTTAATCTTTGTAAATAATGATAAAATGAAACATGAATAAATTGTAAACAATAATTATTTAATTTAATTTTGATCATTGATTTCTTATCATAATTAAATGTATGTATTTTGTTGCTTTGAATAACATATAATTATATAATTATTCCCATTCACTAATCTTAGATAATAAAGGATCGGAAAAACGAAAACAATATCAATGGATTAATTAATTTAAAATATTTTGAAAAATTTTATAAGATTTCAAGAGAAAATTTTAATCATTTCCATCGTCTATAGAATTGAATGAATTTATTCTGAATAGATTTTATTAATTAAAATTATTTACTAGCTGATAATTATTGATTTAATTCTCAAATATAAATTTATTATCAATTAATATCACACAAGTGCAATGTCAACAATAGTAAATAATAATACTAAAATGGAACAAAAACAACAACAACAGCAACAACCACCACAACAACAACAACAAAATGATAAATTGTCAAATTCAATACATGATAATAATTATGATAATGAAATGACAGCAATGATGATTGATGATAAGCAAAAACAGAAACAAAATTTAATAAATAATGATAATAATTCTATAAAATTAATTAATGATACAATTAATCAACAACAGCAACAACAAATTAAAGTGACAAAATGTGATAATAATTATAATGATGATAATAATAGTAATGATCAGAATCAATTAATGAAAAAACGAAGAAAAAAAGATTTGAAATCTAAATCATCGAAAGATTTATTAATTCATCATCATCATCATCATCATCATAAACATAGTAAACATCGTCATCATCATCATAGACATCATACAGTTGTTCAAAAAACGGAAAAATTCATAATTGAAACAAGAAAATTATCAGTTGTTGAATCAACTGTGCAATGTATGACATCATCATCATCATCTTCATCATCATCATTGTCAAGACATCATAAAAAACATCGAAAAAATAAACATAAACATCATCATAAATCTAGAGAATCATCATCGTCGTCGTCGTCGTCGAAAACAAAGACAAATGTATCAACAACAACTACAACCAAAATAAATACATCATCAAATGATTTAAAATGCCATTATAAATCGATCTCAAATGAAAGTAATAATGATAATGATAATAGTAATCTTCATGTTGATGGAGAAAATGATTCAGGCGAACAACAACAACAACAACAACAGCAGCAAATTCAGAGCTTAAAATTATCATCATCAGCAAAATCATTGTTGAAAAAATCTCATAAAAAGAAAAATTCTAGTCAACCAAATGAAATTCAAATGAAAAATGACAATCAACAACAAGAATCAAGCGGGTTTTTCGATCAATTTTCAAATAACTGTGATTCATCATCATTATCGTCGTCAAAACATTCCAATAAATCAAGATCGAGATCATCTTCGACATCATCATCATCATCTTCATCATGCTCGTCATTGTCCCATACATCTTCATATTCGATTTCATCATCTTCATCATGCGATTCTGATGATTCTGATGGTGAATCTATCAAATTGAATGCAATAAAAAAACCTGAAAATATAAAAGTAAAATTGAAAAAGGCAAAGAAAAAATTGAATAAAAGTTCCTTAGAATCGTCGAATTCTTGTTTAGATGATGAATCACAATCATCTTGTCAAACAACAAAATCAAACATCGAAGATGTATTGACGAAAATTTCCGTTTCTGAATCATTATTAGATACAACTAAAAAACAACAATCTTCATCGACGATTTTTTCGGTGGACACTATTTTGCAACAGCAACAATTGAATGAACATCAACATGAAGCATCAACGACAACGACAGCAAAATCAGAATCCTCAAGTTATCATCAATTTCATCAATCAACAATACAGCAATCGGAAACATCATCAACGACAACAACATCGACAACAAATACTCAAAAATTGATAGAAATCAATAATACTAATTGTGAATCAACATCATCACCATTATCAACATCGAATCCTAACACACCGGATTGTGTAATAAATTCTTCAATGAAAATTGATTCAACAACATCAACATCTTCATCAACAACTGCAGCAACATCGACAATGGTTAAAAAACGTGATCCAGCCGAAGAAAGACAAAGGCTAAGAAGTTATCGCATTGCACATCATCAACAATCATTGCAGAATCGTTCATTATCATCAAATCCAATAACGGCAGCAACAACGAAATGTACAAACGTATCAACAACAATATCAACAATGACTACATCAACAGTTTCAAGTTCAACATCGATAAATTTTGCTGCCAAACAGCAATCATCATCAACTACAAATAATAATACTACAATATCGAAGACAATCAATAATTCAAATAAAACTCTTATGATGGCAGCTGATAGTACTAGTAATGAATTATCATCATCAACATCATCATCATCATCATCGTCGTCGTCGTCATCGACGATAACAACAAAAATCAATAGTAAACAAAAAGATCAAATTCAACGAACTGTGGTCAATAAAGTTGTTCAACAACAACAACAACAACAGCAGAAGCAAATTATACATCAACAGCAAAAAAATGTATCAAATTCCTTATCATCATCATCATCATCATCAACAACAACATCATTGACAAAATCATCAAAATCAATAACGAATCAGCAACAACAAAATATATTGTCATCATCAATAACATCGGCTACAACAGCTTCGTTAAATTGTAATCATAATAATAATGTAAATAAATTTGTTCAAGTTACATCGCAAACACCAACACAACCATTGATAACTGCTAATAATTTTTTAAATCCATCATCTTTTTTTGTACCGACATCAACATTTTCAACCACAAATGGCTTTCCAACATTTAATCCATTCATGCCGACAATATTCAATCAACAATTATCATTAAATAATCTACAATTATCGAACAATAATATCAGTAAAGCATTGGGCAATCAATTGATAACAACAGCGGCCGCAAATCGTTCGAATCCATTTTTCCCTATCGTCAATAATAATAATAGCGCTAATACAAATAATAATCCGCAACAGCAACAGCAACAATCACAACAATTGACAATATTCACCTCACCACCATTGTCAACTGGTGCATCTGCAGGTACTGCAGCTGCATTATCACCGTTTTCATTTTCTGGTGCAATGCAACATCCAACATTCATACCTACTGCAGCACAATTTTCACCATCATCATCCGCAACATCGACAGCACCATTATTGATGCCTAAATCTGCATTGAATTTTCCATCAGCTGCAAATTTTACATTTCCCGGTACTGATCCTGCATCAGCTGCAGCAGCAGCAGCACATTCTTTGATGATGTTTGGTCTTGCAAAATCTACATCCAATACTGTACCATTACCATCTTCATCGTCATCTTCGACAACGACTACAACGACAACACCTCAATTTATTTTGCCAAGAATTGTGCAAACAACAACATCATCGACCAATAATCTTGCAGCAAACATTGTAAATACTACGAAAAATATGTTACAATCAAATACTAATAATAGCAGATCGAATAAAGATAAAATCAATTCGAATGCAATGACTAATATAACATCATCGACATTACAAGATGTGACCAGAACAAATTTCGGAGCCACAGGACCTGCTGCAATAACAATATTACCGAATAATGCAACATCGACCAATACTCATGTAAATCCAGTCGCACAAAATTCTCATACGGCAGCAACGATTAATCAACAACATTCACCATTATCAACAATAATTTCACCACAAACATTGTTATTATTACAATCGCCATTATCTACCGCAACAGCCACTACATCTTTAGGTACTAAACAGATTGCCAACTATGTTTCGTCGTCAGCACCTTTGATGAATTCAACAAAGTCTTTGACACCTATAAAACCAGCGATCGCACCGACAACAGTTGCAACATCAACTATCAATGTAATTGGTGGTACAACGGCAAAAAATGCATTAATCTCGACAGCACCAACAATCTCAACAACGACCACAGCAGCTATCAATAAAGCAACTATAAAACCATTATCAACAAATCCGAGTAGTGTTATTTTGGCGCCCAATTCAACCATACAGCCACAATTGCCATATACATTTTTTTCACAACCATCGCAAGCATTAATGCAGCCAATTTCGATACAAGCGCCGCAAACGCCAGCACCATCATCAATGTTTGGTGCACCATTATTATTATCAGTTATATCACCAACAGGTAATCGAAATGTTCCAACAACAAATGCAACTCTGTCACAACAGTCAACAACAGCGACATCGTTGAATCGTACAAATCTTCCTAGCCCTGTGATAATAACAAATGCTCCATTACCAACACTAACTGCAACAACCTCTTCAACGACTATGGTCAAGAATACTGATACAAAAACTTCCATTAAATCGCGACAATCAAATGAATTGAAAAATATTCAACCTAAAATAGAAAAAACTCCGACAACAACAGCCACAACGACCGCAACTAAAGCAGTTCAAATCCCGGTCAAAAATGTAGAATCGAAAAAATCATCAGCAAACAAGTGCAATTCTTCAGTATCGTCAACAGCAAAAATTAGCAAAGATTCTACAAATAGTTCATTGAATATATCTCAGTTGCAGCCGCCGCCGCCACCTCAGCCACCGCAAGCAACAATATCCACAAATGTCAATGCCAACGCCACGCGATCGCAACCAAAATCATTGAACGAATCAATTAATGTGATTAAGCAACAACAACAACCACAAATAGATATTTTATCAAATATAAAATCACCACAACCAGATGAATTTGAAAGTTTAGTACGTTCAGTAAAAGATACAATTGATGCGTTCAATGCAACAAGTTCAGGTTTAAGTGATGTTGATGATAATGAAGTTAACAATCAACAACAATTAAAATCAAAGAAACAATTGCCAAATTTGACACCTAAAATCATTGATGACAAAATGAGCAATGAAAAACCGATTGTAAACAGCATAGAAACTATTGTACAGCCATTGAAAAATTTTTCCAAAGAAAAATCATCGTCAATTCCAGTGATTCAGCCAACAATACTACCATCAAAATCAAATAATGATAATGATGATCATAAATCAAAAGAATTGGATACCAAAAAATCAATCACAACTTCTTCCAATGTTGGTGGTGGTACAATGACCATCAGTAAATCATCAAAAAAGAAAAAACATCGTAAAGAAAAATTTCATCGATCATCGGAATATTCAAATAATGGTATTAATTGTAAATCAAAACATAAATCCAAACAAAATAAAAAACGTTGTTCATCATCATCAATGAATGATCACCATCATCATCATAAAAAATCAATTATCTCTTGTTTAAATAATGCTAAAATATCGTCATCACAATCGACATCATCATCATTATCATCATCTACATCGTTGATCAATGATCCAATAATAATGAATAAAATTGATAAAATAATACATTTTATGAATATTAATCTGCACATAACACCAAATGGTCCTTCTATCGATAAAAATATGATACCATTAATATTTCGACGAAGAAAATTATCCGGATCAAATACATCAACATCAGCAGGAGCAATAACAAAAATTTCTAAAACAAATCGTTTATTGTTTGGTCAATCATTACAAAAACGCTTGCAACAACAACAACAACAAGCATCAACATCGAACCGATTGATTAATTTAGATTTCGATAAAGAAATATTATTGGATTGTAAAAATCCTAATGATAATCAACGAATATTACCATTAAAAAAACGACAACATCGCTCGGATGAACATCAATCATCACCAAATAATCAATCATCAATGTCATCCACATTGGATTCATCAAATAAACAAACGAAAAGTAAATCGAAAAAACCGCAAGGGAATTCAACATCGATTAATAGTAATGAATCAAATGAATCATCATCAACAACATCATCATCGAATAAAAGTTTTAAATCAGTAGGATGTGGTGGTTTGAATTCAATATTCTTTCCGATATCATCATCATCATCATCGATCATTTCGAATAAAAATTTATCAGCCGAAAATTTTAGTAGTAGCAATGTGAATACAAATATTGCTACAAATGTGAAAAAAAGCAATAAACAATCATCATCATCATCATCATCAATACAACAACAATCCAAACTGCTACAATCAAATGAAAAATCTTCAACTTCAACTAATGGCACAACTGCTACTGTTGCCATTGGTACAAGCATATCTGGTAATCGTGGTTGTAGCAAAAGTGGCAGCATAATTAACAACACAACATCAACAGCAACAATGACGAGTAATTTAAACATTAATAGCAATAATATAGCATTGTTGAGCAATAAACGGCAAACAGCTTCAACAGCAGCAGCAGCAGCAGCAACAGCAGCAGCAGCAGCAGCAACAGCAGCAGCAACAGCAGCAGCAGCAGCAGCAACCACCACAACAGCAACAATAACAACAACAGTGAAATCAACAACAATATTGTCGTCGTCGTCGTCGACGGAACAAAAAACCGCCGAATCTGTTGTTATCACTGTTGATGATGATGATGATGATGATAATGTTGTGTGTTTGAATCGACAACAAAACAAAACCGGCCGTAATAATTGTTTGAATAATAATAGTAATAATAACAAGAAAAATAGTATCATAAAAAATAGAATAAAACAAATTAAATCAAATCAAAATAGCACTGCCATTTGCCATCGTGATAATTTATCATTATCGATCACTGATAAAAAACAGCATCAACAGCAATCAGGTTTGTACTTTGTTTTCATTTTTTTACCCGCCAAAAAGCAGTTTTATTACTCACATTTTTTCAATTATTAATTTTAGTTTCATCAAGCAATACGAATTGTTGGAAAAATGTTATTGAAAATTTATCTTTGAATGAAACATTAGATGAAGTTGATGATGATGCTGATGATGAATTCGATACTGATACAGATGATAGTGATGATGACGATGATGAAGCTGTAATATTTGATGATCACATTAATAATAATAAAAACGAGAATAAATTAAATAGACAAATTATAATGAAGAATAACGTTAATCATGTTGGTGATAATAAGAATAAAAAGAAAAAAAAATTAAGTGTTGAGCTAAAAAATGGTGAAAAATTATTGGTCAAAAATGACGATAAACTTAATAATAATAATAATAAATCAATAACAACATTGACCAAGTCGAATGACAAAGATCTCAATAATTCTAGTGATGACCATAAAATTCAAATGACTAATAATAATAATAATGAAAATAAATTAAAATTACGTAGTTCAAAATGTTCAATGGAGATCGAAAATACGCAAAAACAACAATTGATTGATAGCGCTATGGCTAAAAATGATGCTCAAAAACAAATAAATAAGAAAAATTCGTCGATTACCTCAAATGGTTCATTGAAAATTGTTGCCGATTCTAATTCCAACAATGTTAGTGTTAATAAAACTAAGAAAAAACGAAGACGTATTGTGAATAAAACTGGATTCACCAAACCAAGAAAACGTAATAAGAAATTGCCGAATAAAATTCCAGTTATTAGCAAAATTGTAGAAAATAATGATAATGATGATAACGATGACTGTAATCGTAAGAATGAGCAAGAATTAATGCCGTCCAAAAGCAGTGAAAATGAAAAATTTAATGAAAAGATTCCTAATATTGGATCGAAAATTAAAGTAAAAAAGAAAAAGAAGAAAAAATTAAAAGATGCATCGAGTAGTAGTTCAGCAACAACAGCATCATGTTGCTCATCATCAGAATGTGAAACAATTGATAAATTAAAGGAAAAAAAGAAGAAAAAAAAGAAAATAAGTCGAAAATCTTATTTTGACTCAGATTCAGCATCAACGACAACAACATCGAAATATTCTTCATCGATTATGACCGAATCAACCACTGCAACCACAACAACATCTACTGAAAGTCAAGAAGATGATTCTGATTATCCAATATATATGGTTACAGCACCATCAAATAAAAATTTAAATCGACATAAAAAAGTTTATCCAATCAAATCGAATCCATTTATAAGACCAATACCATCGAAAAAATATTATCAAACTGGTCTTTATTCAGATGAATTCATGGAAATGTATTCAGAATGTGCTCAAAGTGATAATAAATCCAATAAAAATAAAAGCAACAATGATGATTCTCTAGTCAAAGATGAAAATTCTGCCAAAACATCTGTAGAAAGTAATGAATTATCTAATAAACTACCAATATTACCATTTCCACCAATGTGTTTATCATCTTCGACAACAGAAAATGAAGAAAAAATCGACAGTGAAAAGAAATCTTCGAAATTGAAAAGATTAGATGCAATACGACGAAAATATTTGCCAAAAAACATGGATTTCAATCAAGATTTTCAACTTAGTTTCGATATTTGGTATCAATATAAATATAACCCCTTTCCATTATTGATGAGTTCAGCAAATTATCGTCGTGTACGACAAAATGTATTTGTTGATGTGAAACCGATTGCAGCTGATTCACATCAAGCATGTAATTGTACGATGCCGCGAACACCAAATGAAATGGCATGCGGTGCCGATTGTATTAATCGAATGATGTATCAAGAATGTTGGCCACAAACATGTCCAGCAAAAGATCGTTGTTCAAATCAAAGAATTCAAAAACATCAATGGAGTCCTGGTCTTGAACGATTTATGACTCGTCATCGTGGTTGGGGCATACGTACGACTGAAAAAATTCGTAAATCTGAATTCATACTCGAATACATTGGTGAAATTGTCAGTGATCGATTATTTCTTAAGCGTATGAATGAACGCTACAACAATGACCAACATCATTATTGTTTGAAAATTGAACCTGGTGTCGTGATTGATGGTTATCGTGTTGGCAATGAAGGTCGTTTTGTAAATCATTCATGCGAACCGAACTGTGAGATGCAGAAATGGGCCGTTAATGGTTATTATCGTATTTGCATGTTTGCATTACGTGATATTGAACCAATGGAAGAATTATTTTATGATTATAATTTTCATAATTTTAATGTTGAAACTAAACAAATTTGCCATTGTGGCTCGTCAAAATGTCGTGGATTTATTAATGGAAAAAATTCAAATATAAGCACGAAAATGACAAATGGCATGATGATTGCGAATAATAATGATAACAATATGGATATTAATCATAACGACCTCAATCAATTTTCAAATCATTCATCAATCATTGATGATCATCAGCATTCAAACAAAATTATCGTGGAATTTCCATATGCATTCCTAAAATCTTATGCTTGTTTACCACCAAATGATCCACTTGGACGTAATTTTGTGTATATGCATAAAAAATCAAGAAAAATCAAAGTGCCAATTAATTTTATTAAAAATATTTATAATTACACTAAAAAATATGATCAACAACAATTACAATCACAGAAAGAAAATCTAGTCGAAATATTTTATGATCCTAAAATGTTGAAGAAAAAAATGGAGCCATTAAGCTATACGAAAAAACAAAAAATATTGAGAGATTCGCTATTTATGCTTAGAAATTTTGAGAAGAAGCGAAAATATTATTTATCATTGCAAAATTTTCTCGATAATCAACAAACAGAAAATAATATCTACAATCATCATCGTATTCGTTATCAAAGCAGTGATTTAACCAATGGTTCTGATTCTGAATCATCAACGACAGCCAATCGTTTATTGACAAGTAATTGTTCAATAAAAACACGTGGCATATCACGTGTCGATAATGATCCTAATTCTAAATTTATAAAATTATTGCAAATTTATACGAATATATGTGAAGAAATTGGACTATTCATTTACAAAAAATTGCATTCACTGTTATCTAGTGATGATAATGATTCTAAAATTAATCATATCTTGAATAAAAATTTGACAAATGGTTTCATGACCGATGATGATAGTGATGACTATAAAACTGACAATAATAAAGTTAACAATCATGGTGCAGTCAAACGTAAACGTAAAACGAATGATAAAAGTCATTGCGCCAATAATTTCAACGAAAAATTGAATGGATATGAATTGATTGACAATAATTTGATGAATTTTACATCATTATTAGAACAAATCCGTATGAATGGTAAACTTGTATCATTGGATTTGTTTGAAAAATCAATGATTTTGCACTTGAAAAAACAATTTGATGATATTCGTTTCGATGTGAAAAATGTTGATCATTTAAAGCTCAAGAAATTGAAGCTTAATGGCTTTAAAGATGAAGAATATTGTAAAACTGAAGATTCTGCCAAAAATATTGGCTTGAATGAAATTAATTTGATCGAAGCCGAAACATATCGATTATTGTCTAATAAATTAGAGCAAAAATATGCCATCATTGAAAATATTTTACATTCAAAAATGATTAACAATGTTAAAAAGAAAGAATTAATTAATGATTCCATAACGATGATTAACAAAGTTAAAAATGAGCTTGAAGATAATCATGAAAAATTAAATGAAACCAATCAAGCAAAATTAAATTCATTTATCGAACTTTTGCAATCAAATGAACCGATTCCTTTGTCAGATCATTTTTCATTGACACGTATTGTTGAATCATCGTTGCCGAAGAAAAAAGAAAAATTAGAAATGAATCAAAATAAAATTGATGATAATCAATTATCAAATATAAAAGGAAAAAATCCAGAAGATATTATTCGTTGTATTTGTGGTATATTACGTGAAGAAGGACAAATGATACAATGTGACAAGTGTGAGGTAAGCAAATGATACAATGTTTTATTCTGTTTTTGGCCAATCAAATCTAATTTTGAAATTCTCTCCAATCAAATTCAGATTTGGCAACATTTTGATTGTGTACAGCAATTTTCTGAAGTTAATCTCAATGAACATGAATATGTTTGCGAAGTATGTCAACCTAGATTCATTCCAAAGGTACTTATTTAATATTTGTATTTTAATTTGATTATTAATTTTTGATTTCGTTTCAAATTTATTCAGGACATACCATTACCGAATAATCCACCAAATTTCGAGATGCCTTTTTCGTTGAAATTTTATCTCACCCTAGAATCTCCGATCGAAAAAGGTTTACGCATACGTCTTGGTGATTGTGTTTATATTTATCGTCAATCTCCAAATCCAATAACATCCAAACAATTATCGGGTAAAAAGAATTCCGATATAAAACAAATTGATTCGGAGCATTTCATTGAAACTATACGTACAGCAGCGAATAATGCTATACGTACAAGATCGACACCATTTGAGCGAAAACAATGTATTATAATTCGTGTTCAACATTTAGCTATCATTGAAAAAACTGGACAAAAAATATTGTTCGGTCATCATTATATATGGCCATCGGAAACATATCATGAACCTACTCGTAAATTTTATCCAAATGAGCTATTGCGTTCGCCACTTTGTGAATGGGCTGCAATGGAAGAAGTCCGTAAAACATGTATGATATTAGATCCAAATACGTACCAAAAAGGTCGACCAATCGGTTATGATCCTGAAGATATATTCATATGTGAAATGCGTGTCGATCGAGGTGCAAAATCATTTAGCCGTATTCCTAAATCTGCTCATTTTCCAATCAACACAAAAAGTTATGCATTTGAATATTATACTGAAAAAATCAAAATCAAACGAACATATTCGGTATGTCAATTTCAATTGAATGCATTGCAATATTTTAATTTTTTTTTCAATTTTTGATAGCCTCATGAATTACCGGAGCCTCCAAAGAAAACTAAATCAAAAGATCGCAAAGACAATAAAACTGATCAAGTTCTGTTAGACAATCAAGATGATAGTACTGTATCATCAATGACCACTACAATCATTAAAGTTCCAGAAATGGATGAAAAGGTAGAGTTGTTTTGCCTGTCAATTTTCCTACCAAAAAATTAATTCATAATTTCAAAATTTAGGTGAAAAAATCGAAAATGTTACGGCTATGGCAGCTATCGAATCGATTGATTGAAAATGCATATTGTCATCAATTATTGAAAGAACAACAAAATAAAATGGAAGAAGACTAATTGACCAATTCAAATCGATAATTTTTTATCATCATCTTAATGAATTCAATAAAATAATCAACTTTTTTTTGTACCAAAGTCTTTTTTTACCACACCTTCTGTATGGACATATTCATATCAGTATTTTATATATTTTTTTTCAAGAATACAAATTGTATTTTGTAAAAATTATTTTGTATGTAAAAAAATGATTTTTTTAAAATTGGAATTAAAAAAAATTTTATTATTTTGAAAATATATTCATTCTTGGATTTTTATAATTTTTTCAAAAATTTTGTCGATGTATAGCCAGATATTTTTTCGATTATTTCTGAAATTTCCAAAGATTATAGCCTTTTAGAAAAGTTCATTTTATTATGAAAATATATATATCATCATCGATCAAGTTTTTGATTGAATAATTTTGATAGTGTATGATATTCATCGCGAATTTCTGATAATTTCTTCTGCTTCAAACGTAAATCTTGTATCGTTTGTTCGAATTGATAATAATCGCTAGAAATCGATGTTCTTTTAGATGGTGATTCAAAATGTTGTCGTATGAATTTTAATCGTTTTTCATGTTTTTCTTCAATCATATCCAAATGTTTTCGTAAATCATTCAATAATTGTTCATATTTTTGCTGCAATATTTCGGCCGTTCGTTTTGTATATTCCTTTTTTTGTTGATGTAAATTTTTTTTCAGATTTTGTATCGATTCTATTACCTCTTCTTCAGTTATTGTTTCAGATTTAAATTTTTCCGATATCAATTCAATTTTTTGCTGCTCATTAGTGTTTCGTGTATTTTCAAAAAATTTAGTACGAAATTGTGATGAATTTTTCAACACTGATGCTATCTGCTTTAACAATTGATCATTATTTGATTTTATCTCGAATTTAGATTTATCTTGATCATAATTGATATCATCATTGTTCTCGTCGACAAAATTGATACTAATATCATTTTCATCGAATAACAAATCGATATCTTGATTGTTATCCTGATTATTCAGGCTTTTATTAGAATTGAAATCATTTTTTGAGATTAATTGTTCAAATAATTGAAACACTTTATCCATTCTATTTTGAATGACAAATGATGCTATGAATGAAAATTGAAAATTTTTTACTTTAATTTTTTCCTCATTTAAATTTATGAACATTACTTACTTGAACTTGATGTAAACGATGATGTATCCATGATTAATTCAAAATAAATTTTAATTTGAAAAAAAATTTTTGGGCGCGAAACTCATGAAATGTTTCAACGGCTGAAATGCTTACGATCGTAAAAAGTGCCATCTATCGCGTCATTTCCGAACAACAATAATATTCAAAAAAAATTGATCAATTTGAAATATAACTTTAGGTTTATTAATATGAAAGGAAAATAAATAGAATAAATAAATAAATAAATAAATGAATAAATAAATAAATAATAGTGATTTGGTTTTTATAACTTTGATTACAAGAAATATAACTTTGATTATCAACAAAATATCACAGAGAATATCGCAGAAATTTACAATTCATTATCATTTGGAAATCTTTAAAATTTCGGTAACTTCATCATCATTTCGAATGTATGAATCTATTTCATCATCATCAATGTCTTCGGTCTCGTTTTGTTCAACATCGTTTGATTTGCTTTTCATGATCTCATCTAAAATGCTTTCTTCATTTTGTTTATTGCTTTGATTGATTTGATGTTGTTCATTGTATTGATTAACGATGAAAGCTTTCATGGAGAGAATTTTTTCGATGCGCAATGAAATGGAATTTTTCGCTAAATTTTTATCCATAGGTTTATCATTGTCAATACAGAATAATGGACATAATTTTACGAACTCAATTAAAATATTCAAAAAATGATTAACTTTTTTATTTAATGATCTTGATTGATTTTGTATATGAAATTTACGACAAAATTGATTAATAGTTATAGCTGAACGTTTAGGATCGATAGCTTTCCATGCATAAAATAATGCAACATGAATAATATTGATTGGATTGAGACCTTGTATGAGACATGTCTCTTGCCACATCCATATCAATCCATTTGCGTAATTTAAGATTCTCATTTTTTCTTTATCATTGAAATCTAATTTAAATAAATAATACGGTATTAATGATTCAATTTTTTTAACACCTTTTTCAAATAATTCTGGATGTTGCTTTTGAAGGCGAATTAATATTTTTCCAACATGTGCAAAATTAATATCAGAATTTTTTATCAATTCACTGAATGCAATATAATTATTTTCTTGACAACAAACAATATACAAACAGCATAATGCTAAACATTGTTTCACATTGACTTGACAATATTTAAACTCATCTTCTGATGATACATCACGAAATAATGTTATTGCCATCTCACTGATAGATTTCGGAATATTTAAATTTTTTGACAACGTTGATATAAGATTAATACCTGCATTTCGGAAATAAATAATAAGAGAATTATTCTGAAAAGCATAGAAATTTCAATTCATACCGAATAGGATTGGGATTCGCGTTCGCTTACGATTAGGTAATTTGATCAAATTTTTTCGACTATATTTTTGTTTATTTGATTGTTGTTTTTTCAAATCATCAACATTTTTCATATTCGATGATTTTGGTAAAAATATTGACTCAGGCAAATCATTGACAACATTACCACAATTTGTACATACAAATATAAAATTATCTTCAACTATATCGTTTGATTGACAATCAGGACAAATTAATGAATCAATTTTTGACTCATTTGATTGCTTAGATTCAGACATATTGCTCATTGTCCAATTGTAAATTAATGAAATAATTAAAAAAAATTTTTTGAAAAAATCAAAATAATAATCATTTTTTTTATTGATTCAACTATTTACACATAATCATCACAGGAGAATGAAAATAGGAAAAATTTGAAATTTGAAAAAATCCAAAGCAAATCGCTAATTGGATCATAAATTCAAAATAATGGATGAATCAAATCAATAATGAGAAAGGAAAAAACACGAGAAATCGATCAATTAATTAATATTTAGTCTTAGTTATATGTATTTTGCACTGTCGACAACAATAAATGAATCAGAGGCATAAAGCAACAATACTTTATTTTGTACACATTGGACAAACTAAAAAAATTTGTTCGTCATTAATCAAATCAAGCTTGATTAATGAAGGTAATTATTTTCTTTGAAATTCAAAATTGAAAAACAATTGGAAACATTTAATAATATAAATGCATATGACGCATATTCTTTGAAATATTTCAGTGAAAAAATACATGTAACTCTTTTATTCTTAGTTTGCTTGTGGCTATATATCTTTTTTAGATGAAATGTTGGCCATTCTTTTCGGTGTCTTTAGATGGCTTACGTCTAAATCATATTCTATATGGTCCACAAACAATTTCTTTCATTCAAAATTGATCCAATTTTACCCTAAACACACTTACATACAAACACTCTATACGATCTTCAGGGTCCATCATCATATATACATGAAACTTCAAAAAAATAAAATAAATTTTCAAGTACATTTAAATAATTGATTCAATATTCTATGTGTGTTCTGGAGCATGTCCACATGTCCAAATAGGGTCCGATTTTTTGTTTTTAATTTTTTTTGTTTTCGGTTTGGTTGCCGAGGATATATGATTTTGTTTCATTTTTCATTTGAAATACTCGGGCCGATATATATTGTTGGTTCATATATATTAATCATTATTAAAAGCTTGAAACGCAAAATATCTTCGTCACCGTCATCATCATCGTCGGAATAACAATTTTCCAATGGTAAAAAATGAAAATTGTTTCAATTTTTCAATTCAATGGTGATTTTCAATGGGAATTTCCATCAAAATTTCAATTTTTAGGATCGACTCAAGAAAAGTAAAAATTTCACTTTCTATATAAATGATTCTGTATATTTTCAACGATATATCTTGGTTGAGTAAACATATATTTTCAATTATCACTATCTCAGATCTTGCCATTAGGTGTAATACGATGAATATTGATATTGTAATGACTATATACCAATAAATGATCGTTTAATTTGATTCTACAATATAACCCAGATCATTGATGATGATGTCGATGTTTTTTTTGTGTTTTGTTTCATTCGCATTTGTAATAATTATTTGTTGTTGTTATTTTGTTAATGAAAAATTGATGTTTTGCATTTAAAAAGATAAATTAAAAAATGATAAATTAAATGATCATATCATCATTTGAATGAATTTTGAATGAAAATATAACAAAGCAACAATCGACAATAATCGAAAAAGATCGACATTTTGTTAATTGAATTGATTCCACAATTCAGAATTCGACCATAAACTTTGACCTAGAATTGATACGAATCTTGTCAAGCATCAAATACCAATTGTTTGTCTGTTTGTTTGATTGAAACATCGTCAATTTCGACCATTTTCTACCTCTTTTTGAAATTGACTTTTACATAAAATTCTGTGATTAGTGATTTCATTGAATGGTGATGATGGTCAAATGTATAAACCATCTGTGAGTCTAGCGAAATGAATCGGTTTATAGTGATTGTAAAATGTTTCATGGTATGTTTTTCATTGGTTTTTTAAATATCTGAATTGATTGATTGATTCATTCATTCATTTTTCGATTGTTTCTATCAATATTAGACATTTGATAATGAAAAATAGATGTACGTTCAAAGGAAATAGATCTGGTTATATTGATTATTAATCAATTATTATAATAACATTGCTTCAAATTGTGTTTTATTATTGTTATTATCATTATTGTTCTGTTTGTTATTTGTTATTCATTCAAAAGCAACAAATAATTAATATTCAACAAAAATGCCTCCATATCATTTATTAAATCCACATTTTTCAAATGAATTATTATTTAAACGATTATTTTCAAGACAAATACGATCATCAATTGATCAACATCATCATCATGATCATAATGATCATCTATTAAATCAACATCAAAATGATACACATATTGTTGGTAATTTTAGTTTGATTAAAAAAAGTTTAGGTGAATTAGAATTTGTTCCCGGTATTGAACAAAATAAACCAATAGAGCTAGCAAGACAATTGAATACGATAGAAAATAATGGCACAATCAATAATACCATGATGGAATCATCATCATATTCCCGTGGTCAAGATGAAATTGTTAATGATTTTACCACAACAGTACGTAGTGTTATAAATTCAACAATGAAAAGTATAACAAAAGGAACGAAAATTGAATCAATAAAAACATCGAGTGGCAATTTTTTTGAAGAAGTTGAAAAACCCGTTGAAAATATGATGAAAACTGTTGCAAAAAAGACTAGTATACCGTTTTGGGCTGTATTTTTAATTTTTTTAGTCATCATGGGAATATTAGCATTAGTATTTTTTTGCTGTTTACAAAGATGGTGGCGTAAATTTCGTGGAAAAGAAGCTAAAGGAGGATTTATGGGTGGAAAAGTTGATCTTAAATCTGTACAATTATTAGGACAAACATATAAGGAAAAAGTGCAGCCAGAAATGGAAGAATTGACCAAGGACATGGAACAAAATGAAGCTGGTAAAGATGATGGAAAAGAAGAAGTTAAACTTGGCAGATTACAATTTAAAATTGATTATGATTTTAATCAATCTAATGTAATTATAATCGAATATAATAATAATAATATTCATTTAAATTATTAATGAGATTATTATTAATTTTTCATTTCTTTATACGAATACGATATCTTTGTTTTTCAATTTAATCTAAAAATTCGACAAAAAATAGTTGGCAGTAACAGTTTTACAGGCTGAAGAATTACCTGGTCTCGATATGTCTGGCACTAGTGATCCATATGTCAAGGTTTGTCAAAAACTTATTCAATTCATTGATGCTAGAAAAAAAACTCATTAAATTTTCAAATTAATTATTCAACTAATCAATAATTAAAATTCGATTATTTATTATTTGGTCTTTTAGGTATATTTATTACCAGATAAGAAAAAGAAATTCGAAACAAAAGTACATCGTAAAACATTGAATCCAGTGTTTAATGAAACATTTAATTTTAAAGTTCCATATGCTGAAATAACGACCAAAACATTGGTGTTTGCTGTTTATGATTTTGACAGGTAAATTCAGCTCTTTTTTCTTGGATTTCAATTTAAATAAGAAATTTATTTTCTCAAAAGATTCTCAAAACACGATCAAATTGGTGAAGTTAAAATACCATTGAATCAAATTGATTTGGCACAAACCATTGAAGAATGGCGTGATTTGACCAGTGTTGAAGATGCACAAGGACAGGTTAGAATTATTTGAATTCCCTCACTATTTTATCATTTCCAAATGATGAAATTTTAAAATTTATTGTTAAAATAGCTTAACTTTGCATGATTATTTGCTTATTTATGAAATTGAATTTCTAATTAATTAAATTTTATTGAATGTTTTTTTTTCATTTCTCATTCATTTATTATTGTGTTTAAAACTTCGCACATTTTACAAATGATCAATTCTAATATTTAATATCAATCAATCATTTAATTAATCAAACAAATAATTAATTACTTATGAAAAATTTTAAAAAATTACATTTTAAATTGATGCTTTGTGTAACACATATATATGAAAATTGGTAAGTGAAATTTTTCACATAGAATTTAAGTGCTTTTATTTATGAAAACAAATTTGAAAATTATGAAAATTCATGTATAAAAGCGGCAATATTTTTTTATTGCTTTGAATTTCATAATTTCATAAACAATTTATGTTGAAAAAAATTATTATTTATTTACATTTTAGTTTAGTTTAGTTCTTAAGTTTCAATATTTACTTACATTTATTTTATTTATTCAATTTTTTCATATTTCATTTTTTTTTTTTTGTTCTTAGGAAAACAAGTTGGGAGATATTTGTTTTTCATTACGTTATGTACCGACCGCTGGTAAGCTCACTGTTGTTGTCCTTGAAGCTAAAAATCTTAAAAAAATGGATGTCGGTGGCCTAAGTGATCCATATGTTAAAATTGCCTTGATGCAAAATGGTAAGCAATGAATTTCTCATTTATGGACAAATAAATAAATCAAAAATCTTCATTTTTTTTCTTTCAATGTTTCTCAAAGGTAAACGATTGAAGAAAAAGAAAACATCAATTAAAAAATGTACATTGAATCCATATTATAATGAATCATTTACATTTGAAATACCGTTTGAACAAATACAAAAAGTTCAATTGGTTGTTACTGTTGTTGATTATGATCGTATCGGTACTTCGGAACCGATTGGAAAAGTAAGTGTTTTGAATTAAATTAAACACAATTCAAATATATTGGATTCATTATTACATTCATTGAATTAATCACAATCTTTTCAGGTTGTACTTGGCTGCAATGCATCCGGTACAGAACTGCGGCATTGGATGGACATGTTGGCATCGCCAAGACGTCCAATTGCACAATGGCATTCATTAAAAGATCCAGATGATGGTGGTGGTAAAGATAATTAAAATTAATGATTAATCATTTGGCTCGAAAAAATATTATTATTATCATCATCATCATTGATCATCATCAGCATCACCATTCATCAATCAATTATTCATCATCATCATCAACAATGATCGTTATCAATTATTCCAAAATGAAAAAAAATAAATTAATATATTCAAAAATTGATTTCAAAATTCATCATTTAAAATTAATGCTGTGAAATTGCTTAAAATTTGAAAATTTAAAATTCAAGTTATACCATTAATTATTATTATTATTATTATCATCATCATAATTATTATTATTGATATCATTATTATCAATCAAAGATCATTATGATCACCATCTTGATCATCATCATTATCATCAAGCATTGATTATTATCATCGTAATTAATCGGAAACCTAAAGAAAAATTGATTTGTTTCGTAACATTATTTTCATTCATAATTTATTAAATTAGATTTAATACGAAATTGAAATTAAATTACAAAATTACAATTATCAATCAAATAATTTGGATATTGAAAAATTTAGATTAATTATTGTTTCACATTCTTACTTGATACTTAGATTCAATCATAATTATTAAGATATAAATTGAAATTAGAAATTTCTTATTTTTTACTTCAAACCAAAACACTTTGAGCACAAATTCCCGGTGATTTTTTCTCACTTACTTCGACACCAAATCATCTGTCATTGCATCTTCATTAAGATTTACTTCGAATCGCTACAAATGTTAAAATGCTTCAAACCATTCCCCTGGTGAACATACGAAACTCGTTTTTTAGAGATGAGATTATTTTGATTTTCCCAAGATTTAATGGATTTTGTAGTCAGAAATGAGAAATATCTGAAATATTTCGGATGTTTCAATCAAATACTTCGTCAAACATTCCAATATTCACATATGAAAACATTTATTTCAAATTCACTGAGAGAGTGGATGAGTGATTAGATTTAGATTACGATTTTTAAAAAATGTAAATTTTGACAGTTTAATTGAATGAAAACTAGTTTAATTTGACCACAAATGTTGGTCATAATGCGTGTGCTTTAAGGTATTTGCAACCATTCAGCAATTCATCATCATTAGTATCTGATACATTGGCAACGAATCAACACACACCTCAAACACTCCCAAAGATATTTGACTTCTATTAAAATTTTGATGCAAAAAAATACCCGAAACACAAACCTAAAATTTCAAAATTACTTACACATCATCATAATCATCACCAATCCAATGTTTCAAACATTTCAAGGTGCAAATGCCATTTAGGCAGAGCATCAATGAATAAAGATTATTATTATTATTAAATGTTTCAAACATACATTAAATTACACATATTTATACATTAAATTATATATTTATTTATTAATATTTACTCACCACCTACAAATACAAACATACACATTTTAATTTGAAAAATTTAAAAGATTTCATTTTCCCATTATTCTCACCCCTTTCAGTTATTATATTTAAAAATTGAAAATTATGACAAAATCATATTTGAATACCCGTGAATCAATTGTGTGCCATAAATATTGATTATCATCGTATTAATTGATTAATTATTAATTATTGAATTCAAAATCACAATTATCATTTGAAAAAACAGCAAAATGAATTAGGCATTCGTTATCGAAACTCATCGAAATTATTATTATTATTATTTACTTTGATTATTTAAACAAACAAAAATTATTGATTTGATTTGATTTTTGAAAATTTTGAATATTTTTGTTTTGTTTTGCTTTGAAAAATAAACATTCAAAATGATTTAAAAAAAAAAAATTGTCATTATTGCTTTTGCTTTACTTTGAACCTGAAAAATTCTTAATTTATTGTAATTTTTATTTTATTTTATTTTATTTTTTATTTTTTTTGTTTTAAAATTAAATCATTTGAACATTTATGAATATAAAATAATACTGAAACATTTGAAATAACAAAATGACCAATGAATTCCCTACTTTTGTTTTCTTGTTACTATTTGAAATATGATTTAAATTTAATTTTATTTTCATTTTAATTTGATTTGGGAAAACTTTCATTAAAACTAAAATTTCAATTAAAATAAACAAGAAAATGATTAAAAATTGAATCATTAGGCACAATTCAATTGATACTTTTCATTTTATTCAAATGAAAAGCAATCAAATGTGATTGAAATCAATGGAGCCATTGTGATAGATGTGGAGAGAAATTGCTACAATTTTAATGTTTTAAATGTATTTCAATGACAATCATGAATGACAAATAATGGATTAATGAAAAAAAAATAGAAACACATGAAAGATTTCAATGAATTTTTTAGGAAAATGTTCCATTTCTTGTTTTCATTCATTCATACGTTTTGCATAAATACAGCAATCAATCAAATTGAAATTTGAATCAAAATCAAAACAGATTCAATTGTCATCATGATAATCATATCATTATCATTATTATTATTACCACTATTATTTTCGCCAAATCAATCAAAATCTTGTTATTATTCAATTGTCCAAAATTTTTGATATTTTTGGAAATAATGCCCGATGATTGAAATCAACAAGTATCAACAAGATTTGAAATTTTTCTATTTACTTCGACCAAAAGATATTAGCTTTAATGGTGGTGATACATATTTTGGTCGTTGTTGTTGGCGGTGGTGGTGGTGGTCAGACGATAATTTAAGACAAACTGGAAAACTGGAATCTCGATTTTACTCCAAATCGCCAAACATTTGAATCAAGTTAATTCTTTCAAATCGGAGAGAGAGAGAGAGACAATGATTCGTTTGATTGAAAATACGAAATGAATTTCATATTTCTTTCAAGTGAGATCTTAAGATTTTTTTCAAAGAGAAAATTCACATTCATTCAACACAATTAAATGAATGAATGCATATGAATGGATACATGAATGTAAAAAAAACGAATCAATGGCCATATAATGGTTGAGAAACGCACACACAAGCATTTATTTATGATCAAATGTAATGCAAAGGTTGGCCACATTTCTTTAGCCATTTCTTGTTAGTTTGTTTGCTGTTTCGTGTGCTCTTGTGTTGATCATAAATGTTTATTCATTTTCTTTTAATGGCTTAATGGTTTTTTCTTCATTTCGTGAAATTCATATGTTGGTGGCCATAAGTTGTTGTGTTAATGTTGGCGGCGGTGGTGGTGGTAGTAATGGTCGACAATCATCCATCGATGATGATGATGGTAAACATTCAATTCTTTGTTTCAACGAGAAAATACACAAATACACTAACTGGTGGTGGTGGTGACTCAATCAAATTCAATTGCATTTTGAATTCGGTATGTTTGCGTGTGTATAATTCATTGAAATATCATTGTTTCAAGCTGATATTTATTTAAATGGACATTCGCCATTTACTACAAATCAAATATCTTCATTGATTAAATCAATTGTTCAAGTAAAATTCAATGAAATTATTTCATTTCAATGTGAATCAACATCAACGATGAAATTTGAGAAAAATTTTTGATTCGTAATCAAACTTGAAAAGCCACAAATATCACCCCGAATATAAGCTAACAATTCGGCTTTTAATTGAATCAATTTTAGCCGAATCATTGTTCGTATGTGTGTTTGTATGAATGAAATTCAAAATCAATTAACTTCAATTCGAGATCTACAATTCAAAAACCAATTCAAACAGTATTTATGTGTTTGTATGTCGTCGTTGCACATAATTATCATCATTGTGTATTCAATTCACATTCTATAACCGTTGAGGTTGATTGAATTTTTTTTGAATAACCGAAAACAATACAAAACTCAAAAAACCAAAATCCAACAACCAAAATTGCTTGTGATAATTGAAAAAATTGTGATTCGAAATTGGTTAAATACCATTTTTGTTCTATAATATCGTCAATCAATCAATCTTTCAATCAATGATAATCAATTATCGTTCATTTATTCTTATTTCTTAAATAAAACTGAAATAAAACCACCTTTAATCATCTAAATCGAGGCGTTTTGCTTCTTTTTATGGAAAATACACCACAATTGTGTCTTCACAAC
This sequence comes from Psoroptes ovis, assembly GCA_002943765.1. NCBI lineage: Eukaryota > Metazoa > Arthropoda > Arachnida > Sarcoptiformes > Psoroptidae > Psoroptes > Psoroptes ovis. The sequence goes on along the minus strand of PQWQ01000003.1, from coordinate 3,418,989 downwards.
TCATATATTCTCATTCGTATAATTGAAACATTTATTCATAAATAGTTCAACAGAGAAGAAATTGATTGCGTTTTTGTGTTTTTCGTTGCACAAATAATTAATTATTCAAAAATGAATAATTGAAATGAATTGAAATGTTACAATTAACATAAATATATGTTAATCATTACTGTTTCACCTGATTGAGATTTGCTAAAGACATTCACCACTTTATCATTGGAATTATATGAAAATTTGAGCCAAAATTTTTTTTTACCTAATTTCGTGATTTTCAATCGTTTAAATCATATTCAAATCATATTGGTTGCACATGTATCACACATATCGCATGCGAAACATTATATTCAACTGAAATTCAAGATTTGACCAGCAAAAGCAGCAACAAACGAAAATAACTCCCAGCAATTTTTATTTATGGATTTTCAGATTTTTGAAATTCACCATCTTTCATAATCTTTGTTGCCTGACCCATGGCCAAACAAGTGAATTAATATTTGTTTTCTGTGTTTGTGCGTGTTTGAAATGTAAATAATAATTACAATTATTCAAATCATTTCCATTTGAAACATTTAAAAATAGATCAACTATTTCACCATCATCATCATCACAATCACCATCAACACCCTGTTTCGTTTTGCTGTATCATTTGAATTTTTCGAAGAAATTTCATCAAGTAAGTAATTTTATGGATTAATAATGATACGTGAGAATCGACCATAATTGTATGCAAATGAGTTTCTATAGAAATCGTAGATGGAAAGAAAATTTGATGTGGAGAAATTACGAAATTTCATGGTTTCCTTGTAGCGTGGAAATCAATCAATTGATCAATCGATCGATTGATCGATCGATCGATCAGTATCCACATGCTAGATATCGATCAAATCATACAAAATCAATCGAAATTATCAATCACTTGATGTGTTTGATTCTTTTTGTTTGATCGTTTATTTTTTTTAACATTTTTGATTTTCGATATTTCCAATTATCAATAATCAAATACAAAGCATAATAATTTAGCGCAGCGCAAACAAAAATAATCAAATAAATGATTGATTAATTGTGTTTGAGCACATTTGATCAATGATGATAATCGATCAATGATATAATCAGTCAATCAATCAATCAATCAATCAAACAAACAAAATCGATCAATCAATCAAAGAGCTTTATGTTTTCAAATGATTTAATCATCAAAAAAACATCAAAACATTTGAGTTACTTTGAAAGTTACTAAAAATCAAATGACTTCAAAGTAATGATTTCTTTATTCCTCTTCTATTGGCATATATCAAAGTCTATCAATGAAAATCATTGTAATAATGATCATTGGCCATTCTTGCATCTTTGATTCGACATCGAAATTAACTTGATTGTTTGTTTTAGTTTGTTTGAATGAATGTCTTACTTTTTTTAAACAGTTTTTCCCGATTTAATGATATATAATTTAACGATAAATTACTTGATGAACAACGATGATTATACCGTTGGTTGCCACGGTTATAATGAATGTCTTTTATAATTTTAGATTAGAAATTTTTTAAAAATAAATAATCAGGAATTTATTATTTAGTTATATCAATAATAGTTTTATGACTGATTGTTGTTGTTTGGTGGTTGGCTGCTGTTAATTATGATTAGATGTGATTATGGAGGTGATGTTGATGGTGATGGTGGCGATGAGTACGAGACAAGACATTTTCATTTTATTCCATTTTACACAACATCAAGGCATTACAATTGTATAGACTGTATTCACTTAAAAACTGTTAATTGCCATCATTTTTCATTAAAATTTTGCTGATGATTTTTATTTTTGGCTAATCACAAATATAAATGTCATTTGTTTTTGTGATTGTTGTTGTTGCGGTGGTTTAAAGTTGTCGACGTCGTAAATAATAACAACAATAATAATAAATGAAATAAATGAATGAAACAAGAGTACTTCAATTCTAAATCTTTGAATCTAAAAATATACGAATATTTATATTTTTGGTGTTGTTTATTGTGTGTTGTTGTTTTGATTGGAATTTCGTTATTTTTAATTTAATTTTTTTATTATTTCCTAAAATTCAGTTTTAAACTTAATTTATTTCATTGAATCAATTCACTCGATTAGAGCAGACCTTAAACATTAAACATGGATAATGTACGTAAATTTTATGCACAAACTGTTGAATCGACCAGGTCATTTTATGAAAGATGTCGAGCTTTGGCTATCAGGTAAGATGTTTGTTTTTTAAAGTTTTTTGAACCATATTTATTGATGTTCTTTTAATATTTTCTTTCAATTACATATAGAACATTTACAAAAGATGAAAATTCAATGAAAACATCGACAGTACATCCTGTGAATTCATCAAATCAACAATCATCAATAATTGCTAATCAACCATCACAATTACCGATACCTGTACATAAAGTAATTATGGTCGGTTCAGGTGGTGTCGGTAAATCAGCGCTAACATTACAATTTATGTATGATGAGGTAATGTATTTTTAATTTTTTCTGACATATTTTTTAATGTGAAAAATGAATTGATTTCTTGAATCATTAAGATTCATTAAAAATCATTAAAAGGTGTTCATTCGCACACATTTAAATGCAAATTATTACACAATTACACACGAATACATCAAATACTGAACATTGATGATTTTGTAATTGGATCTAATTATAAATTTGATCGTTTTTTAATGTTTGCTAATTATTTGAAAAGTGTTAATGATATTGAATCTCGTTATTGAAAATCATTGCAAATCTCAAAGTATACACACACGATTCAAATTAATCGATCCATCGAGCATTACTCTCGTACAAAATAATAATGTTCAATAATAATCATAATCAATGATCGTGACATGATCATTGTTTTTTTCTTATTTTCTTTGAAAGAAATCTTTTCTGCAAAAGATCAAATTCTTTAGTTACAAATGAGAAAACTAAGAAAATCAAATTCCAATTTCAAAACATTTCAAATTTGAATCAAATTTGAATTTTTTCGAAATTGTTTCAATCAAACATATTCATGTATATGAATATTGAAAAATATGCAAAATTAAGGACAATAATTCAAATTCAATGATTTGATGTTTGACATATGAATATCAAAATTAAATGAATGAAAAAAGCATTAAAAGAAACAAATCAATGATGATTTATATTCAATTTTTAATTATTTTCAAATATTATTATTATTCAAACAATGTTATTATTCAAATAATATCATCACGGCACACTTACACACACACAAGAAAAAATAAGAAACAAATTTGACCTTTTTCGTTCTGCTCAAAAAATTTAATCAAAAATGAATTGAAATGAAAATGAAATGAAACAAATTTGTTGAAATATGAACAAACAAAAAAAAAAACATGTCCAGATGTTTTACATCATCATGCATTGTTATATGATGATGATGATCATAATAATATTATTATAATGATGATGATGATCATCATTATTATTATTATTTTGATGTACAAAACAAACAAACAAAAAAACTCAACAAATTTTGACGATGATGTAAAACATCATATGTTTTAATCAATCAAAATTTTTTTTTTATATAATTTGTTGCATCAAACAATAATGCAAATAATAATGATGATGGACCATGTCCAGACATTTTGCATCTTCATTCATATAATTCATTATTCATATTCATCGACATGGTCCGATTATTGTCGAGGAAATTAATTTGAATTCAATTTCTATTGTTGTCGGTAAATGATCCGTCAAATCAATTATATAAGGTTCAAATCATGAGAAAAATGGTCAAACGGTTATAATTTTACCGTGGTCCATTCATCTGCCATTAATTTCAATTAATTTTTTATGGCCAAAAAATTAATGATTTTTATAAGAATTTTCATATTTAAAACATGAAAATTGATTTGTGAAAATTCAATGAGGACAGAGTGAATTTCGGCCTTTTTTTTTGCTTCAGTGATGCAAATCAATGAATTAGTTTTTAGGCCAACGTTTCAATTTGAAATTTGAATTTTTGGGCAAAAATTTCCAAAGAAAAAAATCAATTTTTTTCACATTTTATCGTGAATTCACAAATTTAATTTGTGAATTTTTCAAATGAAAAAAATTCATTTGTACCAATACGCCAACGCAAAAAGCACCTGGATATAGCAACAGCCATGAAATGCAAAGATTTTTAGTAGTTTCTGCTCATAAAAATTATTTGTCAATATTATCATTTCTAGTGAAACGATGATGATTTTATTAAATCCGAGAATTTTTCAGAAATTTTTTTCTCAAAATTGTTCCAAAATTTCAAGGGAATTCAATTCAATTCATTCAAATTTGTTTCAAATTTTAATATTTGACAGTTTTCTCGCATTTCTCAGGAATTAATTTTTAATCTAAAAATTTCATTTTCACAAATCTTATATCTTAGATTGCTTTGGATTACATAGTTTTTACTTGTTTTTAGGGTCGTTGATTCGTTGTTTGATGAATCAAATTTCATATACCTCACATTTGTCTTCATAATTCGTAACCTTATGCAAATTTACATCGAATTTTCGCAAGATTTCCCCTGAAAACAATAGATACAATCTCAAATCACTGGTGAAGACTCTTACGATTTCACACCGTGGCCGGTATTTTTGGCTTGAAAAATATTTGTGAAAAAGGCTTAAATTTGCTTCCTACGTTGTTTTGTTTTGTCAAATTATTATGCAACAACAACATTATTTATAATCAAATGTTTTATCTCGAAAGAAATAAATGTTTGAATAAAAATAATAATAATAATATAATTATGTGAATGAATCTAAAACGATTAGATTCATAATCATATATGTGTGTGGGGAAGAAAATTTTATTTTTAAACCTTGTAATTACATACATCGTTGGTGTGTTTGTTTGTGTGTATGTATGTGTATGTGACGCTGTTTAATTTGTTTTCACCTTAAAATAAGATACATAAAAAATGAATTAATGAAATGAAATACAATAAAGATAATCAGGCATTATTCTATTGTATTCATATCTTTCAACAATCACTTTTCACATCCTGGTCAAATCAGCAACCTAAATTTGGCCAATCCCGAGCGTGATCGGGACATTTTCACATTTTTCGTATCGTTATTCGGTTATGTTAAGCAAAACAGAAATTTACGATTGTAATGTGGTCGAATTGAATCTAATATAAAATATTTGTAAATATTTGCCCTATTTTTTCATTATTCATTAAATTTTATCGTTCAATTATCACACATATTCATAATTTGATTTACAAATTATTGAAAAAAATGTTTAATTAATTAAATCCTTGAAGCAAGAATTCAAGCAATTTTAATTATGATTAATTTTTTAATTGATATTTCATGATGGTGTAATGATGTACAATCAATTATTTGAATTAAGAATTTCAAATCTAATCAAATTCATTGTTTTTTTGTATTTCAATTTATTTCTATTTCAATGTATATTTTGACCTTATTTCTCTCTGTTAAATCATTCAATTCATTCATTGATAAATTTTTTGATTGAAAAATTTGATTGTTTTAAATATTTCATTCATTGATTTGTTTCATTTTCATTTATTTATTAACTTGAATTTCATTTATTTGAATGCACCAATAATGAAATAAATAAATAAATGGATGAATGAATGGATGCAAGTTAACATCCTTGATCCTCTTAGTATTGTTCACTATTTTTATTATTATTGTTATCATTATCGATACATGTCACTGAATAAATAAATAAACATTTCATTTCACCATTTTTTTTTTTTTTTTTTTGAATCAAATGTTTTCATTTTATATGAAAATATAATGATAATAACAATCTTAAGAATGTCTTAAGAAGGAAGTTGAAAGTTTCATTCATTTCATTTCAAATGAATCATTGACCATCAAAAAGTTAAATGAAACACATATACACTGTACTTGAATCACTTGTACAAATTATGACAATCTAATTGAGGAAATGTTCAATGTCTTTCATTCATTTTGATTCAATTCATTATTTGTATCAATAGTTACATTTATTAAAATTGTATTCGTCAAGAATTTTCAATGTATTTGTTTGTAATCGATCTATTTCTCAACGATGCATTGTTTTCGATTGTTCAATGGTTAATTGAACAATGTTATCATTTATTTGTTTTGTTTCATTTCTATTTCAAATTTTGTATATTATTAATTGTATCGAAATTTCTCTTTCATTAGTTTGTCGAAGATTATGAACCAACAAAAGCAGATTCATATAGGAAAAAAGTACAATTAGATGATGTTGATGTACATATCGATATATTGGATACAGCCGGCCAAGAAGATTATGCTGCCATTAGAGATAATTATTTTCGTTCGGGTGAAGGTTTTCTATGTGTATTTTCAATATCTGAAATTGAAAGTTTCGATGCTATACATGAATTTCGGTAAATTATCATTATTACTTATTCTATGTTCTCGATCAATTTAATAATAATCAAATTCAATAATAGGGAACAAATATTAAGAGTAAAAAATGATGATAAAGTACCATTCATATTGGTTGCAAATAAAATTGATCTCGATCAAAGTAAACATCGTGTCAATTTAGATAAAGCACGAGAATTGGCACAATCATGGAACGTACCATTATATCAAACATCGGCTAAAACTAATTATAATGTTAAAGAGGTAAGCCCCCTTTTTTCATTATTCAATGAATCATTTAAATAAAAAAATAAATTTTCATCTTCAAATAAAAAAAAAAAACAGGTATTTTTTGCACTGCTAAGAGAAATACATCAACGAAAACTGTCTGGACAAGAAATGTTCAAAGGAAATACAAATGTCATACAAGAAGAACGTTCAACTTGTTGTGTTTGTTTTTGAAAAATGTGGGAAAATAATATTAATTTTTCAAAACTGTCATCAAAGTAAAAAATTAATGGTCAACTGTCAAATAATCAGCGCACAAAGTGTAAATATAAATATTAAATGACTTCAAATGACTCACAATGAGATTCATAAATATACATTTCATACATACAAAACAATAATTTCATCAAAATTTTCAATTAATCATTCATTTTAATTATTCATTCATTCATTCATTTCAATCATCAAACATTTGCATCATCATAATCATTATTATTATCACTGATTCATCAAAAGTATTACATTATATTTAATTCATTGCATGTCTTTTGATTTTTTCTCTCTTTTTTTTGGTTAATGATCATCATTCAATCTCAATTATTCATGGTCAAATGATTTGATTCGAAAACACATGAGAAATATGAGAAACAAATATTTTTAAAAAATAAATAAAATTTTAAATAAATAAAAATAATTGTGGAATAAAAATTTAATAAAATAAAATATAAGATAAAATCATTTAATAAAAAATAATTAACAAAAATATTCGTACTTATTTGATTCATATGATCATCATGCATGTTTTGTTCATTTTTTCTTCAAATAATTAGCTGGAACATATCCTTGTTGTTTGGATTTATTTTCACATAGCCACCATTCTTGATTACCGCTCATATCTTGTTTACATAAAACATGAACTTCTTCATTATAATTCACTGATAATTGATTCGATCCTGATGATTTAAATGGATATGCTGCAAGATAATGATTATCATCATCATTGTTTTGGAATGTGGACGTAGAGGTTAATGGATCAAATTCATTCAGTTCATTGATTTTTTTACTACTTTCGGCAGTAGTTTTTGCTGATTCTGGGATTGATTCAAGGTTAGAATATTCAAATAATGGAACTGTTGAATAATAACGTGGCGTTTCTACTGGGATATCATCATTAGGGACTTCATCATAACGATTCATTTCCATGGTCGTTGATTCTTGTTGTTCCCATTGATTTTGGAATGGTGTTAATAAATTTTTCGGTATAAAACCTTGTACAAATCCACGATCAATATACCAACGATTATCATTACCATTTGGTTCTTTGTATTTGATAACACCAACCAAATCATTTTTGTTCACATTAATTTCGAGTATATCACATGGTTCGTAATTTTTCAGTACATTATATAAATTTTCTGCAGAATATTTCTTCATGAGTATTTTTCGATGAGATTCTTGTTGCATTTGATTAACAGATGATGATTGTTCAGCTTTACTGCTCGAAGACGGAGTGAATGACTGTTGATTTTCAGTATTTGGACCTATTGTTTTGATCGGCACGGCATTTTTCCATGTATTACTACTACGTTTTGAACCGAATCGAGGAAATGATGAAGTCGATGATGATGATGATGATGATGCATCTTGAAAACTACTTGTATGTAATAATGTAAAGTCTTTTAACATTTGTTCAAAATTTAAATTATATTTGATTCGAAATGTTTGTTCAATGTCAGAAAAATACTCAAATTTAGCATTATTAATCAGTGGCAATTCATATAAATCTAATTGATTTTTTGCCACTAAGCCAATAAAGTGTTTATATTCATACAAAAATTTTTTGATTCGATTTTCAAATATTTTTATCGATGTACTTGTTAAAATCGGCAACTCGTCTAATAATTGCTGATTTAATGCATCGAATGTATTTTTCAGCACATGTAAATTGTCAGAATTTGGTGCAAATTTCTTTAGGCCAGCTTCAAAATCTAAACGTTTATCATTACGTTTTTCGATTAATCGTTTTGGACTTGAAAATTTTTCCAATAAAATTACCAATGTTTTAATGACATTGTTTTCGATTGATTTTTTAAATTTATCAAACAAATCACGATATATTAGCAAATATTTTTGACGTATTTTTTCAAAATGAAAACGTGGATGATGACGAAAATTTCCATATTCATTGAATGATTCCATTGTTGACAATATTTCAATATTAAATTTAGATAATGAATCAAGGAATTCTTTTAAATTTTCAACAAATGTTCGGATATTTTTTTCCATTTCATTAAATGAACTCAATGCAGCATCATAATCTTTATCGATGACACTTGATGCATGAAATATTGTCGATAGGATACGATATTTTAACCGTGTACTCTTTTTCATCACTGAATGTCTTGATAAATTTCGTAACTTTTGGGCTATGGTCGGATCTTTTTTACGGCAATATTTTTCAATTAAATCTTGCCGCCGTTTATGTTCGTTGATACGAGTTGCAATATCGGTAATCATTTGTATGGCCATTTTTAATGGTTCATAATCAACATGATCATTTTCAGTATGTTTCAATAATTCATTCAATAATAATGGATATTTCAATATTCTTTGCACTGGTTTTATCCACATCGATGATAGATCAAAACAATTTGTTTGTTCTTGTATTCTTCCCAGGCAATTTTTGATATAACTTTGCGAAATTTTGTTTCCTATGAATAGAAGAAAATTGAAACATCTCTGGTCAATTAAAATTGACATATGAAAATCAATAACAAACCTTCATAATATTTCAACAATGTATGCATCGAATCATGATTACGGCAATATTGAGTGTAACTCTCATTGATTTTGAATTTTAAATCTAAAAAACAAATGCCAACTCTTTGATCATGATATGAACGATTATGGACATAATTATCGAATAATTTCAATAAATTTTTAGACACATCAATAATACTTCTCATGTTGGACAATAGTTTATCAACGTCAACGTTTACTTTTTTGGCTTCAAATTCACTTGATGTAAATACTTGATCACATATTTTCAATGCAAAACAATAATCTTTTTCGGTTTGTATCAATTCAGTTATGACACATTCACGCTGTCAAATAAATGAGGAAAATATTGAATATTTCGAAATGATAATCAATAAACATACCTGATTTTGTTCATGAGTTTTTTGAGATTTCATATTTGATCCATCAGTTTGATTTAACGATGTTTCATGCCCATCTAAATCAAATTGATAATGTTCTTGCTTTTCTTGTATTAAAAATTGATTAAATGTTGGAAAATAATTTGGATCACGTGGTAAAACTGGTGCACGTCTAACTGGTCGTATTTGCTGTTCAGTAGATGAAACTGTTGGCGGATTAGCATTGTTTGCTTCGATTTTTTCTTCTTTTTCGACATCAACAAGTTGTGGATAAATATTCGATGTTGATGCACTATCAGTTGGTGTTGGCGCTGTTGGTGTATTTTCAAAGGGTTGACAAAAATTCATATGTACAAAACCAACATTGCCCGAAGAATCTTTTGCTTCAATCCAATCAGTAGTCGTAAAACGTCTAAGCATTGTTATGATGTCACCGGTATGCACTTTTAGATCTTGTTCCATTTCTCCATCAAAATCATGAATAATTTTAGCAAATGAATTGGGTGGAAAATCAATAGCTTCAACTTGATTTTGATCATTTTGTTTCGAGTCATTTTGTTTTTGATCAACTTGTTCTTTACAATCGACAATGATTGATATGTAATTACGTGGAAAAAATCCTCTACGACCATCGATTTCGCCTTCCATCCAATCACTATCATAATGACGAATTAAACGCACAATCTGATCACGACGCAAACTTAATTCTGAATCATCTTGAGCATCAAAATCATACAAAACTCGGCCATATGGTTCCATTTCGTTAAACATATAGTTAGCATAACCATAAGCAACAGGTTGTGCGACTAATGAGTTCATCATAGCTGCTTCATATGATGGTGGTAAATCTTCATCTTTCGCATTGTTTTTGGTATAATCATCATTATTAGTGCTATACTCAGCAAATCCTGCATTTTTCGAAACTATGGAATCAGATCATTAATAATGATGTTTGTTCAAAAAATTTATGACTTACTTGGATAACCGAATATGTCAGCTGGAAGTGGTGGAGGACTGAATGATGGCGGTATTGGTGAGCAATTAATTGATGAATTATTCGAATGATTATAAGCAGCAACAGTGTCTGAATCATTAATTTTACTAACAAAATTTTTAGGGAAAATTCCACGAATTTTTCTTGACAAAGATTCACCTTCATAATAAAGTGGATCACTATCCTTTATGATACCTAATATTTCATTCAATTCAGGTAGATCAATTTCTTGCTCAAGTTTAGCTTCCATTGTTTTAATTACTTTAACCAGATATAAATATTTCTTTGAGTCTTCATAATTTAATGATGTCTTAATCACTTCTTTTTCAACTATTGAATCGCAATTTATTGAGTTGGCAACATTTTGATCATTATTAATATTTACAATGCATATTCCTTGTTCATCAAAAATGTAATCGGGAAGTAAATCATCTCGTAATTCCCAGACATATGTCAATGGAAATATTCCGCAATCGGAATCATTCACAACCAATTGATTTGTTGTCGGTAAGCGTTTGACGGAATTAACACGACAACCATTCCACCAATCATCATTAACAGCATAAAAACCTTCAACAGATAATGATTGAAGATTAAAAAAATTGAATAATCATAATAATTTCTTACCAATGATTATTTCATTGCATGAAAATCTTAAATCACCTTCTTCACAATTATTGATAAAATCATGTTTTGATATGTATAATCGTTGACTTTTAGTAATTCGTATATTATCCAATGCAAATCGTTCATTATTTTTCAATTCATGACAACAATCAATCGGTATACGTCCAATCTGTTTATCATAATAAACTTCATACCAATATTTATCAAATTTTCTAATCAATTGTACAATTTGACCAGGTTCAATTGTCAGCTCTTCATCGTCCATTCCTTTGAATGATTTATGAATCAACAGTAAACATTTTGAATCAGTCATTTTACTGATTTATTATAAATTATGAAAACTAAACAACGTATAAAAATCATTTGGTAATTTTGATTATGTTGAGAAAAATTTAAGATTATGATACTCAATTTGAGCAATTTTCTATAAAAACAATCAATCAATCAAACATCATTCAAACTACTTCAAATAATTTTGAAGAAATCAATTATTTTTATTCATAATTTGGACGATAATAATTGGAAAAGTTTTTTAATTAGCTTTTCCAGGGTCAAAATCATCATCATCATCAACAAACAGATAATATCAACAAAATAATGTGAGGCAACAATTGATGCATGTAAACATCATAACACTTTGAACATAAATATGCGCATGTTTTTTCTCTTTCGCGATTGAAAATGAAAAAATTTGTATACAAGTTTCATTCATTGATTATTCACTTCTTTTCATCAATTTTAATATATAATAATTATGAAAAAAATTAATGTATCAATCAATGTAATAATTATTAAAAAAAAACTAAGATCAATAATTATTGAATAAAATAAAATTTTGGAGAAAAAAATATCACAAAATCTTAGTTTCATTGATCTGCTATGGATATTAGTTTTCAATAGTCTTTATCTCTTATGAATAGTCTTTTTCAATTGATGATCTTTATCGTTGATGATTTTTTATCATTATGGAACAACAGCATTGACTTAGGGCTTTGGAAACCAAGATTTTTTATGCAGACATCATAATCACTTTCAAGTGTTGATCAATCAATTGTGATGATCTATCAAACCAATCAGCAACATCTGCGCTTCGTTTCATTCATTTCGTTTATATCCGAATCAGCTGCTATGGAAATGCCTCTGTAATTAACAAAGTTTATTAGAATTTATTCAAAAAATCATGAAATTGATTGACCATTCATTCACCTTGTAGCTGAGGAATTCAATGATCTTGAATTGAGTTGCTGTTGTGCTTCATTGAATTTGATCATTCCTATTTATTTAAAAGAAAATTATTTCAGAATAAATGTTTAAGAAAATACATACGTTTTGTTAAATCTAAAAATACATCATCTATACCGTAATTTGTTTTAGCTGATGTACAATAATGCGTAGCATTTGCTGTCGTTGCATAACTTTGTGCTTCCATTATTAAATTATTATTCATTAATTCTTGTTCGTTATTGGATAATAAATCAATTTTATTGCCAACAATTGTTATGCAAACATCATTTCCTAAAACTTTTCTAAGTTCTTTTATCCAAACTTTAACTTTTGCTAATGAATCAGGATCGGTTACATCATAAACTAATAATGCACCATTCGAATCACGATAATATAATGGGCCTACAGCATGAAATCGTTCTTGTCCAGCTGTATCCCATATATTCAGCGTGATCGGTATATTTTGTACATAAATATTTTTTGTCAAAAATGATGCTTGCAATGTTGATTGATTTGTTTCACTGTTTTATGAATAATTGATGAATAAACCAAGAATTAAACATTGAATAATCGATAATCTCTATTCATACCTGAATTTATTTTCAACATATCTCAGCACTAATGAAGTTTTACCAACACAACCTTCACCAAGTAGTACAATTTTAAATTGTTGTTGTTGTCCATGTTGACCAGTTTTTGGAAAATTTGTTGCCATTTAAATATATTGAATATTTTGATATCAAATTTCGTTTTTTAAAATTTGATTCTTAGTTGAAAATAAACACTTTAAATGTCTTGAATTTCGTAGAAAACGATGAATTCATTGATGATACATGCACCAAACAAAAGCAACAAAACACTATCAAACTGTTTTCATGAGCTAAAACAAAATGAATTTTGATTTTTGATTACAAAATTACGATTATTTTTGTTATTTTCTGTTTTTTTAAGAATGAAATACGTTTGTATATGGATCTTTGTTATCTTTGATTTATTTCTTTAAATTTTGTTTTCTTTGGAAAAACAAATTGAGTTTTTCAAAGAAAAATAAAAACCAGAAAAAAAATCAAAATCAATCGACTGATTTATTTTTGCGCAAAAAAAAATCAACAAATAAATAAATCAAAATTACATCATATAAACTTGGCATTTTTAGTGTTTTTCAATCAAAAATCGGACGAGACTCAACAGATGGCGGCACTAAAGGAGTTTTTTTTATCGAAATTCAAAATTCAAAATTTGGAACTTGAATTTTTTAAAATTTTTCAAAATTGAAAATTAAAAATTTTAAAAATATGAAAAATTTTAAAAATATGAGAAAATCCAATTTCCAAAATGATGATGATAATTCAATTTTGAATAATCAACAAGCATAAAAGATTGTAATTTGAAATTTGAATAAATTCATTCAAAATATATAATCACATTAGAATGAACATCAAAATTTGATTTTTTTTATTTATTACATTCCCATTTTACATACAATTCAATTTATTTTTACATTTATTTTTGGATTCAAATTTTTCTTCATTTTTTCTCTTGTGATTTCTCGCTCAGATTTCATTTTTCTTTTACATTAAACAGGAAATTTTGTCAACAACCAACCAACAACATCAACATCATTCGTAATTCTATTTATTTGAATGATTTGAATATTTTTGTCTTGTTTTTGGCCAAACCAAAAATGTAATGTTTATGCTACAACAAGACAAGAAACAAAATATTTAAATCAAAACAAAAATGAACAAATAAATAAATAAATCAACAACAAATGAATAATATAAAATCTTCAAATCAATGAAAATCAATCATTTGATTCAAATAGTTTTGAGATTTAAATATCAAAGATGTATAAATTCCATGTGTTTGAAACATGTATGATAATTTCATTTAATTCATTTGTTTTAATTTCCTTGCATTTATTCATTCATTTATTCATTTAATTATTTATTTATTCATTCATTCATTCATTTTATCTCAATGTTTGTGTTTCTATCTATTTATTCATTCAAATAAATATTCAACTTTGATAATTTTATCTGGTGTGTTTAATGACAAGTATTGAATAGATTGGAAATAAATTCCATTTCGCTATTATGATAAGCAATGAAATCGATGAATTTCAAACAAAATATCGAGAAAGAAACAAGAATAAAAATATTTGTCAGCAAAAATAACATGAAACAAAAAAAAAACAACAACGAGATAACAATAATAACGATTACAATAATATTCAAAAAAAAAAAAAAACAAAAACAACAACAAAAATTAATATCAAAATCATGTTTATCATTATTATCTCATATGTTTGATTATAATTAATTTGAATGAATGAATGAATGAATGATGACATTTTTTCTGAAATTTCCAAGTCTCTGCTATCTATAACAGTGCTTGGTATACCAATTAGAATTTTCATGTCATTGTTTATGTTTTCAAAAAAAAAAAAAAAAAAAAATGCCTTTGAATATTCAAAGAAATTCAAAGGAAAATGAAACAAAATAAGAAAATTCTGAAAAAGATGAACATGAAATCAAACAAAACATCCGGAATAAAAGAAGCAAAATCATAAGAAACCACGTAAACAAACACACACACGTAAACCAAAATTTAATCAATTATTATTCAAAAAAATTTTAAATCAAAAGTTTTTTAAAACAAATAATTTCATTTTTTTTCATTATTCTTCACTGTTTCATTTGGTTTGTATGTATAAATATTTTCAAATAAATAATATCGATAATTGAAAATGATCTGAAATGAAATAATAAAGTAATCAAAGATGTAAGATGTAACATAATAATTCTTGATAACAACAAATCGATCGATCAATCAAATTGAAATTTGAAATTTTTTAATAATTAACAACAACAAACGAATATAGATAGACATGGATAGCTAAACACAGCTAAACATAGATAGATCATTGTATACTAAAGATGAAAATCTATGAAAATCTGGAAAAAAAATGTTGGATTTTATAACAGATTTTTTTTGAACAAAAATTGAAAATTAAATGGCTTAAAATTACATAAATTCAATGAAAACAAAAGATAAAGAATTGAAAATCAAATAATTTAAATCAAAAAGTGTTAAAATTAAATCAATTGAATCATATTTGATTTGGTTGATTTGTGTGTGTGTGTGTGTGTGTGTGTGTGTTTATAGGTGTCCGTGAACATTGAATTAGGGTTTTTGGGTTTTGAATTGTTTTTAGGTTTACTTATTTGAAACAAATCAAATTATAGATAGAAAATGTATTAATGAAATTTAAATCAAAGAAATTAGGAAAAAAATCAACGATAAAATCAAAGAAAAAAATAAATTAAAAACTTTGTTATGAAAATTCATTGAAAATCACTGCACCATTTTATGGATTAATAATCAATAAATTATAATTATGATTGATTGTGATTGTTTTTATAAATGTGTATGTTATATGTCTTGTGTGTTTATAATTTATATTTATAAATTTGTGTAAAACATTATGTGTGTGGATATTGAACGGAAATTTATTCCATTTTCATTTCATTTTTTGTTTTTTGTTTTTTTTTCGGAATAATCAATTCTGATCAGGGAATCCAAAATTATTTTTACTGGATGGTGTCTTTTGATGAATCGATGGATTTATGGATGATGATGATGATATTGAATTGATGAATTTAATTATATTATGAATAAAAACAAAATCGCATAAACACACATGCACACAAAATGTATTCACTGAATTGTTTTATATGTGAAATATTGAAAAGGAAATGAAAAAACAAACGAAAACAAAACAAAAATTTATTCAATAATATCAATTATTCGAAGATATTGTGTATTGAATTTTTAATCATTTCAAATAAAAATATGATTAATCAATTCAATTCGATGGTCAATGATGGGCAATCGTCGATCCAAACGAAATTTCCAAACGATTCGAAATGCCAATTTATTCACCACCACCGGTACCACTGTTTCCACCTTCACTTGATTTACTGAAACCACGTTTCAAACCAGAAATAACTGAACCACCCATTTCGACGATACCTTTGCCAGCATTCACTACTGCATCGGCTCCTTGTTTGACCTTGTTTGTAGGATGAATTTGTATGTTTTTGACACAATCAATGGAGATTGATGATCATCGATCGAATCGAATCAGAGGAGAAAAGGGTTCGAAAAGAAATAGAAGAGAAAAAAAATAGAATTATTTTAATCAAGTTCGCTTGATTTGTTTCAGGTAATGGGAAGTTTTCCAGGGAATCAGGGAAATTGTTTGATTCTATTACAAAACATTTTAATCATGTTTGAAAATCTTATTAAATTGGTTTTATATTTTGCATTCAGTAATTCCATTTAATAAATCTCGGAAATGAAATTAAAATGAAAACAAAAATACGAGATTAATTTATCATAGCGTGAATGAATTGGCCAAACTTTTAGAATTGAAAATTTTTGATTCGTATCATAAATATGAAATAAAAAGAATAATTGTAATTGTGCAAGATGCAAGAATCACTTGCATCATCATGATTAATTGATGAAATTTACAATTATTCTTATCCATTATTCATAGCAAAGAGACTTGAATCATATTTGAATCATTATGACTGCCATTCATAATAAACTTGTACAATCAAATGTACTTGAAAAACATTTCGCCAATTACATTATCATCAATACGCATTGAAAAAAAAACAAGGACATTGTTGAATTCACAAGTAGACTGTGACAATCATTTGACAACAATGATGATGAGCAGCAGAGAAAGGATGAAATTCATTTTTCATTTTTTATGTTTGGGACAAATTGATTCGGGACAAATTCGGCCCGAAGACAATTTTTCCATCTCTCCATTCGGTACATTTGGTACATCATTATCACTGTGTTTTGATATATTCGGGCCCGGTTCGGGTTTTTTTCTGCATTTTTTCTGTCGTCGTATATGCAATCAGTGAATTAGGAATCAGAATCAAAGCCTAAAAAATTTTCAAACCCACAAAATACAAAAAAAATTTCAATGACACCCAATGACGTCAATCGGTTTGGATTCGGGTTTTGGGTATAAGTTTGGGTATAACACATATATATTAACAGCAGCAATCAGCAGCGAAAGCAATGAAGAATCAATGATTAAACAACAACAACAACAACCGAATCGTAGTCGTTTTTGTTGTTGGTGTTTGTTGTTATTTACAAAATATTTCGTAGAATTCAAACGTATTCCAAAGAAAATGCAATTCCAAAAAAGAATAATAAAGTCTTTCTAGAATCTAGATTGAAAATCACTTTTTTTCGGGAATCTGATAGTTTGAATTTTTTTTTATGGAAGAAGAAAATAAATTTGAATAAATAAACTAAAATGAAACTGAAATTAAATTTTCATTTTTTCTTTAAATTATCTGAGAATACATTTCTTTAAAATGTATTTTACAGATTTCTCGTATTTCTGCCTCTTTATTTTCATTTTGAAATGGTTCATTTATCATTTGATCAAATCAAAATGATTGTATCGACGGTAAATTCTCGTGAATTATGTGCATTTGATTGTTTGTATGATCAAATGCAGGCAAAATGCAAAAATGACTATGACATTATCATGAGATAACATTAAAATGAAACATCTGAAAGCAAGGAAAAAACATCTTCTTATGATTCATTTATCATTAGTCATTATTGGAAATAATTGTTAAATCAATGCGCGGTCGACATTCGGTAAAATTTTGGAAAAAATTTGATGCAAAATGATTAGCTTTTCGATGTTTGATGGTATTATCTATGAATGTGTATCAAGGTCTGTTTTATTTATGTTTTATCGATTGTTTATCGGTAAATTTTCTTCATTAAATTAATGGTAAGTGCATAAGACCAACCACGCATCTTATCATCATTATTATTAAGCTTATTAATGGTTAATTTAAAAATATTAAAATAATTTTTTTTTTTTTAATAAAAATGAATTCGATTCATTTCCATCATTTGAATTCTGATCAATTCTTTTAAATTTTGATCAATTCAATTTTCGATTCAATTCCAAAATTGAAAATGGAAATGAAAATTCAGTGTTTGACATTTACAATGAATGAATCTCATTATTTTGAATGGCAAAATGAAACGGAATTTATTGAAAATTTTCAATTTTCAATTTGTATTTTCACATTTAGGCATTCATTCAAATGAGTGTTTCAATTCAGTATTTATAGCTTCAATGTGAGTGCCTGCAAATCATCAGAAATGATTGAAAAAAAATTTGAATAAAAGTAATGAAATAAAATAAATAAATAAACAATATGAAATTTATGTTTCATTTCATATTTTTTTTTTTTTTTTTTTTTTTTTTTTGGAATCAAATTGAATTGAATTTGTGTTCAAATTTGAACAAATAAAATAATGGAGAAAACAATTAAATTACAAATAGCGATGAGAGAATGGAGGCCGAAAATACATAAACACTTGAAACTAGAAATATAATCAAATAATGTCAAATTACAATATTTCCACTTCCATTTCCAAACATTTTTTCTACATATTTCCAAATTCAAGCATATATATTGATGATTGACTGACTGACTGTCATTCGCTCAAATATATCAAATTCAAATATGAATATATCATGTTTATTCGTTGTTGTTTCATCTAAATAGAAACATATTCAAAAATATCTGATATAAAATTTCATTTCAATATTGACATATTGGTTTGAATTGGTTTCAATTTTGTTCATTTGGATGAATAATTTTTATCAAATTTGAATTTTGATACATTGTAAACATTATTTCATCAGATAAACAATGAAATATATGCGAAAAATTCATGAATATTTTGATGATAATTTCAGAAAAAAAATGAATTGAATTTGAATGGAAAATGAAATCAAATCTATTCAATTATGACACGGATCGCATAATATCAAATCATTTATGGTTGTTGTTGCCGTGTTTGTCAAGTAAAAAATAATTATCATAAAAAAATATATGGACAAAATGTGGACAGAAATGGAGCTAAGAACTACAACAACAACGACAACCAATGATCCTTGAATGTCATGTTGTTCTAATGATTTTGTTTTTTACAAAAGATATTTCATAGGTATCTTAGGTAGCATTATGCTATAAATTTACATAAATTAAGTGTAATGTATGAACCTTGTAATCAAGAATAAATCTCGAATTATCACGTACTAACCTGAAATGAACAATAACATTTGTGAAAAACAAAACAAAAATGAAATAATTCAAATATTCCCGATTTCAGTAGACAAAACATCCTGGTCATAAAATGATTGAGTAAACATTCCCACAGTATCGAAATCAGATCAAAGATTAACATCATGTCGATGATGTTATAAAATATTCCAAATAAGGTGAAATAACAATTAACAAAGAAGACAAAACATTTCCATGTAACACATTTAAACAGATTATGTAAACATTACCATAGCTGAATAACCAAAACATTTCTAAAACTGAATTGTCTAAACATTTCAAAACCCAAAACATATAAAAGAGCAAGCACAAACATTCAAAATTTTTGTCATGGATAGACCCTGGTCGTGTGAAGATCAGTAAAAGTATTAATTTTTAATAAAATAAAATTTCGTATTATGGCATTTTGAAAACACAAAAATTGTGTTAAGTTGATTGCGAGCAGCGCAAAATTTTACCCAGTGTGACTTGGGCTTTTTCGTGTTAAGCCAGCAAGATTTGAACATAGCGTGCCCGAAGCCACGAAGTTCAAATCAGAAGATAAATTCACTAGCGGCAATAGTGAACAAGAAGAAGAAAAATCCTCAAGGTGTCATCAACGAAGAAATTTTATTGAACGAATCAGTTATATTGAACATAGCGTGCCAGAAGTCACGAGGTTCAATCACAATATTATTTCATCAGCCGGTATCGGTGAAATAAAGTAAGACAGCCAGCCAAAATATTGAAGAAGAAATCAATTGCAGCATCGGGTGCTTGAAAAGCAGCAAGATTCGAACGTGATCGTTCAAATCATCAATATTAAATTATTTTCAGCAGTCAGCCAGTAAACAAAGAAACAAACTGGAAGAACCTAAAATTGGTTCATCAGCCAGTAAGCAAGGAACAAACCAGTTAAATTTAAAAATTGATTCATCAGTCAACAAACGTTCAAAATAATCAACATTATCATCAGCCAACAAAAGTGCACAAGTTAGTAAGTTACAGAAGAAAATTTATTCATTTCTTAGTATTATAAGAAAAGCAAGAAAGCAGCATCAACAAATTTATTATCTTCAGCCAAAGTTAAGGAAGATTCAAAGAGTAATTATCGAAACAAATAAAGTCTACGAATAACAAGGCCTAAAATCAATATAAAGTTATTAGTAAGTACAAAAAATTATTATTATTCAAAATATTGCCAGTCTAGACGCTAGGAAGGCCAGAAGCTGAAAAATCGAAATAAAAGAAATCTACAATGAATCTTTTAAAGGAAGACGAATTTGATAAATTTATGTGGTCAAAACTAACCGTGCAAGACGTTGAAAATTTTCGTCCAAAAGTCCTAAAACTA
The DNA here is from genome assembly GCA_002943765.1 of Psoroptes ovis. Taxonomy (NCBI): domain Eukaryota; kingdom Metazoa; phylum Arthropoda; class Arachnida; order Sarcoptiformes; family Psoroptidae; genus Psoroptes; species Psoroptes ovis. Next base: position 3,397,848 of record PQWQ01000003.1, on the reverse strand, counting down.
ATTGATGATGCAGACGAGGCCGCTAAAGATGGAACTAATTTGCATTCCCTTATAAAAAGAATATACAAAGTAGAAGCAGTTGCAAAATTCTATGCTTATCAATGTAAGATACTAGGAATTCCTTATCAAGAAGATTTGGATTTTGAATGTGACCTAGATATAAAATATTTTATAAACCAAGAATATGATTGTAAAGTATCGCATCTCAATCGTGTTTTGAATGAAGCTGAAGCCTTATTAAAACTATTCAGGGTAGACGATTTAAAAATCAGGAGAGTAAACTCAACGGTATTGAAAAAATTTGTAAGAACTTCAACCAACGTCGGATATAAAGACGAATCCAGCCAGGCTACTCCGTATTGCTATTTTTGTAACAGCGGTTCTCATAACTCGATTGAGTGTCCCCGACCAATGCGTACAGATGTTCGAAAGCATATGGTAAAAACTTGGAAGCTATGCCGAATTTGTTTAGAATCTGGACACCCGGCTATTATTTGCAAATCGACAAGAACATGTGCAGATTGTGGAGAAGATCATCATGAGTTTATATGTCCATACCCAAGCTCAACAGATCCTTCTGAAAGGAAAAAATCTAATAAGCCAGCTTCGCAAGGTTCTTCTTCCCGTAAGTCGCCGAAGAATAAGCAAGACGCTTAACAAAGCAAGTAAAATTATCATCAATATTAAGCTAAAGAAGACAGAGCAACAAACCTAATAGAATCATCACGCAGAAAAAAAAAATTCTTTTGTAAGTCCAAGCAAAATAATAATAAATCATTTTCTCTTTCACACAAAAAAAAAACAAAAAAAAAAAAAATTTATCACCGAAATTTATGACAATATTATGACGACAGACAACAATTCACACAATTTAAAAGAAGTTCTTAGTCGAATAATTTAGTACATCTTCGTATCGGAAGAATATCGAATTAAATTAAATAAAATCAACGAAGTTATGAAAAGGTTCACCTTTATTTAAAGAAATTTATTGTAAAGATCCTCGCATTATCGAAGTGAGCATCCCAGCACATTCCGAATCATCAACGACTTGTTAGCAGAATTTCAAAGAAGCACCAAGGAATCTGGATCTAGTTTAAAGATATTGAAACTATTGATCACAGAACCGAATAATTTCCGTTTCCCGGCCAAGCAGATTTTTTAGCGAGGGAGATGTAATGTATGAACCTTGTAATCAAGAATAAATCTCGAATTATCACGTACTAACCTGAAATGAACAATAACATTTGTGAAAAACAAAACAAAAATGAAATAATTCAAATATTCCCGATTTCAGTAGACAAAACATCCTGGTCATAAAATGATTGAGTAAACATTCCCACAGTATCGAAATCAGATCAAAGATTAACATCATGTCGATGATATAAAATATTCCAAATAAGGTGAAATAACAATTAACAAAGAAGACAAAACATTTCCATGTAACACATTTAAACAGATTATGTAAACATTACCATAGCTGAATAACCAAAACATTTCTAAAACTGAATTGTCTAAACATTTCAAAACCCAAAACATATAAAAGAGCAAGCACAAACATTCAAAATTTTTGTCATGGATAGACCCTGGTCGTGTGAAGATCAGTAAAAGTATTAATTTTTAATAAAATAAAATTTCGTATTATGGCATTTTGAAAACACAAAAATTGTGTTAAGTTGATTGCGAGCAGCGCAAAATTTTACCCAGTGTGACTTGGGCTTTTTCGTGTTATAAGTTTGTCATAAATAGACTTGACTTACCACTTGACTTGCTTGCTGCGTGAGATTACCGATACCGCCACCAAGCAGATTGCCTGGACCAAAACCAAGCTGATCGGATGATGCTGATGCTTCATCTAATTGTGCATCCTTCAGGTCATATTCGGCATTAGTACCGGGCGCAGTGGCTGATTGACCACTGCTGGTATTCGTATTTGAAGATTGATCATAATCAAAACTTTGTGTCATTGACATTTTTAATTTTTTATTTATTTATTTATGATTATTTATATCAATATTATTAATTAATTTTTCTTCTTGAATAATCTCAAGATATGATTAACAATCTGCTGTAATAATAATGTAATCTAATTCGCAATCCATGTTTCATACATTGATTTATTATCATTATGAATTAATATCATTTGAAAACATATTTTTTTAAGTGCAATAAAACAAAAGTAATCAACGAAAAAAAAAAAATAAATGGTCAATGTCATCAACAAGGTCATTATTTGAATGTTGTTGTTGTAGCATTTTGTTTACATGTTTTAAAATTATATAATATAATCAAATTTCATCAATGATATAAATAAATAATATTAAATAAACGCACAGACACGTATCCATCCATCCACATTCATCATCATATGATTTAATGAGTTTCGATCAAACGAAATACACACAATTCAATATGTATCCATGTTGAATAATAATAGCAACGATGATGATGATAATAATAATAAAATTATTATCAAAATTTTATGTATGCAAATATTCATAAATTAAACAATACATAGATGAATCAATATGGAACAATTATTATTATGATTACAACGATGATGATGGTGATGGTCGTGGTGCAAAAACAGCAACAACAACAACATTGTTTTATATCAAATAATAATATCAATATCGATGGTAGTATTAGGCAATGGCGATGAGATTGGAATGAGATCGAAATAAATTTATAAATAAACAAACGAATAAATTACAAATTAATCCAGAAAAATGAATTTAATTTATTTTTCTTGGATTAAATCAAAGAAAATTTATCATTAATAACTCACCTATTTTAAGCTGGATTATTATTATTTGTATATTTTCGTATTACAATCAATAATTTAATTCATTGAATGAGATTTGAATTATTTGAAAATATTTGACGATAATAATCTTAGAATAAACTGATCGAAGAAAAATAATGCTGATATAATCAGAAAAACAAAAACAAAATTCAATTCACAATTTATTGTGTATGTCGATTAATAAATTTGATACATTTGCAAAGCAACAAAATTTTATATTTTGTATTTTGTATTATTTATTTATTTATTCAATATGTTCATGTATTTTGATAAATTGATTCAATTTTTCAGCGTCAGTTTGTTAAATATTGAATAATAAAATATTGAAACAATAAGAAATTTGATCGAGCGATTTTCGGTTGTGTAATAAATTAAGAAACAAAGAATGAGTGATGATTATTATCAGTGATAATTATTCAACAGAAATATATTCAATCAGAAAACAAAATGAATAATATTTTGCAGCAGTTTCAATTGAAAAAAAATTGATTTTTTTTTTTTGTTTAGTTCTTGGTGGTAAAAATAAAAACATGAGAAAAACATGAAAAAATATGAATCAAAGTTGTTTGATGTATATGAATCAAATCAAATATGAAAGGAAAAAATTTTCTTCTATTTTTTCTTCTTTGAAATTCAGATTCAAATTCAAAGAAAAGAAATTATTCATTCATGTTCATATTCATTCATTCATTCATTTATACATTTATGATTATAAATGACTCTTTGTTCTATAGATGTGATATATGCTTCGGAATAATTATCATTATCATCATTATTATGCGAGATACAAAATCAGTCAAAGAAAGCAAGAGTGAAAATTGGTTGCTGTGGGTGAATATTTATATATGAACGTTTTGGACATGAAAATATTTGGAACATTTTTTTTTTTTGGTCAGAATCAAATGAAGAAAAAACAATGGATCATATAGCACGAAGTATTGAGAATTACGCTGTGGTATATATTGGCTATATATCGACATTTTTTTGTTCCTTAATTTTGGTAATTTCAAATTTCCAACGATTCTTCAATGGCTAAAGAATAATTCCGCTGATGGAACCCTGTGTTCTTCTATATATTCGACTGGAAAAAAATGTCTTGATGGAACTTTTTTTTGGGGAGAATTTCGGGACCAAAACTTTGAATCCAAACGAATTCCACATACACGACGACATTGAATCATATATTACGATGTGGGATTTGTGTGAATTCAAATGCAGAAAATTGACTGCTAAAACAACTCGGTTGTCGTTGAATCATATAGAAATTATTATATTTAAATATTGAACAAATTCCTAGGTTCCTAGCTGTTTTAGGCAAAATCCAAAAAAAAATGCTGTCAACTACGAGACAAATAAACTAACAACGAAAAAAAAATCGATCAATGGTAAAAAATAATGGTAACGATTCATTCATATTCAATGATAATAATAATAATAATGATGATGATGATGATGATTATGGAGATATCACACATTATTATTTATTATTATTATTATTATTTCTTCCATTACATTTTTGGTTCTCACAATTTACATTTTCCAATTTATTTTTTTGTGGGGTTTATTTGGGTACATTAGTTTTAGTTTGGTTTGGCCAAGGTCAAATGAAAATAATGATAATAATAATAATAATGAAAATGAATTTATGAGAATAATCATAATACAAATAATAATAATGAAACTACAAATACAATTCTTGTCCTATATAAATTTGAGAATAAATGTTTTAAAAGTCTGAAGAAATGTATTTTTTAAAAAGTCTGATGAAATATTTTAAAATATAAAAAAAAATTGGAATAATCCAACAAATCATCGTATACAACAAATATATATGATGTGATCATATACACACACAAACACACACACATGATCATCATAATCATAAATAGCCTTATTTGGCGTGAAAATATATTTATAATAATGATGATGGTATTAACAATATCAAAAAAAAAAAAAAAAAAAAAATCCATTTAAACCGTTTCAAATTTTAATTTTCAACAATTTTAATTTTAATTTTCGGAATTTTTTTAATTTGAACCAAGGGAAATTTCAATACATGGAAATTCTTGGTTTGTTTAAAAATTGGTTCCATTTAGGCTCTATGATTTGTTTGTTTTGTTTGTTTTTGAATTATATAAAGTGTTCCAGTTTAAAATTATTTGGATTTCCAGAAAAAAATTTGAAAAATACTGGAACAAATTTGATGAAAACATAATCTTAGTAATAATCTGAGGCAAATTTCTCGGGAACCGTTGAAAGGCCTAAAAAAAACATCTCAAAATACATGAAAAAAAAAAATAATCCGATAAATAAATTTTCCATTGAAATTTGTTTTCATGAAAACTTTAAAGTTTTTATTTTAAAATTTTGAAAAATTTTAAAACAAAAATTCGGTCAATTTTCGTTTACCCGTACAATAATACCAAAATACGCAAATACCATCGATTTAGACAAGGTTTTTTTGTGTTTGAAAAACATGATAAAACATGTAATGTTTAACGACGATGATAGTAATAATAATAAAAACATTTAAGAAATTAAAGACAACACAATAACGATGATAATAATAATAATAAAAGAAATTTGTGTTCAAAATGAAAAAATGCATCATAAACAAATATTTATTTTCAAATGAATGAATAAATAAATGAGAATAAATAAACTGACTGAATTAATTGAATGAATTTTAAATGAATGAATGAATGAATCTAATTGTAAATGAAACAATTCATGTTCAAGCAATGTTAGAACAATGCTGGAGCAATATTTGCATCATCACCACGATAACCATTAACAACGACAACGATTATTATTATCGTTGACTAAATATTGTCCATTTTTACAATTGTTTGGTCAATTTTTCGAGCAAAATTTCTACTTTTACAATGACAGTGGTGGCCAAATGGTGGTTTAATCTGCAAAAATTCATCGGTTTGACAGCATTCATCGTCATAAGTTTCAATTATTCATGAAAATATAAGAACCTTCTAACTAAAACCAGTTGATAATCACTGAAAATGCGAGAAGACAATAATGAATTCAGTAGTTTTTCTCTAAGAAATTGCTTTAAGTGTGTACACACATCAATAAATGATGAAGATATTAAAAATAATAACCAAAATGAAAATGAAAATAAATTGAAAACCAAATTAGATTAGATTATGTATGATGAAAATTTGTGAAAAGAAAAAATTTAAAGCATTTTTTTAGTCAAAACAAGTTGAACATGGAGTTTTTCGATGGCAATCATTTAAAATGATTTGGAGACAAAATGGAGACGAATAAGAAACTGAAACGAAAAACAAATTTGATATTTGATATGACACAGAAAAGAAAAAATTATTATCTCTTGATTTTAGAAATTCTTGGCTTATTAACACAAACGAACAAAAAATGTCAAATTGAATTCAACTTTTTTTTTCCCCGAATAAAAATTGATTTACATAAATTATTCAATTCAAAACTTTCTGTCTCATAAATGTCAATTGTCAATTTTGTATTTTCATTTTTTCTCGATCAAAACTTGAAAAATGTCAGAAAATGTTTGACATTTATGATGGTATCAATATTTATTGGCCAGAAATGAATCGAAAATTTGAAACGAAATCGAGAGGAAATTCGGGCCAATTTCAAACTAATCAAATGGTCAAAAGTAAAAGTAAATCATCATAATTTATCGATTTTCCCGAATCGATGTTTTTTTTGATCGGATAATTTTTTTCGCTATTGGCCTACAATGACCATCGTTGAACACATGATAATTTGTAATTATGGCCACAATAATGGCCACGATGATTTCAAAGAATTTTTATCGATCATTTCCCATGTATTTGTTTCTGGCTGATAAAATCAGAATTCAATCATTGATGTTTGATTATTGGGAAAATTTCATTTTTGCAGAATGAGAGATGGACCACATGGTCGATATATAAATGGAAAATTAATTTATTTTTCCAAAACGATCAAATGTCATATGACATTTTTAAATTTTCAACCAAAAGAAATATAAATTGTTTTTATTTTCGAAATGTTTAAACGAAAAAATTCCGTTTTTGTTTTGATATTAATCTTGCTCATGATGATGATTGATGATTCAATTTCAATCAATGATTCTGGCATCAAAACAACAACAGTAGTGACCGATCAAGCAAAATATCTGAGTCAATTATTATCGAATACGGATCATAAAATTAAATCCAATGACGATGATAATAATGTATATGAATCGATTAAAGATAAACATGAACATGAGCGAGAACAAGAAGATGAACAAAAAGTTGATAATAATGAAATAAATGATTTCGCTGCTGATAATAACAAAGATGATGATGATGGTCACATACAAATTGCTGTTAAGAGTAAACGTCGCTATGAATATATACCATTACATTATGATCGTGATGATAATGATGAAGAAGATGAAAACAATGATAATAATGATTTAGAACAAAATCAAGATCAAGATCGACAAAGAAAAACACCACGAATGATTGAAATAGTGTCCGATACGATGCCATTACGATTACATTTTAAATCACAATCGGCCGCAATTGTTGTAACGCAATCACATATGTCACGTAAGAATTTTTCTTTTTTGAAAAAAAAGAGATTAATTTTTAAGAAATTAATCTGATTTGTTCTCATATTTATTTATTCTTTTTGGAACAAATAAATTTATGTTTGTCAATTGTGCATTTGTTTATAGCACCAATGAAACCTATTGAAGAAACAATAACGATGGACGAGCCATATCGTTTATCACATAAAGCATATAAACCGATTGTACAAGAAGTCAAAGAGTATATACAGCCATATCGAATTATAACTCAAGAACTAAATCCTGTCATCGAAAATATTCGTACGATAATACCGAAAGATAATGATGTTAATCACAAACATTTGTTACAGAAAAAATGGACAAATGGACATTATTCAATGAATGATAATCAAAATCGTTATAATAATGATGATAATAAAATTAATGGGCCACGTTTTTTTGAACGACAACAAAAACGACATACACTATTATCATCAAATGATCATCAAATCAATTATGACAATCTTCAACGAACGAAGACAGGTGAAAGTCAACAAAACGGAAAATATCAAACAAATTATATGAAACAAAATATATTTCAAATAAATAACAGCTTTCAAAGAAAGCCATTGGCTAAAAATTTATCGGAAAACAAACATAATCAGCAAAAATATAGTTTACCATTAATTGAATCATCGAGTTCATTACATCGAAATGTTTATATTCCAAACGAAAATGTTGCAACAGTCAATGACATTTATCTTAAAGGTAATTTATATTGTGTTCACATCTTAATCATTTATCTTTTTCTTATCTTTATTTCTTTCAAACACATGTAAAAATTTTTTTTATATTTTCCCTTTCTCATTATCAATGCTAGATGATTCAACAATAATCAATAGAAAAATGGATAATATTTTGGACAAACAAGCAACAATTCCAATGAATAAATTATGGGAAAAACAATATTCAAATAATCGGATGAATAATGATGATGATCATAATACATTCGATACAATGGCAATGTTGATGATGAATGCACGTACAATTGCAAATGACCATGACCATGATTATCATGATAATAATAATAATAATCATCATTATACACATTTACATCATTCTTGGCAACCATATCATCATTATTATCATCATGATCATCATTATTATCCAATTGAACATTATATCATTGATCATCATGAAAATGATGATCATGATGATGACAGAATTATGATGGATTATTGAATAAATCTGTTAGGGAAAACACGTTGGGAAATCAAAGCATGAAATCAATCATAAATTAACATATCAATGAAGAGATGCGTGACAACAACCTTAAACAACAAAAAACAGCAACAATTATCATCAATCATTGAATAGAATGATTATTTTTTGACCAAAATTTGATGGAAAAAATTAAAATATGATAAAATTTTTGCATACAAAAATAAATATTAAATACACACGTATTTTACAAGGCAAATCAAGAAAAAAATTCCGAAATATTTTAAACAAATTTATATGGATAATTTCTTTCTTCAAACAAAAAGTTAAAAAACAAATTTTCTGCTTCATTTAATTTTCAATTATCATTTATTATTATTATTATTATAATTATCACCGATTATCTATCTATATGTAACGCATCATTTAATAAATCAAATTTCATTTCATTTCCATTCAATCATTTTCAATTCAATTCAATCATATTTCGATTAATAATTTTATGAAAAATGAATGATAATTGATCCAAAAAAAATATGATTAACAAGTCGTTAAAATTTTTTTAATAATTTTAATTATTTGTTTTTGAAAAGTTTTAATTTTTTTTTAAAAATCAAAATAAACAAACGCAACAACAAGGCTTAAAGATATAATAATGTTACAATAACAACATTAGAGTTGATAACAATGATTAAAAGTGAGAAATTTATTAAGGGCAAGTATTAGCAAAGTATTTAAAATCGTTTTGACAAAAAAAAATTGCTCTCACTAAATCGTGATCAGGATCGCGATTGTGGATTTGAAATTTTCAATTTTTTAAATCCAATTGATTGATAATTAAAATTTTTTCAACGACACTTTACAATTTTTTGAAAATCATGAAAAAATGATAAATGATTTAAATATTGAAAAAAAAATGGATCACTTGAAATTGTTTTGAGGAGTAACCTGCAGCCGTTTCCAGCATAATCTTCAACGATAATAATAATCATCATCATCAGCATTTAATCGATTAAATCATCATGGATGATTGAATCAAATAAAATTTAATAAAGAAAAATAAATAAATAAATGAAATTATTGATTGAATCAATCGATTGATTCATTCAATCTTTTCTGATTCAAGTTAAACACTTATTAAATCAAAATAATCAAAGGTTATGATAACAATAAAAATGATTCTTATATTTTTCCCGTATAATCATTATTATTATTATTATTATTTTAAAAGATTATAAAGATTTCAAGTCAAATCAATGAAATAATGATGATTCACATGAATCATTTCGTTCTCTTTCTCTCTCTTTGATCAAATCGAGAAAAAAAATTCATAGATCATTTATATGGCACGCAATGATCCATAATGAGCAATGGCTAATTTTAGATAGACCAAAATCAATAATTTACTATCAATTCAATGAATTATTTAAAACATTTATAATTAATTTAAATCAACGAAAAAAAAATTCTCATAAAATTTCAGAGTGTTTTTTGAATCATTAATTTACTATCCATCAATTAATTCGACTTGAATTGTGAAAAAAAAAATCAAAATGAACATATAAAATTGACAAATTAATTATTTATGCTTCGCATCTTCATTGTGGACATATAAGAAACTGATCAAATTGATCATTAATAATTGATTGAAATTTTATTTCATTAATTGGCATTTGCTTTGGTATTTATATTCATTCTAAGGCAGTGATTCCCAAAGGAGTAGGTTATAGTCCCAAAAAGTTGGGGAATCACTGTTCTAAGGTATCAAAAAAAGTTTGCGCATCTTCAATACAATTAAATTTAATTACAAGATGATTTACAACACACAAACACTGATACATTTTGTTCATATAAATTTTTTTTTGTTCTTCTTATTAATACAAAATACTCTAATACCATACACAAGAAATTATGTTCAAACATTTCCGTGATTTATTGGAAATGAATTTTTTCTTTTAAAAAAATTTTTTCTCAAAAATCTTAAGATCAAATGCTTAACTGCTCAAATCGTTTATTAATTTTTGCTCAGATAAAATCCAAAAATTTTTTTTTCAAAATTTAATTGCTACAATTTCCGATCTTAAGTCGATTGGATTTTATCTTTTGGATTTTTGATGATCATATCACAAATCAAACGAGATATGATGACCTCTGAATGAATGACGGACACAACAAAACAACAAAAACAACGACCACCGCACCTATCAAAATCAAATCTATCATATATATGTGGATGAAGAGAAGGAAAAAATTGTAATTTATCTGATTAATCTTGAATAAACTAATGAATTAGTGGATAAATGGATGGAAATTGATTTTGCCGATATTTTTTTCTAATTGACCGTACAAATATGAAATCAAAAATAAATGAAAATCAATGAATGAATAACACAAAATATTCATTTGAAATTAATTACATAATTAATTCACATTTATTTCCACTTTCAACTATTTTTTTTCTGCAGTTTTTTATCAATTTCGGCTTCGATATTTGTTCATATTAATTCCTGTCGAAATTTATCAACAATTTTTCAATTTTTTTAGGCTAAAACAGCTAAAAGATCAACTTTACATATGATCAATTGATAATTGGTCGATTTGTACGTTTATTTTTCAATTTTTTTTATCAATTTAAAAGTAAATTGAAATTGAAAAATTTGAAATTAATTATTTCAATTTCTGTGTGGATTTCATTGATTGGATTTTTCAATAATTTTTTCTTGGATTAAAAATGTAATAAAATTCGTGATCAAAAGGCGCCTATGAATGAAATCATTAAATAATCAGTTTGTAATCACAGTTGATGCACATTTCAAATGCACCATTAAAGGTTATACATTTCATTTCAAATGTGAAGTGTTTCGAATTGATAAGTGTAACGTTTTTGATATGTGTTTGTGTGTTACACATTTACATCCGAAATATTGAACTTTAAATCGTTCATATTTCATTTTTTTTCAATTTCAATGCTACCGATTTCACTCTTTCACTCATTCAATTCATTACGATTGATATCGAAAAACCAATTATAAACGATAATTATACGATACCAAGTAATACATTTTTGACTTGGGTTCAATCAAATTTTCATTATGTTTCATTATTGTTATCATTTTTTGCCCTTTGTTTGATTGCTTCGTGCACTAGTCAATGCATCTAATTATTCAATCAAATTTTTTTTTTCTTTTCAAATTTACACATTTGAAAATACAAAAGAAAATTTTGGTCCAAAAAAAAAAAAAAAAAAATAATAATGGAAAATGATATCAATTGTCAAAATAATAGCAATTCTAGGACTCATTTGAACCGGATTTTCGAAATTAAATTCAATCGAAATTGAATTTTCAAACAATTGAATTTGAACAATTTTCAAATTAAATTCAAGTGATTCTCATTTAATTTGAATTTGAATTTAAACTAAAAAAAATTTGATCGGAAAATTCATCGACCATTCTTGTCGGAAAATGAATGTTTTCATTCATGATATTTGTGATATGTTTTTAAATAATGCAAAGATTGTAATTAATGATCGAACAATTAGGTGTCCAAAAAGTTTTTGCCGAATTTCAATGGACATTTTCATTGTATAATTGCGGACAAACTTATCGGACAACCGTTAATTATTCAACAAATGCTTGACAGAAAGAAAGAAATTAAAGACAAATGAATATGATAAATGATAAATATCAAATGTCATTTGTATTTGTATTCGTATGCTCATGTGAAAAAAAAAATTATGACAATTTAAAGTTTTAATTTCATTACATTATGATAATTATTAATTTTTATTATGATTATGATTATCATAACAACAATTTAACAAGATAATGGTGTGAGATTAATACAATCAATCACTGTATATCAACAACAACAACAACAACACGAAAACAACGAATTGTCAAACATGTTTTTTACAGTATTTAACAATGATATTTTTTTCATTTAATTTCAAATGTAAATAAATTCAAATGTATTTTTCATTTGAAAAAAAATGAATGAATAAATAAATGAATAAATGTGATTACATTTGATCATAATTTAAATGTTGTCTTGTTGGGTGTAAAAATGAGAAATGTTTGTTTTTTCTTTGTTGAATAATTTCTGAGGATTTTCCCCATTCGTTTTGAACACTTTTACCGTTTTGAATATTTGCAATTTAAACAATTTTACACACACATAATAAACACATATAGATACAAACATTCATGCACCAATGTGTAAACTTTAAACACATATTTAAAAAAAACACTAATCATCAAATATCTTTCGGGTATGATCACTCATTTGAAGATATACCTTGAAGATTTTTTTTTTTTTTGGAAGACATCAGGAAAATGAAAATAATCACATTTATCTTTGAAACACTTGTATCTTTCAACAACATTTTGGAGAAAAATATCAGATAAATAAAAAAAAGGAAAAGAAATAAATGATAATCATTATCATTGAATTCAAATAAATTATACTCGAAAAAAAATATGAATTTAAAATGTTTCAGATATTTTTGATTCGGTTAATCATATGATTTATTCATTTATGTATCAAGAATAATACCTTTTAATGTTGTCGTATAGCATTATATATCATTCGGAGACATCATACTTGGTCGATATATTTTTTATTCATAGGCAAAAGTTGAATGTGTCAAGAGTAATTTATCAATTATCGCATAACTTATTTGTCAAATAACTAATTCACACTCGGACACACACTTGGAAACATGTCCTATGTGGTATTTTGTATATCTACGTTTTGACAATCATGTCGAGCAACAGGTTGCTGCTTCAGTCGATTTTTTGAAAAATTTTGAATTTCTTTTCCCTGCATAAATTGAGCATTGAATCAACATTTTCAGTCAATTTTCAGCGAAAAATTTGAGACGAATTTCAAAATTTATTTTTGATCAAATTATTCAATTTCAATTTTCCATACTCAAAATATTTTCTCTGGCAAATTTAAATCATTTGTAATATGCAATATTGAATTTGATAATAATTATTCGATTTCATTCTATCTTTATCAAAATGATAATAATTAAAATAATCTTCATCGACATCATCATTGAAAATAATAATGCTTAACGGTCAAGGTTGAATGTGATATGCGGTATGATGCTGATGATCATGATAATGTTCATCATCGTTTATGATTTAAATGAATAGATAAATAAATAGAAATAAACAAATATTTTTTTTTGCGTAGGATTTCGCAATAATAAGATTAAATCGAAGATTTTTATAAAAATTTATCTTTAAATTCCATAAATTTAAGTAATTTTGAATTCAAATAATTGAAATTGAGGCAAATTAAATCAATTTGAATGAATCGATTGATTGGCCGATCAATCGATGATGCATTAGCCAAAATCTAAAACAATTCCATATTTCCAACAATGATGAATTTCAATGGACAAACATCGAGCCGATCGACGAATTACAGATTAAATCATCTTTGGATCATCAAAATCCAAGAAGAAGGAATGCAATTAAAAATTTTCAATGATGAATTCGACTTGGAAAAAACCAAATGAAATGTTATGAAAATAACAGAACAAAACTAAGCATCGAATCGAATGGCATCCATTTAAGGAGTTCACGGATTTGACATAATTTGATTTTGTTTTTGTTTTTATTTTTATTTTTTTCTCATAATCAAAAGCTGTCGATAGTGATAATGGTCAAAAATGTGTGTTTGTAGAAATTTCAAATAATAAAAAAAAAAACATTTGAAAGTCTCGTATTTGATTTTATTTTATTTGATCAAATAAAATACAAATAAACAAACAAACAATCTCTGCAATTGATAATTACAATTTTTTTTTGGAACAATTTTTGGAACAAACTGAAAATGAGTTAATTAGATTTTCATTATGTTTTATCAAATGAAAATAATCTTTTCATTTTCATTTTGATTTGTTGGATTTAGATTTGAGAAATGAAATGAAAATCTCATACATTCATTTTGTTAATTAGTTGAAAGTTATGTGAATCAAAGAAAAAAATATAAATAAAAATAAAAAAAAATCAGATTATATCAAATTAAAAACAAATCTTAAATCTCGTTGCTTATTATTTATTATCATTTCTCATTGATCGATACGAACGATCGCAAATTTTAGATTGTAAATTAATAAATTGGATCATTGAAACTTTTTTCCCTAATACCTCTCTCTTTGAAACTTTGAAAAACTTTAAAAATTAATACAAAAATCAATCAATATTTGATCAAATTTTTATTAATTTGATGACGAAAAAATTCAATTTGTGATTATCTTTACAAAATTTTAGTTCCAAATATGATTATTATTTTGTCTATTATTACAAAATAATTGGAAATTTTCAACAAATCTTGTGAACGCTTGGAGCACCAGACATGATTTTGGCGTGTCAAACTTATACAAAAGGGTACACCTCGAAGCTTTTCGATTTGAATTTTGTAATTATGAAAATTCATAATTACTATTCAAATTAATTGTTAATCGAAAGCATCGAAAATCTTTGATTATTATTTTCAAATCAATAATTGAAAATATTTGAAAAGAGACTTATGAAGCTTTTGGAGCTTTGAAAGCTTACGGGCAAAATGGCAAAAATTTATGAATAAAGAAATGACAAAAGAGAGAAATATCAAATCATAATTAAACATTTGTAGACGTTATCACGGTGCACACACACACAAACACACAGGCACGGGCGCCAACCTCATGGTGGAACATGCAAAATGCATACATTCAAAACATATTTGTCCGCACACACACACACACACCCGCCGTACAAACAAGAAAAGAGACTTTTCAATCAAATGGTTGGTGGTACAGCAACAGTTCCACACAGTTCCAATTGGTACTCTTTTGTTTTTTTGTTTGACGATTATCATTATTATTGTAAATTGAGCTAAAATCATACAAAAATTGTTCAAAATATTGATATAATCATCGTTCGTATGTATCCAATGTTTTGTAAATGGAAAATGAATAAATGAAAATAAATATTTCTCAACATCCAATCATATTTATATTTCAACGACTATTTAAAATGTAAAAATGAATGAATGAATGAAAATATTTCAAATTTCATTCATTTTCTATTTGTTTGTTTGCTTATTTTGATTTTATTGCCAAATGAATCAATGATTGAATAAACGATTTTTGAAAGTAAAATTTGAGACAACATCAACGAAATAGAAATAGAAAATAGAAAAATTTCAAATTTTGATAAAAGAAAAATTTAAAAAATGATCAACATCCAAAAAGCATTGGACATCATCGTTTAATCATTAGTCATTATCATTCATTCATTCATTTAATACTAAATCATTGATATCAACAGCAGCATCAGCAACAAGTGAAATTGAAATTTCAAAATTTTTCAAATTTTTCAATTTTCAACAATTTTGTCACCGTGTATTTTGTGTGTGATCTTTGAATGATAATTGTTGGCTTATTAATTGATTATTGATTATCCACAATTGAAATTTACAATTTTTTTCAAAAGTTTTTGAAAAATTTTTGTAAAATTTGAAATTTTCAAATTTTCAATTTATTTTTGTCGCCATATCTCAGCAGATTGCTCAGGTAAGTATTGGTTTTTTCAATTGTTTGCGCAATAATTTTTGACTGAAGAATTTTCGCTGAAGTCAAAACTTAATCCTAAGCTAAATTAGCTGAATAATCTTGCGAGTCGAAGGAAAAAAATCCCTCAGTTAAAAGGTTTGAATTAGTTAAGTTTAAATCGGATTAGTTACGAAAAATTGAATCGAAATCAAACCAATCATGACAAATTCAATGGAAATGAAAAAATCGAATTTTCATTGAATTTCCTTCTGGTTTTCGAGGTATTTCGTTGCCCCCAAGGTTTATCTTTGTGATCAACCTTTCGGGCAACGAATAATTGAAAAAAAATTGATCAAATCCGAATACAAAAACAATAAAAGCAAATTAAATAAAAAACAAACAAAATTGCTGATCGACTGATGACAAATTGATTCAAGATTATCATTATTATAAATTGTTCGAAGGGGATGTTTTGTACATTGTCATTAAAGTCGTAGTTGTTGGCTGTTGTTCTTGATAATTTATCGGTATTTACATCGGAAAACAATTGAAATTTTTCGTTTTATTTTTTTTTCTAAGAAAATTATTCCGACTAAAAAATAAAATAATGATAATTTAAATTCAAATGAAAATACACAGTCGGTGTCTACGGTTTTAAAAAAATTTTTTAAAACTGTAATTTAAAATGGTTTAAATAATTTCAAATATTTCAAATAATAATAATAATAATAATCATTTGTTTATTTCAAATGTCATTTTGTTTATTGTTTTGTTTTGTGTATTCAAATGTTTTTTTTTTCCGGTTTCAATTAAAAGAAAAAATAAATGAAAATAAATAATTCAAAACGCCCAATTCAATTTCAATTCAATCTTATGGGTTTGTTTGTTTGTTTTACAAATAAATAAGAAAATAGACAAAAAAAATAGTTTTAAATTTTCTTTTGAAAAATATTCACTTTCACCATTACAGATTTCGAATTGATTTGGTTTTATAAATTTCAAATTGATTCATACATCATTTCTCAAACAGCTTCATGATCGATGAAAAATAATCAATGATAACTCTCAATCTATTCAATGATAACTTAAGGCAAATAATTTTAGATTTACAAGTGTGAATTAATTAGATTTTATTTTGTTTTTTTTTTCAGTACAAAAAGTTTTTAAAACTTTTTGTTTTATGAGATTGAAAAATCATTAATAAAGGGTAACCTGTAATAAGCGCCTTATAAGCCGGATGGAAAAAATTTTTGTTGCATCATGTTCTTGGTCGATAGAGATGAAAAAAATATCATTACGGTCATATCCAATTCTTGACCCATCCGTTCCAAAAAGTGGGTCAAAAGTCAATTATCGCTATATCTCGGTCGTTTTAAGGTGGGGTGTCTCAATTTTTTCTATGATTAAAGGTTATCTAGCTATTGATCATTGGTGAAAAAATCATCGCTAAAAAATCTTTCGCTCATTCGGAACATTCATTTGAAGTTACCATTTTCTTTGATCATGGATATTGACTTTGAACGTTTACTACGTCAAAATACGTTATCCGGCATCATACAGATAAGGATGATGCTAACTTCTAACGAATATTCCTGATGAGCGCAAGATTTTTTAGCGATGATTTTTTCACCAATGATCAATAGCTAGATAACCTTTAATCATAGAAAAAATTGAGACACCCCACCTTAAAACGACCGAGATATAGCGATAATTGACTTTTGACCAACTTTTTGGAACGGATGGGTCAAGAATTGGATATGACCGTAATGATATTTTTTTCATCTCTATCGACCAAGAACATGATGCAACAAAAATTTTTTCCATCCGGCTTATAAGGCTTAACCACTATGCCTTATTACAGGTTACCCTTTCACAAATCTCATTTGATAATAATTACATACACAAATACACACAAACAATTGATTAATCGATTGAAAACACAGAGAAAATCTCCATGAGAATTAAAAAAAAAATTCAAATAAAATTCAAAAATTAAAATTAGCCGAAAAATTAACCGAAAATTTGATAAATTTGTAAATGGCCATTCATTCATTTTCATTATTTTTCTTCACTTATAATTCTCATATTATGTGAACTATGTTCAATGTTTCATATATGAAAATTTACACATGGTTTGATGAAAAATGTTTAGAAAATTATTGAAACATTACTGGAAGCGTTAACCATTTTTTGCGATCGATTTTGCCCCTTTCAATATTATAACCTAAGCATATTGTATTTGTAAACCAATTGTAAACACTGGGACACTCATACCGACTATTAAAGAGTTTTTCAGTCTCAAAAAAAAAATTGGTCTCAAGTTTGAATTTGACATGTGAATGTTTGTGTGTTTGTATGTGTTTGAAAAGTGAATTGAAACACACAAAAATCATTGATAATTATTATGGTAATAATGAAATGGTAGTAGAAAATGATCATAATGAAATGATAATTAGAGCAAAAATCAGTTCAATTTGATTCAAGCAACCTGCTTGATTATTATTATTATTATTATTATTTAAAAACCATTTTATTGTTTGTTTGTTTGTCGAGTCTATTTTTTGTTTCATTTCTTAATGTTATTTAAGCATATAGACTACTGAACAAAGTTAACAGAGATCTATTTCGTACAAAATGATTTATTTATTTTTTATTTTGTCTTCAACAACGATTTACTTTCAACTAAAATGTGATTTAATTTAGTTTTTTTGTTTTTTTACCCAGACAAACAAAAACTATACAAATGAATGAATGAAAGTTTAAAGTTTTCCGGTATATTTTTTTGGAAAATTTCTGTTCCATGATTTTGCATAGACTGCATCGATTATTACAGTTCATATTATGTGAAGCTAATTTTAAACATCGAAATAATCAATTTTTTTTTGAATATTTTTGCTTTATTTAGAAAAATGTATTGGTATTTTTATTATATTACCATAATAATCGTAGCAATCGGTACGATCGATTGTTATCGAACTAATGATGATTATATGATTGCCGAAGAAAGTAAACAAAATTTTTCACCATCAAAATATCAACAACAATTACAGCATCAAACAAATATAAATGGGGGTGATATATTGAAAAAATCTGCATCAGAATATAATTCATGGGCACAAAATTTTAATGGTGGTGGTGGCGGCGGCGGCAGTAGCCGATATCATCGTACACCATTCTTACCGATGACAAATAAATTTCATGAAACCGATTATTCAATGACAACCGTTAATCAAGCATATTTAAAAGGAAAAGATATTAATGTGGTGCCTGAACATAAACCAATTACATTACATTATCGTACACATGCACAACCGATCGTTGTACATCAATCAAGACTTCCAGGTAAGATTGTTTTAGCTTTCATTTCTTTTATCTTTGATTCATCATTATCTTCACCTATTGCCTCATACTTACAATTAAAACATAAAAATCATAATCTAATCTATTCGTATCTATCGATATCGATTCGATACTTTTAAAATCAAATTTGAAACAAAACTGTTCAAATTAAACATCAAGTATCATGATGGAAAAACGTTTCATTTCACCTGTTTTATTTTCATTCATTTTCATTCACTTATTCACTAATTACTTGACCATAAATGATAATCAAGTTTAATTATTATCTTGTATCAATCAATCGATCGAAACAGTTAGAAAATAATATCACAATGATAATGATAGTATGGTGTTAGTAATTATTACTTTTTACATTTTTATCATATTAACAACAACAACAACTAAATAACAACATAACACAGCATAACATCATGTATATTTGTGTTGTTATTTATTTAATTATTTAAAAAAAAAATTTCCTGTTTTATCTACGGTAAATTAATAATGAAATTTAATATTTTTTTTTTTTTTTTTTTGAAAAAGAAAATGAATAGTTATTCATAAATTTTTCACTGTGTATTCGGCGGTTTTAGATTAATGTTAGTTAACTTGGGATATTTTTAAAAAATCATTTTTTTTCATTAATAATATTTATCTTCCGTAATGTTTTTTCTTTTCACAAAAAAAAGATAAATTTTTTTCATTAATTTTTATTTATTTTTTTTTAAATTGAAATTTTAAAAAATTTATCAATGGATAATCATAATTATGATTATTAAATTGTGTATTTTTGTATATTATCATTATATTAATAATGATTTTCAATTTTTTTTTTCATTTTAAGGACCAAAACCTGAGGTTAAACATACTACATCACATGAAGAGCCACAACGTGTCGTACATGAAGTAATACGTCCAATTATACAGGAAGTACATGAAATTATACAACCATATCGTAAAGTTGTACAAGAAGTACAACCAGTGATTGAAGAAGTACGAACAATTATTGCTAAAGATGCTAATAAAGGTTCGAATGAAGGAGATGCACTTGGTGGAAATTTAGGCGGTGCATTAGGTGGCGGTGGTGGTGGTTATAATGGTCATTCAAATCATTTTTCAGGACATCAACAACAACATTATTCAGCAGCAGCTACTGCAGCGCAGCCACAATTATTAACAACATTAAATAATCAAAAATCATTATCATTATTAAAACAACAACCACAACAACAACAACAACAGTTACAGCCACTTTTTCAACAAAGTATTTCAGCATCAAGTGATGTATTACGACATTTAAGTCCAAAAACATTGCAATCATATCGTAATGCAATGTTTGAACAAAGTAAAAATGATGAAGAACATTTATTAATGCCAATGGCATCATCATCATCATTATTATCACCATCATCATCATCATCATCATCATCACCATCAACATCAACATCATTACAACAAAATCGTTTCATTAGATCACGTGTTTATCTGACACAAAAAGGTGTACCTGTCTATCAATCAAATTATAGAGCTCCAGTATATTTAAGTCCTTAGTGAAATGATCAATGGCAATTTGGAATAATTTGGAACAAACGGAAAAAAATGGAAAAATCTTTCAATTTTTAAAACTGTTCAAAAATGATTAATAATTTGATTTGAATACAAAATAAAATAAACTCATAAGGTAAATAATATAAATTCAATATTAATTCACAAGGACCGTCATTATCATAATCATTTGTCATAATTATCATCTTTTAACATCACTGCCTTGCATTCAATCATGAATTATTAGAAAAATATCGATGACAATTGATTTTATTTTAAGAAAAATAAAAATTAGCTAAAACCCACATACACACACACACACACACACACACAAACATTTAAATCGCCATTTCATCAATTTTTTTTTTTTGGTTAGAATTGAAAATATTTTCAACATAAATCTTATCTCAATCTCTATTTTTTTTTTGAATCATTATCATTAATCATCATCATCATATGTTATGATTGCAATTAATTGTTATAATTTTAATTATTATTATTATTATTATTATTATTTAATTGAATATCAATTACAAATTTTTGTAATAACAATTTTTTTTATGATTTAAAATCTCTCTATCTCTCTCCATTCTTTTCTAATTATTATTATTATCATTATGATTATATTATATGTTATAAATAATATTATTATTATTATATAATTTTTGTTATAAATAAAATGTCAATTTGAAAAAGAAATTAAAAAAAAAAAAATCCGATAAAATATTGATACATTTCATGAATTGATATTAATATTTTATAAAATAAATATGATCATTTAGCAATTCATTCCTGCATGCATATATCACCATTATTATCGTTTGATTGATTCATTGATTCTTGTTCTTGCTCCATTGATTTTTCCGATTCTTCTTCTACTATTATTGTATTATTTGACGTTTGTTCTTGCATGGTTTCCGATTCATCGTCCTCAATTTTTACATCGATTTCCATTGGTTTAGGTTTTTCGTTTTGTTTCAATTCTTCGGATTGTGTTGTTATGTTTGTCGCCACTGTTGAAGATTGAGATTCATCATCCATATTCATTTCGTTCGATGGTATAGGCGATGATGATTTTGATGATGATATCGAAGATGCAGTCGTTGGTGGATTTGATAATCGATTGTGATTTTCATCATTAATCGCTGATTCTGTTTCAGCTGATGGTCGTTGTTCTTGATTTCGTGGTTTGTCTCGTTGTTCAGATGCGTTTGCCACTGTTGAAGATGATTGCGAAGGCTGTTGTTCCTGTAATTTTTGTGTTTCATTAAGATCTTCTGATTCATACGGAGGATATTTATAATATGCTAAATCTCTGCCAGATTCACTATTATTTAAATTGGCTTTATCAAAAATTGATTTCAATATCGAAAAACTATGTCTATAACGTTTTTCATTCTGTTTCAATGCATCTAAATTTTCTCGTCTTATTTGCTTCCAATTAGGCATATGTATTTTTAGCATTTCGCTTGGTGTTAAATGCTTCAGTTCATTTATAAATGATAGATCATTATATTTTCGTTCATATTTTTTCAATCGTACTTTTTCAGGTATACGTAAATTGATTATATTGCCATTTTCATCGACCGGTAATGGTTCTGGTTTAGGCATATGACAAACATCAACTGGATCAGCTGAATATGGACCATCAGGATCTGGTGGCTCTGTCAATGGTGGCGGCTGGGGATTGCGTTTGCCACGTAACATTTCCGGTATACCCATACGATCACGTATCCATAAACGGCATATTGGATATAATGGAATGTATTGGTTCGGGTTCATTTTGCAGTATGATGTTAAATCAACCGATTTTTCATGCACTTTCACAACAAATTCATTTTGTGAACCTTTCGTCGGCGATGTTTGCTCATTACTATTATTATCTTTACGAAGTTTTTTAGGCTCAAATTTCACACGACGACTTTTAAGTTCATAGCCATCAAATGCAGAATCATTTTTGTTGTTATTGACTTGAACATTGATCGGACGATATTTTGTTTGCATTTGATTCAATAATTGACGAAATTTATTACGAGATTCGATCAAACTATTAGCATTTTTACGTTTACCATATTGTTTTCTAGGGGTGATATTACGTTCACCGTTAGTGTTTACATCACCGTTTTGTGAATTATTATCAAAACCAATAATACTATCTTCATCCGATTGTAATGATGGTATTTCTGCTAAATTATGTGTATTTACTTTTTTATTTGGTGGCGTATAAATTGGATAAAATTTCGATTTATGATTACCAAACAACAGATCAATATCATCGAATATTTGTGATAAACATTGGCCACTTTGTGTTGAATTTTGTCCAGTTCCATTAACAATATCACCAGTTTTTTCACTGTTTTTCGTTTGTCTTCGAGCAATTCTTGATGATTGTCGATTGCGATTCATTTTTTTAATGAAGATAATTTTCAAAAATACACATCAAAAATAAACAGAATATTCAAATTATTCAAAAAAATGTATCAAAACAGAATTAGAAATTGAAAATTTTTGCGCTGAGTTCAAATTAAAAAAATACAAAATAAAAAAAAATCAAACGATAAGTTAGGACGAAATAATCGATACAATCGATTATTTGAGAGTATAAATGACACATGACTACTGCCCATGATCAAGCTAAAATTTCATCAATTTATCATCATTTTGATTTAAATCAGTCATTCTCAACCTTTTTTTCGCCGCGGCACACTGAAAAAAGGAAAAGCCTTTATTTCCAAAATCTTGCGGCACACCAAGTAAGGGAATAGTAAAGGAATGAGTTAGATTTCCGAAATTTGGCGGCACTTTTTTGGAATCTGGCGGAACACTAAAGTGCCGCGGAACACCGGTTGAGAATGACTGATTTAAATATTTAAATGGGAGTTAAGGCATTATCAATTTCGATTTTCTACTTACATTGTTTGTTGAATTAAATTCCCAAAAACTGTGTAAAATTTGCAGCTAAAAAAATGAAGAAAATTGAAGTTAACACTGTTGAACAATTAGATAAATTATTGGCACAAAATGATGATGGCAAAAATTTGATTCTTTTATTTTCAGGCACAAAAAAATCTGATGGTAAAAGTTGGTGTCCAGATTGCGTTGTTGCCGATCCCGTAATTGAAAAGGTAGCGAATGATTATGCCAATAATGATGATATGATTTTTGCATCGGTTTCGGTTGGTGATTTACCAAGGTAAATTTGATACACTCATAAATGATTTGAAGCAATTTTTTGAATTTTTTTTTTCAAATTTCCAATTCAAAATTTTAGCTGGAAAAGTTCCGACAATGCTTTTCGAAAACATTCAAAATTCAATATTAAATGTGTACCGACATTGATCAATATCAGTAAAAATATGCGTTTAGAAGAAGCTACATGTGCTGATGAATCATTGGTTAAAAAATTATTTGATGGTCAATTGACACCGGGTGTTACATACAGCAATACAGAGAAGAGCAAATGTGTTGATGGTGTTTGTCGTCTTCCTTAAATTCATTTTTCTTGATTAATATTCGATTTCAATTGAAAAAAAAACCAATAAAAATCATTTAAAATAAAAATCAAATCAAAATTTTATTTATGACTAGATTTTTCAATGTTGAAATAAATGGAAAAAATTCAATTACAATTCACAGGTCATAGATATCAATAATAAATGATGATAATAATTGTAATTATTATTAATAATAATAATAAAGCAAAACAAAACAATCAATGATCAAAGGGAAAATTAATTCAGAATAATGTAAAAAAAATTAAGCAAATAATTAATATGAATAATTGTCACACTCAACCTCGCATAAAACACGAAAAAGAAAAAACTCAAAGAAAAAATAATAATAATAATAATTGACAGATGATAAATAATTGAAATGATTGAAAATAATTCAAAATTAAACAACACAAATGAAAAAAAAAACAATTCATTGCACATTTTGATGATGATCATGATCATCATCAATGAAGAAAGAAGATTTGGGTGATGATGATAATGCTTTGCATTTAGATCACTAAAATGAGAAAACAAAACATGGAAAATTCTTGATTAAAATCTTGATGAAATTTATTTGATAATCAACTCAAGGAATTTCGATTTCATCGATTTTCGCTCTTTAAATAATCATAGCACCATTGATATCGGATAAATTGGTAGTCGTTTGACGATTGGACGTTAGTTGTTCATTTGTTTGATTACTGTTGATTAAATCACAATCCATATTATTATATGAGCTATTTCGTCCGAATATCAACGAATGTGTTGATGGTGAATTTGGCATAAAAAATTGCATCGGTTGATGTTCGATTGTTGGTAAATGACGCATTTTTAATGATCCATCAGCACCGCATGAAAATAAACGTCCATTTTGATCGATGAATAAATGTGAAACACCCATACCAATGTTGCGGAAAAATGTATTACGTGCATGTTCACCAGGGAATGAATATAATAATGAACGTTCTGTACCGTATAGGGACCAGACCTTTGAACAAAGAATATTTAATTTAGGCATTAATCCCTTTTTTCGATTGAATTACCTTGATATCGCCATCAGCAGAACCGGTAGCGAAAAATTCTTCATTCGGTTCTAATGCAATACACTTGACAGCTGAATCATGTGCATGAAAATGATCTTTTTGGACTCGCTGCCGTAGGTCAAATATAAATATATCACCTTTTTTACCACCAGTTATGACTGATTGAGTTAATGGTGCAAATACAATTGATGATGCACCGCTATGATCATGACATGCAAATGATAATACAATGCTACGTTCACGTGGTACAAGTGTATCGACCATAACAACATTACGATGATCAGTCGAATGACCAGCTGCCATTAATAATGATGATGATGATAAAAATGTAAAATCACTAGTCGTTTTATTATGACATTGGAAGTTCTGTAACAAATAAATAGCACAGAAATTGAGTCAATTTTTCAATGATTAATGAAAATGCATACCCAAAATGGAGTAGCACTTGTATTCGTTGTTTGCCACAATGACAATGTACCATCACTGTCGGTTACACCGAATTTACTGCCTGGTTGACTAAATCCAACATGTGTAACTTTTGCATATGTACCGGCTGGTCTCGGTATAGAAATCGGTTGTTGATGTGTCCATTCCCATAATTGTACACAACCATCTTGACCACCAGATAAATCTATGAATATTAATTTAAATTGAAAAAAATTAGTTCTAAAGAGGAGAAAAATTCAAAAAAAAAAATTACATAAAGGATACGTTGGATGTGATGCTAATCGGCGAACAGTTTCAGTTTTATGTCTTTTGACCTGAATAAATGATGAACAAATGAATAAAATTCAAGATTAGAATAGAATAAATTAAATTCAAAAATAAATAAATAAACCGATAATCATAATAAAATCAACGAAATCAAAATCAATGGCAAAATCAAAATCAATGGCAACTTAAAGAACGAGTAAAACAAAAGAAATAATATACGAAAAACAAATAAACAAACTTAATCATAAATGATCGAAAATGATGATGTTCATTCGGACATATCATGAATTTTTTACATTAGCTTACCGGCTTAAAAATATGACGACTTCTTTCAAATATATATTGACAAAAGTAAGGATTAGTATTGCCTTGAAAATGGTGTTTAGACTGTCAATTTGTTTGTTTGTTGTGGGATTGATACAATTGAATTAAAAGATTTCAATCATTAAGAAAATATCATTATTTTTTTATGGATTGGTGAATAAGCATAAGATAAGTGAATAAGAATGAAAAAAGAACAAAAAGAAGAAAGAATATCGTTAATTGATCAAAGTATTATTTGAAATTATGGATATTGAACACGAAAATATCTACGAATCTAATGGTCAAATGTATATCAAAATACTAAATATCAATCACACTCACACAACACACGATTATCATGCATATCAACAGGTGGTTATTTTTTACAGTTCAACTCTGAATCACTTACCAATATTGCTTGTTTTGTCGGTGTTTGTTGCTGCTGCTGTTGTTGCCCACCACCACTTTGATTTGATGATGGTGATTGTTTTTGTAATGCTAATCCACCAGGTGATGTTGATAAACGATCAGCTGGATGTTGTACTAATAAATAATGAACATATGATGATGGTGATGACATTGATGTACCTTCGTTCATTCTTGTTTGATTGATATGAAATGAAATTAATCATATTGATCAAGAATTGTTTGAAATATTTTACCTTTTTTTCAAATTATAAATATCCATTTCAGTATCTTCCTCTAACCATGGTACACATATGTTCAGCAATGGTTTTATATTCAATTCTTGTATTTCTTTTGGTGTCGACAATGCGATCAGCGAAGGATTAGAACGATTTATACAAAATGCACTAATATTATCTTGATCTTTATGTACAATACGCATTGGTTCTAATATACGTTTGGTTGTAATGTTACCAGCACCACCAAATGATATAACAGATTCAGCTTTATTTGTATCATTATCATCATTGGTTTGTTTTGATGCTGAATTTTGTTTCAAATTATCATTATTATCATATTGATCATTCAATGCAACACCAGAATTTGCATTACAAATCGCTGTAGCACCATTTTCTCTTGCTAATTTCAATGAACGATCTTTGGCGAAAATATATCTAATGAATATCTCTTGAACTTTTGGTTGACGTACTAAATAATTCCAAAGACGTTTAGCTGATTTAATCGACGTGTAACCAGCACGAAATGGTGTATTATTATTTTCAAATAATGATTTATATCTTTGAATTGAATCACTTGAACGACTATAATCGACAAACATATTCGGAAGGAAATGATCAGGTAAATTGGTGAATTTATCCATATAATATTGCAATGAACACTGCCATCTAAGTAGGGTACGCAATATTGAATGAATGAATGGACTAGTTGTTGGTAGATCACTTTTTTCAACACCAGCGACTTGTAGAAAATTGGTGATTTGCTGGCTGGCAATTTTTGTCGATGCTAATCGTATAATACACCATGCATATAATTCATATTCTAAATTCAATTTTTTACGCTCAGCTAATTTATCAATTTTACTTTTGGCCGCCGTAGTCGATTTATTGCTATTAGCATATTCATTATATTCATCATCATCAATGGTGATCGAATCCTGAAATTTATTCGATAATGATGTTTCATCATTTTCTTCATCGATTTCATCTTCACTACCGAATGAATCATAATCTAAATGAATTAAATCATCTGGCAACTCTGGTTTGATCATCAAATGATTTATGATCGATTTATTTGGCGGTACAAACACTTCACGATATGTTGGCCGTTGTTCTACTGGTGCTAAACTTCCGGATGAATTCATACCAGCTGGTTGTTGCGATTGTTGTGTTATAAATGGATTGGTTATACTTTGCAATGTACTACTCGGTGATGTTGCAACATTTCCCATTGCTTCAGCTGCTTGATTTAATTGTTCGAGAATTTTCATATGCAATTTCATTCTTTGTTTTGATAATGTATTGAGAAGATCATAATGTGGTGAATTCGTTGCATTAGGTCCATTTAAAGTAGATCCATTTGGAGATATAGTACCGGGACTTTGTCCCAATGTCACAGTCGATGTTGATACGTAAAGCAATTTTTTAGCACCACCACCGAATAATTCACCCCAACTTTTTTCAGTAAAATTCAATCCAATCAAACGATATAAAATACTTGAATCACAAATTGTTAATGCATAAATCAATTGACTAAGATAAACGGCAACAAATCCTTCACATAGTAATGTATGTAATTTTGGTAAATCTTCATCTTTTTCACGAACAATCAGAGCTTGTAATGCTTGGACACCAGGCCATTTTATTGGACTTGTTGTCGGAACAATTTTATCATCATTGGTGTTCGAATCTTTGGCTGAAATATCTTTATCTTTATATCTTGAAAGGAATGACTTTTTATTTACATTACTTGTAGGTGCGTTGACTGGACTACTTTGTGTAACTGAATCACAATCACATAATGATTGATAAATACATGATGATAAAGATATGCCGAGATCACGCAAAATATTTATCAATGTATACAATGTACCGCTATAATTTTGATGTGTTATTTGAGGATCTTGAGCTGATATCAATGTTGTCGCCGTACCGGATACCATAAATGGTGGTAATGCAAGAAAATCTGGATATGAAAAATTATTGGAATCATTCCGTATTTGAACATATGTATTGATTTCGGACATTGTTTGTAAAATATCATGTGCCATTGATTGAAGATGGCGTATAGGATCGGCAACAACAGTTTTTTGACTAGCAACTGATGAAGTTAATAATGGTAATGTTGTCGGCAAAGGTAATGGTGATAATAATTGCTGTTGCGGCGAACGATCTTGCTGCAATTCTTGCAGTAATAATATTAATTCCATTCGAACCGATGCTAGACCGCCACCATGTCCACCGTGTAAAGAACAATAACTGAGTAAATTACGCAATAATGCTTCATTTGCGGATAACCATGATTTTCGTCGATGACAACGTTCTAATTTCGATTGAAAATCTTCTTTATCAGCCAACAATATTTCATGTAATGATGGTGCTTGCGATGTTGATGTATTATCCGATGATTTTCTATCACCAACAACTTTCACTAATATTCCACCACTTTGTTTATTATCATTTTTATCTGATGCTGGTATTAAACTATCCAAGTGTTTAGTATTATCAATACTTGAACGATATGATATTGAACGCATTGAAAATGTATGATATTTACAAATATCTTTCAAAACTTGTACAGATCTTTCTAACCAAATATATAATTGATAACGTAATTGTCCACCATCAACTTCGAATCCAGTTGCCAACGTACTCAATTCTTCCATTAAGATTTTCAAGCATGATATGAATTTGAATTGTTGTGCCATTACATCGATTTTTTTTGGATCAAACTCTTGATCATCATCAGTGTCTTTATCTTCGAATATATTATCATCGTCATCTTCATAATCATCTTTGGATTTCTCTTCAATCGATACTTTTTTCTCGATTCTTTTCTCATTTTCGTCATCCGATAATTTTAAATCATCATCATCATCATTACCTAAATCAATTTTCAGTTCTAAATCATTCGTAGCAATCGGTGCAAATAGATTCGATGATGGTGCACCCCAATCCAAACCTCCACTGGAACTAGCAAACAAATCTTCAGCTTTTGATTGTGGTTGCTGTTGTTTTTCTGGAGTTGGTGGATCTTTGATCCTTCCAACAGCTGTAACCGAATCTGGTACCGATAATCGTCGACTGCATTCTTCGATTTCATTTTTTTCTGAATTTGAAACAATATTTGTTGGTAAACGTGATAACACTTCTAGGGCTAATGATGGACAACCAGATTGTAGGTGGCGGTATGCTGTCAAGAAAAATAGTCGTCGTTCGAATGGTGTAACAGCTACAGCATCTTTTGATTTATTCGATGATCGAGTAAACAAATGAGATTTTTTTGCTCGCAACATTGAATCATGTTGCTGTTGGGTACCGATATTTTGTCTGGCCACTTGTGCACGGCGAACAATCAATGGTTGTGTACGTAAATAAAGATAAAAGTTGAAAACATTCGAATGTAATCCTTCAAAACGATTAGAACGTATTTCTAATGAATCTTTCGATTCATCTTTAGCCAAAGTCGGTGATTGAACAGTTGAATTATAACTACTAAATGTTGTTGCATTAACATTATTCATCGATGTTGTACGATAATGTTTGGTGCCCACATTCATTTCGAGTAATGTTGATAATGATAAATTATAATCACCAAGCATCCAATATGCCATACTACGAAGAAATGGATCTGGATGTGCTTTTTGAAGATTTTGCACATTATTCTCATAGCCAAGAATTTCTTCATTTAATAAACGTTTCAATGTTTCTGGTACGGCATCAATATCACCACCTTCATAGAGACGTATGATTACCATTGCTAATTGTAAATCATTCAATTTATTCAAACAAACTTCAACAGCATCCCATAGTGATCCGGCAAGCAGGAAAAATGATACTGAATGTTCAAATCTTTGTTTTCCCATCAAAACATATGCATTCTTCAATGCAGCTTTACGCCATTTATCTTCACTGAAATTATTTGAGAAAAAATCTGTCATTTTTTTATCTTGACATGAACGATATAAACCCCAAACTAGATTCTTTTTCTTCATCGATAAATAATATAATGATGCATCTAATGGATCATTGTTAGCTTTAAAAGCAATTCTAGCTATTTTTTCAAAAACTTTTTTCAATAATGAATTATTTCTTATCCAAAATCCGACACCTAATTCACGTAATTCTTGCCAACCAATTTTACTCGATGATGACATAATTAATTGTACCAATTCTTCTTGAGTTTCAGAATGGAATGCCCAAATAATATTATGTGTACCGAGACCATTACGTTGTAATGTACTTCGCTGTTTTAGCGATAAACATTTTAATAAATAAATATGTTGCCGCATATTTAAAAGATAACGCAAACCACAATCATCTAATGAATTTGCCGTTATTGTCAATTGTTGTTCATCCAACATTGCCATATCATTATCGTTTGTTATATTTGCTGTATCAGATTTCGGTTGATTTTGATCAATTTCGTTGAATGAAGCCAATGAATCAGCTAATGCTAATAGATGCATTTGATCTAAACTTGTCAAACCAGGCAAATGAGAATGTGTCAATAGCTTTCTCAATAATATTGCTTGTTTTTGATCAAAATTTATCGATATATGCAGTCCTGTATCTGGATCTTGTTTGTGTTGTTGCTGTTGAGATTTCGCATACTTATTGGTCACAACACTTGAAAAATTGAATGCCGTACGATTGCCTAAAAATTCATCTAATGTTTCTTCAACTTGTGTTTTATAATTATATTCAAGAAAATCTGAATCAAAATTATCAGTCGAATTAAGGTTCCATGATGTACCGGAATCTTTAGCCGTCGATTTATCATTTTCGTTTGCTGTTTTATTATCAGTTGTAACACCTTCATCAGCTTGTATTAATGCAAACAATGGTAATGGACGTATCGATGCAATTTCAGTGTAATCTAATTGAATTTCTTCGGCAACGATTGGTGCATTTTCACCATATGAATTCTCGCCACCAGGTTCTCTTGGTGAATGTTGAGCTGCAACTGATAATGCACGCGTACGTGTCCATTGTCGTTGACTACGATCAGATGATTCAAAACTAGAATGTTGCTGCTGCATGTTTGCTGGATGATGTAAATATTCTTTGACTGAATTTATTGAACACAATGAATAAACTAAATGAGAGAGAATGGCACGAACACGATGTATTTTGCCGAAAGCTAATAATTCCATCAATTGTTTAGGATGATATTGTGGTATCACTGGCGATGAATTGTGAAATGATTCAAATGAGCCGAAATTTTCGAATTCATCCAAAATTATATTTTGTTCATTATAACTTGTTTTAATACAATTATTAACAAAATTTGAATGTTTTCGTTTTCGATCATCTTTAGTATTATTTTCAATGATATTTTGGTTATTACCACTAAATAAACGATCAGGAGGAAATTCAACAGAATCATATGGATAATAAAACGCTGACAATGAAGGTTTACGCTTATTACATAAATTCTGCTCAAATATTATTGGTAATGATGTTGGTAAATTGAGTTTCCATTGCGAAAATATTAACATTTCATTGTCCATTCCGACGACCAATATACCGTCACGTACCCAAGATAATTGCATTGGCAACGGTGGTAAGCCATCGATTGATTTCAATTCAGCTGTACGTAATATCATCCAACGAGTTATCGGTATCGTAATCAATGAAAGATCCAGAAGATTTGTACGAAAATTTTTTTGTGATACAGCCGAATTGGCAGCAGTCGATTGTTGTGGTATTAAGACTGCTGTCGTTGATACTGATATCATTTTTTCATCTGCACCAACATTAGATGGTATTTTTGTATGCAAAATAGGAGCAAATAAAATCAATTTATGTCCAACTGAACATGTTAACAAGTGGTCACCATCTTCAGTTGAGACCCAATCCAAAATGATTGGAGATTTTTGACAGAATGTAAATTGATTTCCTTGCTCTGCAATTGCTTGTTTCAGTGATTGAATAGTCGAACAACTAAGAACTGAATGTATTGGTTTTTTATTGTTGAGCTGCTGTTGCTGAATAGAATTGGAATGATGATCATTCAAAAATGGATTCGTCATTATTTTTGGTGATAATTTCCGATTATGATTGATGAAATTGTTATTAACAACATTACGTAAACTTGATTCAACCAATGGTTCTAAATGTTCGATCGATGATGATGAACCGATTAATGGTATGCGATTAACACGAATCGTATCTTCTAAAACCCATTCAAAACCACCAGATGATTGACATTCATATATTGATATACCAATATTTATGAAACGGCATTCTTTTTTCTCTTTGATTGCATTCATCACTTCATTTGATTGCTGATTATAATCACTATCATCATCTGAAAGATCGATATACGAATGTCCATATTTGAATGCACATGCAATACGTCCAGAGTAAGCACACGATATATACAATGGTGATCCAGGTAATTTAATAATGCTTGATGTTGTCATAACATCATCATCAATTGATTTAGACAAATGATGATGATTATTATTCATTAAATTCATTTCCCATTCAACCCATTCAAATTTTAAATCATGATTTTCATCATTTGATGTGACTGTTGATGTTGAATCCGATGGTAATACTTTACAGCTCCAAAAACGTATGCTATTATCGCTACAAGCAGTCGAAATTAGAAATGGCGCATAACATGCAGGGTATATGTTCGATGAACTTAAATGTCCAGCAGCTGGTGTTGCGTGTATTACTGAAACATCAGCAGGCAATGGCAAACGTTGTGTGCATACTTTTTTCGTTTTAATTTTTAGCATTGAAGAATGTTGACTGAATGCAAATGGATGATTCTCTGATGCACTATGTGAACTATCTTCATCAAAATTATTATTTTGCAAATTAGCCGATTGCGATTGTTGCTGTAAATTATCATTTCGATTATTATTTGATCCAGATGACATTGTTATTTGCCACATATGTAATGCTGAACTGATGCCAGTTGTTTCGATAACGACTAAATAAAAAACTTCTTCATAATTCATGAATTGATTTGTATCCAAATAATCATTTATATCAAAATTGAATGGTAATTTTTCTGTCTGATTTGAATCAGCACTTAGAGGCGGCACAGGTTTAGTTCGAGTTACTTTAATTTTTCTATCGCCAATTATCAATTGTTCTTGAAACAAATGTAACAATTGAGTGTTTTGCCAATCATGTCTTGCATCAACGATTGGATTCAGTTCAAGCACACATCCTGGTCTGGCAGTCGATTGTAATGATACAATTTTGAATAGACTACGAAATGCTTCTTGATCAACTTTATCGACATTTTTTCGATCTTTCATTTCTGGTTGCAAAACTTCATCATCATCATCTTCAGATGAATCATAATAAAATCTTCGTTGATCATTAGAACCGCTAAACATATAGCGTTGAGCTTCAGCTAATAATGAACGTGCATCAATAACGACTTGATATATGCGTAATTGCCTTCCATCAGATGCAACAAAGCATGCACTAGGAGAATTAGTTATCGGTCCCAGCGTAGTACTTGGTAATAAAGTAGGAATCCAAGCAACGTTTGCGAATGATGTTGGTTCTAATGAATTGATGCGAGCCAATTCAGTGACGCCACCAGATTTCATTAATGGACCAACTGGTTCAACTTTCCATAAAATCAATTCAGAACAAAAACCAGTATTGGGAAATGTTCGCGATTCAACCATTATTTGTTGTTGATTCGGTGTGGATGGTGAGACTAAATATGCAGTTGAATCAGGTGTATTCGGTGTATGATCATATGGTGAAAATGAATGTGTACGTTGACGATGAGTACCAGGAAGATTATGATGTGAAGTTGTTAATAATAAAGGCAATACAGGATGGCATGAAATATCATTAACACGAAAACGATGACCACAAACTCTATTTGAATGATCAATATTCAATAATTGTGTGAAATTTCCTTTGTCACTAAATGATAATTTCCATAAATTTAAAGAACCATTGTTATGTTTAGTGATCATGCATAATGTTGGCGTTGCAGTCGATGATGGTCCAAATAATGGTTGCTGTTGATTTTGTTGCTGATAGGTTTTATGAGCCAAATTTACGGCTAAATTTTGTGATTGCTGATGCTCGCTATTTGGATTCGATGTTGTTGCGGCATAATTTGAATGTAATGCAGCATCAATAATGTTAGTTGATGATGTACAAAATATTGTTTTCAAATCTAAACAACATTTTGGCGAATAAAGTGAAACATTATGTGACATTGTTGATGCATCACCTAAAGGTAATGAATTCGGTATACGTGATGAAAAACTTATTTGTGGTTGACGAAATACAGATGGTAATTGTTCATCAAGCCACTCTACTAGCCATACCAATAAACTACCATCTAATGGATGAATACTGTATAATAAATCTGAACTTTTGTTCCATTCGCGCATAAATGATTCTAATTTTTTGTCCAAATAATCGGCACAATTTTGACGAGTTTGTTGTTCTGATCCACGAGCTTGTAGCATATTGTTTGATTGTTCTTGTCCAACTGCTGTCATTACTGAAACATTTGATGATGAATTTCGTGATGATGATAATACGGCTGGCTGTGCTGTTCCAGGTTGTTGTGTTGAACGTTTTGTCGTAAATGAATCTGCAGCATTTTCACTCATTGCCTGCGATGATTCAGACATTTCATCTTGATCTCTTTGTCGTTGTTCGTCCAACTGCTGTTGCTGTTCTTGTTGTTTACGCTTTTGTTCATCATCGATTATGGTTCTAACAATTTCATGTAACGTGAATTCAGCATTCTCTGTGAATGTCATTTCTTTATTATTAAGCCAATTAACAACAAATAATGGTTTATCAAATTCTTCGTGATGATGACGTTGATGATGTTGACTAAGTTTAATTGATGATGCAGATACATTTTCAGCTGAAGTTGAATCAATACCATCATTTTGACTAACAGTGACTTTTGGAGCAATATTACTTTGTGAATGTAGATCACTATCAGATGGATGTTGTGTCAAGCTCGGTACTAATGGAATATCACTTTCAGCATTTATTGATGCAGTTAAATGAAAATGAACAGCGCCCGGTGTGATTGCCGTAC
The DNA here is from genome assembly GCA_002943765.1 of Psoroptes ovis. NCBI lineage: Eukaryota > Metazoa > Arthropoda > Arachnida > Sarcoptiformes > Psoroptidae > Psoroptes > Psoroptes ovis. The sequence goes on along the minus strand of PQWQ01000003.1, from coordinate 3,361,598 downwards.
CATGAACTCCATAGCCATGAAAATCATGACAAGAATATGTTGATGGAAGATTTGATATGGGCATTCCATTTTGTTGCATACTTGAATCAATATGTTGATCTAAATATTGATCACTTTTGTCATGATGATGATGATGATGTCTTGATATGAATTTTTTACCGCGAAATATTTGCAAAATTTTGGATCGATTGTGTCGAAATTGCGAACGTTGTGTGACCATATCGGATACATTATCTAATTGCGAGACATTCACTAAATCATCTTCAGGTAGGAATGTTTGCACCCATAAACGGCATATATTATCACGACAAGATGTAACCAACATATTGGCGACTGAACCACGTGGCATATATTTACTTGTTTTACGCCATGATATTCCAATCACAGCACGTGGATGTGGTATATAAATAAAATTATAGCTAATATTTGAACGATGTGATTTTCCATGACCAATATGTCCAGTGGTTGTTTGTTGATCAGAATGTGTGTCAAATAAATTGGATGGATAATCTGGCGTCGTTGTTTCATACCAAATTTTCACTAAACGATCTGCACGGCCAGTAGAACAAAATAATGTACCATCAGGAGAGAATGAAAGATGGCAAATCGGTGTTGATGTTTGACATGACCATACACATTCCCATTCATGTTTTGGTATTGTTGTTGCTGTTGATGTTTCTTCAATAGGTTTCATGTGTATGCCTTCATAATCATCATTTGACAATTTACGTGGCGGTAAATCATGATTAGTGCTATTATAAGAGTGAGTCGATTGCCATAATTGTATTTTTAAACCGCCAACTAATAATTTAGTGCCATCAATATGCCATGATAGAACGCTAACAGGACAATTTGGTTCAATTTCATGTGTTTTTATCCATTTATAATCAAGTTGATGATCCGATATTTGATCAAATAATGGAATCGGTTCAAATATTGCAATACGGTTAGCGGATAGAGTGCTCACAACATTATTATTATTGTACGATTGATTCAATTTTTGTATCGGTCCTCCATAACAAGCAGCAATTTTACCAACATCATTCAATGCATTCACACAATTAACCTGTACATTACCATTAAGAATACCAGGTATAATTTGTACTGGTTCAAAATTGATGGATAATATAACCAAATTACAACCAGAACAATAAACAGTGAAATTAACACCATCAACACAACCAACCGAATATGTATTATCACCAGAATTTACTGCACCGGTTAATGTTTGATGACATTTCATTTTTTATTTTTCGATTTCTCTTTATATTTTCAATATTTTATTTCAACAAATCAAAACAATTTTTTTGTTTTTTGTTGCATAACTCGCGGAATGTCTCGTTGAATTTTTTTTCTGAGAATAAATTGATTAATCACTCAAAATACTGCTTCAGCTATTGTTTACTAAATAATAATTAATCTATTCGATAGAAAAAAAAGAGAAAAAATATTAATAATGAGATTAATACAAATTAAAAAAATCAAACTACTGGATTAATTCCATCGAAAATGGATTAATTTCAAATGAAAAAAAAACGATTTATTATTACAATTATTATAATCGTAGATGATTATGATCAAAAATTTGATACGTTTATTTTTATTGCTTATTTAAAACACAAAACATATAAACAACAACAACAACAACAACAACAGCACCAACACCAATAATACATTCCAAAAAATATAAAATCCTTGATTTATCAAATTAATTTATCATTATTTTTCTCTATTTATTTTTTTGAATGGCTGATATTTCCAACTATTGATATCATATTTAACCAATAAAATCAACATTATTTGTAACATTGATTGTATGTTTGTTTGTTTGTTCGCTTTTGATAGATAATATTATTATGATGAATTGATACCGATTAATCATGAAAAAGAGATAAAATAATTTGTCAAATTTCAATTTGTCAAAATTGATTTTGATTAAATTTTTTAATATTAAATCATTGAAAAATCAAATATATTTGATTACACCTTTTTCACTTATGATGATGATGATGATGACAAACAAACAATTAAGTCACTTCACTTTTTTCACGTATTTTAAATACATTTAAATTTAATGAAAGTAAATGACTTTTTTTTAGGATGATGGTGGTCTTTCACACGATCGGCCTTTAGATTGAATCAATAATTGAATTGTTATAAATGAAAATGTTAACATTATTATTATTTATATTGTTATCATTATCATTAATATTATCTTGGAACGATTGGAGCATGAATTTTACTATGAATTTGGATGAAAAAAAAATTTCATTTCAATTTTTTCATTTCATTCATTCATTTATTTTGGGTTTTTTTTGAACATATTTTGACACTTGAATTTTTTCCATTTATTTGACTGCTAGTAAATATCAAATATATATAGAATCGTTGAAATTCATGGATGAAGAAAAACTCAAAATTTTGTTTTGATTCTTTCGTATATTTTGCACAATTTTTGGCTTTTATTTATTTTTCAAAACAATTCAATGATCTAACGGTAGATTTTGATGGCAGAATTGATTTCAAGAGGGGCTCTTGTAATTTAGGAAAATTGTCAGAGTTTATTCTCTTTGATTTCATTCATTTATTTGAATTGAATTGAACTTTTTACTATATTTCATTTCACTGTGATTCATTGACAATTTCATTCATTTATTTTAATAAAATGATTCAATATTGTTGTCGTTGCTATCACTGTTGTTGTTGCTGTCGTTGTTTATAATTAATTGACTTGTCATATTTGACTTGACTAAATAATCAAATTATAATATCAAATAATAAAATCAGAATTTTATTTCAATTGATTTTCCAAATTAATAACACAAATTGTAAATACCTGTTGAAATGAATGTTTGGAGAAGTTTCGCTCGATTATTTCATATTTTTTTGAAAGAATTTTCATTGATTTTATTTTCAAATCATCTCTAATTGTTTGATTTACTCAAAATCAAAAAAATAATTGGATTTGTTTCTCATTAATCATTAATAATCTTATGTTGATGCCCACAGCACAGATTATTGATTAGGTTTTGTTTACACGTTAAAAGTTTTTCATTTTTTTTTCGCAGTCGTCGTTTATGAACGGGTGTTTGTTTTCATTTCAAAACCATATGATTACGCATGCGTCGCATGCATATTTGCTTGCCACTTCCACAAAAAATTCAGACGGAAAACGTTTTTTTTTGTGACTGTTTTTCCTTTGCGGTTGGGGAATGTTTATGTGTGTGTGTTTGTGTGTCTGTGTTTTGATTTCCACGTTTTCGCCAAAATTTTTTGAAATTTTTTGATCAAATTTTAATTTAGGTTTTTTCTTGGATTAAAAATGGTAAGTTGGTGATTTTTTCAATGAATTTAGTCGTCATTCATGGCCATTTAATCAATTCTGATTCTATTGTTATTAGGGAGTTGATATTAATCATAAAAATGATCGTAAAGTTCGCCGTACAGCACCGAAAAGTAAAGATCCATATCTTTTACTTCTTGTAAAGGTTAGTTCATTGATTTTATCTTTGAATTCTCTATCTAAATTATTTCTATCTTTATTTTCAGCTTTACAGATTCTTGGCTCGACGTAGCCAAAGTAAATTTGCTAAAATTGTTTTACGACGATTGTATATGAGTAAAATTAATCGTCCACCATTGTCACTTCGTCGATTGGTTAGTTGATTTATAATTTGGTTGATTATATTCCCATGTTTGTAATTTTTTATATTAATTTACTGTAACAGGTCCGACACATGAGTGCTGAACAACGTCAAGGTAAAATCGCTGTCGTCGTTGGTACAATTACCGATGATGTACGTTTGTTTGAAGTACCGAAACTTACTGTTGCTTGTTTACGTTGCACGAAACGTGCACGTGCACGTATTTTGAAAGCTGGTGGTGAAATTATTACATTCGATCAATTGGCACAACGAGCACCGACTGGTAAAAATACTGTCTTGTTACAAGGTCCAAGAAATGCACGTGAAGCTGTTAGACATTTTGGTTTAGCACCAGGTGTACCAGGCAGCCACACTAAACCATATGTACGATCACGCGGACGTAAATTTGAACGTGCTAGAGGACGCCGTGCATCAAGAGCATATAAGAAATAGACAAATTGAAATTCAAATGGAAATTTTTGTATTTTTTGGAAATTCAAATGTGTGTGTATTATTTGAATTAATAAATAATGAACTTTGCACACCAAAAAATTTCACTTGAATTGATTTTTCATCAATATCTTCAGAAAACGTGTCTCTTCAGCCAATTCAGCTTGATCTTGTTGTGCAGCCATTTGCCACAGCAAAAGCTTTTTATCATCATCATCAATATTAATTTTGGTTGATTTTGATTTTGTTGACATACGAAAACTGTTCGGCCATGAATGATTATTATTATTGTTTGAATCTAAATTTGTTGCTGCCGCTGATGATTGTTGAAATTGTTGATGCATTACATATCCACCATTGATTAGGCTATAAAAGAAGCCTGAACCAAAATCTGATGGCTGATTTGATTTGGTCATCATGGCAGTTAATGACTTGAAATTATTAGCGCTTGGATTATTGAAAGTTTGTCCACAAAGATTACAAACAATTGATTCTTTTAATTCATAAATGAATTTCAATTGTTTTTCAAATTGATTTCGATCGATAATTAATTGTTCCTGGGCAATTTTTAGATCACTTTTATCTTTTTGCAATTGTAATGTTTGATTTTTTAATTCAATACGTAATTTTTCAATATCATCCATTGTATGTAAACATTCCAATTTTTCATTCAATGCCATTTCGCTTAATTTTTCTAATTCTTCGGCACGTTTTTCTAGTGTTTTACCCAACAATTTTATCTGTTCTTTTTCTTCGGAAAAATTAGATTGTTTTTGTTTTAATTGTTGTTGTTGATGTTCTAAATTCAACATTAATTTTAATAAATTAGATTCTTTTTCATTTAGTTCATTTTGTTTTGCAACAATAATTTCATTTTGTTTTGACAATTTTTCTTGTTCATCATTTAATAATTTATTACGTTCATTATATAATTGTTCTAATAATGAACGACGTTCTTCAAATATTAATATATCTTCATTTAATTTTTTCTTTTCATCATTTAATTTTTGTTGATCTAAACATTGTTTTTCATTCCATTCATTGACATCACTGAGAAACTTTTCCTTCATCATATCTAATTCATTTTGTTTCTTTAATAATTTAGCTTCGATTTCATTTAAATTTTCTTTTTCTGTTTCAAATAATTTTTCATGATCATTTTTGATTATTATTTCCAATTCATTGTGTTGTTGTTGTATATTTGTCAAAAATGTTTTCCATCTATTTTCAATGTCAACAATTTTATCATTCAACAAATTTGTATCATTTGAATTGTTATTGGATGATTGTAAATTTAATAATTCTTGTTGCTTAACAATCAATGTTTGTTGTAATTTTTCAATATTAATTATGTTATCTTCCCATTTGGTAATTATTTTCCTAAATTCATTCGTATTTGTCGATGTTTCGATTTCATTTTGAAATTGTAAACGCTTACGCAAGGTATTCAATTCTTGTTCATGTTCTACAATCATTTGTTTAATGATTGATTCATATTTTTGTTTTAATTTTTCATTATCATTGAAATGATTATCATTTAAATTATTAACATTTTTATTATATTTTTCACGCATTAAATTGATTTCATTTTCTGATTTTTCTAATTGATTTTTCAATTCAATTATACGATGATCACGTTCTTCTTGTATCCTGTTAATGGCCAAGAAAAAAAAACACATTAAAAAATTTCATTAATTTAATTGAAAATTGAAAATTATTTTGAATGAATGGGGAAAATATTTATGAAAAAATGGCTGGCGAATAAGTGAAAATTGGCCAGCGCTGATCATCATCAAAGATCATTGAAGATTATTATTCTTTTCAAGTTTTCCGAAGAAAATTGATACCATTATCTTGTTCAATCGTTTTCAATTCGTTAAAATACTCATTCAATATTCATATTCGCTGGCCAAAATTGTTCATTTTTGAACAATCTTGAACAATCGTTTACATAAGAATATTGCAATAGTGTTTATTCAAGAATATTCAAATTTGTGAATGATCTTTGGTGCACCGAAAATGGTCAAGAAAAGCAACCAAAGCAAACAAACAGAACCAAAAATGATGATCGAAGCAATATTCAATATTTATTTGATGATGATTTGTTACATTGAACGAATATTGGCGGGGATTGAGGGCAAATAAATGTATAATATTTCATTATTCATTTGATAATGATTTGGTCATATCGTCATCATCATCATTCGAAACATATGATCAATGTATTTATGGACAATAACCCGAAAATAGATACCCGAACATATACATGAAATTACGATATGCCAAGCAAACAAACAAACAAAACCAATCTAATAAATGTTTGAAATGTTTGCTGATATTTATATCGTTTGAAACAACACATTATATAAATACACATCGAAAAACAATATAATATGCGTATTTTCGGTGTGTTTGTGTGTATTTAATATTTAATTCACGTTAAATTATTATTGTTTCGGTAAAAAGAATCGTTGATTGCACTGATAATGATGTGGATGGTAGAAGAAATTGTATCTCGGTATTGGCCGTTCGGCATTGGCCTTAGACCAATATATTAAACAATGAATACAATGAAAACAATGATGATGATAATAATAATAATAATAATGATGGACCGATGGACCATCAAATGATGTACATTGACTGCAGAGAGTAACATCCGTGGTAATAATAACAATAAAAATGATGATGAAACAATGGCAATAATAATAATAATCAAAACATGTGTACATCAAATGAATGATTGAATGAATGAATGAAAAATAATATTTGACCATTGAAACATGATCATCATTGGTAATGTATATTTTTATAAATAAATACAATCAAACAATGAAATACAAACCAACCAAATAATAATAATAAGTCAAAGTCATCAATGATTGAATGAATGAAATGAAAATTGAATTTGAAATTAAAATTGAGTCAAAAATGTAGTGAAAATCGAGTTGAAAAATTGTAAATTGAATCAAACATAATAAACTTACATATTTTCATGTCTTTCATACATTTTCGATGTTAATTGCATCTGTTGTCTGTGGTACATGGTACATGGTTTGTTTGATATATCGATACATTGCATTGTTATCGGGTTGATGAATTGAAATATGAAATGAAATAAATATAAATTACATAATTAATTTTTTTGCTGAAACGAAGACCCTTGAAATTTTTTCCAATTTATTTTTATCAAATAAATTAAACTTACTCATATAATGAAATCATTGCATTCAATTCATTTTGATGATTTTTTTTCATTTGTTCGATTGTTTGTTCAAGAAATGATTTTTCCAATGTCAATAAGCGTAGCTGGAATTTCGAAGGTGATTGTAATCAATTAAAAAAATGAAATTACATGGCATGAATTTCGTTAAAGATAATAGGAAAAGGTCTTACCTTGGTCTGCAGAACAACCACCGATGATTCTTCTTGGCCATCTTTTTGCTTGCTTTCATCGCCAATTTGTTTCGGTTGCTGCTGTCGATTATCATCTTTGATCGTTTCAATATTATTCGATGTATTTGTTTCGAATTCATTCGGTTTAGATTGATGCTGAATGACAGATTCATTGATTGAATTCACATCGATTTGATCTTTTTTTGATTCTTGTAATGGTTTGCTTTCATCTTGTTTTCGTTGTTGTTGTTGATTAGATTGAGTAAGCTGCTTTGGATAATCTAATTGACCAATTTTTTTGATATCCAATGATTTTTCAATATCCATTGGTGATAATGGCGGCTGCCGATTTGATGATAATCTATTTTGATCATTATCGGCAGTCAAATTTATCGAATCTATCGGAGGTTTTGTATCGAGAAATGATGGCCTATTTTTCATTTCAACCGTCATCGATTTTGCTGCTCGTTGTCGTTGTTTTAATCCAGTCGTAATCCAATCTGATTCTTGATTTTTATTAGTTTTTATTTGATTTTCTATCGTATTATTAGTTATGTTCTTGCTGGCATTATGATCATCATCACTTAAATCACTGCTAATACCTAACCAATCGGATTTAGAACGATTTGTTTGTTGCTGCAGCTGTTGTTGTTTATTTGAATTATTCAATAATGAATCCAAAGCTGAACTGTGTGGTCGATTTTTAGTCATTGTCGATGATTGATTTGATTCATTTTCATCAAAAAATCGTACCGATTTACGTTGTCTTGATGGTGTACGCGGTATTGGGCTGTCATTTCCATCATTATCTGAGCCTAATAAATCATCTAAAAATGAACGTGATGTATTCGTTGCTGATTTAGGTCTGTATGCCATTTCTGCTCCTTTTTAAGGCTGTAATCTTTGCGTAAATTAAAAATCAATTTATTATTTTATCAGTGTCGATTTCAATCTAAAAAACATCTGAAAATCAATGATAATCAATAAATCGATGTGATGGAAAAATTTCAAAATCAATAATATAAATCACTTCTATTGGAATTTGATTATATTTAATGGTGTTCGGTATATCAAACATGATCGACAAATGTTACTTTGTTTTACTTACTTATTTAGTTACTTCAACTATTCAATGGACATCAAAATTGCAAAATGATTGATGAAATTATTACCAGTGGAACGATGTTTATTTTGTTTGGTTTTGTTCTTCGGAAGAATTCTTGGTTTTTCTTATTTTTTTCCTTTGGATAATTTGTTTGAAATAAATCAACAATTATTTCAATCAATCAAACACAAATACGGGTGAAACAATTCAAAACAAACAAATTTTTTTCGAGAAATTCGTTTCCATAGATACCACATAGAACCAATGGAAAACAATTGGAAAACATCGACTAATTTGAATTGAATTTCAACCGAATTTTCGAAGTTATTTTGAAAATTCATCAATTTTTTATTCAAATCAAATCAATTATCAATAATTTCTAATAATAATGATTTCAACAGTCTTGATTCATATGTAACTGTATTTTTTCCCGGGTGTAATTGTTCCAGTTCTAATGGTGTTTCAATATTGGTTTTAATATTTTGTCCATATTGTTCACACATTGATAGAAATTGTAAACATTCTTGAATGATTGAATCTTGTATAACGATTGTTTGTTTTGATAAATTCTCTAACATTGATAGAAAACATCTTTTCACATAGAACCATGTATCGATACATAATTTTTTTGGATATGGATCCAGACTTTTAATTATTCGTGATATACCAAATTCATAATTACCTTTTGAACAATAAAGCGTACCAATGACTAAATTAACAATACAATGATGAAATACTTTACGATCAGGATCATTATAAATTAATTGTTCTTCTTCTTTTTCAATTTTACGCATCAATTCTTCGGCATCTTCATTTTGTCCAGTCATAATGTATGAAACGCAAAGATTTGCCAAAACGATTGCATTTACATCGAGAATATTATCATAATTATGCTTGACTAATTGTTCATAGAATCCGGTTGCTTCTTTGAATTTATTTTCCTAGATAGGTATTGAAAAATGAAAATTTAAAATGCAAATTTTCTATTATTAATTTTTTTTTCTTTCATTCAAAACAAACAAGCCGAAAAAATAATAATCCGTACACACACACACACACAAACACACCTGCATAAATAATACATGGGCAACATTCAATTTCCAAATATCAAGTTCATTGCAGAATTCGGCCGATTTTCTAAATAATTTTTCCACTTGTGTATAGCATTCAATGTCCCAATAGATTTTAGCTTGTGCCATCAATACTGGTACATATAATTCAATTATTTCATCATATGAATATTTTAATTTTTTTAATATTTCATTTTGTTTTACAATTACATTATTATCATCATTATTTTTTATTTGATTTTTTATCTCCAGGATTTGTTTATTCAATTTACGTAATGTATCTAAATGTTTTTGTGAAATATCATCAAATTTTTGATATGCATCTTCAGGTGATGTTTGTTGTGTGATTAATGCATCTAAAAATTCATACAGATATGGTGATAAATATCGATATGTGAATGATGCATTTTCAGCCATTAAATCGGCTGCTAATTCATAATATTCATAACGACAATATAATAATAATAAATTTGCAAATGTTTCTGGTTGAAATGTTTCTTGCCCGATAAGAAATTGTAGCTTTTCAAAACCTTCGGATGGATTTTGATCCATCATTATTAATGCTAAATTATGTAATGTAACTGCATCTAATTCTTCTTCAGATCTAGGTGGCATATCTGTCAATGCTTCTTTAGCTGCATCATAATTTTTCATTTGATATTCAATGGCTGCTTTTAAATTGAATGCTTCAATCAATGCTGATTGATGTAATGTTTCTGTATTGCCAACACTACGAACTTCTAAACCTTCGGTATTCATACCTACTGATAATTCAGGATGTTCACGTATACCTTGTTCAATTATTTCACCAATATATTTCATTGATTCAGTGTATTGACGTTGTTGATAATAACAAATAGCTATATTATAAAGTAAATCTGGTTTTTGATTAACGATTGTATTATTATTCAAATTAGATGAATTTGTTTGAATAGATAATGAATTCGATGATTGAGTTCCACTTAATTTATTCATTTCATTTTTTCTATCATAAACAATAATTTGTCCGCCAGGCATATTACCGCCACTATTTCCAACACTATTAACATTTTGAATTTTATTACGTAAATTATTGTTTATATTTAAATTTTCCATTTGTAAAGCATTACGAAATTTTTCTATAGCTTCATCATATGATTTTTCTTTGAATAAAATACAGCCTAAATTTGTTTCTTTATCAACATTACCATTATAATCATCATCATCATCATCATTGTTCGATGTTAATTGATTAATTAATAATTTTGCATTCAGCGTACCATCATCATTATCATCATCGCTAATATATTTAATTGCTGCTTGTATTTTTATTAATTCATTTTTAATAAATTGATCATTATTCTTATTATTAGTGTTATCGATCGATTTTATTCGATTATCACTATCATTACTATTGCTATTGTTATTATTTTGTTGTATATCGATATTGAATTTTTCAGTAAATTGTACAATTATTTTCATTGTTTTATCATAATCACCTAATTGATATAAACATTTAATATAATTAAGCCAATAATGTTTTTCATTTGGAAATAATTCAATTAAACGTTCATTATGTTGATGACATTGTTCAAAATCTTGTATTGAATATGTACAATATGAAAGCAATGATAATGCTGCACGTGAATTTGGATTCAAATATAATTCATTATTCAATGCTTGTATTGCATCTTTGTAGTTTCCTATGTTTTGGTAATAAGAAAAAACAAAAATAATGGAAAATTATTTTCAAACAAGAAATTTCAATTGAAAAGAAATCATTCAATCAAACCTTCTCTGATCCAATTGTAAATTGTCTTGGTTTTTTCACCAGATTTTATCAATTGTCTCATCATTTTTTTTTTTTTTTTTTTTTTTTTTTTGTCTGGTATTTCTTAGATTAAAATTAAATTTGAATTTCAAGAGAAATTTCTTCAAATATTCACCCAAACAACAATCAAAGAATACCTCGAAAAAATGACAACAAACAACAACACACTGAAATCCCCAAGCAAACACTGGTTACCATGGATTTTTTCGCGTATTCTCCCCTCTGTCAGTGTATATATCAGCGCTATCGGTCGCATGAAAAATGATCATGTTTTGCACCGCGAAAAAAAAATGAAAATTCATGTTCAATGTCTCCATTTGGCTCAATGAGAGAATCAATTCGAATGAATCAACGAATGAATTGTTTAATGGGGAAAAAAAATTTTTCGAAAAACTTTTAATATTTTCAATAGATTTAATTTCCATATTTATTTTCAACCATTTTCCTTGAATGTACCAAAGTTTTCATTGAATAATTTCATTGCTTTTGCATTGAAATTTCCAACAAAAAAAAAACAATTTTTATGTTGAAAACATTGACAGTAAATGAGTTAATGAATTAAATGAATGAATACATTAAAAACAAAATTTGATTATGTGAAAAAAATGAATTGTATTATATTTGGAAATATTTGATTGTCCGAAAAGTTTTCAACTGTTAAACGATAAGAACGCCGATTGAAAATCGACAAAAACTTTTCGGACAGCCCAATTGTTTATCGCAAAAATTTTTGATTCAACTTTTAATGAAAAAAAATAAAAATTCAAAAATCAAAACACATCGGACAACATACAATAAATGCGAATTTGACATTTGTTGTTTTATTGTTTATTTCGATTTTTTAAATTTTCATCATGTCCCATTCATTTATTCATTGATTATTACTATTGTTGTTGCTATTTTTAAAACTCAACACCAATAAAAGTTTAAAGTTTTGTTTGTTTTGTTTTAGACTTGAATTGTCCATTGTTAATTGTCAATCGACTCAATTTTAGTTTATTTTTATTTCAAATTTTTTGTTGTTTAAATCCAATTCTAAAATTTTCAAATCATTAATTTACAAATCAATTCACCATTGATGATGATTTTTTCACAATGATTTCGCAATAATTTCATGTATCGAAATAACCGATTCACAGCACAAATTCAAAGCAAAGGATTAAATGAATTGATGAAGCAAATCAAATGTGTTGGACTAAAAACAAAAGAGAAAATCTAAAAATAAATTCTGCCACCAAGATCATGGCCAAAACTCTAAATGAAAAACTTTGATTTTTCGGGGTCCAAAAAGAATAGGCTTTAAATAAATTTCCAAAAATAATTTCGGATCACAAACCATTGATGATGATGATGATGATGATGTACAAGTCGAAGCAAATGATATATTTCATTTGATGTACTGATGTATCATTGATTGGATACGATTGATTGGAAGCAATCGTTTTTTTTAAGTACAAATTTGATGAATTTTGACAATTTTTATTTTGAGTACATTTTGATTATTTTAAATTATTTCAAATTTAAAAATTTTGAAAATTCCAAAATAATTGAAATTTGAGAGAAAAATTCAGGAATAATGAGTATTTTTCTTATTATTTCTCTTATTTGTGCCATTATTATCATCTGACAAATCATGTCTTCATCATCTTTTATCGAAACAAAATTCAAAGATGATTTCCAATTTTTTCAAATGATGAAATATTCATATATTTCAATTCATATTATTAATTTTATTTTTTTTCTAATTTTTATTTTTAATTTATTCTATTTGAATTTATTTCATGTTCAATGCCATGTGCCAAGTTGCCAGAAACAAAAGTTTTCATTTTGAATTCAACGAAAAAAAAAAATGAACCAAAAATCAATTGGAATTTTTCTTCTCATTTTCAGTTTCAGTTTCATTTTCCAATGAAAAAATTTTATTTGGATTCAGCCGAATTCTGTTCAATTCAGCGAAATGCTGTGAGAATTCACTGAAATTCTGCGAGAATTCAATGAAATTCTGCGAGAATTCAATGAAAATTCACTGAAAACTCAGTGAAAATATTCAGCCAACGAAAAATATTAAAAAAAAAAAAAAAATAAAAATTCATTTATCATATATGTGCTGGAAACACATTTATACCAAATGAAAAATTGGGATCCAAAAAAAAAAAAAAAAAAAAAAAATGAATGAATGAATGAAAAATTTGTTGATTTGATTGTTCTTTGCTTTATTTTTTTTTTTCATTTTTTTTTTCTCGGTAGAACTTTTGAACATTCAACTATTCAAGAGAAATGGATGGGAGAGAGAGATGGATGGATGGATCGAGAGAGAGAGAGAGAGCCAAAGATGGATCCAGAGAGTGAATTTCAAACATGCATGTTTGAAATTTTCATGAAGAAAAAAATACATATTTTTCTTCATTTTCATTATCATGAACTATGAACATTGAATATTAATGAGATGAAATATTATTATTATTTGGTGTACATACACACACACATATATCACAAGAATAAATTTATTGGTGGAAAAAATAATAAAAATAATAATAATATTGAAAATATCAAACAAGCAACAGCAGCAGCAACAACAGCAAAAGCGATATTGAATTCATATTTTTTAAAAATCATAATAATAATAATAAAATAATAATAAATGCGTTACTTATGATTCAATATTTCAATATTTTCAATTTCATTCCATTTCGGTATTTCATTATTGATGCGAATAAGGAATAAGGATCCGAAAGATTCCAGTGAATACTGATGAATTCTGTTGAATGTTGAATGGATTTCATTTGCTTTTTATTATTATTATCATCATAATAATACATGGAAGACTTTGAAAAATTGGATTTTCATATTTTTTACTCATTTTTTTCGTTGTTTTTTTGGCTTCAAACATTTGTTTTTTCTCCTCATTCAACAACAACAACAACAATAACAGCGACAACACCGAACAACAATAAAATCAACCTGAATCAAATGAGATTATGTTGATCATTGATGTATGCGTTTATCATTGTTGAAAAATGGGCCCCGAAAATAATAATAATGATAACAAGAAGATTTCCATTTTTGAAAATTTTGAAATATTTTCATTTTTTTTGAAATTTTAAATCAAAGATTCCATAGTTTTACCATTGATCAAATTCTATGAAAAAAAAATGTTTGATTTGGATTTTTGATTTTGATTTTGAATAAAATTAAAAGAAAAAAAAATATTTGAAATATTTATTTAGTTCATTTCCCATGATAATTCATTCATTCAGTATTTCAGTAATGTGATGTGGATCAGTGATTCAAAAAATGGATCAAAAATGGATACATTTGATATCGTCAAATGATGATTTTAATGTTTTCTGGAATTTGTGGATGAATTCAGTGCTTTTAAAACTATTCTAGGATCGGAATTTAGTGTCATTAAACCTAATCTAGGACTGGATATGTCAACTTGAATTGCGTTATTCATCATTTGAATATCATCCATTTCATTTGAAATATTTATCAATTATTAATTTGATAATTAAGTTCAATCATTATTGAACAAGTTTGTTTGTTTGTTTATTTTCAATGTGACAAAACACCAAAAAAATAAAGAATGGTGATGATCATCAAATGAAATGATGATGTTTACCGTCATTGCTCTGGATCTCTATATATATTCGTATTGAATACGTACGTTTTCAAATATATTTCAGGTATTTTATACTTTATTTTATTAATCAAACCGATGCATTTGCGTAATATTGTCATGTTCTAAACTCTATGTAAGTGAGATGCATCTTGCAAGTATTTGACAATATCACCAAAATCAGTTATCATTTTTACTTTTAGGTGATATTGGTGAATATGATTCCATCCATTCCTCACATGTATGGACACGCTCAGACACACAGGTTCTATATGTTTTGGGACAGCATCATCATCGTCATCTTTGATAAGAAAAATCATCATTGAATATGTCAATAGTTGAGAAAAAAAATATGGACCAAAGTAAACAAACAAAGATGAAAATATGAAAAAAAATCCACTTGTTTGATGCGCATGGTTTGATTATAATAATTGAAAATTGAATGATGTTGAATGATGAATAATATTAATTCAATTTGAACATTATCATCGAAGTTATTGAATTGATTTTCAATCATTGATCCAAAATATTATGAGTATGATGTGACCCATGACATATATCGAAATCGGGAGATTCAATTTTGGAATTTTCAAAATAAAAATTCCAAAAAAATTGATCAAATCATCAATCACAAACCAATCAACATCAATCAATACATCAGCGAAGCACTTCACCAAGCATCTCAATGATCAAATCAAATCCATAATCTAAAATCATTCATTGAATTATTGGAAATTACACAGTTTTCACGGTGAAAATCCATGGAAAAAACCTGCAAAAACAATGATCCGATGCGAAACAAAAAGTCATCAAGATTCATGTGCAAAGGTGGCCAACTAATAAGGCTATCAATATTTCGCTGAAACATAGCTGGAAACATTGTGAAAATTTTGTATTTTACTTAGAGAACGACGAAGAAAAAACGGAATTTCTTGGAAATAAAAAAATAAAGAAAAATTTTAATGAAAATTCAAGTGTTTTCATATATTCTTATGGATAAGTGTGTGCATTTGTGTGTGTTTCGTTTAGATTTGTCATTGAAATTCAATGATAACTATAACAATGATAATAATAATGAAAATAATAAAAATTGAAAAAAAAATGATTCAAGAATATATTCTTAAGAATAGAATTATCAATTTTTTTGTTGTTGAAAACTAGTCGAACTAAATCAAATAATAATAATAATATTGATAATAATAAATGGATAAAATAAAATAAGAATAAATATTATTATCTTTTATATATTTCATTGATTATTATTATTATTATTATTATCATCAAATTTTTATGTTCATCTTATTTCAATTAAATTACAATCAAAATTGTAATTGCGTAATCTTATAATAATAATAATAATAATCGCAGTAATAATAGTTAGTCTAATAATAATAATTGTAATAATAATGACAATAATAATAATAATAATAAGTGAACAGGAAAGTAATAGTAATATTAATAATAAGTGGACACTAAGTAATAGAAGAATAATTATTCTTTAGATTGTCTTTGGACAAGATCTTTGAATCTTTGATGTTTAAGGCTTAGGTCTTAGCTTGTTCGCTATTTTCATGTGTTTATTTTTTTATTTATTTTATTTTTGGTATCCAAGACAATGTTTTTGGAATTAATATTTCTCTCAATTTTTCCATATTCAAGGGTAATTCATTGTTTTTTCATAGTTTCTTGTTGTCTTTGAGAAATCTTAGGTTTAATCGATGGATTTATCGTTGAATCAAAATGAATGAAAGAAAAATTCAATCAAATCATCGCCTGTCAAAGCATTGAACTTGAATCGCGAGAATAATTGTTTTTTGAAAATCATCAAAATTGAAATTTTCATCATTTTTTTTCAGATATTCAAAAAACAATATTTATCGCAATTTTTTTCAATATATTTCATATCGTGCGAATACACGATGTTTACAATCCTATTACAAAAAATTTCCATAATTTATTCAAAATTCATTCAAAATCAAATATTTTCGCAAATTTTTCTTCCGGAATCGATCGTAAATTGTTTGATCGTTGTTTCTGTTTCTTTTTGATTGTGTCGTGATCTATGATGTTTGATGTTCACACCAAACACATACGAATCGGAAAACGTTTACACAAATAAATGTTGGCAGGACCAATATCGCTAAATAGACAAAGATTCATTGATCTACGATTATTTATTTCAATAAATATGTTGATATATGGATGATGGAAACGTGTAAAATGAAACTGCAGAAAAAAATCGACAAAAAAATGGCAGAATAAATCGAAATTGATCTCAAATACATTGAAATACATCGATTATCAATTCGATTTTTGATTATCGTCTGGTATCGTTTAAAACATATAGCCCACCAGACAATATTACACAAGAGCAATCATGAACAATCGTTTATCTTGTAACAATTCATTGCTTTATTCGTATTTGTGTCTATTCGTTTATTTATTTATAAATCCAAGCTCGAAATATATCCGGACATAGATTTGAAATAATGCATTGTCCGAAAAGTTTTTTCTGATTTTCTACGGGCATTAGCATTGAATTTGCTTATCAATTTGTCGGACAAGCCAACATATGTAGCCAATATCAACGACGATATATTCAATGTAATAATATTTTATGTTTATTTATTTTGAATTTCTTGAAATTTTTTAAAAAATGTTTAAACTTGTAAATCGTGTATATTTTCAAATTTCAAATAAAAAAAATAGAAAAAAAATCCAAAAATTTAAAATTTTACAAAATTTCATAAAAATTTCAATATTTCCAAGCCATTTCTTTACACAAAATCTATCGTTGTTGTTGTTGTTGTATTGCATTATATTCATATTAATTTTCAATATTTTGTATTATGTAATCTTTACATTATGTTTAATCTTTTTATTATGTAATTTTTCAAATAATTTTTTTTATATTTATTCATTTATCCATTTTAGTCATGTATTTATTTCAAATATTTCAAATATATATTAATGCACCGAAGCACAGCTAAGCACACGCACATGTATTAATACGAGGAAAAATAAAAATTAATGAATTTTACATTATTTTTTGATTATTATCATAAGCAATATAAATATAAAATATAACCCAAAAAAAATATTGAAATAAAAAAATGTAAAACTTTGATTTATGAGCAAAATATAAATCTTCATTATATTTTTTTTTCAAATACATAGAAATTTATAAATTTTTATTTTCATTCATTTTGTTTATTTTCATTCATTTTTATTTATTTTTTTCTAGGTTTCTGGTCTATTTTTTCCCATTATTTCATTGATTCATTCATTCGCATTCATTGATTCATTCCATTCTCTCTTTGGATCTTTTCTCTAGGGCCAAATAGCAGTAGTAATAATAATAATAATAATTGTAATGAAAATATCCTTGATATTTTTTCAGCGGAGAAAATACTGATTCGGATACTGATGATGATGATGATGAAAATCAATGGTGCATAGGGTTTAAATTTTTTTTCCATTCCATTTTTTGTTTTATTTCACGGGTGCATTATTTGATTGTATTTTCTGAAGGAAAAAAAATGAATTTTCGTCTTTGCCGATTCTCCTGTATTTTATTTTATTTTATTTTTTTTTAGTGCAAGATTCTTTCTATTTTTTTTTCATTAAAATCTGTTGCAATACCATGGATATATATGGGTGTATGGCTGGTGTGTGTGTGTGTGTTTGTCTGAGTTGAACCTGTGAAGAAATGTATGTTGAAGAAATCCATAAAGAATTGAAAAATGTTTGCGTATGTTTTTAAATAAATGATAAAAAATGAAAAAACAAAAATGAAATGAAATGAATTGACTGGAAATTTTGCAGATATTTTTTCTATCGCAAAGATTTTCAGAGCCAAGATTTTTGTGAAGAAAAAGAAATCAAATTCATTCCAAATGAAATTTAATAATTCAAAGATGGAAAACAAAATTTTCAAACGAAATTCAGTGGCAATTCTCAATCACAATTCGCTGTTGAAGTTTCACTTTGATTTCAATTTTAGTTTGATTTTGATTACGAATGGAAATCAAACCCTGAAAAATCAATTCAAAATCAAATCTAAAAAAAATCTCAATTTCTCAATTTATCAGATTCAACATTGATTCTCGATTGATTTTCAACACAATTTTCAAACAATAATAATAATTAATCAGTTAATTGAAATCGACAATAATTGAAACAATTCACTGGAAAAATAATTGAAAATGAACCCGAACTGAAAAGAAATGTATATTTTCAATTAAAATTTGGTGCGAAAATATTTGTGAATTCAGAGAAAATTTGAGATAACAGAATCACGAGACGAATGAATCATTATTATTATTCGGAATTGAATTTGAGATCGAAGAGTCAAGAATTTTGTTTTTTTCCATTTCCTTTTTTTTAATTAGAAAAACAAAGAAATCAAAGGAGAGAGAGAAATTGGATAGAATTTCAATTATAATTGAAATCATGTGTTTACCGCTGCTGCTGTTGATGCTGGTGCTCGAATTCCTCGATGAAATTCCTGGTTGAAATCGTAAAATGTGCAGCAGCACACTATAGTGTGTGCGAAAGGCCTTGAAGAACCTTGGTATTGCTCGAAAAACCTTTTTATTTCGTTGCATTTGAATTTTCGATGCCCTGAAATCCAATTTGAATTTTCCTGGGTAAATGGAATTTTGACTTGTTTTGATTTTTTCTTATTTTTTTTTCCGATTGAAAATCCTTTCATTTCTCTAAGGTTGCGATTATTATTGAATCAATGAAAATAAATCGTAAATAAAACTCGAAGAAAAATATGGTTAAAATCAAACATATTTGAAATCATTGAAGCACGAATTTGTTTTTTTCGAATTTTTGCTAGTTTTTCTCATTATTACGACAAATACAACACTGAGAAAGCAAGGAACAAACACATTCATATTTGCAAATGTAAAATATAATATAAATTCTCGTATTTCACATAACATCCCCGCAAAAATATGCACCAACAAACAAGCCAACAACAAACCAAATAATTGTATGTCTTCAAAACATTGTTCATATCTTCATATGATTCATTATTTGCGTGTTTGTTTTTCGTTTGTTTTTTTTTTTGTTTTTCTTTGGTTTCCAATTTTATTGTCATTGATTAATGTTTGATTTTTCGTGTGTGTGTGTGTTTGTTTTTGTGTTTCTTTTCCATTGTTCGATTGGAAAATAAAACCAAAATTCACCAAGAAAACAAGCAGGAAAGTTTTGATTAAATATTTGAGAATTTTTCGGTGCAAAAATATATTCGAGGAAAACCGTGGGTTTCTCAGAGTCTTTAATTCTCACATTGATTGGAAAAAATTCAGAATTTTTCATTCAATTTAATAACGATTCAATCACGATTTGAATTTGAAATGTTCCAATTTGAAATATTTCAATTTTTATTTATTCATATTTTCATCATATTTCCATCATCTTTTCATCTTTCCATCTACTCACTGGTTAATAATCTCTCGATTTCATCTTCAAGCGAATTTCAAATTTGCAATTGGACTTCAATTCTTTCAATCATTCATTGATACGATTGTCATTTATCAAATCTCTTTGAACACAGCATAATTATTACTGATTAGAATTGCTAAAGATTTGAAAGTGAAATGTTGCAATTGCAAAGATCTTGAAGCATTTTCGATTGCAAAACTGCAAATCAACACAAAAAAACTAAGCAAAATCGCTTGTATACATTTGTATTTGATTGAATAAATTGATTGATATGATAATTAATTTTTGACTGTGTTTGGTTTTTTTTTCGGGTGATGTTTTAATTCTTTCATTAATACATCCATAATCATTGACAATAATGATTGACCAATTTTTTCTATTCGTTTGTTTGTTTGTTTATTCAAGGCTTTGGATCTTTCAAAATAATCAAATATCAAGAATGATTTCAATTGAAAGAATCAAAATCAATCCAGATTCAGTTTGATTGCATTTGAATCTATTCAATTCCATTCATTGATACATTATTCAATGACAATTCGTTTCATTTGTTTCATTCGAAATACAAAGAAAATCGACATCCATCATTGATATTGTTTGTTTGTTACGATTTTGCTGTGAACAAAAAAAAAACATGAAAAAGGTTTTAGCTGTCAAACATTTCAAATTTGAAACATTTTATTCATCTATTCAAAATCTCTTTGAATATTTTTTTTTAATGTCAAAAATGTCTTTTTTTTCCAAGATGTCACTCAGATGATGATTGCTTTGATAGATACAAATCATGTATTCATCTATCTCACGATTTATTTAAAAGTTTTTGGGCCATTTTCAATTGAATTATAATGTTTGTTTTTTTACGAAGCGAAAATAACCTTTATCCGGAGACATTAAACCGATTATACATGAATTTTTTACATTTCAAATTCGTATTTTATTTTATTTTATTTATTTTATTCGACGAAATCCATGAATTCGTTGTCAAAAAGATGAGTAAAAGATAAGTAGGAAAAATTTTCCATTTAAACTTATCATCTTTGTTTGTTTGCTCGTCGTCAATAATTCGATTATTATCTCATCATTATCATCATCGATTTCAGCATTTTCAGCATCGATATCATCATTGTTTAAACTTGGACATTTTCGAGACTCGTAAACATTCGTTGAGCTAATGAGGAAAAAGATATAAATCAATAAGGAAATTATTATCTTCGTCGATGAAAACTTGAAAATCTTATTTATTTTTTCTTTGAATTTTCTGTTGTTCACTTGGACATACAACAATTCAAGATTATAAACATATTAATATGAAGCAAAAAAAATAAAAAAAGAAATTTAATCGTGATTACATTGACTTTCGAGCTTTGACATTTACGAAATTTTTTGCAAGATTACGCTTAAATTCAATGATCACAAATTGAAATTTATTGGCAAAAATTTTTAAAAGAAAACTCATTGTCATCACAGAGAGCGAAACCATTTTTAAGAATTTAGTTGAATTTTGACAAATTTCAACGTAATTCACGCCGAGAAACGCAGTATCCTCTTTTGGTATATTAATTATAATGAAATTATTTCAATAACAATAATGATCACGTTGATGCAATTTCCTAAGAAATTCTCCTTTATTTTCTCACTCTCAAAGTCTTACGATTGAATACAATCAACATTCTGAGACAATATGCGTCATTGTGTTTATATTTTTTATTTATCCATTTTCTTTTTATTAATTTAAACATCCATGCATGATATATCATCATCTATTCAGTTTATAGTAAAACAGCATCAATTATAAACAATGTAATTAATTAATAAAAATAATTTACATTCCTTCTTATTTAATACAATTATTATTACAAGATTATTGCATAGAATTAATGCGATATTATCATTCGGAAAAATTATAATATCATTATTTACTGATAATCAGAATAATAATAATGTTGAAACTTTGAAATCTCCATGAAAACCTTGAGAAAACGCTAATGCATTATGCATGCAAGTTCACACTTTGGCACCAATAATTTTCTTCGAAGAATTGAATTTCCAAGGAATATTGGTTGGTTTATATAATTCCTTATTTTCACATCTTTATGTACACTCACCACCAGCATACAATATGCATTTTGAATAATAATAATGATAATAATTAAGTTTCAATTTTCATCGAGTTTCAGTGAATTTTCTCTGTGTTGAATATATTCCTTTATTTTTGCCGATGATCAAAGCATAATGCATGAACATATTGTTCTTCAATGTGAATTGAAAATTGTGACAATTTATTTTCTGGAGTTATTATTTTTCTCATAGTTGAAATTGAATTATTTTTGATCAAAATCAAATTAATTAATTAATAAATGACTGTGGTGAATATGATATTGTGCGTTTGTGTAGGTACTTGTGTGGGCGTTTGTTTGTTTTGTTTTTACATTGTAAAAATTTTTTAACTTTTCAAAAAGTCAATTTGAACATTTTAAATATTTTAAATTTCAGAATTTTATCAAGAAATTTTCGAAAATTTTCAAAATTTTTGTGGTTTTAATAATTGATTTAATTTTATTTCAATTTTATTGTTTTATCGATTTAACATTCATCATTCTGGTGGTTTTTGCCTGGCAAACAAAATATTTATTTGCCTTCTTTCACTTGAATAAAGACTTGAAGAATAAATGGAAAATCAATGTGTATGAAAATAGCATTGAAAATAATCAAGAATAGTGGAAAAGAGAGCTGAAGAAACAAAGAAACAATAACACAAATAACAATAATAATACAAGACAATCAATAAATAAATTCAAAGTAAATTAAAGTAAATCATTTTATATCATTATTTAATCACATTTATTGTAATATATTTGATATTTTATTTTCCCATTTCATTTCAATCAATTTCGAAAACAATTGTTTTTTTATTCAATTTTTTCAAATTCAATTTCGATCATTTTATTGATTTGTTTTGATGGATTAAACGAATTAAATTCACGACATATGAAACGTCGTTGATGATGATGATGATGACGTCGACAATACTAAAAAAAAAACAATTCAAAGCAGTGAAGAAAACATTGACAAATTATCAAATACACAAAGACACCATTGACATACATTTACCATTTCAATGTGGAGCAAGCAAGCACACAAACAATTAAATTATATTATCAAATTACAAATTGAATAATATAAAAACGATGATGAAGAAGATTTTGTGATTTTGATTATTTACAATGAATCAAAATGAATGAATGGAAATTGTCTCTGGTTAAAAACAAACATTATATCAATATATCACATCATCATCATCATCATCAAGATCATCATCGCACATAATCCATCAATTATTCAATTTCACAAAATTGATTTTAATTAATTTTAGTGAGTGAATTGAGTGAATAAATAAAATCAAATAAAAAGTTTTGTCATTTTTCCTTGATCAAAGATTCATTGTTTTGATCATTATTATTTTCAATTATAATCATTTACCATTCACCATTTTCACCATTTACATCATTCACCATTCAATCACTGAATGATTTCCATCGAAAGGGTTTAATGAGTTTTTGTTTTTGTTTTTCCAAATTTTTTTATTTTTTGAAAGTGTAACAAAATGTGAATGATTCTTTTATTTTATTTATTTATTTATTTTTGTCTGAAAATTTCCTTTTGAGTTAAATATTCAGTTATTTTTTGTTTTGTTTTGTTTTACCATGGAAAATAATTCATTTTGTCATTCATTGTACCAGGATTTTCAGTCGAACAATATTAAACATTCATTGATTCATTGATAGTGATCGGAAACGGATCGAAAGTTTAATTGAATAATGTAAAATGCAATGAAAGAAAGATAATAATTTTTATATTAGAATCATACGAATATTAAGGATCACAGGAATATTAATAGGATAATTATAATCATAAATAATAATAATAGACGATAATAAAACAGTTAAGATCAAAATGAAGGGAAACAATAATGAAAATAATGATCAAGGAACCAAAACAACGACAATAACAACCGTAAAACAACAATGAATGACAACGAAGAGTAAACATTTGAATAAATTTGAATAAAATTCAATTTTAAATACACGCATATGTATTCATATGGAATATTTGAGAAAAATTCATACGAAAAATGAATAAATAAATGAATGAATGCATCTTAATTCAATTCTCAAATATGCATCGTATATATGGAATATCTGAAGCAAAATATAGATTTTCAATATATCTTAATTGTATATTATTATTATTAGTAGCAGAAATATATACAAAATTTAAATAAAGATGGCCAAACAATTGAATTGTAATAATGATAATGATGTTGATGATAACGAAGCTACGACGACTCAATTGAAAATATTGAATATTTTGTTTAATGTTATTTTTATTATTATTGAAATTATTATTATCTTTATTATTACTTTATTAAATAATTATATATGTGGAAAAAAAATATGATAAATTTATCATTATTATTATTATTATTTCTTTATTTTGTCTTGAATAATAATTTTGAAAAAATCCTTTTTCAAAATTATTATTATTCATTGAATTGATACAATATGGAATAGAATGAATGTACTCGAAAATATGCGTTGAAGATGTTCAAAAATCAAGAATTTCTAATGAACAATGGTAAATGGACAAGCGATCATATTACCTTGAATTCTATAATGAATCGTTGCATAATTTACTTGAAAAAATTCATAGAATTCATTCACGAATGACCGAATTCGAATAATGAAAGTTTTCAGCCAAATTAATCCAACATAGAATCTTGTTTCATTCTTCCATTTTTGGATGTTTTCTGTGAATTCAATCAAATTCATTTTTCATTTTCTTAAAATTAAATTGAAATAAAACAATTTTAAAGAATTTTGCCTTGAAGCGCTTGAAAATACACTGAATTACTTGAATTCATGTAATTAAACTACCTTTTGCATTCCTGCCTATTGTTGCCTTTGTTTTTCTCTTTAAATGAACATGTATCATCATCATCATCATCATCATCATCATCATTGACAGCGTCATTACACCATGGACCACTGATGATCATGATCATCTTTGAGATGACGCCATCATTTTTCTATCATTTTTTTTCTCATTTTCAAAACACCACAGAATCAAAAATGATGATGATACAACCATGATGGAAAAATACCAATTAGGACGTCGAGATCCATCTCAATTCTATATACATTTATATCACGTATATACGGTACCATTCGGGTACAGAATGATATATAACGATGATAATAACGATCATATCATTCAATAATAATGTGTTGAACAAAACCAAACGAGAAAAATTGAATTTTAAATTTGGAACTGGATTTTTCTACCGAACGCATGTACACACATCATACACATATTTCGCCAAACATTTTTGAAATACTTTTCCCTTTAAAAAAACAAACAAACAAATGCGAAAACCTAAACCAAAACATACACAGACGCAATCGAAATCAACAAAAAAAAAAAACTGTTGGCTGTTGCAAGTATATCAGTCGGATAGAAGAGGACTGAATACGTAGACCAAAGAAGACCAAAGAAGAATGTTTATATATTCGTGAATACAAGAATCTATGTGAATGTCTATTCCGAATTCAATGCAACAATATATTCATCAAAGAAGATGAGAGAAAAAAGTAGAAGAAATATGAAGAATGGTGTACCATACCATATCATTCAAAATAGAAACTGAAAATGAAAAAAAAATTCAAATCCAAGAATTCTTATTCATTCATTCATTCATTTTCAATTCCAAAATTTCATGTTTTAATTTTTGAATTTATTATTATCTGTTGTTGCGTCTATGTGATGTGTTTGCGTGTGTATTCAATGTTTGTGAATGCATCATTTTGAATGATAATTCAGAAAATTATCTAAAAATAAATTTCAAATGGAAAAATCTGTGTATTTGTTTGTTTGTGTTCGTGTGTGTGTGATGATGATCATCACAATAATTGTGTTCAAATGATACATCGTGGCATCGGTGTGAAACAACAACGATGCTTCATTTTAAATTCCTTATGAATTCAAATTGATATGAAACGATTTTTCTCTCAGCCAGATTTCCGCTGTGTAAAATTAATTTTAATTTCAAGAAAAAATTATTATTCTATTTCTCAAGTAAATCTTTGGTGGCAT
The DNA here is from genome assembly GCA_002943765.1 of Psoroptes ovis. Classification (NCBI taxonomy): domain Eukaryota; kingdom Metazoa; phylum Arthropoda; class Arachnida; order Sarcoptiformes; family Psoroptidae; genus Psoroptes; species Psoroptes ovis. The sequence goes on along the minus strand of PQWQ01000003.1, from coordinate 3,334,900 downwards.
GAGAATGCTTTGGTAAATTATTCATGATGAATGTAAATCATCATGCATCATCATAACAACTTAAAAATGTGTGTTTGTGCATATGAATTTCAAACAGAATAATTGATTTGAATAAATAAATAAATAAAATGCATGAATGTGAATTGTAATTCCAAAGAATTTATTAAATTTTTAATTTAAAATTCCTTAAAATTTTTTTTTTAATTTTAAAACATCTTCACATGTGTATTGAAGATATTGAAGAATCTAATACTGAATAATCGTGATACATCATGATAATGATGTTTGATAATCTCATGTGTTTTGAATTGAAAATTACTATTGAATCTTTGTTGAATTAAATGAAATATTTATGCAAATCATCAAATTATTTTTTTTTCGAAAAATTATTTAAAATGAAATCTCTTGAAATTACAAATTAATTTTCGTTTTTTTTTTAAATTTTATTTTTTTTTTAAATTCAAAATCTCAAATTCCGATTCTTATGATTTGCAAGTTTCTAAAAATAATTCAGCGAAAAATTGATTAAATTTGATTTTTTTTTTTTGAAAATTGATTTTTCAAAAAATTGATTTTAAATCTTTGTAATTTGAATTCTTGGCGGTGGTTGTGTTGGTGCTTTGTGTTTGTGTGTCTGTTTGTTATTTTATCAATTCAAAGTCAATCCATTGTCAATTCACAGTCAATCTATTGTCAATCGAACATTCAAAAAAAAAAAAAAAAACCTTTCATTCTCAAGAATTATTAAAATTTTTCCAATTTCACTTGAAGAACCCAAAGAATTCTTCTTCAAAATCATAAAATTCTTGAAATTTTCCATAAAAAAATTATTTTTGGAATCAAAATTCTTTCATAAAACGTGATTATTATCATCTTTTTCAAGTACAATTGTCAAAAATATTGAATTTGATTTTTTATCAAAATCAAAATTTAAGAATAGGAATATGAAATGAAATGAAATAATAATATTTACATTTCTTAAGATTTTAAAATTTTTCGATTCATTCGGAAATGTTTTTTTGAAAATTATTTTTTGAAATTATAATTCATATTCATCATCATCATCACCAAATTTATAATCAAATAATTCAATGAAATAATTCATTTATTCATTCATTAATTCATTATTTGATTTTCATTTGTCAAAATTTTTCATTGCACAAATTTTCAACAAATTTTTGTGTTTCATTTTGTTTGCACTCTCATCTATTTAATGATCGGAAGAAAAATTCAAAGAATCATTGAAATGTAACGTAAATGAAAGTGAAGTGAAATGAAAATATATTTTTGAAAAATTATGAAAATTCATTTCGAAGAAATTCATTTTCAAATTCAAACATCCGAAACCGAAATGCGAAATTTTTTCGGTGAAAATCGAAAAATTTTGAATTTTAAATTTTTCACCGAAATTTTTTCGTAGAAAATCATTCGCAAGCATTCATTCATTCGCAATATTTTTCCAAGATATTTCTTCAATCATAGAGAATAAGAAATTCATTTCTTCGAAATGTGAAACACATAAAATCAATTCACCTGTGAAAAATTATTGTATCATTGATTTTTTTGTTTGACATTTTCGTTTGTAATTTTTTCGCCGATATTCAATGAAATGAAACTGAAATAATAATGTTTTCAAGTGAATTTTTCAAAATTTCGATGGAAACAAAATTTTTCGGTGAATTCAAATCAGAATATTTGTATTTCAAATAATAATTTCATATTAATGATGGTGTTTGTTTGTTTTACGAAATGTGAAATATCAAATATTTGAATCTGAATCAAATTATTATGTTAATTATCGCTGATATTATTTCATTTATTAATTATTTTGTTTTTGTTTGTTCAACGAACTAAAAGAAAAAATATGTTAATCATGTAAATCATATACGATTCGAGCGAATAATTGCAGCAGAAAATCAATGTTTTTCTTCTATATTCATTCATTAATTTGCATATCTCTCTTTGTGTGTGCGTGCATCACATATCTTTGATTCATCATTCTTCTAGCTACTGCCTATGTTGTTCTTGTTCAAATTCAAAAATATGATACAAGACATAATCATTTCACAATAATTAACGACTAATTACAAAAAATTAATCAAAACGGATTAATTACAAAACAAAAAAAAAATGATTTTTAAATTTATCCAGACGAAAATAAATTGTGTAGAATTTATTAGTGCAAAGTATTTGAATCACAAAATCATGAAATTATCAAATCAAAAGCTCGGGAATAAATGCAATAAAATCAAATTCAAATGATTAAATGTTACCATTTTTCCCTTTTTGAATTTCAGTTTCATCAAATTATCATTTCATTATAATTTAATCATCAGTATTAATTATAATGGTTATTTATTCCTGGATTTTTTTTTATTTATTTCTTGAAAATCAATCGATCAATCAATCAATCATTGATTAATATTTATACTCTGCTATAGTCATTATGTCTGAGGAGATGAATGAGTAATAAAGATAAAAACAATGAAATACTAATAAAATAGTAATGAAAAATGAATCAACTTGAATTTAATGATCATAATATTAACAATGAAAATTCAAGAAAAAATTTAATCCAAAAATAATGAAAATTATCAAAGAAAAAAAATCATTATTATTAGAATAGAAATAATAAAAATAATAATCGTAAAAAATTATTCAGTAAAAATGCGTATGAACGAAATACAATTATTGGCATTAGCCGAAAAAGCATTACACGATAATGGTATACGTGGATTCTTGTTCAAACGTACATCCGAAAATTCTAAATGGCAATTACGTTATTTTGTTCTATTTCAAAATTTGCTATTTTATTTTGAAAATGAACATAGCCAAAAACCATCAGGTGTTATATTTTTGGAAGGTTCATATTGTGATAAAATGGTTATATCGACATCGAAAACGCTACAAACAACAATCGGTTCAGGTGGTACATCGACCAATTTACAGGTAAATATTCATTTTTCATTGATTTTTCCTGATAATTATTTTGATTAAATTGAAAAGTTTTAAAATTTTTTTTTCATAAAAATTCAATTATCAAATAAATTTTCAATCAGAGCATACAGAACATTGAATTTGAGTAAAATTCAATTACAATCAAGGAAGATGTGTTGAACAAACAAACATCTCGAATGAATGAAGCTTGAACATCTCGATCTACAGGGACCACTGAACATTACCTTAAGGCATTTTTGAACCTGAATAAAATTTTTCTAAAAAAAAAATTTATTCATTCGTAAAATATACAGACAACAACAAAATAGAGAAAATTTTGTTGAGAAAAAAAAATACTTTATTCACATTTACAAACGACAATCAATCGATTGAAAATATTTGAAAAAAAAGAAATGTCAAAAATAAATACATGCAATTGACATCTTTCTCTCTCAACATTTGAAAATGTTCACATTTGTCAATTCGAATGTCGATGTTTTGTGTGCGAGAAATATGAATTTTCGAGAGAAAAAATTTGATTTTTTATACCGAAAAATAGATTGAAATCAAAATTTTCCATACATTTGATGCATTAAAGCAGTCATTCTCAACCAGTGTTCCGCGGCACTTTGGTGTGCCGCGAAATTTTGTGAAAAATAATTTTGATATTATGAAAATTATATCATGATAAATGCATTTCAAACAAATTGAGATTACCAAGAAAGCAATCTTCAAGAATTGAGTGACGCTATCACTCTTTGCACGGGAAATACTAGAAGTAATAGATAATAGCAGAATTTACACAGTTTTTCAATTGTCTTTATTTTGTTTTTATTGCGCTCAACTGAATGCTACTTTGATTTAACACTTGCGCTTTGAACGCATCTCACCGAGAATCTCGAGCCAATGCGCACGCTTAGTCATTAAAGCTGAGCATTAAATTCGAATTCGAATTCCATAAAATCCAAATTCGAATTTTGACTGAAAGTTTCATAATTTCAAAAAGTTTTAATTTTACATATTCTTAAATTACAAGTGAATTAAAAATTGAGATTTATCATTAATTTAATAATCAAAGGTAATATTTGAGTCATTTTTTCAAATGTTACCGTAATATTAGTTTTATTTTACCAGATTCTTACAAAAATGGATAAATGGTTAAAAAGAAAAAATTTTATTGATGATGATAGTGATGATGATAGTGTTAGGGACCAAGTCAATGAGTCCACTCCCGGCCCAAGTAAAAAACAACGCGTAAAAAAACACGTTGTCCATCGAAAATATAAAAATGATTTTTTAAAATTTGGATTCACCTCTACAATCGAAAATGATACAGTTGTTCCCGAGTGTCTGATATGTGGTTTAAAATTATCAAATAGTGCTATGGTTCCAAGCAAACTCCAGCGTCACTTGCTTAAAAATCATCCTTCGCTTTCAAAGAAAGATAAAAGCTACTTCGAAAGGTCTTTATCATCAAGAATTGAGCAAACAAAAGCTTTTGAAAAACAATATGTGTCTAAAAAGGCTCAAATATGTTCATACGAAATAGCTGAATTGATTGCTGTAAAGTTGAAACCTCATACTTTGGCTGAAGAAATTATTATTCCTGCTTGTCGCAAAATCGTAAAAAGAATGTTTGGTGAATCAGCTGAGAATGAAATCTGCAAAATACCTTTTTCAAATGATACAATCCATCGCAGAATTAGAGATATGTCTGAAAATATTGAGCAAAATACTGCTAAAGTTCTTGTAAATTCGAATTTCGCTCTACAAGTCGACGAAACAACAGATATTACAGGAAGTGCTCAATTAATTGCATTCGTTAGATTTATTCATGAAAACGATATAATTGATCAATTTTTATGTTGTCGGGAGTTACCTGATTCTACAACTGGTAAAGATATTTTTCAAGTAATCAATTCATATTTAGAAGAAATCAATATTTCTTGGAAGTCATGTGTTGGCATTTGCACAGACGGTGCTCCAGCTATGACTGGACATCTAAAAGGATTTGTAGCTCATGTTAAAGAACTGAATCAAGATATATTACTTACTCATTGTTTTTTGCATCGAGAGACCCTTGTTACTAAATTTTTGCCATCAGATTTAAGAATTGTCATGGATCAATGTGTAAAGATGGTCAACTTTATCAAATCAAGACCTCGCAGCACCAGAATTTTTAGAAAATTATGCAAAGCTATGGACGCAAAGTATGAGTCTTTGCTACTTCATACTGAAGTCAGGTGGTTATCGAGAGGCAAGGTATTATCGAGAGTACTTGCATTGAAGGATGAACTTAAGATTTTTTTTGAGAAGAACAAAAACTGTGAATTTATCAATTTATTAAACAATCCAATCTGGTGCACCAAATTGGCATACCTTGCTGATATATTCGTAATTATGAATAATATCAATTCCAGCATGCAAGGGCCAGGGGAAAATATTCTGAATTCCACAGATAAACTTCTTGGATTCAAAAAACATTTGAAGTTGTGGAAAAAGAGGGCCGAAGCTGGCAAACTCGACAAGTTCGAGTCAGTGCCGAAAGACGATTATCAAAACATCAAAGATATTGTCGTCGAACATTTGTCAGTATTAGAAGAGAAAATAAATTATTATTTTCCAGACCTAGAAATTGAGAAATTTGATTGGGTTCGTAACCCTTTCGAAATAAATGACACCTCTGTTTACGATCTTACATTGAATGAAGAGGAAGAGCTCATTTCTCTCTCTAGTGATCGTGATTTAATTTTAAAACACCAGAATGAATCAATTAATTCATTCTGGTGTAACATCAAATGCCAATATCCAATCATATCAGAAAAAGCCTTAAAGATATTATTGCAATTCTCAACATCTTATCTATGCGAATATGGATTTTCAGCATTGGCCACGATCAAGAATAAAAAAAGATCACGATTGACAAATGTGGAAGAAGATTTAAGAGTGGCTTTGTCATCTTTGCGGCCAAATATAGATGAAATCATTAAGAAACACCAGGCCCAAAGTTCACATTGAAAAGATTTTTCTCATTATTTTATAATTAATCTTTTGATAATTGTAGTATATATAAGATTTATTTTGTATGAAAAATTTTTGCCATTAAATATTTATAACTAAATTCACGTCTTATACGAATTGTACCTAGCGTACGTTCTTTACGAATTATACCTGACGTACGTCTTATACGAATTATACCTGATGTACGTCTTATATGAATTGGACCTCGGATACGTCTGATACGGACGGACCTTTGTGTGCCGCCAGATTTTCAACTCGTTAAATGTGTGCCGCAGCAAAAAAAAGGTTGAGAATGACTGCATTAAAGTCTCGTAATTTTTTCCATTTTAGGTATTGATTATGATCGATGATAATGTATCATTACGGTGTATTATCATCAGAGTCTATCAGGAGTATGATCATCAGAAAAGCATTGAAAATATGAAAAATGAATTGAATTTTTTCTTCATTCAATTCTGATATTATTCAATTGAATTATCTGTATAAAAAAAACTGAAATTCCTTGTTGTTGTTGTTGTTTCTCATACAAAAACATGAAGAGAATCGAAATGAAAATCTAAATTGAAATCGAAATCAAAAAATAAACATTAACGAATATCAACAAATAAACATTGATTATTATTATTATTGTGTATCGAACATTGAATCGATCATGTCTTTCGGGCAAATATAAGGTTCATTTATATTCTTGAATTCAATGTAGAATTTCATTTTGAGAAAAATTTTTCTTTATTTATCAAGAATTACATGTTATTTTTGTTGTTGTTACATTGTTGTTGTTGCTATTGAACATTTGATGAAAAATTCCAATTCAATGTTCTTTGATTCATTGATTCATTCAAATCAATGATTTTTCAAAAAAGAATAATTTCTTTGATTCCATTTTTTTTGTAGCTTTTCGATAATTGAATGATGATGAAGATACAAATTGATTCTTAGTATTTTTTTCGGTCATTCTTTAACAGAAATACTGGTGATATTTGATACATTTGAATTGTATCCTCCGTACACAGAACATTAGATTCAACGCTTTTGTTTGATTTTTATGATTAAACATGAGTAAATTTCATTCATTTTCATTTTGAAAAGGTTTTCTAGGAACGACAATTAATTTCGTTGGAATTTTCTCCCATCTTTAAGAATTAATTCAATTGAAAACAACAAAAAATGAATTGAATATCATTGATTATTGTTGTTGTTTATTCATTTGTTTATTCGTAAAATATTTATGCAAATTGTACATAATCGAGAGACAGAGAGTTGGAGAACAATAGAACAACAGAAATCCAAAAATACAAGTAGAAATACAATTAGAAATATAACCACAAGCCCACACACAATGAACTCATTTATCAAAGCAAGAATGGGTTGATAATTGTCTGAAATGAACAAGAAAAATAAACCTCAAAACTAAAGCTAAATGAATAAAAGAAAGAAATAGACGGATTGAATTGAATGAATTGATTAATTAATTCAATTCATTATACAACAACAATTGAATTCATGAAAGTATTTGAATTCCAAATCGTGAATATACTTTTGACTATTATTTATTTATAAATATCTAGATTCATTAGTAAATTTCCATACAATTTGATTACAAAATGATTTGAAATGGAATCAAAGATATTCATTACTCTTTTGGCCAAATGGAATCAATCGACTTCGGTAATGAATTACTGCGAAACAAAATCATTTGTCCATCAACAGCGGAAACTGAATTTGCTTTGCGGCAATTTTATCATTTATTTCATCATTTATTCATTTGCTATTTCTCAGTGTGAATCAACTTTAATGGTCAGCTTTTTGATCTGTTTCAGATCGAAAAAAAAAATGATCAGAAATTTTCTCCGAGAAAAATGTAATGAAAAATGCAGCGCAAAATATCGAAATGCTATGAAAAGCTAAATAAGACTCTGTCAATTTAACAAGAATTTTTGATTGAATTTTTCAATTCTCAAATTCTCAAATATTGCAAAAATATACGAAATTCTTGATAATTTTCCTATGTTTGATTTTAATGAATTTCTTCGTCATTATTTTGTTCGCCGATTTTCCCCATTAAATTCAATGGATCCCTTTGAAAAAAATAAAGAGAAATAAATAAATAAAAAATAATGAGAAATAATCAAAATCAAAATATCACATCACATTAATAATGATGTGAATGTGTACGGGAACAAACACAAGGGCCAAAGCGGCCCCAATAAACAGCCCGAAAAAACAAGAAATTGATTCCCTGTTTTTTCTCTGTTGATGATCTAATTCCATTTATTTCGTTTCACTCTCATTTAGTTTGTTTACTTGTTTATTTGTTTGTTTATTTGCTTATTTGTTTACCTTACAAACATTGATGGGTGTTATCATCATCATCATTGATGATGATGATGATGATTTTGAATCAAATTAATTTTTTCAGAATATTTTAAATGCAAATATTTCAACGTGAGATCATTATAATTAATTTGTTTTTGTAGTTTTCGCTTTGTTTTCTATGGAAATCAAATTGATTTCCATTTAATGGCAATGGGGTAAGATGATTTGAAATGGCTTAAAACGGCTGAATCTTTGATGAATCGAAGGAAATTTCTTTGTTATGTTTTTACCGCAAAATTCTCAAAAATTATTTGAAATGAAATTTGTTCTTTGAAAATTGAATCAAAATTTTTTTGCTGAATTAAGAATTTAATTGAATTTTTTATTTGTTTTCTTCAAATTTTGCCTTTGGAAGATGTGGAAAGAACCGAATACTTTGGAATTTTGCTTTTAAGAATATCGAAATATCTTTTCATTTTTCCATTATCTTATCCTTGAAATTCTGGGAAAAATTTATGAAATTAATTGAATTTTTGCCATCATTTTTTCTTCATCTGAAATTTATTCGACGATTGCGGAATAGATGGGAAAATACTGCCTATTACTAGAAATTGTTCCGTAGAAATAATACGGAATAATTATCATATATTGCATTTATCGATTGATGATTAATAATCAATAGATTATCAGAAAATTTTTGATCTGAAAAATGGAAGAAAATAAATGAAAATTTTTGATTTTCGACAAGGAATTTTCAATGAATGATTCCTTCGAATGAATTATTATCGTGCAATTTGTCGGAGAAATCTGTTGTTTGAATTCTTTAAATCTCGCTTAATTTTTGAGTTTTTCCCAGCGATTTCTCCGAAGAATCTTTAATGGAATTTTTTTCCTTTCGCTCATTACCAAGTTTTATTTCAACGTTTTTTTGAAAGACAAAAAAGAAAATAATCATTCATCATCATTAACATCATTCAATATTTCAAATGAAATGAAATTTTGAATTAAAAGTGAAAATTTTTTGAATCCATTTGAATTAATTTGAATTCATAATAATTTTGAAAAAGAAAAAAAACATGAAAAATAATTTAAATCTTTTTTCATGGTGTATCATTGAATTTCGAATTAATTCACATTTTAAATTTCAATTTGTTCTGATTTCTTCTCCTGAAATTTCTCTATCTTTCAAATTACCCAAAAAATACCATTTGTATTTGTTAAAAATGTAATTTAAATCAAAAATTTTGGCGCCACACCAGGTTTTTTCTCTGAATTCATTGATTGAATTAATAATAATAATATATTTATTTAATGGTGCACTGCTAGGGCATTTGCACCTTATTGATTGAATTGAAAAAATGAATTTCGAAATTGAAATTGGATAAATTAGCAAAACTAGAAAATCGTTAGGGAATATTATATCGAGGAAAATTTAAAAAAATATGATGAAATAATATCATATTGAATGTATGAGTGGATAGGCGTTGTAGCTTTTCCAAATGATAAAATCAATGATAATGAATGATATCAATGATAATGAATGATAATATCAATGATAACGAAATGATATCAATGATAATGATGATTTTCTTCAAAAGACAAATCAAAATAATAATGAAGATAATAATAATAATGATTATATTGAAAATAATAGACAAAAATCAAACGAAAAACATAAGCCTAAAAGTCAATATACCGAGAAAATTCTAATTGGAAAAGGGGAAAAAATGATAATTTTCCCAAGAATATTCGAATCAAATTCGTATTTGAATTCGTAATTAAAGACATATGATTACATCAAATTCGTTTGAATTTGAATTGGTACTTTTGAATTTCTGGGACAGAAAATTCATGAATCAAATCATCAAATCAAAAAATATTGAATCAGAATTTTTCGATGCCAAATTTCCCAATGATATTCTTTCTCAATGATTGATCACTTCATTCATCATAATTCAAGGTTTTTTCTTTTCCGCCAAGGTTTCTCTCTTTTACTTTTACTTTCACCAAGGTTTTCTTTTTTACTTTTCGTTAGTCGAAAGTTTTTTAAAATCCAGGGAATAGAATAATAAGTAGAAGAAGAAGAAGAAGAAGATTCAGTATCATTTCTTTCCTGAGAATTTTGCTTTTTTTTCTTAGCTTCAAAATCAACAAAATTTCAACAAAATGTTGTTACATTGTATAAGTTATTTAGTTATCTTATATTGGCCATTATTCTCGACTTTTTTGGCTGAATTTTCTCCTTGTTTCTCATGAATTTTTATTTATCTTCTCAAGGAAAAAAAACATGAAAATAAATTCAATTTTAAAGAATTCTGCAGAATTTTGTAGAATTTTCTTTAAAAAAATTTTCCAGAATTCAAATTCAAATTTCTTGTTCAAACATATTTATATTTGGACAGAATTTTTCATGTATTTTTTAAAAAAATTGAAAATTTCAAAGAAATTTTGAGCATTTCTATCAAATTTCAAGTTTTCACTTTTTCAATTCAGCTAAGAGTTACAAATTTTCCATTTTCTGCCACTTTTTCCCTTCCAAAACATTCAAGAATTGGTCAAGATATTCGCAAATGATAATTGTATTTGCTTGTAAACATTTGATGAGAAAAAAAAAGCAAACAAGCCAACATAAACAAATATAAAGAAATTATTTCATTTTCAAAAAAAAAAAAAAAAATTGAATTATCAATTTTTCCTCTTCTTTTATATTATTATTATTATTATCATTGAATTAATGTATTGCCATACTTGTATTCGTACTTGTTCGCCAAACCGAAGCTATTTCTCTTGCTTTTTCTCTGCTAAAAATAAACATGCATTCAAATTCAAAGTGTACTCATGAATTCTGCCCGCGAAAACAAATGGCGAAAATGCATAATGTATAATGCGATTCAATTGATGCGAATAAATTTCAAAATTGTTCAAAATACAAATTTTGAATGTAAAAACAACGAAATGTAGAATGAAATTCGGCATTGAATGCACTCATTTATTCATTTTTTTTCCTGCCAAAAGTAAAATAAGGTGAAATAAATAAGGTAAAAGTGAAAATAAAATGGTGAATCGCACTATTTTCAATATAAAGAAATTATAAAATACATGAAAAAAAATGAATAAATAAAAGAATGAATAAATAAATATTCAAACTTAATTTATGTTTATTGCAAAACAATTTTTTTTTTTGATATATTTTTCTAAGAAGATATATGTTGATACTGATATGGATGAGGCTGTACGAAAATTTCTGTCCAATTGAAATCAATGAAAAATGTTCAGTGTTAATAAATTGAAAATGGTCAGAACTTTTCGGACAACCTCGAATATATTCAAATGAAAATGCCCAATTCATTTACACTGCCTACACTTGCGATTTACCTTGAATTTTATTCCGTATTTTATTCCTTCTTATTTTTCGATTTTTTATTTATTTTCTCGATTCAGCATTACATTAAAATTATTATTATTATTATTATAAGCATCTGGAAATATCAAAATATTTTCACATGAATAATAATAGTTGATGTTAAGTTCATATAAAATACAGCACAATAATTCCAAATAAATTTTGGAAAATTTATTATTCCATCATTTTATTATTATAACTTTGGCCAGATAATAAAAATATCTAACATTATATATGTAAATTACTATAATATCATTTCAAAGTAATGATATAATAGTAATTCAATGATAAAGATAATAAAATATAAATTTTTTTTTTATTATTTCATATTTCTTATGATTCTTGATTACCGAATCTCTTTCCTTCAAATGTTCATATTTCGATTCATGAATCGTGAAAATGTATTTTATTTATTCAAACATATTTTCATTTGAGGTAAATGAATATTTTTGGCTTGAAATTCCGAAATGTTTTGGACTGAATTCATATGCATTTATTCATGCGGATTTCCAGGCACATTGCTGGCCACTCATAGAATCGCTGTAAAGCTTGATCTTCAATGAACAAAAATTCTGAACGATTGCTGAATGAATTCTTTGAAATAAAACAAAAAAAAAAAAAAATGAAAATTGAAGAATTGCAAAGTGGAAAATAGAGATGAAAATTATTATCTTCAGGAAAAGTAAATGATGATCATCATGATCATCATCATTATGATCTTCATTATATTTATTTACTTTGAGTTTATATTATTTCATTTTATTATTATTTATATTTTATCTACTATCTACCTATCTACCTATCAACATTTTCATTTCATTTTCTTTAATTTCATTTTTTTTACTTTGCTTCTTCATCTTCATCTTCATCTTTTACTTTTACTTTTCTCATCTTTATTTTGATCATAATAATCATAATAATAATATCATTAAAAATGAATGAATGTAATCAAAAAAAAAGTAAAGTAAAACGAATGAATGAATTATTTGTTTGTTCCTATCTTTGTCTATATTTTCATTGAAACAAAATAATCAACAATAAAATAATCGAAATAATGATGATGATGATGAGAAGAAGACTGAAAGATAATTTGACGAGATAGTCAATGAATGAAAATTGTTGGAAGCAAAAAAAAAAAAAAAAAAAATGAACATCATGAATAATAATGAAATGCTGAATCGATTGACAGTGAAATACCGCACAAACCTGGGATGAATGAGGAAAAATTTCCGATGAAATTAATTGAAAAATTTTGAATTTTAACTTTTGATTTTGAAAGAATTTCATTGTATCATATTAGACAATTGTTTCGGGAGCAAAAAAAAAAAAATTGATTTCGGTATTTTACACTTTGTATTTCAAGGTAATATTGGCAAATGAAATAATGAAATAATGGAAGAAAAATTAATGAGTTTTTTTTGTACTATTGATTTACCTGGAATTTTTTCCGGATAATGTTTTCCTTGCTTTTAAATTAAAATTAATTCAATTTCAATTAAATTTAATCAATTTTCTGAAATTTTTGCTCCAAAAAAATTGATTAAATTTTGATCAATTAATTTTTTGGAGAGGAAATTGCCGTAGATACTGAGCAGTGTGTGCAGTTACTCTCATTCTATTTCTATATACAGAAATGCAGGGAAATCACATGAAATTTTTAAATTATTCTTCTTCATTTTGTTTGATTTAATTTTTTTTTTCATTTTTCTGCTGGCAATAAAATGCAATTATCATCATCATTCACTATTATGGGCTACCAGTGTGGCCTAAAATTGATGAAAATCATTTCAAAAATGAATGAATGAATGAATAAGTGAATTTGATTGTTTATCACAAGACGTAGCAAAATCATTATCATTTGTTTGGTTTTGGTGCCATTAAATTAAATGTTTTAAATTGCCATGATGATTTAATGGTCATCATGATGATGATGATGATGATAATGACAGTTATTATCATTATAATCGTTAACATAAACGTCCGAATTTTTATTTCATTCCACATTTTATCACTTTTGTTATTGAAAAAGGAAGCAAAAAAAAGATTCGAAGATGTTTCCCGTAGTAATAATAATAATATTTTAATTTAAAATTTTTTCATCATTTAAAAAATCATTAATGATTATCGAATGCAAACAATGATTCTCAAATCGTTTCGATTCAACTCGTTTATGCATATCATGATACAGCATGGACTGCGAAACACTGACCGCCACAGGTTTTCTACATTATTCTCCATTTTTTTACAATTTCTTAAACTTGCATCAAAATGCATTGACTATCACGTGATCGATTCATTTTAGAATTCAAAATTTTCCAAAATAAATTTTTAATGTCATTTCATTGTTTGTTTTTTACGATTTTCTTGATTTTGAATGTAATTTCTACTAACAAACAATATTTGAACAATGGAATAAAACAGAGGAATGATTCGATTATGAAACAAAGGAAAAAAAAATACATATCAATTATCATTTGTTTCTTTGTTTTTTTTTTTTTTTTGCTTTTTGTTTCATTTTATTCCATTAAAAATTACAAATTACAATTCACAAACATCAAACATCCATTCATTTGCCATAATTTAAAAAAAAAAAAAAAATAATTCAAATGTCAAAAACATAATTTTCATCGAGTGACAAATGCAAATGCAAATAAATGATTGTTTTAAATGATGGTGTACGAACAAATGAATCAAGCAAACACGTTTTTTTTTGTTGTTGCAAATACTTCTCATTTACATCAATTTAGTTCTTTTATCTTTTCTAGACTGCACCAATGAATAATAATAATGATGGCATTAACATTGAAAAATATACATCGGAAACACATACACAGACACTAACATATATTGAAATCATTATTATTATTTATGGGGAATGACATCATCATTTAATTTAAACATCCTTTTACAAACACACACACACATCTTTTTTACCAGTATTCAAATTCAGTACAAATGATTATTGGTTGGTTGGTTGGTTGGTTGATGCATTTTATTATTATTATCATCATCATTATCTTTGTCATTATCATTGAATGTTTGAACTTTGAAATTGAAATTGAACCAAAAAAAAAAACAAAAGAAAAAATTGATTGAATCAATTTATTTTCAATATTTTGAAATGAAACAGACACACACACACACACACACGCACACAAACAAAGAGAAAATCAATTTCAATATCATCAATTTTTTAGATCAAATTGATGATATACGATTATTATCATCGTATTTTGATGATTATTTTCGGCTTAAAAATTCATTTTACTCGAAGCCTACTATGGCCTGTTTTGGATTGTTTCAAACAATTTCGACCATTAAAAAAAAATTGCGAATTGCGTGATGTGTTCTATTTGCAATATGAAATATATATCAAGAAAAAAATGATTCTTAGATCAAATGATCAAATGTTGTGTTCAAATATTGTTTATATCATTATCAATACATCATTCATTTCATGTGTTCACATCTGGCATAATTTGACAGAGAGAAATAAATAAGAGGGAAAAACATGTATGAAATGTAAGAATTTCGTTGCTTCCAATAATCATGTATTTTCACATTTATTTTCAAATGTTAAGATATTAATTTTTTTTCAGTTCATTTATTCTTTGAATAATAATAATAATTTGATTCCATTGAATTCTGTTGTTTATTTGGTTTTATTTTCGACCAAAAAACACTGGTGAAACATTGAAATTCTGGTTAACACTGACAAAACACTGGTAAAAACATTGAAAACACATGCACATACACATGAATGACAAGCAATAATTTTTGTGTGTGTTTGGTGTTGTTTTATTTCGGTTCAATTTTCATTTTAATTTTGACTAATAAATAATAAAATTATTGATTATCACATGTTTCAAGTAGCTTTGTTTCAATGCTGCTGTTGTATGTCGCGATAAAAAATTTTTTTTTTCACCCTTGTAACCCTTATAAACATATCTAATAACATTGAAACATTGAATTTTCCGTCGAAAAATTTCATCGAGTTGAATTTTTAAAAAATAACACAAAGAGATTAAGCAACAACGACACAGAGTATAAAATAAATTTTGTTTCACAATTTTTTTTGACATTTTAAATTGTTGAAACAATTTTTTCTCTTCCATTTGTTTCAATGTGTCCCTGAAGATCTTTACGCTAAAGATGTTCTTGGTAAAATATGTGTCTGTAAAGATGTTCTTGGCAAAGAATCAAGTCAAAAGAAAACAAATAATAGTCACGAATCCTTTGATCTTGTTGAAAATTCTTTGTGCAGAGGATTCGGTTCTCGGTTGGTTTCAAGAAATTTCATGAAATTTATTTCACGAAATTTATTTTTGAAATAATTTTCAATTCTCCTCCAGTTCTCCAATTCTCTTTTTTTGGCTGTCAAATGTCAAAATTTACATAATTTTATTCGTCTTTATTTTTCTCTTTATTCTCTACCGATTCTTTGCTTTAACAATTTTTCAATTTTCAATTTCGCCTTTTGAAAAAAACGAAATTCTCTCGAAAAACTTATTGTCACCGAAATCGTTTCATCTTTGGCTTCATCTATGCGATTATTTATTCATTCATCGACTCACAACGAATCGTAATGTGGATTAATCGTTGAATTTTTAATATCAAAATCGTTGTTGCTGATGTCACTGATGCTGTCGTTGTTTTACATTATTTTATATTGTTCATTGGTTGTTCCTCGTTTATTGGTTCCCCTTTAAATGGTTCGTTGTTGCGAAATGATGTAAAATGAATGATAAATTTACATTATTATTATCACCATAAATAATAATAATAATAATAACGACAATGACATACAATCATGATGCAATAATGTATGTTTATCTGTATTTCGATGTGGAAAAAACATTAAAAATAAATAAATATTCAATGGTATCAAACAATAACAACGACAACCAACCAACCAAATATCGTGATAATAAAAAATATTTGAAATAAAAACACACGCATCTAATAATAATAATGATGATGATAATACGTAGCATTATTTTATGATCACGTATCGTAAAGAAGGATCAAAAACATTTGAGCTTAAAGCTGAATCTGAAACCGAGTGTAATGCATGGGTACATGCGATAGAAAATGCAAGGTAAGTGAATGCATTTTTATTATTTACATATATTTTGATGTATATTATTTTGATTTTATTATCTTCATATATCTCCATATTTCTGAATTCTTGAATTTCAAATTTTCTTATTTTTGTTTTTCTATGAGAATTCTAAGAGAATTCCAAACATTCATATCGTGGATAATTCAATAAAAGCGATGAATCTTTATTCTGATCTTGTGATGCTTTTCAAACAGTCAACAAACACAAATTCAAGATGTATAGCCTTTGCGAAATTATAAATTATGTAAAAATCATGAAAAAATTGTGGAAATTTCAAAAAATTTTAAGAGAAAATTTCTGAAAAAATCAAAATTACATTAAAATTAATGTTATTTTGATGATTTAATCAAGAAACTTTTGATTTGTATCTCTTAATTTTAGATCTAGAAATAGTATGACTCACATTGAATTGACATTTATGAATGTTTGAACCTGGTCGAAATGGCAGCTTATGTAATAAAATAAGAAAAGTTTTTCCATTTAAATCAATAATTTCTGCATAAATTGAATGGATTGTCACGGGTTGTTTTCCTTTTCTTTGAATTTAATTTTATCATTCCACTTATGATCAATCAATATTTTTGATCCACATTTCTTACCGTGATCAAAGGAAGATGAAATTCAATTTTTGACATTCATAAAAAAGTGAAAATAATCGTCAATACATGCAAACTATTTCCAAAAAAATGGATCGAAAATAAAATGAAAACGTTGAATATATTCAAAATATTCATAGAAATAAACACTATCAGAAAAAATTGATTCAAACTTTGTAATTGCAAAGTAACCGAAAAAAATCAAATTCAATTTGATTCAATTACAATTTAATGTAATTTAATGTTTTTATTTTTATTCATTTATTTTTTCTGATCATAAAAAATAAAAATCAAATCAAATAAACAAGCATTAAAGGCCCTATACCAATGATCATTATTATTGATGAAACTTGACAACTCGTATTCAATGTATTCCAAATTATATTCATGATTATTAGAAGCTGCTGCCACTGCAAAAATTCACCAGTTAATTAATGTTAATGTTTGAATTTTTTTTTGAATGTCTGATATTATGATTTTTTCCATGATAATTCACATTACATTAGTTTTAATTGATAAAAATGGTGGAATTTCTCGAATTCAATTCTCGATATACCTGTAATTTATTTGAATAAAGAAACAAGAATTTTCAAAAAGAGAAAGATGGCGATAATTAGCCCAAGATTTTATTTTCTTTGAATTTTCAAACGAGTTTTTCTTTGGAACTTTTTTTTTGCCTCTCTGGTTGAACATTGGCAATCAATTACGCCGAAGTTTATACCCGAGAAAATCTATCGAGTTGCTGAATTTATTCCAGTTTTATTTCAGTCTTTTTCTTCTTCTTCTCGAATGAAGCAATCAATGAAACATCTTTCAAGAAAGTGAAATTGAATGTAAAAATTAGCAGAAAACACAACACACAAATTTCTTGAAATTGTAAATTTCGTAAAAAGTTTTAGCCAAAAGAAATAATAATGAAAATGAAAAATAATAATTTTCAAAGCAAAAAAAAAAAGTTTCAAATTGCTTTTGTGGAATGCATTTGCTTTCTAATTTCGTTGTTTATTTCGCAGCCAAAAAAAAACACATCTTGGTTGCAAAACATGGCTGCGAAAATCATTTATTCATTCGTTCATAGGCATTCATAGAGGAGAAATAAAAGAAAATTTTCACATGTCAAAAAATTCCAGAAATCTTACAAATAAATTGTGAAAAATTGTCATATTTTTCCACAATGAATACATTGGATGAAATATCAAACCCAGTCGAAACACCAGAAGACAAACAAACAAATTCAAAGCTACAAACACAAACGAACAGATTCAAAACGTTTAAAGAATTTTGATTTGTTTTTCGTTTATTTTTTTCGCAAAAATTCAAGACCGAGGAGTCGAAATCGAGGTTTGCTTTTGAATAGTTTTTTTCTTCGTCGAATCAAAAAATTGAAATGAATATTTCTTGAATCTGGGAACCCAAACGAATCCGAATAACAGAATTCAGTTTCAATGAGAATTTCCCGAAAAAAATATCAAAATGTTTGACATGTGAAATGAAACATATTATATAACCGATATGATATAAACGATACATGATATAAAAATCTAAGAAATCTTTGCGATGTTTCAAAATTCAAAAATTTTTGCTCATTCAGTGAATTATCGTTTTTTTTGTTTTTGTTTTTCAATCTATGTGAAGATGTGTGCGAAGATCTATGTGTGAAAATATGTTTGTGTTTTAAGCTTCAAGATGATATGACAAACTAATTGTTTGTTTGGCATTCGAGAGAGAGAGAGAGAGAGAGAGAGAGAGAGAGAATTTCGGTTGTGAAGAATCAAATTCAGTGATTTTTTGGGATTTTTCGGAATTTTTTGAATTTTTCGCTTTTGAACATTGACGATTGTTTGGAATCGTATATTTCAATGTGATTTAAGGGGAAAATCTGTGTGAAATTTCTCTGTGTGAAATAAACAGAAAAATTTTCAAAATCTCTTCACTTATTTTTGTTTTTCATTTTATGCTTAAATAAATTTTCAATAGTTTTTCAAAAATGTTACTTCAAAAAGAAGAATTGGAACAAAAACACTTGCATCTGGTACAAATTGTTGAAAGTGAAAAAACAGCTAAATGGCAATATACACAACAATGTGAAGAGCTGACAATGGAAATAAAAAAATTACGTGCAGAGGTATGTATGTTTGATACACTTTGGTTTGATTGTTTGTTTGTTTGTTTTTTGGTTTTGATTTTGTGGAATTTAATTATTGATCGATTGATTGAGTGTTTCAAAATTAATTAACATTAAATTAATTAATCATAATTAATCAATCAAATTATTAATTAATTAAAATCTGATAATTAATGCATTCATTTATGATTTTGAATAATTATTTTCACTTTTTTGAATTCATTTTTTTTCATGAAATAAATGATTTCCCCCTACAGCTATTTTCATTGAATCGTGAATGGCGTTTAGCACCGAATAATCGTTCACAAAATTATCATCAAAACGGTGCAGATGGTACAATCAATAATGATGAAAGTGAAGAAATACGTAAAATAAAAAAAGTACAAAGTTTTTTTCGTGGTTGGCTTTGTCGCCGTCGTTGGAAACAGATTGTTATCGAATATATTAATTCACCACATGCTGAAAGTATGCGTAAACGTAATAGGTAAGGTGATATTTGTGGTGCGTGTGACATTTGTGATACGTGTATTGTATTTTAGTGGAAAATTAGACTAAATTAAATTAAAATGAATTAAATTAGTTTCTTCTTTGAGTTTTCTCAGTCCTTAGTATTTCGTTTCATTCATCTTGTTTCGTTTAGTTGGGGTTTTAATTTTAAAATTTTCAAAATTTACCATGAAAAATTCCTAAAATTTTCCACAAATTACTGTTTTTGACATTTAGATAATTCGTAGTTCGAAACTAGCTTTATAAAACAAATAATTAATCATAATCATTGTCATCATTTATTATATTATCATTTATTCATTGATATTAATATCATTATTATTTTGTATTTCATTTTCATTTATTTCATTATTTTTTTCGTTTGTTGGTTTGTTCAATTATTATTTAGTTCAGTTAATACTAATGCTATTTTTAATATTAATAATATTGTATTATTATTATCATTTATTAAAATTTTAAATTAATATTAATGTATTGTTATTATTTTATTCTATTATTATGTGTGTTTTTTTCCATTTTTTTTTTCGCTTTGATTATTATCATTATCAATATATTGATATCAATGTGTGTTTTTTTTTTTTTTTTTTGTTAGTCTCGTATTTCGTATGGTCGAAGCTGAAGAAGAATATTTAGAACAATTACAATTAATGGTATCATGTTTTTTACGTCCATTTAAAATGGCTGCCAGTTCACAGAAACCGCCGTGTACACATGATGAAGTTAATTCAATATTTTTAAACGCAGAAACAGTAATGTTTTTACATCAAATATTTTTGAAAGGATTAACAGCACGTATGGAATGTTGGCCAACATTAGTATTAGGTATGCGGCTGTTTTTATTTATTATTTATTTATTGCAGCGCCCTCAGGTCAGCCGCGCAAGTTGACATAGAAAGAAGCTCATTGGTTGAGCGCGTTTGGCAGATGAGTTGTCATCCTCATTTTGGTTGGAAAGCAACCATATATAAATCGGTTTTCAGTTTTGCTCAAGGGAAGCAAAAAAACATTATTTTGTACAATAATTGTTTTAAAATTTGTGTAAATTAAACCAAAATTTTATGAAAATCTGCCCTGTCGTTACTGGTGTCAGGAGAAAAAGAAGAAAATATGTCCATGTCACGTGCAAGATCCGAGATAAGCTCAATATGGAACAGAGTTAAACCGACAACATTACTGGCCGAAAACGCGGAGAAGATCAAAATATTGGCGACGACTCTGGCTGATTCAAGAAAAAACTATCCAGGATTGGCCGACAAGGGTATTACAGAAGGTGGTTGTCATGGGGTTGGTGGCGGGTTTAAAAAAAGATGGTTACTTGGCAAGCGAAATGGTCGCACGCTTCACAATGGTATGACGAATCAAACATATTATAAAAAAACAACTGGTCACAATATGAATGTAAAGACAACGCGAAAAATGGAGCGTATCAATGGAAATTTCAAATGTAAAATTGGTGAGCGAAACGTTCGTTCTTCGTTAAATGGTATGTCGAGTCCTATGGAGAATAGAAGACGTTTTACGGAACATAAAGAAATAAGGTGCGATTGTTGCTTAAGAAATCATTGGTCAACACGGCATATGGAACGTACGAACACAGAAAGTCGCAATGAATTATCAACTGGTTGTACGAGTACTGGGCTCGTTGGTCCTACCAAAAAGTTAGTCACATTTAAAGTGCAAATTAATGGTCAAGCCTTCAATGCTTTATTCGATACTGGCGCATTGAATTCCTTTATTTCATGGAAGTCTATTAAAAGTTTAAAGATTGGCTTGGAGCCATGTCAGTTATCGGTTGTATTGGGCGATCGAAGTGAGGTCAGAAGTCTTGGGAGAGCTAAGCTCCATCTATCTATAAATGGTAAAACCGATTGGGTGAAGTTTATTGTTCTGGAAGACTTGACATATGACGTTATTATTGGAATGGATGTCATCGATAGTTTCCAATTAGAAATGTTGAAGAATCGAAGAATTATTTGCAATGGTGCACCAGTTGAATGCAACAATATGGTGAGCACGAGTAATCTTAAAGATTTAAATAATGTTCTATATGGTTTCAAAGATTTATTTTCTGGTATCGGAAAGAATGGTCGAATCCGTCATAATATTGTATTAACGGAAGATAAAATTATTTGTCACAAAGTCCAAAATATCCCTCATAATTGGAAGTCACAGTTGGCCGAACATATTACGAAACTATTAAGCAATGGTATAATCGAGGAATCTAATAGTAATTTCAGATCGAGAATTGTTCCGATTCATAAGAAAGATGGGTCAATTAGAATGGCTATTGACTATCGAGACCTAAATAAAATAACGCGAATGGACGCTTTCCCGATGCCGGCAATTAAAGTAATTGTATCGAAACTAGCTGGAGCAAAGATTTTTTCAAAATTGGATTTAAAGTCCGGGTATTATCAAATCGAAATGGATCAACGAGCTAAGAAATACACTGCTTTCGCTTTTGGCAATAGATTGTATCAATTTACTAGAATGCCATTCGGACTGTCCGCAGCACCTCAGACGTTTCAACGATTAATGAATTTGATTCTGGGTCATTTATCGTTCGTAGAATGTTATTTGGACGATATCTTAATATTCAGTAAGTCAGAAGAAGAACATGCAAAACATTTACGAGAAGTGTTATCGATCCTAAAAAAGGAGAATTTACGTTTGAATGCAGAAAAATGTTCATTTGGTGTAAAAGAAGTGAATTATTTGGGTCTTAGATTGGCTGATGGTAAAAGATCAATCATAACAGAAAATCAAATGAAAATATTGCAGTTCCCGAGACCCAAGAACCAAAAAGAAGTTTTGACATTTGTTGGTATGGCCGGATTTTATCGTGATTTGATAAAGAATTTTGCTCAAATGGCGAGCCCGTTGTACAACTGTGCCAAAAAGAAACAATTCGAATGGGGCCAAGAAGAAGAAACGGCATTCCTATTGATCCAAAAAATGGTATCGGAAAACGAAACGGTGAATATACCAGATCCGTCGCAACAATTTATTGTGACTACCGATGCGTCAGATTTAGGTTATGGTGCCACGTTATCGCAGATGAGAAATGGGCAAAAAGTGCCAGTGGATTTCTTCTCGAGAATGTTTACAGGAACGCAAAGAAAGTATGCTACTTATGATAAAGAGGCAACGGCCATCCTGGAAGCTATTAAGCATTGGAGATATTATTTGTTGGGTCGTAAGTTTAGAATCGAAACGGACCATAAACCGTTAAAGTGGTTATTGTCGAAAGCCGACTGTTCGGGTCGTTTGGGACGAATGGTTATGAAGTTAATGGAATATGACATTGAAGGCATCGATTATATTAAAGGTACTGATAATGTTTTGGCAGACACATTGAGTCGAATGCAACTGAATTTAATGAACCACGAGCTACAAGAGCCGTTGGACGAAATAATAGAGAAGGATCGAAAAAATTTTATGCTGATTAATGGTAGATGGTTTAAAACAGATGGAAATATTAAACGGTTATATATACGTGATTACGCAGAACAAGCAGAAATATTGGAATCGATTCATAATAATGGCCACTGTGGAATGTTCAAGAATCAAGAAGAATTAAGGAAACGATTCTGGTGGCCGAGTTGGCGCAAAGATTTACAAATGTTCCTTAGAAAATGTGAACGATGTGCAAAATTCAAAGATGATTGGGAACCAACACGTCTCCCGATGGTGGAACAACAAATACCGAAAATTAACTGGCAGAAATTGGGCTTGGATATTTGTGGTCCTTTGGAAAAAACACGTAATGGTAACCGATACATATTGGTTCTACAGGACCATCGTTCTCGATTTTTGGCGGCGCATGCAATGGCTGATGTTAAAGCAGAAAGTGTTATAGATTGGCTAAAAGTAAAATTCGAATCACTTGGTTGGCCGGAAACGATAGTATGCGATAAGGGTTCTCAATTTGAAAGTGCAAAATTCAAATGTTTCACGAAAGAGACTGGTATTGAATTACGTTTTGCATCAGTGGCTCATCATCAAACAAATGGTATGGTTGAAAGGGTGATTCGCACTCTGGAACAAATGATTAGAACCACAGTATTGAATATTTCAGAATGGGACGAACATTTACAAAATTTGGTAAACGTCTATAATGGTTCGGTTCATCATGTGACAAAGGTATCTCCGTTCAAAGCAATGTTTAATCGAGACAAAGTTTCGGTATTGGACCGAAAATACAAATTACTTGAAGAAAGAATAGACCCGTTAGAAATATATGAAGCCATCGATAGAAATAATTTGGTAGAAAAGGAGCATCAGAAGCAACAATACGATAAAAGAAATCGGCTGGAAGAAATCAAGGTTGGAGATCACGTACTATGGCATTCGTTGAAACAAACATTGGGTTCGTCGAAGAAGTTGAACCAAAAATGGAAAGGCCCGTTCCGAGTGGCGAAAATTATCGGTACCAATGTGGAAATTAAAGATGACTCCGGAAACTTGAAGTTGGTACATCGAAATCATGTGAAAAAATGGCTGGGCGATGGACGAATGGCGCAAGAGAAGATTCGTGGTCGTGGTCGGCCCAGATTAAAATCAGGACCTGGGGGGGGAGGTGCAGCGCCCTCAGGTCAGCCGCGCAAGTTGACATAGAAAGAAGCTCATTGGTTGAGCGCGTTTGGCAGATGAGTTGTCATCCTCATTTTGGTTGGAAAGCAACCATATATAAATCGGTTTTCAGTTTTGCTCAAGGGAAGCAAAAAAACATTATTTTGTACAATAATTGTTTTAAAATTTGTGTAAATTAAACCAAAATTTTATGAAAATCTGCCCTGTCGTTACTTTATTTATTTTTTCATTAAATATTTATACATTTATGAATCTGAATTTTGATTCAAAAAAAAACTTGAATTTCCATGAATCTTTTTATTTTTCCCATTTGAATCAGGAATTCTATGAACGATTTCAAATTCCATGAAATATAAAATTTGCATGAATATTCACCATTCGCATTTGCACAAATGTATTTGAATGCCATATTAAAATACAACAAACAAATGTTGCTTGCCATCATTAAAATTCATTTCATTTTCATTTTCATTTTGTAGATTTGTCACTTTTTCATTTTCATTTTCATCTTTTCCATTCTTTGCTTTGCGCTTTGTTAGATTCTTGTCCATTATTTTTGATCGGATTTGTCAAAGAATTAAAAATAAAAGAAAAATGCATGTCAAATTACTGTTTTTTTTGTAAATTTAATATTATTATCATTATTATAAATAATAGAAAAATGAATGAATGAGATAAAACAAAACAACTAAAACAGCCAAAAAAAAAGTCATATTTTATGCATATTTTAATACAATAATTAAAGCTTTGTTGTTGTTTTTTTGCTATTATTATTTTGTATGTAATTATCATTATTATCATTGAATTCAAAATTAGATTTGAAAGTAAATAATAACAGTAGTAATAGTAATAATAATAAAATAGAATAATCAAAACAATTCGCATTGCAATATGTATTCGTAGATAGAAAATACATGTAGCCCTACATTTTGGTCGTAGAATTACATTATAAATTTATGATTTGAATTTTTTCAGGTAGAAAAAAAAAGTAGAAATATGAAATTAGAAACCTTCGACATTGATCTTAATTCTTTAGACTCCTAATTTTCTAGATCTTAATAAGCGTAGTTTTTTTTACATGGATTCATTAGAGTAGTTTGAATTTCCAAAATTTGAAATGAACCATTCCATTCAAAGATAATGACAATGATTTTCATGATATGAAATAATGAAAAACACCGCATATATTCTATTCAATTTTAAATTAACACAAATTATTTTTGAATCATTTATTTCAATCATTTTTGCTTGAAAAAATTGCTTGCTGTTGCTTTTTTTTTGTATAGTTTTATTGTTTGTACCTTTCTTAGTTTCTTAGCTTTCGGTGCTTTTTTTTACATTAATTCTTTCTTAGATTTTTTTTAGCTTGATTCTTAGTTGTTCAAAATATTTTTTCTGTCATTTTCATTAGCTCAAGTAGCTCTATCATTTGTAGTAATTATTTTTAGATTTGTAATTAGTCGAATAGATGTGCACTGACCGTTTATTTTTTTCAAAACGTTTGTTGCTACTTACAAGTATATTCATTTCCATTGTTAACATCATTAGTCAAATTTGAAAGTAGATTTAGAATTATCATTTAATTTTTTTTTCATAATTTTCAATCCTAAAAACAAAAATTATCTTGAAATTCTTTAGGAAATTTTTTTTCCGGTTTTCCAGCCAAAAAACTAAGTCCTCAAAGTCCTATTATGATCGCCACTGATTTAGCTAATTAGAAAAATTCAAACATACCCTTCCTTTGTGACCTTCTATTCTTCTCCAAAAACCGCTTATAATGATGAAACCATTTTTAATTTAAAAAAAATAGAACGATGCGTCAATCTTTTTTTTCTTCTTTTTCTGTCTCTTTTTCTCTTAATATCCAATTTCCAACATGGAATAAAAAAATAAATTGAAATGTATGAAAACTCAATTTCCGTTCATCATCAATTTGAAAATTTTGAAATTTAACAATTTAAAATTCAAAATTTCAATACAATTTCAATACGATTGTGTGTTATTTTGTAAATTGGAAAACTTTTTTTCTCATAAAAAAATCATCAAAAAATTTTATTCTTATTTCATTTCAAATATTTTTTTTTTCAAATATCATTGAAATAATGATTTATTTTTCTCGTGTTTGATTCGCAAATTTATAATAATAATTTCTTACAATTTTTCAATGATAAATATTTCACTGATAATGATTGAAATTTATCGTGTTTGACTCACACAAACACACACACACATATACCACTTTCAATGATCACTTTGAAATTTTTTAAATATTAATTTGATTTCAATACAATTTTTTTCTTTCATGAATCAAAATCATATTTTTTCGAATTAAATTAAATTTTGAATTTGAAATTTTGAATCAATTTTGAATTTTCACCAATTCAATTTGAAATGATTCAATGAATATTTTTCAATGAAATGAAATGAAATGAAATTATTTTTTTTTTCTTACTCTTCAAAATTTATTTTAAATTTGATTGAACATCTGCACATTTGAACTTTTGAATGTTTTTTTTTCTTTGTTATTTGTTCATTTTTTTTAATGATTGCCATTGTTTGCGGTGTATTTTTTTTTTTTTTTTTTTGGTTTTTCTTTATCTTTCTATTTGTGTCTTGTCTGCTGTCATTGTAAATGAATAAATGAAAATGTAACATCGAAAATGATTTGAAAAATGAATCAATTACGAATTTGATTTGAATGTATTCAAATGAAACAACTGAAAAAAAATTTTAAACAAAAAAATGATGAAAAATGTCACAAAATATTCAAATTAAACATGAAATATCAATGAAATGAAATATTTTCAATGTTTTACTGATATTTTCTCTTCAAATTCCTCTTATTACCGTTACCATGTGTGTGGTTTGTGTAATTGCGTGTCATTCTTGTAATTGTGATGTTTTTTTTGATGCAATCGTATTACGTGTATTATGTGTCTGTGATGTTTTTATGTTCAAATTGAATCTGTGATGTTTGAAACCAATTTTTATTATTAAAAAACTATAATCCATAATTAATTCTCAAAAATAATAAATTTTTTCAATTTATGTGTTTAAAAAAAAACACTAAATACGAATTCATCAACAATCAATGAATGCTAATGATGACATTTAACATAACACACAATAATCAATTGATAAATGAATCAACATCATTTGCATCATTAATCAATGACATTGTCCTTAACAAATGATCTTTTTTTTTCTTGTCTTCTCTATTCATCATTTCCTATTTATCATTGATAAATCATTAATTATCATCAAATAAATTGACCTTTGTCGATAAATATATCATCAAATTATGATATAATTCGATTCGATTCTAAACAATCATCAATGATCAAAAACAAAAACAATCAAAATGATTTAAATGATGACCGAATTCGCCGAAAATTATCGAATCATCATCAAACAAATCAATTTATCATCGTCAATTTGAATTATTCCTTTTTTTCCTTGGTGAAACTTTTGCCAATTAATGACATATTTTCTCAATGCTTATGATGATTGTCACTATAAAATTGCACAAAACTCATATATTTGATTTTCATTTCGGTGCCTTCGTTGTTTTTTCTTTGTTTTTCTTTTTCTTTTTGTTTTTGTTTTTTGTTCCGGCCAAACGGCATAGGAGATTTGTTTGACATGTTACTGCCTATGCTAAGCATATATCAAGAATATGTCCGCAATCATCATTTTTCATTACAAGTATTGGCCGAATGAAAAATTTGCATCAATGTTGAGGCGGTTGGAAGAGAAACCAATTATTCAAGGTAATATTTCACTCCTCAAAATTATTTTATTTTTTTTTCATGTCTAAAATTTGATAATTCATTTCATACCCAAAATCAAGGTCGTACGTTGGAAACTTTTCTCACATATCCTATGCATCAGGTATGTATCTAATCGTTTCATTTCTTGATCATTATTCCATGTTATCATGATGAATATTTATTAATTGAAAATTTTCCAAAAAAAAATTTTTCCGAAATACTTGTCAAACGCATATCAAATATATTTCAAAAGTAATATTTTATCCATGCAAAATACTGATAAAAACTAAGATAAAACTGAGATTACTATGAGTGATAAAACAAAAATTGAAAGTAAAATTTGATAACCAGAACAAACAAACAAACAAAATGAAAATAAAAAATATTCAATAATAATAATGGAAAATAATTTCATCATAAATGATTTATAATAGTTTTTTCTTGTTTTTTTTTTTTACATTGAATCATTCTCATAGATAGATAGATGAGAAAAATGTATGAATATTTATTCATATTAATCATTTTCTGTTTCAAATATAAATATTTCTACTCTTTGATAAACAATTTTTCCATTGTTACCATTATTGTTATTATTATTATTATTATCGCTATTCTTTTTTATGAATTGAAAGAAATATAAAATAAAAAGATAATAATTCATGATAAAAAAAAAGAAGAAAAGATGATGATGATCATAGATTTGCGTGTAAAAGATCATAACTTATTATTTTGTTTTGAAATTGAAATGATAAAAATATAATTTGAAATAATAATCATAGTAATCATAGAGCAAATCATGATGATAAATGCTTTTGTTTTGATGATAATAATAGTTATAATAACGATAATATTCATTGTAATATTATAATTTGTATTTATATTTTAATTTTTATACAAATTCTATGGAAAAAATTTTGTAATTTTTGAGTTTTTTTCTGAGATTTCTATCCAAATATATTCATCATCATTATTTTATATTCATCATCATCATTATATATTCATCGTCTTTATTTTATTTCAATCAATATAAAGGTACCACGTTATATAATTACCTTACATGAATTGTTGGCACATACACCACATAATCATGTTGAGAGGAAAAGTTTAGAAAATGCAAGAATTAAATTGGAAGAATTATCAAGGGTAAGTCGTTTTTTTTTTAAATTTTTCTATGTAATTGATTGCAATAATGATGATTAATAATAATAATAATATTACTTAGCAAATGCATGATGAAGTTAGTGAAACTGAAAATATTCGTAATAATTTAGCAATAGAACGTATTATTGTCGGTGGTTGTGATATATTATTAGATGTTAATCAAGTATTTATACGTAAAGGATGTGTAATACAAATATTGAATAGTGATCGAAGTAAAACGGCTAGTCGTGTTGCCCGAATCGGTTCATTTCGTGGCATCATGGACAAAGAAGTTATGCGACAATGTTATCTATTTTCAAATCATATGCTTATTTGTACGCGGACATCAGGTGGAAAATTATCATTGGTTGATGTATGTATTCGTTATTTTATTTTTTCTAAATTATTTTGAATTGTAATTTTATTCAAAATATTCAAAATGATTGCAAACGATTTTCACAATTTTAATTTTCTCTTTTTTTTAAATGGTCTAAAATACCGTAGGGAATAGGCAAAATTCCATTAGCTGAAGCAACATTAATCGAAGATCCGAATGAACAATTTCAATTCACCGTCGATGATACAGGCATGTGTTATGGTGTTTTGATTTTTTAAATTTTATTTAATTTTTTTCGCATGGAAAGCTTTTAATTTCCATCGAAAAAAAAAGTTAATTTATGAAATTAAAATTTTGAAATTTTCCAAAGTTTGAAGTGTGAAATTTTTAGTTGAAATCTGCCATCTTCCTGCCAATATTACAACTAATGATTTGAATTTTTTTTCTTTTTTAAAAATTTTTTCAAACGTTGCCACCAGAAGGCTCCATAAGTTCAACATCAAGCCATTCAAGTGATGCTGGTGGCGGTGGTGGTGGAAATCAATCAATATCACAATCAACATTCAATTCAACGATACCATCATTTTTAAATCAAATAATAACATCATCAACAACAACAGCGGCTGCCACATCATCAACATCAATCAATAATCATCATCATCATCATTCGAATGTTGGAACAATAACATCATCATCATCATCAACAATGGCACCGATCAATATGACAACAACATCGACACCGACACAATCAGGAAAAGATTATGGTGGATTAGATTTTAAAATTATTGTCGATTATAAAACAGGACCACCGATCACAGTGCATTTGGTTGCACCGACATTACAAGAAAAAACTGCATGGATATCGGATATTTCACAGGTATTTGGCAATTTTTTTTAAAACTTTATTCAATTAAATTCTTTGAAAATTAATTTTAATTAAATTTTCATTTTAAATTTATCAAAATTTGAAATGAAAATTCTCAATTTTTGCTCAAAAAAACTCTTGGAAAATTCTTGAAACACAGAATTTTCAATTTCATAATCACTGATACAATCAAATCGTGTGTATCAATACAATATATTTGAGACATGATAATTTCAAGTTTTTTCAAGTTAATCTTATCTGGACTAATTTCATTATTATTATCTAATTTTTCTCTCAATTTTTTTTAATTAAACAGAGGTGTGTTTGTGTGTGACTGTTTGTTTCAATATAAAAGTAACTGTTTATCATATGTTTATCTATGTATCCATGAATCTGCTGATATGAATTCTTCTTGATAAATGAAGAATATATGATTTCATTTCGTTTCGTTATATAATCATTGAAATTATTAGATTATTGAAACATTGAAAACAACATAGAAAAATAAATAATTAAACAAATGAATGAATTGACTGAATGAATGAATGAATCTAGGATTTATAATCATGAATTCGATATAACAAAATATGATGATCAAAATATGGATTAGCAACCATGGAATTGTTATTTGTTTTCATTTGAAAAAATAGATAGAATAGTTTTGATGATTAGCAATCGTATGCTTGTGTATATTTCTCAAATTGAATTTATCAATGATAATGCGCCATTCAAACCGTCATGGATTATTTTTTTATCATGTGATCATCCGAATGAATGATGATAATAATTATAACTCTGTATTGACATAATTTAACTTTAACTATCCATCAAACATACAGATGGAATCATTTGATAGTTACGGGTTGTCATATGCATTAAATATGCACAGACAATCAATTAAAGCATTAATTAAAAGTTAATTAAAATGATCAGAGTTTTATCACTTGACTCTTGTGTCAGTGTGTTGATTAATTAATTAATTATTCATTCTAATCAATTTCGAATCAATTAATCAGTTTGAATCAATTAATTTTGGAATAAATTAATTTTTCTTTCTTCATTTGCAAATATATTTCAAATATTCATCATTGTTTGATTTATTTTCACATATTAATTGACTTTTGAATAATTAATGATGATGATGGTGATGATGATGATGATCACCAATAATCTATCATTCAATTAGCAAATACATGAATTTACTTGTTGTCGTATGAATGAATAGAGAATAAATAGAAAATTTAAAATTTAAATATTCGAAATAATTGAAATTCAATTAATCATTTCAAATAGTTCGAATATTTTTCGATGATTATTATTATTACTTGGTTTCAATTTTTGCAAAATTTTTTCCCGAATTCCTCATACAATTCCAGAATTATTGAATTTTACCTTGAGAATATTTTTACATTTGAAAAGATAGAAATCTCAAGAAAACATACATACATACACATGTAAAAACCTTGGAAAAGCATTGAACATGTATTAACCGAAATGAAATATGAAATGAAAATAAAAATAGTCCCAGATATATATTTTCGGTTTTCATTGATTCTTCTTCATTTGTTTGTTTGTCTATTTCAATATTATCATCATTTTTATTATTATTCAAGCGTAGGCGTACAAAATTTTTCTTGATTCATCTTCTCCATCTCCTCCATCTTCTTCTGTCGATATTATTGATATTAATAGAAACAAATCAACAGAAGATAGATGAATGAAGATGATTAAATAAACCTGGAAAATAAATAATTTCTTTTGATTTTGTTTCAAGAATTTTTGAGACAAAATGAATTTAAATGAATTTGAAATCAATTTCCATTAACAAAAATAAGACGGTAAAACAAACAAGGAATTCAACGATCACTGTTTGTTAAAACGCTACGGCGTTCATCATCATCAAAATATATTGATCACAACGCATGTCGATCGCATGTGTGGGTTAGCGTCGGTGTCTATCAATTGAAAGCAAATCAGACAATGTTGGTCGAAAATGTTGAATTGATGTATCTATTTTTGAAAAAAGAAGAAACAAACTTTCAAAAAGTTCTTCATTGATCATCATCATCAAATACCTGTATGATGATGATGATGAGTTTCGGTTGAAATTCAATGATTTCAATTGAAAGTTTTCGTTTAAAAATTGAATAATGAAATTCCATCATTCAATCATGGAATTCTATGGGTAAACTGGATGTTTGTGTAAAAATGTGCTCGAACATTTGTGTGTCTGCATTTTCATGTTTTGACAGGTTAATATGTGTATAAGTCTGCGATTGAATACATTATAATAACTGCCATACCTTGTCTTACTTTTTGCCTGTCATAAGTAGCTTAGTGCTTTGATCAAAGCCTGTTTACCAAGATGTTTACCAAATTTTAAAAGTAAATATAAACGTACTAGAATCAAAATATGAATTTTTGATGAGATTTTTTTTTCTCAAAATATTTTTCGCTGAGATTTGATTTATCAAAATTCTATTCCGTGACTTTATTTTGATGTTTTCGATTTTGAAAAATTTTACAATTTTTTCAAAATTTCGCAAATTTTCAATTTAAATTCAAATTTGAAAATTGGAAAATATTCACATCGACTCAGGTTGAAGGGTCTGACATGGGTTTCGGATATCTTTTGTGGTATGAATATTTTTATTCGAGAAAAAAACAAATTATTAAGAAAATTTTGGATCAAAACATTTTATTATTATCATTATTTTTATTATTTCATTGTTTACATACAAACAAAAGTTGACAATTTTTTTCCTAGTAAATTCATTGAATAAATGTTTGAATATGACAAAAAGACTTTATTATGATCAATTTTATTCATATAAATCCACGATAATTTCCAAATTCTTGTGATTTTAAACAAAGGACCAATATGTAAAGATATGTGAGATTCAATAAAACACATTAATTGTTGGAAGTAAATAGTATAGTTCGCATTTCCTTTACTAAAATCCTCTAAATAATTAGTCCAAATATGAAAATAGCTCATTACAGTGTATTGGAGCGAGATTATTACAGATTTTTCTGTAGTTAAATCGTGATATCGATGTTCCGGGATCCAGAATAATGACCTTTAATGATTAATACATAAATTTTAATTGTCCATAATTCCATAATTGATTGATTGTCATCCGTATGTTTTGATTATCGCCTTGCCTTATGATTTTGAAATCGTGTCCAAATTTTGATAGTGTAAACATTAGTTGACCGGCAGTTAACAGAGTCTTCCATCCTTTTCGTCTTAGTCCTTCAAATCCGCCCGTATGATCGTTCCAAACATACGGAATATGTTTATATTTTCCACACTCCTTTAATGTCTTATTGGTTTAAAGAGTATTATCGCTGAGATAGATGATGGAATTTTGAAAATTTTGTTGTATTCATGATGTTGTATTGTCGATTTTCAACACTCGATCCATAAATCTGAGAGCATGTTCAATTTTTTAATATCTCATATTGCTGTTCCATTTTTCAAAATCGATGTTGATAATCAAATACATAATTTTTTGGCTATTGTCTTCTCCGCCAAATCACTCATCTTCTTTTGAGCTTCTAAATATGAGTCAATCATAGTTATTTGTGGAAAATATCTTATTACTTCGGCAATCATGCCTTCTGTCAATGTTATACAATTTCTTAATGGCAATGACATTACAGCAAAGACTCTAGGTTGGATTTTTAATTCTCGTTCTTTTGGTGAAACTTCCTTTATCAGATCTTCTGTGAATCGATATTTATCAACTTTTTTTTCAATAAATGCTGATGTAGCTTCGTATTTTGAAGGCAACCATGCCAATATCATTCGTTTTGTTCATCGATCTCCAACAAATCCTTTTCTGGAATCATTTTCTACTTAGCGTTTCGGTGGACTGATAGATTTATCAATCATTTGAATTAAATTCAATTTTAAATTTGTATTGAAATATTTCCTTGATATTGTGGTCGAGAGGATTGGCAATTGATACAGTTGAACAAGACGGATTTTAAAAATTAAAATTATTTAATCAATGAAAATAAACAAAATATAATGAAGAAATAAACAGATTAATGAAATATAATGATAATAATGATAAAGATGATATTATAATGATGAAAGATGAAAATAGAAATTCTATTTCAAAGATGACTCATTTAAATATAAGAAAAACATAATCTGATTTCGAAAATAATATTCGTAACACGTTGAACGGAAAACGGATAAAGATAAACGAAAATTATTTTTCTAAAATTATCTTGCTGGTCTTTTCAAAAGTAATGTATTGATGTATTTGAGAGATAAAATTTCAACTATTTTGAAAATTGAAAGGATTGAAGAGTTTGTGTTTGAAAAAATGCGGAAAAGCACCTAATTCTACCTGCTTGAAGACATCTTTTAACTAATACAAAAACATGAGAATCATTCAATCGAATAATTAAAATTAAAAACTTTACAATTGACGAAAATAGATTAATTCAAATCAGATTCATTTCGATTTTTTTTTCGTTTCATTTCATTTCATTTAGTCATCTCATATCGTTTGTATAAAGGTATAAGATAAAATCAAAGATATTTACTTAATACAAATTACATTTATTACATTTACAAACATCGCTCATGGATTCATTTTGTCAATATACCTTTATAAAATGGCATATAAAAACATAGACAAACAAATATAATCAATAATTTATTTTCCAATGTGGTAAATCTAATCAAATCAAATTATACAAAACTAAATGAACTCTTGTTCACACAGAAATCTATGAAATGAAATTAATATGAAATAAGAATTTTCAAATGAGAATTTTATTTTTCCTCAAAACATTATTTACTCATGATCACACTGTACCATTATTTACTTTATTATGCATTTCATTTTCTTCAGTATATCTACCATTATTTTGAATCAAATCAACAGTAAAAGTGAAGCAACAATAGCATGACAATCTGATATATGTAATAGAAATGGTAGTTATTGATCTAAAGAGATGTTATTTAACATCATTAATTTTTAAATCGTTAGCTTAATGATGATAATGTTTAGCTGATTACCATATTTGGCAAAAATTCCAATCTAATCACATTGGCTAAACATGCACATCATTATGATTTAAAGTAGTCAAAACATCCTCGATTTAATTACCTTTCTATCACATTCCTTTCTCATAATGTATATATTTTCCGTCATTTTAATCAAAATTGTCAATTTGTCAATTATGATTCAGTCAGTCGCTATTTTCATCAAATGTTGTCATTATCATTTTTGATCAATAAATAAAATTTTTACAAAAAAAAAAAGAAACTTGTTGTTGTGTTATAAGTTTATTTCCGTGAAAAAAGAAAGTTAAATTCAACCAAAATTGCGTTCCCCATCACGTATATCTTATAAGCCAGCAAGATAACATTACAAAATATTAATAAGATGAGTACCTCCGACGTTTTGACGACGAATCTCCAGGAATTGGAGAAAGAGAAGCCAGTTATTAGGCGAATGATAACTGAAGTATTTAACCAAATTAACGAAAAAACGATTGATGCTTACGATTTGGTAAAGAAAACATTGGAATTAGCGAAGAAAGTCGCAGACTATCGAGCCAAATTCAAAGCATCAGCAGATTATGGACGTGAACATGGACTTCCGTTTGATTCCGAAAAATATGAATTGATCAATACAGATTATCATCAGAAACTTGATAAAATATACGAAGTGGCCGACAAAACAAAGCAAGACATCAAAAAAATAAATATATTTGAAATGACCATCCAAGACGACGCAACTAAAGCTAGAAATGAACCAAGTAAGTCAAATATAACTAATCAACAAGTTCAACAGGAAACAATCACAATGACAACCGAAGCTGAACCAAAAACGATGCCTGAAAAATTTATTCTAAAAGAAATTGAAAAAATTAAACCATTTTCGGGGAAATTTTTAGATTTTCGGAAATTTTTCGAAAGTCTAACATCACTTTTAGACCTTAGCTGTTTACCCCCGCAACGAAAAATCGATATAATTGCTGAAAAATTAGATGGACCAAGTCGACAACTTATAAATAGTATGGGCGATGAAGACGACTACGAGAAGGTCAAAACCATATTGCGTGAAAAATTTTATGATCCGTATGAAGTCGTATTAAATATAGCTCAACAGTTAAGAAGTCTTCCAAAGTTGACAAATAATTTTGATATAATGGGTATGGAACGAATACTGGAGGATATAAAGAAAACTGAAAAATTAATGATAAAGGTTAATATTAATCCCGCTTACACGTATCAATTCAAAAGGATCATCTATCAAAAATTGACATATGAAATTATTAGTAAATTGGGTTGTGTTAGCGAAACCGATTTAAGTATCATTATCGAAGTATTGGAAAAAGAACATAAATTGGCTAGAAGTAGAAGGGAAGATCAGAATCTCTTTGATGATTTCCTGAATTGCAATCCAATTGTTAAAACAAGTCCACAGAGACAAAATACAAGGTCAACCTATTGTTATTTTTGTAATAATCCAACACATAAATCTATTGATTGCTACGCTAAAATACCGTTGAAAACCAAAAAAAATATAATTTGGGAAAAAAATTTATGCATCAGATGTTTAGAAAAAGGACATCGTATGAAAAACTGTAATTCAAAACGAATATGTCAAATTTGTAAAAGTGGTCATCATGAAATTCTGTGCCAAACACCTCAGCAAGACAATCCAAGATGGACAAATCAATCTAATGTTAACAAAGGAAATTATCGATCGATTACGTCTCCACAAAGAAAGATGATTGAATACCCACAACGCCAATCAAATACACCAAGAACAAAAGTTAAAGAAAGTTATGTGTGCGAAACCATGAATACAACAAGTAATGATATGAGGTCGCAAGTTCAACAAAATTCCGATACAAATGAAAGAAAAGAAATGAAAAATACAAAACCTGATGATTATGAAGTCCAGACAATGGAAGATGAGTTAATTGGTCTATCAAATTTAGAATCAAATATGCTCCACATGATGATGGCAAAGACGGAAACAACAGATATGGCTAAAAGAAAAGATTTGGAAGAACCAGTGGTAGTGAAAGCCCAAGTGAATGGTTTTGAACAAGAACTCATGATTGATAGCGGAGCAAACATCAGCTTCATAACACCGATGTATGTCAAAAAACTGTTGCTAAAAGAAAAACCAACAAACGAAAATATATTCACTCTGGGAGCAAATGTTCATATAAAAGGCATATGTACGACAACAGTAAAAATTGAAAATATTGAACATGAAGTTAAATTTTATGTTGTACCGCATAGAAAAGATATAATCGCTTTAGGCAGGGATGCAATGCGAAGTTTCGGAATAAGTATTACTCCAGAAGATGAAAACAAATGGAAAGTAAAAATTAATATTGGTCAGAGTAAAGAAAAGGACGTTGAAGACCACGATATAAGAAAATTATTGAAAAGGTACAAAGATGTTTTTGCTAAAAATAAAGAAGATATTGGATGTATAAAAAATGAAATGGCACAAATTCATCTATCAAATGAAATACCGATTACATGCCGTCCTTACCCCTGTACAGCGATGGACCAGGAAATAATCGATAAAGAAATTGACCGGTTATTGAAAATGGATGTGATTGAACCATCAAACTCACCATTCTGTTTTCCAATAGTACTGGTTGATAAGAAAGATGAAGAAAAAAAAACAAGATTATGTGTTGATTATCGAAAATTGAATGACGTAACAATTGTAGAACATTATCCCATGCCGAAAATATCAGATATTGATGAACGCTTAATAAATTCGACGTATTTTACAACTTTAGATATTAGCCAAGGATACTATCATGTGATGATAGATCCCGATGATCGTGGTAAAACAGGATTTGTGACAAAATACGACCAGTATCAATGGAAAAGACTCCCATTTGGATTAAAAAACGCTCCGATGATTTTCCAAAGAATCATATGGTCATTAATAAAAAGAAATAATCTACACATGTACTGTCACAACTATATTGATGACATTATTATTTTCTCAAGAACAAAGAAGGAACATCTTACGCATTTGGATAATGTAATGAACGTTTTGTTGAAAGAAAATATAAAATTAAAATTGTCGAAATGTATCTTTGGTATGAAATCTATTATATTTTTGGGACATAAGATCTCTGAACATGGAATCGCTCCATGCAAATCAAATATTGAAGCAATAATAAAAGCAGAACCACCTAAAAATTTGAAAGATTTAAGGGGATTTCTTGGCAAAATCAATTATTACCATAAATTCATTCCGAATAGAGCGGAAACGACGTATTATCTAACGGAATTATTGAAGAAAAATCAGAAATGGGAATGGACCGAAAATCAACAAAAAGAATTTGAAAATTTGAAAAATTTGCTTATCAAAGAACCTATTTTAAAATTGTTCAATCCTGAATTGGAAATTAAAATTTACACAGACGCAAGTTTAAAAGGTATTGGTGCAGTATTGAAACAAATTCATCCCAATGAACAAGAATATCCTGTCGCTTACTTTTCAAAAAAGTTGCTGCCATATCAACAAAGATATTCAGCATCTGAATTAGAATGCTTAGCAATTCTTGAAGCGGTAGAATATTGGCATTATTGGTTAGTTGGACAAAATTTCACTATCGTTACTGATCACAAACCGTTGGAAAGCCTGAAAAAAATAAAAAAGCCGAAAACAAGGTTGTTCAATTGGGCTTTGCGGCTAAGCTCGTATCAATTTAATATTGTGTACAGAAAGGGCGTTGATAATCAAGAAGCCGATTACCTCTCACGCCATCCGATCCATGATTTAGAAGAAATGGCTAAAGCTCCGATGATCATGTTTACAAATCTTTGGGAAGATACTGATAAAATTATTGCAATTCAAAAAAATTATAATCCGAAACAGTTGAATAAATGCTATGAAAAAAATGGAATTATTTATCGAAAGAAAAAGAATTTTGAACAAATCTTCATCCCAAAGGCGGAAGCGGAAAACGAACTCAGAAGAATTCACCACGAATTTGGTCATATAGGTTCAGTCCATTTATACGAGCATTATTCCAGACGATATTACACCCCAGATATTATGAAGATCATTAAAAAAGTGGTGCAAAATTGTGAGGTGTGTAACATCACCAAGAAAAACTCTTATCGTTTTGGATTTATGGGCCAAATAGGACCAGCGAAATTACCATTCGAAATCGTCCATATCGACACCATAGGAGGATTCCAGAGTTTTGGATCAAATAAACGATTTTTACATCTGGCAATCGATGCTTTTACAAGATTTATATGGATTATTTGTTCAAGGACGCAGACGGCAAAGGATATGATAAATTTGGTCAAAAAAATTCAAAGCGTAACAAATCCAAAATTGATTATTGCTGACCAATATCCCGCGATAAAAGGAACCGAATTCAAAACGTACTTGAATAAGAACAACATAAGTATTATGTTTATCCCGAGGGATCATCCTTCCAGTAATGGGAT
Source organism: Psoroptes ovis (assembly GCA_002943765.1). Lineage (NCBI taxonomy): Eukaryota > Metazoa > Arthropoda > Arachnida > Sarcoptiformes > Psoroptidae > Psoroptes > Psoroptes ovis. The sequence goes on along the minus strand of PQWQ01000003.1, from coordinate 3,294,687 downwards.
AGTCGAACGTGTAAACCAAACAATTTGCGATCGAATCCGTCATAAAATATACGAAACATCTAGAGAAAAAAGGACGTTATCCTGGGCAACGCATGCTGCAAAAGCAGCTGAAGAATACAATAAAACCATTCATAGTGTCACAAAGTATTCCCCATTATTTCTGTTGACAGGGTATGATGCTGAAAAAAATATTAGGACCGGAGGAAGTAGTAGAAGCACGAAAAATTGCTTTTCAAAATTCAAATTTAATGCATGAAAAAAATAAGAAAAAATATGATGAAACAAGAAAAGAATTACCATTGGAAATAATCGACGAAGTGTATGTCTCCAAAGGAAACGCTTTGAACCGGAAAAAATTGGACGCAAGATTTGAAGGCCCGTTTCCAGTGGTCGATAAAGAAGGGAATACAATGCTGAAAATCCAGAAGAAGGGAAAATTAGAAAAAGTTCACATTTCCCAAGTCAAGCCAAAATTTCATCCGTTTAATATGGTGCTATTGACTTCACTAATGCTGATACACCTAGCTAATGGGAAATATGAACCCTCCGTCGCAGATCCTATTGTTTGGGAAAAAACCGATCATACTATCACAAAAGAATTAGTTAATACCTATTATTATATTCGTTTAGTAAATCCATGTAGTATCCTTAAAAGAACGGATAGACGTTTTGAATGTAACGCAAGATATGATTTCTGGATAATGGAAACAATAAATAAAAATTGCGATAAGATTAATATAACATATGATGACTTTATGGAAGAAAACCGGCGAAGAAAAAGATTTGTTGGAAGTATTTTAAAAGGTACGAAATTCTTATTCGAAAATTACGATAAGGTATTACATATTGGACAAACGATAGTTGGATTTGTAACTAATTGGTTTGAACGAAAGAAAATAAAGTCATTGAAAGAAACACAAAGAAAACAGCAAGAACAAATCAAGGTTTTAATGAACTCTCAAAAAGAAATATTGAAAGAAATGGTGGACAAGTTGGATAAGATGGGCGAAATACAAATGAACAACAGAAAAACCATGGAAGATTTAATAGATGGTCTACATTATGACCTTATGGTGGGATCACAAATGGTGACTATCAGTCAAAATCTGAAAAAATTCTTTAATGAATTGGCTCGTGGTATAATCCCAATAGAATTTGAATTATTGTTTCCCGGAATCGTTACCTCCGAAGATAAATATGAACAATGGGAATTCGTTGGATGTGATTTGTCATCACATTCCGATTTAATTTTGGAATTTATACAACCTCAACCGTATGACGAATTAATTGTATATGAAAGCCATCCCTTTACTTTATATAAACAACAAGAAGATAAATTTTGTATGTACGAATACAGTGGCCCACGATATATGCTGTATAATCTAGAAAAAGATTGCGTAAAAAGACTCCATTTACATCCTCATCATAAGAAACGTTCAGAAAGTTTTATTATAAATAAACCAACAAGCTGTCAAGAGGATGATGAAATCGAAAAATTATGGGTAAAGAAATTTTGTGAAACAAAATCAAAATTCAATCAAGAAGAACTACAAATTCATTATAACAATAAATTTATTTTTGTATATTGTTACAAACAATTGATAACGATCGAAAACATAACAAGTGAATGCGAAAACAAAATTTATAAAATCCCACAGAAGAAGGAGTTTATCGCTGGAAGTTTCCATCACAGACCATCAGTACGCAAAACGCTGGGAAATCATTCATTCCATTTGTATGAAAACGAATTGATTGGGAAAAACTTATACAGTGGAATTTATAATTATTCGATCCAAACGAAAAACATAGATCAATTATTAGCGGAAATGAATAATCTTGATGAACCTGAAGAAGATCGTTTTAATAAATGGTTGATGCTTATTCCAACAGGAGTCTGTTTATTGATTATTATCGCTGGTGTACTCATCGTAATATTGAGAAGGATAAAATTGACAAAGAAGAAGAGAAAAATATTAGAACGATCGCAAGAATTCATCGAGTTGGAAAATCAAGCTAGATCACAAGGATCAAATAGCCCAGAAGTAGATGATACCGCTGTGTAAACGAAATTAATGTCAATCCAAAAAGTTGCGCGTTTCCACCCCCCCGTATTGTTTTTTTTTAGAGGGGAGATGTAATAGAAATGGTAGTTATTGATCTAAAGAGATGTTATTTAACATCATTAATTTTTAAATCGTTAGCTTAATGATGATAATGTTTAGCTGATTACCATATTTGGCAAAAATTCCAATCTAATCACATTGGCTAAACATGCACATCATTATGATTTAAAGTAGTCAAAACATCCTCGATTTAATTACCTTTCTATCACATTCCTTTCTCATAATGTATATATTTTCCGTCATTTTAATCAAAATTGTCAATTTGTCAATTATGATTCAGTCAGTCGCTATTTTCATCAAATGTTGTCATTATCATTTTTGATCAATAAATAAAATTTTTACAAAAAAAAAAAGAAACTTGTTGTTGTGTTATAAGTTTATTTCCGTGAAAAAAGAAAGTTAAATTCAACCAAAATTGCGTTCCCCATCACGTATATCTTATATATATCTGTATGTGGAATCTGATTAAATTCTGAATTACCGAGAACCAAATAAACAAACAAACAAAGAATCAAACAAAAAACCAAATAAATGGAAAAATGATAATAATTATTATCATTATCTTTATCTGATTCATGAATCGGAGTTTCGAAATGAAATTAATTGAATTTGGAATTTTGGAATTAGAACCCGAAATGAATCAAAGTATTCATCATTTTTTTGAAAGCAAAATCAACGATATTTATGATGATTAAGGATGGTGGTGAATCTCACCGTACATTTTATCATATATAAACAATGATAATAATGATAATAATTTCTATATACTTATCATCATCATCATCATTATTGAATTTTATTAACATTTTAAAATAAAAAATTATAAATCATCATCAAATTCACAACATTAAAAACACACATTAAATATTCATCTTTCGACAACATCAGCTTGAACATGAGTGTAAGATCATGCGGTTATACACCCATGCCATCTATATTTCGTCACCCCGCCTGAACCGCATGATCTTATTAACAATGAAATTTAAATTTGACAATTTAATTGGTTTTGTGAGGCAGTCTGCCAACATATCGTCAGACTGCAAATACGATAGCTTACAATATTTTTTCTGGACATAATCCTGAATGAAATGAGCTCGGACATCAATATGCTTCGATTGACCCATTTGCCCATTCTCGATCATTTTTATTGTTGATTTATTATCAATGTAAATCGGGAACACTGAAGGTACAATATTGAAATCAATCAATAGTCTTTGTATCCACAACCCTTCAGACAGTCCGAGTGAAGCAGCATAAAATTCACTTTCGGCGGTGCTAATAGCGACGCACTTCTGTTTTGAACTAGCCCAGTAAATTGCTGAACCATAAACGTTTATCAATATTCCACTAATAGATTTGCGTGATTTATTATTAGCAAAATCAGCATCGGAGTATATCTCCAATGGATGATCATTGAATTTACCGAGGACTAGCTCATAATCCCTGGTGCCCTGGAGATAAGCCAATATTCTCTTGGCTCCGTTCCAAACCTGAACGGTGGGATTTTGCATCTTTGTAGACAATACGTTTATGCTAGCGCAAACATCAGGCCTTGATCTTGTTAAATATTGAATTGAGCCAATCAAGCGTCTGCACAATGAGCCATCTGAAAAAACTGGACTATTTTCATCTAAATCGAATGCTTGTAAAGGTGTTTTCGGGAATTTACCCAACGTATCAATTTTAAACTCTCTGACCAGTTCATCCAAAAATTTTTTTGGGATACATGGAATCCATCAACTTTTTTTACGATCTCTAAACCACAGAACTTTTTTATGTTACCTAGATTACGTATTGAAAGTTTTTTTGACAACAAATTAAAAACCATATCAAAATGTTCACGTTTTTGATGAGCCACTAATATGTCATCCACATATACTAGTACGAATAAATCATATGTTTTATGTTTATACAAACACGAATCGTTTTTGCTTTGGATGAAATCATTACATAATATTTTATTTAAGTGAAAGAACCAATTTCGTGCAGATTGTTTGAGACCATAAACACTTTTATGTAATTTCCACAATTTACCATCATTAGCGAATCCGACCGGTGGTTTCACGTATATAGTTTCTTCTAAGTCAGCATGTAAATAAGCTGTATTAACATCAAGATGCGATAAACAATAATTTTTAGCTGCTGCAATTGTTAATACTACACGTAATGTTGTGATGTTGGCCACAGGTGAAAAAATTTCGTTGTAATCAATGCTATGTTGTTGATTATCACCTCTTATTACAAAACGCGCTTTATATTTAATGATTCTATCATATTCATCTTTTTTTAACGTGAACACCCACCGGGATGATAACGGTTTTTTATCACAGTTTCTTTCATCGATTTCTTCGAATACTTGGTTTTTAGAGAACGAATTTAATTCATCATTCATTGCGGCGATCCAATTTTCTTTTTGGTCACTCGAAATCGCTTCATTATAATTATTTGGGACTTTCACTTCATTACCATCAACAAAATTTACATCAACATTAGTGTTTCGTAGTGGGTAGCGACGTCCATCATTTATGATGGCCGATTGATCAAGATATTTCATTTCTCGAACTAATTTCTTGTTTCTTCCACTTTCTTCGACTTCAGTAATTGTAGAATCGTTGTCATTAACAAGGTCATTATTTGTTGAATCATCATTATTGACAGGATCATTATTTGTTGAAATATCATTAGATGTAGAGGGAATGACCTGTTCAAATTCTTGAATAGGATAACACAAACTGAATAGATTCGATATATCATTTCTAGCAAATTCATTTCGATCATCACTTGATAAATTATGATTTTTGAAATAATAATCACCGTCTAAAATTTTGACATTTCGTTCAACAAAAATTGTTCTGCTGTTTGGATCAAATAATCTGAATGCCTTACAATCAAAAGAATAGCCAACAAATACACATTTTTTCGACGTAGCGTGAAATTTAGATTTTTTTCTTACTAGACTATATGCTGTAGATCCAAACACATGAAAATGTTTCACATTGGGATATTTTTTAAATATTTTATTGAATGGAATATCATTTATTCTTTTATGAGGAGAACGATTAGCAATATGGACTGCGGTACCAATTGCTTGTGGCCATAATCGCGTTGGCGAATTACTTTGTAGTAATAATGATCGGGCCATAGTTGTAATTTTCTGAATCATTCTTTCAGCAGTTCCATTCTGCTGATGGCAATACGGAACCGATAATTGATGCCTAATGCCACATTGTTTGAGAAAATTTTTGAACTTAAAGCTCAGAAACTCACGTGCATTGTCTGAGCGAATTGTTTTAATTTTGCGGTCCAGAAGATTTTCAATCATATTTTTATACTGAACAAAAATTTCAAAGATTTCTGACCTGTTTTTTAGAAAATAAGACAACGTGTATCTTGAGAAATCATCTGTAAATAATACAAAATATTTAAAACGTTCGTAACTTTCTTCTAATGGACCACAAACATCAAAGTGGATTAATTCAAGTGGCGCACTACTGATTGACGATGATTCAGGATATGGTAGTGATTTAAATTTAGAAGATAAACAAACATCACAATTTTCGATCGTTTGTATTGGAATTTTGAGCATTTGGTGAATTCGTCTTGTTTTTTCTATACCTGGGTGGCCAAATTTTTCGTGCAATAAACATGACATGGCACTGAAATTATTTTCCAATTCTAATACGGTCATGTCATTATCATTAACTGTATGAAGTAATAATTGTTCATTATTATAAAATGATGATTTGTTGTTATCAATAATAATTTTGGTGACATTTTTTTCTTTCATTAAGAGACAATGCGAAATCAAATTATTTCTGAACGATGGTACATAAAATACATTTTCTAATCGAAGAATGAGATTATTTTTTAAATATAACTGGACAGAACCAACACCAGAGATGTGTGCCTTAGTACCATTGGCAAATTTTACGAAATCATGATAACGTTTAATGCTTGTGAACACGCTCTTATCACCAAAATAGTGTCTATTCGCACCAGAGTCAATGATGGTTTGGGACAAATTCGAATTATTTGAATTAAAACACAGACCAGAAAAATTTGAATTTAGATTCTCAACGCTATAATTTTTCTTTTTACGTTTCAACTTGAAACATTCGTCAATAACGTGTCCGTTAATCTTACAGTACTTGCAAAATTTAGTATTTTTTCTATTAGCCAAATTAGCTTCATTTTCAATAATCATGTTAGAGGGGTGTTTATTTGAAACAATTTGACGTTGTACGTAACGAGATTCGAATTGAAGTATCTCGTTTTTAATGGTTTGAAACGATGGTTCTTCACTTTTGTAGATCATGCTGAGGGCCGTGATCATTGAATCAAATTCCTCTGGTAGATTGGCCAACAATAAACGATTTTCTATAGCTGGTGGTAGTGTAAAACCAGAGATTTGCAGCTGATTTATTAAATTTTTAAATTCATCGAGATATTTGATGCACGATCCGATATCTGGTCTTAATCTGACTAATTTTGTAAACACCGATGTCTGAAAAGCGATTGACGTGGTGGCGTATTCTTGTTCTAATAATGACCATATAACATTCGGCTGCTCCACGTTTGCAAAACGGCTTCGATGGACATCGTCCATTGAAGATAACAGAATTCGCATCGTTTTGATCTTTTGTTTTTCAGTGCCCTCTTCACCCGATATACAATGCCATACATCGTTTTCTTTCAAGATGAATTTCATTAAATTTCTCCATGAATAATAATTGGAGTTTGTCAAACGATCGACTTTAACATCTTGAAATTGTACATTAGCCGAAGTTGATGTTTCAGAAGTTGTTGATAATTGGAACGATGTTGACGGAGCTACAGATGATGAGTTGTTGGGTTCCATGATAATTTCAGTCTCATAATCTATTGAATTTTATTAACATTTTAAAATAAAAAATTATAAATCATCATCAAATTCACAACATTAAAAACACACATTATATATTCATCTTTCGACAACATCAGCTTGAACATGAGTGTAAGATCATGCGGTTATACACCCATGCCATCTATATTTCGTCAATCATCATTATTAACGTTTAAATTGTCTATTTAAGCATTTTTGAGAATCCATCATCAAATCATTATTTGAGCCATTTTTGTTTGAATCAAAGTGGATGAATGAATGAATGTAAAAGCTTGACAACATTAATATTCTTGCTATTCCTTATAAACAATGCTTCCACTATATGAATGCTTTGTTTCCAACATAATTATTTTGAAAAAAAAAACCAAAATAAAACCAAATTCTAATCTGATTTCAATAATTTCACAATTTTTATTCGTTTGTTTTTATTGTTAATACATGAATCAATGATTGGTCAGATGTATATAGTAGATTTGAATCGAATAATTATAAACTATTTATTTAACAATGATTATAATTCATTATTATCATCAATTTTTGTTAAATATTCACCATGATTGTCGTTGAATAAATTCATTGAAAGATTTATTTTTGATTTTGCTTCCAAAACAATAGCTTCACCCCTGGAAAACGCTTTGAATTTCGCCTCATTCAAACTCAAATTAAACTGATTCACTGAATCAAAGCAAAGTAAAACAGAGTACATCATTCACTCGACTCCATGTGAATGTTCAGCGAGGATTTAGACTAAAAATAAAATCTAAAAATGTCAAAAAAAAATCTAAATCTAAACAATTTACAATCAAAATAATTGATTATCTATATATATGAATCTACCATTATTTACATTTATTTACTCATCGTTTAACTACGCATATGAAGATATTTGATTCAAAAATGATTTAAAATTAAGTATTTCATCCAAGGTTTTGTTAGGGTTGAAAGTATTCAATTGAAATGAAAATGAAACAAAATTTCAAAATTTTGAAGAAACGCAGAATCCATCAAATGAAAATTTTCGTTGAAATATTTATATTGGGTTGTCCGAAAAGTTTTTGTCGGTTTTCCGGCATCCATTCGCATCGATTATGGAGAAAACTTTTCGTACAATCACACACAAACAATGATTGTTTATTGATTAATTGCAGTGAAGAAAACTTTTTTAATTTTATTTTTGAAACCTTAGAAAAAATACATTTTTTTCTTTTGCTTATTTCAATTCTTGAAAATGTATTTATTTATAATTGTTTTGCATTGACAAAAGTTTATTTGTTATTTTGTTTATTTGTTTGTTTGCAATTTTTATATTCGTTTATTCATTGAATTATCATTTCAATTCAAATATCTTTGAATCAAATCTTTCTATGTTTGTGTTTTGAATTGAACTTTGAAATTTTTCGAAACTTTTAATTTGTTTTTTTTATTCAATTCAATTTATACAATGGAAAATCAAGCAAATATAAATGATTGAATCGATGAGATAAATCAATAAACAGACAAATAAATAAATAAAAAACTGAATAATTTCCAAACATTTCTTTGCTCAAAAAATGAAAATTTGATTTAATAAACAGATTTAGACCTGTCAGTCGATGTTTATTTTGTATTTGTTGAGTGGATTCTGGGTGAAGTAAACGGAACAATTCGGTCCCAATCGAAATTCGTAGGCAAAGGCTTTTTAAATTTTTTAAAATTTTTCGAGAACCAAAAAGTGATTTAGAAAAAAAATGGGTTCTTTAATTGAAATTCTTGAACTTTTTTTTTCGTTATGTTTTCGGCTGGTTGTCCAGGTTTTTTAATTCATCAAATTTCATTCATTCATTCATTCAATTTGATACGAATCATTTGATTCAATTCATTGCATATGCGTATTTCCTTGGTGTTTTTCACCATTGTTCAATGGATCTTTTGGATTTGATTTTTTCATATTTTTTCTCTGAAAGTTCTTCATATTTTTCAATCATCATTAAGAGTCTCTATTGTCGATAATGATGACGACAACGGCGACGGTTATGATGTTGATGGAGGTGGTGGCGGTGGTGGTGATGATGGCTGTTTCTATTGTTGCATTACTGTTGCTGCAGCAGCAGCTGCTGCTGCTGCTGCCTTCGATGTCTGGTGGTTAGCTCTGTTGGATCTCTGGTTTGATTTCCATTCTGGAACACTGCTTCGGTCTTGTTCGTGTTCGTTTTTTTTTGGATCATATTCGAGTATATATCAACCGATTTACAGTTCATGTTTATATATGAAATGTATTTCATTTGAAATTCTTTGATATATTAAAAACATATACACGAAGAAGAATAATATAATACAAAGAACACAAGCAAATGAACATGAAAATTTATTACAAAATAATGAATATAATATTGAAAAGAGTGAAGGAATTGAAAGAATTTTTGAGATATATTCAACCATTTTTTATATTTATTCTCATTGAATTATTGCTGTTATTATTATTATTATTATTCAATCGATTGCCATACAAAATAACAAATTCTTTCATATAAGTTTTTGATTATATGTGTTTTTATGTTTGTTTGTTTGTTATAATTTTTTTATGATTATTATTATTATTATTTATTTTCAATAAACATATATAAAGTTTGTGTTATATATGTGTGTTAGCGTGTGTTTGTGTGTGTTTTAATGAATTAATCAAACAATTTTTGATAATAATTATTATGATAATGATGATGAAAATTATGGTTAAAAATGGAATTAATTATCGCAATTTTTAATTAATTATTTTAATAAATTGATTATTCATCGATATGATTTGAGATTTTTTCAATTAATTATCTATAAAGTTCAAATGTTATCAATCCATTTATCATTAATGATTCATGATTTAAAATCAATAATTCAAAGATTTAAATGATAATAACAATACAAAAATAAACAAATGGTTATTATGAGACGTTTTAAGACACATTCAGCAAGTAGTACTTGTAATTCATCATCACCATCATCATCGAATATTGAAACGAAAACATCAACATCGGCAACATCGAGTCGAAAATCATCATCAGTTTCTGGTCTTTTCAAATCAGCATCATCACCTACACCACCTACAAATTTTGCTGCTAATAATAATAATAATAATCAAGAATCAAATACTACTGGCAGTGTTGTTGGTCAATCTTATCATCAAAGAAGTGCAGCATTAATACGAAGTTACGGGCGTGCAATCAATCGAAGTTTTCAATCAAGTATCGGTTATGTGTCATCACATGTTGTCAGTGATAAACAGCAACAGCAGCAACAACAAAATTCTGAAAGTAATAACAGCTTAGACATACCAAATAATAATAATGAAACTGACGTATCATCATCAGCATCATCGTTTGGCTCTACGAATCTATTAGATGTCGATAATAATGATAAATTATTAGCTTCAACATCATCAACAAATTCAACAAACAATACAAATGTGATCAAATCACCATTATCACCAAAGTTACAATCAAGATTTAAATTTACCAAAAATAAAACTAAATCAAAAGAAGATTCACAACACCAGCAGCAGAATAAAAATGAAAACGATACCAAAGCAATTGGATCATGTCCAATATCATCAACAATCAATGAATCAGTTCAAAATTTAAGTAAAATAATTAATTCAAACAATAATAATAATAATAATATAAATGTGCCTTCAAATAATAATAATGAAATATTGCATAAGCCTAAAACTGTAAAAACAAAATTTTTAACATCATCATCATCGACATCTTCATCATCAAAAAAATCACCGCTAATACGACAACATTCAGATGAACATCAAAGATTATTGATACAGATTGAAAATCAACAACAACAGCAACAAAAAAATCATAAATCATTAGATGATAATCATTGTTTTAATGAACAAAAATCAAATAAAAATCATAATGATAATAATAACAGTAATAATCATGGTAAACATCAACAACAACAACAACAATCATCAATCAATAAACAATCAAAACATCATACAAAACAAATAAATTTCGGTACAAAAAATAAAACAACGATTGGAAAATTACGAAAATGTAATGCAATGGAAATAATAGCAGCGATACCGAGCGATATTGTTTATGAAGAAGGCGATAATAATAAGGTTTCAATTCATTTTTTTTCTTTCATTTAAATTTGATTCATTCATTCAAATTTATCAATTCATTTATTCGTGAATTCTTGATAATTCATGTGTTTGTTTTTTCGATAAAATTGTACAACACCCTATCAAATTGTACAATGTTTGGCCAAAATATTAATATATTTGATCTATTTTGGTATAAATCATGTGTTTTACTATAAATATCTCAATTGTTATCATTATTTTTAACCATTGTTTCGTAATTTTCATAATAATTTGTATGGTCAATGTTATTGTTAATTCTATTTTTAGATTCAATGAGAGAGAAAAAATCAAAATTTCGATGAAATTTTTTTTTTTTTTTTTTTTTATTGACACTTTCTTAAACCTTTATTCCTTCGGTATAAAGGTGTTTAATTTTTTTTTTTTTTTTTTTTTTTTTTTTTACAAATTTCTATATATCAGCCGCAGAAGTCCCGTAAGCAATTGCAAAGAGAAATCGTTGGAGACAACCTCAACGACACTTGTTGACAAATGTCGTTGTATTGTTGTCTCCAACGAGTTTCTTTCTTTGATGAATCGTGGACAATCCATAACAAGATGAATACCATCTTGCCATGGATGTCCACAGAAACACCTCGCATCACCAAGGGCAAATCTGCTCAAGTAACCCTTGAACCTGCCATGCCCACTCAAAAATTGAGTGAGAACATGGCAAGGCGCAAGGTTGCTATTCAAACGGTCATAGACGGATGGAAAGAATTGCCTGGTGGTAGAACCAACAGCAGACAATCTCCATTCGCTATCCCATTCAAAATACGCAATGTTACTCAAGACAGACCTAGCCAATGATAGCGAACAATTGTCATATGAGACCTCCGCGACTGAGGTTGATTCTTTTGCATAATGATCAGCCAATTCATTATTTTTGATGCCTGAGTGTGATGGCACCCATGACATACATGTATGTACAGTCATCAAGTACGTTTGAATTTTATGGACCAAGTAATCATTTTTAAGTGATGAACAGCATGATGAAAGTGAAGAATAAGAATCGGTGAATATTTTAGCAGAACAATTTTTCATTTTTATCCATTCCAACGCCTTCCATATGGCGAAAAGTTCGGCTTGATATACTGAACAATAATCATTTAACCGAAATTTTAATATATCAACAACATTATTTGAATTCGGTAAGAATATAACAGCAGCACATCCAACATGCCCATTGATTTTCGAACCATCCGTATAAATATGAAAATCATGATCTAAATCACAATTATCAACAATGTAATTGAAATCTGTTGATGGATGAAAATATTCATCACATGATATTGGCAGTTGAAATGAATAATCAGATGTATTCTGTACATAAAGCGAATGCTTGATCCGATATAAGTTTGATAGATAAGTGATTCTAATATTAATCGGAACAATATTCGCAATTACCAATGCAGCTTGCGTAGAAATCGTACGATATCCTTTAATCATCGAAAGAACAAAAGTTCTTTGTGTAAACATGAGAACAGATTTGCAAATATTTTTCTCCATTGAATAATGCCAAACCGGGCATGCATACGTAAGTATTGGTTCGATTGCATTCAAATAAATTAAACGTAAAATTTCATAATTCAACCCCCAATTAGAGCCAAACTTTTTCTTCAATAAATTATAAATAGAAAATGCTTTTGATTTGATATATTTCATGTGATCATTCCAAGCAAGTTTTGAATCCAAAACTACCCCTAGATATTTTAATTTCTTTACAAATGGAATCAACGAGTTTTTGAAGTAAATATTAGGCATTACGACTTTACGACGACGAGTCACCAACATTGCAATCGTCTTTGATTGATTGAATGAAAGACAATTTTCTATTGCCCATGTGTTTATCATATTTAATGCGATAGATATACGAGCAGCACAAATTTCCAAATCACGATGATCACAATACAAAATGAAATCATCAGCAAATGCTTGAAGATGACAACCATTAGGCAAAAATATATCGAAAATATCATTGACAAATACATTCCATAGTAATGGAGATGACTTGCCTCCTTGTGGACAGCCACGGGTCAAAGATTTGCTTGCACAATAATTTTGAATAGGTAGTTTAGCCCTACGATTTTTCAAATAATCAGCAAATGAATTATATAAATTGAATGGAATATTAATTTTTCTTAGTTTCTTCCTGATCAGATGGAAACAAACAGAATCAAAAGCTGCTGATATGTCCAAAGAAACAAATATGCCAAATCTTTTTTCATTTAATGTACATTTCATTTTTTCAACTATACACATCAATGCATCAACAGAAGATTTTTGTGGAACAAAACCAAATTGTGATGAAGACAATAATTTATGTGAATAAATAAAATGAGCTAATCTTTTGGTCAAAAGAGATTCATAAATTTTCCCAAGAACTGCTAAAAGAGAAATGGGCCGATAATTTTTATAATTGTTAACACTTGATGATTTCGGTATAATTTTTACTATTGATACTTTCCAACAAGTTGGAAAAAGTCCAAGATTAAAGCATTGATTAAAAATACCAGCAAATAAATCTGGAAATGTTTTATGAACTGTCTTAATAATATTTGCTGAAATACCATCTTCTCCAGGTGCTTTTGAATCAGATTCAGAATTAATAGCATGATCAACTTCATTCAAGGTGAAAGGAGGATCGTTGACAATTTCAAATGAATCACAATTTTCAATTTCTTCATCTGATGAAATATCAGTAGATTCTGGGAAAAATTTATTCAATAATAAGTCAGCTGTTTCACGTACATTAGTTGTCCATTGGCCAGAATCATCAACTATTGTGGTCAATTCTTTATTTAATGATGAAGGTTTACAATATTTATAAACTTGTTTCCAGATAGTATTGCCATTTTGCTTAGTGAAAAATTCACGACACATTTTCTTTCTATATTCTAGTAGTTTGAATTTATATTGTTTCAAACATTCAATATATCGTACATGCCAAGCATCTCGTGCATTTTGACATTTTTGTCGCTGGAATCGTCGTCGTAAATTGTTTAAAATCTTATGCAAATTTCTTAATTCAAGTGGCATAAATGAATGAGATTTAGTTGTTATTCTTGGCAAAAATTTTTTACATGACTCTTTCAAATTATTCATCAAGCATGTTATTGTATTATCCATTTGAACAATATCAAAAGAACATTCAATTTTTCTTTTAATAGAAGGGATCCATTTTTTTGATATTATTAATGAATTGAGACCAATTTATATTTTTTGTAACAAATATTCGTGTTATTGATTCAGGTGAAAATATCGCAGTTGTCGTGAGATCAAATGAAATCAATCGATGATCAGATGCTGATTCAAGATTCAAAACTGCCCAATTCTTAGTTATTGAATTGGCAATATTATTTACACATGTCAAATCAATATGACTAATTTGATTTCGTAAATTAATAAACGTTGGTGCTCCATCATTCATTATAATCATATTATTTCTGGTTATCAAATCTATGACAAGTTCACCACGATAATTGTTATATTCACTGCCCCATACCATATGATGAGCATTAAAATCTCCTGATATAACAATAGGATATGTTATATAATCATTTATAATATTTTCTAATACTGATAAATCTTGAGTAAACTGATCATTACCATCATTGAATGAGAAATAAACAGAACAAAGTATAATTGGAATAGAACAATTTATCATTACGCAAACACAGTTAGATGATAAATACTTTCGTAGAACAATTAAATCAATATTTTTATAAATAATTGCACTTTTTGGTGATATCAAATGATGAACAACATTGTAACCATCAAAACCATTAACTTTACCATCTGAATAATTTGGCTCTTGAATACAAAAAATTGTTGATTGGACAGTATTGGCATTCAAAATTAAATTTTGTGAAGATGCAACACTACGCTGAACATTCTGCTGTAATACCTTTAATGAAATTTTCCTGACTGATTCATTAATATCCATAGTCAATGTATTTTGATGATTTTTCTACGGTAGCAATATATTGTGGGCATTTTCTATCAAAAGTAGAATGTTCAACGTTGACTTGTTTTTGTTTATTATTATTCCACCATGTGCAATTATAACAAGATGATTTGATATTAGTTTTATCACATTGATTTGTAGGATGATTAAGAAAGCACTTGACACAAACTGGTTGATTTGAACAAAATCTTTCAATATGACCGAATCTTAAACATTTATTACAATGCCTGATCGATATTTTATTTTTGACAACACAACAATTATAACCAATGAAAATTCTTCCAAGTTTGGTACATAATTGCCACAATTGCGGCGAAACTTCTAGAATAACAAATTTTGTTCCAACACGATCAGCTTTAGAGAAAACTAATTTCATGCCTTGATCTTCACGATTCAACAATTCCTTTATCTCATCATTTTGCGCAGCAATAAAATTTACAATATCAGAATCAACAATATCTTTCTCAATACCAAGAATTTGAATGCGAGGATTTTTCTTTTCTGGTGTTTTTGCCTTAATACCACACTTTGACTCATTAATCAATTTTGTAAGATTTAAACAATCAGTTTTTGATTCACATTTGATAATAGCTTTTTTATTTCTAATTGGAATAGGTTTTTTAACTTTGATTCCACATTCTGCAAGTTTTTTATTCGATACAATAGCTTTTAAGCAAGAAATTGTTTGGTTGGAATCAACGATATGATTATTTTCATCTGGTTCAATAATACAAAAATGTTCTGCTTTCTTATCTGTTTTAGATTTATCAATAATATTGTTTGCAATTTGTGCGTAAGATTCAGATGGGCTAGCTTTACATTTGTCTTGTTTCATCAATTCAATTTCAGCTTTAGCTGAAAATACCAATTCATTGATAAACGTTGCACAATTAGCCAAATCTTTACGATAATTTGAAATACCAGTATTGCCATGCAAATTTGTTAATTTATCAAGAAATTCAACCCATTCTCGGGCTAATAAACATTTTTTTTTTGAAAATCGGTTGTCATTTTATCAATATCTCCAAATTCAACGATTATCATAAACAATTAATTTTAATAATATAATTAAGAAAAAAAAAATTAAAGAAAAAAAAATTAAATTTAAATTTTGTTGTTGTTCACACGACTATTTCGATGAAATAATCTTTGATTTATTTGGTTTTCTATTGAATATCAATTGAATTCAATTTAATTTTTTATTTTTGCTTCAAATTTGCTTGCAAAGCCATATTTTAACGTTATTTTTTTTCTATTTTTGTTTCATTAATTAATTTTTAGTGTATCGATAATGTACATTTCAATGATTTATTTCATGGTACATTGAATGATTCATCATCAATTACAATGCCACATTCCATTAGGTAATCAATGATATTTTTTTATTTGGAATTGTATTTACTTATTTTTAATTATTAATATATTTTTTCTTATTTTCAATTTTGAAGAAACGATCCACGTTTATTCAAAGATGATGTTGATATTAGATTTAGTCGTACATTAAATTCTTGTAAATTACCACAGATTCGATATGCAAGTCCAGAACGGTTATTTGAACGATTAACAGATTTAAGATTTTTATCGATCGATTTTTTAAATACATTTTTATTGACATATCGTGTATTTACTGATAGTATTACCGTTATTGAAGCATTGAAACGTGTACATTATAATCCTGATTTAACAGCAATGAATGCATCGCTACATGATTCATCTGGTTCATTAGAAGATGGTGATAACAAACAACAAACAAACGGTGGTGGTAATAATAATAAAATTGATCCAACACATTTACATTCTGGTCAATCACCATTACATCATACAAATTTACTCAATACATCATCAACAGCATCAGCTGCTGCGACATCATCAACAACAGCTACTAATCAATCATTTAATCAAAATGTTACGACAAATTTTAATGTATCATCAACGGTTAATGTTATGACTGCAAATGATTATTTATCGACTACAATCGATTATGATTATTCTAGACGTGTCAGTAATAGTTCAGTATTATCAGATTTAAATGATCTTGAAAGGCCAGAAACAGTTGTTTCAGCATCGGAAACAAATGTAGGACAACAATTGGTGCAAGTACAGCAAATGTTTTCATCGAATACAATCAGGAATAATCAACATTGGCGTTTGAGTTATCGTAAATGTAAGCATTATTCATTCATTTATTCATAATCATAATCTAACATTTTCATTTCACGAAAAAATGAACTATAGTCGAAGAAGAGCAAGCGCGAGAACGTTATCTCAAACGAATGAATAATCGATTAGCACATGGCAGTATATCATCAACAACATCATCAAATATTGATGGTGCCAACAACAATAATAATAATAATTTTTCATCAACAACATCATCAACAAATCAACAATTTCAATTACCAGCGGGTGAACCAATGTTGGCTCCGGCAATTACTGATCCGATCGCTGTACCAGTACCACCACCGCCTAGTCCAGAAATTCCGAGTTATATTCAAAAATGTTCGAAAGAAATGATGGTTTGTATTCTTTTTCATATTTTTTCAGGCAATTCCATTAATTTAAATCTTTCATTAATCTCCTATTTCAATGAAAGGCAACTGAGAAAGATTCATCAAATAGCAGCAACGATGATGATCGATCGCCAAGTCCAATCGAATTAAATGATCAATCAAAACAACAGAAACAACAAACATCAACGATGCAGCGTAAGTCTCAACATTTACAAATATCAACAAATGCCAATAATACAGTTCATAATATGGATCAAGTATTATCACCGCATTCACAATCTTGTGATACATTAACTGAACATAGTTATCCAGCATCTCCATTGAGTTCGGCAACTAGTTCTGCAACATTAGTTGGCACCGATTCGCACACATGTTCACCGAAACCTAGTCCAGTACAAAAAACATCACCACAAGGTTTACCGACACAAAATTCAATGAATGAACATAATTCACAAGATTATGAAGCAATACCAGAAGAGAATGATGAAGATAATAATGAAATTCGGCAAAAATTAGCACAAAACACTGTATCGAATGAACAATCAAATGAAGGTACACCTCCATCAACGCCATCGATGCCTGGCACACCACAAAAACAATATCAGCAATTTAAACAAAATCCTCACAATCAAAATTCACAACCATCATATCAGCCAGCATCATCTGCACCACCCATATCAAGTGTCGGTTCTTATTTTGTTTTACCAACAGCAAAAATTCAAACCATACAAACAATTCAATCCACAACAACATCAAAAGTTTCGGAATCACGTTCAAGCAGTATTAGTCATTCAACACCGACCGGTAGATTATCTGCCACCAGCATGAATTATTTACGTGTACGAGGTGCTGGATCAAAACGAGGATCAGGTAGCAGTGAATGTGAAAGTGTTGCAAGCTCATCCGTTACACCACGATCATCATTTCAAACGGATACAAGTATCAGTACGGCAAGAAGTTCATTTCAGCATCCAGAATCACCACAAATGTCAAGTAAAGCTGGTGTTGTTGTCATATCATCACGTGCTACATCACGTCGTTCTAGTACTGCTTCGGCTGCTTCTGGTAATTATTATTTTTAATCAAATTATTAACAAATAATAAAATTTTAATCAATTTTCAATCATAAAAAAAGCTTTTGCTGCAGCCACAGCTGCATCAAGTAATCCACCAGAACCAAATGATCCAATGATGAAACCAATGATTGTATCACGTGGAAGTAGTAGATTTTCTAGTGCAGCCGGTCCCGATCTGAAGATACCGAACAATCAGGGTGGCAATCCAAGTGGTATCAATATTAATGTGGCTGGTGGTGGAAATCAACAACCAAATGCACAAACTATCGCAGCCAATAATGAAAGAATTGTACAAAGAGCTAAACGTGAATCAATGATTAGTACGGCTGCTACTATGCGTGTATTGAATGTACTGAGACATTGGGTCAGTAAACATTCACAAGATTTTGAAAATGATCCAAAATTATTACAAATAACCACCGAATTTTTGGAAGAATTAGTACATAATACCAATCTGTTACCAGCTGAACATAAAGCAGCTGTACAATTACAACAAATGATTGCAAAACAAACAATGGAAGCTAAAGAAAAACTTGATCTCGACATATTACTGGCAACGCCAATGAATCCAAGTCACGATAACATTGAAACATTATCAGCATTAGAAATTGCCGAAATAATGACATATTTAGATCATAATATATTCATAAGAATTCGTAGCGAAGAATTTCTTGGTCAAGCATGGATGAAAGAAGACAAAGTATGTAAAAAAATTTTTATTTAAATTTTACGAAACAAAAAAAATTTAAATATTTTTCTTGCTTACAGAGCAAAAAAGCATTTCATATTTTGTTGATGACAAAACATTTCAACGATATTAGCCGATTGGTTGCATCGGAAATATTAAGAGTACCTGAATTACAAAAACGTGTTGCGATCATTGAAAAATGGGCAGCCGTTGCCGATATATGTCGATGTTTTCATAATTTTAATGGTGTACTGCAAATATGTGCTGCATTCACCAATTCCAGTGTTTATCGATTGAAACGTACATGGGAAAAAGTTGCCAAAACTGTAAATAGAAATTTGAAATTTAATTGAATGAATTGAATTTTAATTCTTTTATTTTTTTTAAGACTAAACAAACAATAGAAAAATTACAAACATTAGTATCGACTGATGGCCGTTTTCGTAATATGCGTGAAGCATTACACCGGTGTGATCCACCATGTATACCATACTTGGGAATGTATTTGACCGATTTATCATTTATCGAAGAAGGTACACCGAATTTCACCGAAGATGGTTTATTAAATTTTTCAAAAATGAGAATGGTATTTATCTGTTTATTCTAACATTTCTATTTCTCATATTTTGACATCTTAATATTAATGATTATGTGGTTTTTTCGTTGAATTTTTCGGTACAATCAAATAGATTGCACATGTTATACGTGAAATAAGACATTTTCAACAAACACCATATAAAATGGAACATAATCCAAAAGTAACAAACTATCTCCTTGATACATCAAGACATTTACAAGATGATGAGCTATATCAAATGTCATTAACATTAGAACCAAGATTATCACGTTTTTCACCACGTATACATGTAGGCAGTGGTGGTGGTGGTGGTTCATCGACAGCAACATCGCCATCGGCAAATGTTAATCAAACAATAACGAATGCTAATGATAATACGATTACATCATGAATGAATTTTATTCAAATTTCAAATTTTATATTCAATTTTGAATATCATTCTCAAGGATTATTGTTTGAAAATGTCAAAATATTATTGTTTTATCGTTGTTGTTGTCGTTGAACAATTTATCGGCCGTAAAATGTCAAATTTCAATTCCAGATTTTGTACAAAGAAAAATAATGGATTTATTCAATTATTATCATCATTGAAATCACCAGAAATTATTCATTTTTGACCAATCGAAAAATTTTCCAATTCATTTTACGCACAGATTTCATTCAAATACAAATATGGTCATATTTTTGAGCCATTTCACGCCGATCCTCAACAAAATGAATCTGAATAAATTCAAACACATTCAACATTTCAAACAATTCGAGCTTTATTCCCTTTCTTTTTTTTTATTTTATATCATTTGATTTGATTTTAATTTAATTTGATACAAATTCAATTCAAATACATTGAACATTTCCAACATTATTATTAACCGAATGCAAATGAAAAATGCTCATCATTTGAGAATTATCATTGTCATTTTCAGATTGAAAATCCATTAATAATTTGCTTGATTAATCGATTAATCAACACACATTCTCTTGATCATTTCACACAAATTTGTTTTTGAAAAATTTCCAAAATTTATTTCAAATTTTCATCTTTCAAAACCTTTGATCTTTGATTTATTATAATTATTTTTATTATTTTTTTTTCAATCTCCAAGCTAACTGTGATTCACACTATTCGATTCGAATTGAAATTATTCGATTAATCATTATCATCATAAATTAATTAATTATGTGTCAATAATGTGTCATTTCACTTTCAATCAAACAAACAAACAAATCAACATTCAATCCAGCAATCTACTCACATATGTTTTCACACTGAATTATGAAACATACACAGCCCAAAATCACAATCAGATCATCATTCATTGAGATGCATTCAAATCTAGACTTTCAATTAAATCACTTTCAATAATTTCGTTGTTAATTATCATTATTCAAGAAATTAGCTTTAACAATTATTTAAATTGATTCATTTGTTATTAATATTGATTCTATTGAATAATGTTTATCAAATACCATTGGACTCTTGTTATCTAATATCTATAGAATTATAAAATATTTAAATGACATTTAATCAGACAAATAAATAATGATATTAATGTTACAATTGATTAATGTTAATTCATTTCACAGCCATTCAAACACACACACACACACGGACACTAATACCTGTTGAATCATCGAAAATCTTTGTTGAATTATCAGAAATTTTTGTTGAAACACCTGCAATTTTGTTGAAACATAGCAAAAAATTTAAATGAATTCAAATCAAATCATTCAATCAAAAAATTCAAGCATAAACTTGACAATGTTACCAACTTTTTCATGATTAAGAAGCAAAATATCTTTCATCATCATCAAAATACATCCTTTGATCTCATCATTCCACTCGTTTTTTAAAATTTTAATTTAAATCAATCTTTGATCTTTTTCTTCTTCTTTCTATTTAATTGATTAATTTTACTCAAATTTTATAATTATTATTATTGATTGATTTTGTTAATTTTGATTAAATTTATTTCTTTTCTCTCCCCCTTCAATTTTTTTTTCATTTGATTTGAATTGAACATTAATGTTTCACATCAAATCCATTTAAAACGATGCATATCTCTCTCTCTCTCCATCTCCTGTTGTTTGTATTTAAAATTTTAAAAAACAAATGAAAAAAAAACAAAACAAAATTTAGTTTCAATTAGTTTTATGAGAATTTATTGTGCAAATTGAAAATGAATAAATAAATAAATTATTCACAATTTTGTCCAAAAATCTAATTTGTATTTGTATCATTGATTCAGTGTGTTGATAATCTTCATTGAATTCATGAATTTTAATAGTAAAATGATGATTTGAATGGTGTGAATGGATTTTTGATGTTGAAAATGTTGAAATAAATATTCCAATTAATAATTAGCTGATTGATTCATTGATGTATCAATACGTATGATACGTATACGTGAATCACGATCAACAAACACTACAGCACATTCATTATTATTACCACAATAATGTGAACATGAAAATATTGTCGTGCATAATGTACCGAAATTAAATTTATAACCACATGCAGGTACTTCATGTGCACGTATCATATAATTAAGATTATTTTCTTTGAAAAATGTAATAACAGCATATTCATTGAAAAAGAATGATGTACCACGTTTGATGTTTGGCAGAAAAAATCCATTCATATAGGCTGGTGGTAATCCTAATAGTTCAGCTTGTTCACCAAATTTAGCAAATTCTAATGGATCACTCCAAACTAATTCCCAAACAGGTATCGCTTCATTTTCAGGATCACGTATAATTTTTGGCATTTCACGATTCAATATGTCTAAATTTTGTTCAGAATATGGTAAACCACCGTGTGAACAAAATATTGAATCATTTATAACAGCAGCAAATGGTAAACGGCTAAATACTTCATTAATTAATTCAAAAAATTGTTGCCCCATTTGTTGTCCATATTTTCTTATTAATTCTTTATGAAATGAATATTTCATTTGTATACATTCAATTTCATGATTACCGCGTATTAGATGAATATTTTTTGGACATAAATATTTAACAATCATTAAATAATAAATACATTCAAAACCCCAACGACCACGATCAACATAATCGCCTAAAAATAGATAATTGGTAGTCAATAGAGGAAAACTTTTCCATAAACATTGTTCCATTGTTAATAAATCTTCAAGATTGCCATGTATATCACCGATTACATAACAAGGATCATTTATTTTCAAAATACGTTCTTCACGTTCTAATATTTTTGCTACTTCCGAACAAATTATACGAAAATCATCGAAAAATGTTTGCATTTCTTTACGATTCAGATTATTGAATAGACCAACTTCACCTTTACGTATTGTTGCCGTTGTTGTTGCTTGTAATTTATGTTTTTCTTTATTAAATTCACGTATTTTTTTCAATATAAAATACATCAATGAATTTTGATCGAATATTTTTTCATTTGGTGACGATGTTTTAGTGGATGTTGCTGTAGAAACTGCTTTGATTGAAGATTTTTTTATAGAACTTTTCTTTAAATTTCGATCACATTGATAATCATTGATTGATTGTGTTGTTTTTAAATGTCCACGATAATCGAATACAATTACATCGTTTGACAGCTCATATTTTTTATTCAATTTACAATTTTGACATGGATATTTATAACGATGATTGAGGCATATATTATAGAGATTTTTATTCAATACTGTTGTACATAGTTTTCTAGTCGCCAATGAACGTATGATTTGACCAAAAGGCGATACAGATGATCGACACAGCAAATGTGTACCACGTAATATGCCTTTTTGTATTGCATGCTTAAAAGATTCATAAGCTATCATTTCTTCTTGATTAATCACTACGGTACCAATTTTTTTCATTAATTGATAAATTTGTTGTGCATTCATTGCCGACTGTTGATGTTCTAATTGTTCTAAATCACGTATTAAATGTTCAAATTCTTGAAAATTTAAATAATGATTTTGTGTTTGATCATAATATCTTGATTGATTTTGAAAATGTGAAATTTAGATGAAATTGATTGGAATGAATATATCGATAAGTAAATGAAATTTACCTAAATATGAAACGATAACGAAATTCATCGTTCGGTGAACGATTATCGATAGCGGCCAATCCAAGTAATAATTCATGAAATTGTAAATATTGTTTTTCACGAAAACGAAATGCAACATAATATCTTGCAATAATCATAGTGTTTGATTCGATTTGATGTTTTTTCATATAAATATCGAATGAATATTTTGTAAAGAAAAAACTAGGATAACAATGTTCAATAAAATCACCATATAAACGTTCAATATCGCTTATTGTTATATTGGTTTGTTGTAATAATTGTTCTTCAATCGTTGATGTTGTCGACGATGCATCACGTGGTATATATTTGAATGCATCAATTAAACTATATTCGACCACGGTCGAATCTAATATCGAAACGGATTGATTAATTGATTCAATGGCAATATTTGTATAGAAACTAACTTCAGGTCCCCATATTTTGGTTATTTTTCTTGAAATGGCATCATTTATTGAATACCAACGATATATATTATTATTATCATTTACAGATGATTTTAATTGTTGTTGGTGCTGCTGTTTTAATTGTTGCTGATGATATTCCAGAAAGTAATGTATGTAATTATTTTTTCTTGAAAAATCCAATTCAACTAAATATATTAAACGTGTAATAAATTGTTGTGTATTCGGTAATTGTAAACGAAATATATCCATACATATGAAACGATTAAATGGTAATTCATTTTCATTAATATTATTATTATTACTATTATGATTATTAATCATATTTGATAATAATTTATCATTTTTATAAACATTTTCAGGCAATAATAACGTCAATAATGAATCAATTGATGATTCTGACCATGTTTTTTTATTATTAATCGGTATTGATGGAAAAAATACATTCGTTTTGCGTAATAATATATGACCAATATTATTAGTATTATTTGTAGATTTTCGATTAAAATGATAATGTTTGCAATTACAAATAATAATAAAACAATGATTATCACAAACATTATTATTATTATTGCTGCTATTATTCAATGATATTATTGATTGTAATTTTGTACTATTTTTCATTTTTTCTATTCCGTTTTTTTCAATTGAAAATAATAGGAAAAAATGAAATTTTTTTCGTTCAACAAATTCTTCATAGCTTGAAAAGCTTGTATTTTTATATTGTTTTGTGAAATTAATCAAATTTAATTTCCATTTTTGATTTCAAATCTAAATTAAATCAAATTTGAATTAATTTAACCCTTCAATATTCAATCCTTTCACCCTTAAAACTCGAACGGTGAGCATCACTCACCATAAGATGTAATGCAGCAACTCTATAGGCGGCCCTCAGCTGCTCACTCATTTAACATTAGTGTGAAAAATCGTCGAGCTGTTGGCTCGCTTGCGCTGTAAATGCCTCGAGTACTAAGGGTTAATTAACCCTTTTAATTTTTTTTCTTGAATTTCAAATGCTAACCAATCGATTCTATCGAATATCGAAATTTTTGAAAAAAGTTTCCCGTTTTTTTTTATTGCTTTTCTTCGTGATTTCGATTTCATTTTCTTTTCATGCATTGTTGGTGTGTGTTTGTCAAATGACAAAATCAATCAGAAAAAAAGCATTGATCGCGAAAATAAAGTGAAAAAATTAAAAAAAAAAACAATGAATAATAAAAATTATTATAATAATAAACAAAATTATACAAAACAATATGAAAAAATATTATTAGAAATTGAAAAATTAAAATTACAAAATTCTGATCTAATGAAAAACAATAATAATGATGATGATGATGATCTTAATTTACGTTGGACAGTATTAAAAAATGTTCGAAAAAAATTCATTGACATTCTTAAGCTGATGTTTACTGAAAAATATTTCACCAGAAATGAGCTAATGAAATTTATAAGTGTACGATTATCATTGGAAAAAATGGCAATACAAATATTTAGTTTGCTAAAACAATCAGATGTTATTGAAGATTTTTTTACATTAATTGATGATGATTGCGATTCCATTTCAAATAGTGATGATGATAATGGTGTTGATCATGATAATGACGATGACGATGACTATGAGAACGAGAATGAAAATAATAATAATAGTATTGATAGTGTATCATTTATGCAAAATAGTCAAGTAAATTTTAATAATAATCGGAATGATTATAAAAGTTATCGACATCAAGTACCGCCATTATCATCAAGCAGCAACAATGATGAAGATGATAGCAGCTATTCGAATCGAAAAACAAATAATTATCGAAAATGTCGACCAAATGATACAAATGGATACCGAAATCACAACCATATTGATGGAAACACTGGATCACCTCAAAAATCGATGATCACTGCAAATCGATACGAATATCAAATGAATCTGATTGAAAAGAATGTATGTTTCTATTTTTTTTTTTTTTAATAATTATATCAATAAAATTCATTTTTTGTTAAGATACAGGTGAAAATTTCATCCCAAGAAAATGGACAGCGATTTTCACAGTCATCATCATCATTATCTGTAGCTATGCCGCCACAGCATCCGAATTCGATTCAAAAGCACTATGAAAATGATAAATTGGATAATTATATTATATTTATTGAACAATTAATGGATGATATTAAAAATATGTGCAATTATTATACAACAGCCATGCAATTTCGTCATTTTGATGTGAATTGTGCTAATTTTGAAAAAATTCTCCACAAAATTATTGAAATAATTATAAGAGAACATTGGTCTGATAAAAGTCTTGAAAATTTATCTAAATTTTTTCAATGTACATTCACGATTTCAATCGATTACAAATATTGTCCAATTCATTTGCGTCAATTTTGCTCAAAGACAATAGAATTTGGAGGAATTTTGGTAAATTATATTATCAAATATATATATGATCTAAAATCTGTTGATGAGCGTAATTCAAAATTGGCTACTATAATATTGCTGAAATTGATGAACAAATTTTATCGCATGAACATTGTGGGCTTTGGAACAATCAATTATATATTGGAATTATTAATTTCATCAGCAAAAAATGAATCGATGTTTCCTAAAGAATTTCAAATACAACATTTTTTGACAATGATGCATGAAATACTTGAAAATAATATGGAGAATAATTTAAGTTCAAATTTATTACAACGTTTATATTTTCTATGTTTGAATGATGAGAAAACATATTCTCAACCAACGATCCAACAATTGAAATCGATCATAAATTATCTAACGATTTCAGCGAATAACAATCAAAATACTCTCACATATGATAATCATCAAATGCATTTGGCCAAAAAATGAAACAATACTTGATTATTTAGCATAAAAATTTGAAGCATAGTAAGTTTATAAAGTAAAATATTTATTTTTTTTGCTCATATTTATGATAATAATAATATTAAAATTGTAATAATAATTGATATTAAAATGATAATTAAACAAAGATAAATTGACGTTTGTAATGGTGGATAATGTTTGATTTTATCTTCTTCTAAATTTTCATTCTGAATCTTTGATTCGATGATTTGTGAATCTTTTTTTTCACCAATATCGATTTGAGTTTTCATTGTGTTTACTTTAATTTTATCTAATTTTTTAAATTAAAATTTAAAACTCAATAATGCAAAAACATCATAAACAAAGGCAGAAGTATTGGATATTAGAGATTATTTATTATTTTATTTGATTTAATTATCTTAGCAAAAATACTTGTATCCATCATCATTTGGTTGTCTTAGTACCAGTACACAAGTGATTAGAAAATGATTATAGTCTAAATCTTAATTTAATTCATGTTTGATATATCAATTCTGCTAGTACATATCTATAAGTGTTTGTATTGAAAATTGATTATAAAGTAATCAAATAATTGAATTTTGAATAAATTCGAGAATTATATTTTATTTTAAATGAGAAAATCAATAATTTTTCAAATCATTTTGGCTTCACCAAGGACATTTCTACATAGGAAAAAATGATTTCAATTATTTCACTTTTAATTTCTTTGTCAATTCATTTGCTTATGCATTCAATCGTTGATGCGACGGTAAATTTTAATCTTATTTTTTTTTTACCTTGAAAATTCAATGTAATCCTATTTAAAAGAGTTGTATAGATTTACAACAAGCTTTGAATAGTCAAATTTTAGCCGTAACCAATATTGATGATTATAATTTATTAATAATCAATGATAGATGGATGGCGCACATTGTACCAATAGAATTATTATCAAATGAAATTGATCAAATCACCTCAAAATTTGATAAATTACTGAAGCAATTACACACATTAAAAATTGAAATTAAAGTTAATCGTAATAGTAATAATAAGTCAAACATATCAATTACCAGATTTTTAAAGAAAAATTTCTATGATATAAAACCATATTCAAAACATTTTCAAACGACTTTGAGTGGTTCAAATCAAAATTGTTTGGATGTTGAAAATAATGAAAATGATGATCATAACGATTTACTTTTCATCACTTTTGAATCAAAAATGAAAAAATTTTTAAATTTACATTTTCAATATAGATTCAAATATCAAATACTCGATGATCAATTGTTAATATTGAATTTGATGACAATTCATCGACGATTAAATAATGTTGATGTGAAAAAAATTTTAATCAATGATAATTGCATCAATAATTATACATTATTCGTACAAAATGATTCCTTAAGATTATTAGAAAAAAACTCAGGAAGCATTTTTAATATTTGTGCAAAAAAATCAACAATAATGTTGAATAATAATGAATTTACAATTGAAATTGTTTCAACGGTACAAAATTGTGATGAACATGAAAACAACACGACTAAAACATTATTCAACAATATTCATTCATCATTTGTATTGAAATCGAAGAATCAAATTCATTTATTTTCTCCGAAACATTTGTTTATATTTACACAAAATGTATTCATTGATCATGAAAAATATTTTTTAATGATAATAAAATCATTAAATGATGATCATTATCGGCAAAAATTATCATCAAAATGTTTTGATGAAAATAATTATGATTATAATTTTGATTATAGACTTCAACAATCATCACATGGACAACAACGACATTGGAATCAAAATGGAATGAATGATGGTATTTCATTATTTGATTTAATTTAAATTATTCATTTTATAATTAATTAATTATTCATTTAATTTTTCTGTCCATCAATCATAAATCAATTAGCTGACCGCTTTGTATCGACCATTTGTGGTTTTTTATTTTTATTCTTTTTTATTTATTCATTATTGATCTGTTATTTTATGTTCAAAGCAAATAAAAACCGTCGATTTGATTGATTTTTTGATTTTTTTGGAATAAAATTTGAAATAATTTTCAAAAAAAATGCTATTTCAACCTATTTCGGTTGTTGATTGTTACGCAAATGCGTAATAGTCAAAATGTAAACAAAAAACATGTGATTTCATATTTTTTGGTGAAGCATAAACTTTAATCAATCAAAAATGGAGATGAATTTACGCCATTTTTCTGCAATTAAATGCGTATCATCAATGAATCAATAAGTTACAGTGATCAATCGAAAAAATGCTCAGTTACAGTCATTTGTTTTTTATTTTTTGATAATAATCAAAACATGGATTAAATGTCAAACCAAAGGTATTAATTATTTTAAATTTTTTTTTCTGCTTATGTTTTGATTAACATTTGACACTTTTGTTTTTCAGTAATAAAAAAATGAATCAAATCATTCTATTATTTACATCTTTGTCGATTATCATTGTTGATGGCGGTACGATTGACCAAGGCGAACTAACATCACCCAGCAAAGCATTACACAATCAGATTAATAGTGTAATAAGCTGTTGGGTATGTGATTCGTTGATTGATTCCGAATGTTTAGATGAAATACCACATGGTATACCATCGCTAACGTTATCGAATAATATACGAAAATTTTTTAAACCATGTAATTGGTCTATCAATATAGTCGATTATCAATGTTTGACAATTTATTATTCAGATAAACTTGATGAAAATGATGATTATTATAAAAAACATTATGCACGTATAAAACGACAATGCAGTTATGATAATTATCATTTGGAATGTTATCATCAAAACAGAACCAATTTGATATGTCCATGTGATTATAATGGTTGTAATGAAGCTACCGCAGCAATCAAGTTACCGTCTTTGATAAATTATTATTTATTGATGATTTTCATGTATACATTACAAATGTTTATAAATGGAAAGTTTTAATTTAACCTCTTTGTATTAAAATAATAATTTCTCGATTAAATTCTTTCGTGTTTGGTGAATCGATTGATTGTTATGGATTTTGCACTGTAAAATATCGATCATTTAAGTTTTGTTTGAATTCGTTCAAATATTTTCATTTATTTTTGTTCGAGATTCCCTTGAAACAAAATATGATAAATGACAAATGATTTTTTTCATAATTAAAAAATTTCTAATGAAAAAATCCTTGATAGATCCTCAAACAGATGGATGAATGAATGATGATCATCAAAAAAAACTATTTTACCCAAATGATAATTTGAAATGAAATCGATAATTTCCTTTGAATATTCATTGCATTTCAATTATATATCGAAATGCATTATCATTCCATATTTATTCAAGATTCCATGTCACAACTATAGTCATTTGCAAGTATTATCATTGTTGAAAATGAATGACAAAATGGTATCATTATTCAAAACTTCAATTATCATCAATTCAGCAATTATCGAGTCGAAATGACAACTGCGAGAAAAAAAACTAATGAATTTCGAAATAAATTATTATTTTTTTCATATAGAAAAATTCTGAATTGAATGATCACGAGGTGATGATTCATTCATATGTTACCATCATTCACGAATGATTATTATTGTTTCATCATCATAAGATTTGAAATATTAAATTGAAATAATAATGAAAAATTATTTCATTTTTGTCCATAAAATTTTATCCGTTATATATCTTAGTTCATTTCGTAAAAAATTTAATAAAACAATTTATGAAAAATATGCAAGTTTAATATTAATCGATAAAAATCATGATCGTAATCATAATGATAAAAAATTATTATTAAGATTATTACCATTATCAGAACAGATACGTTTTTTTATTGTCACATTTATGTGTATTTATTATATGTCATTAACAATCGAATGTGTCAATCAATCATATTCATTACGATACATTTTAGGCGATTTATGGATAATACATATCAAACATAATGATGAAATGTGGAAAAAGTTCATTAAAAATATGTTTTGGCTATTTTTGATCATTTTGTATGATTTATTCAGTATTTATCAAATGTTACAAACGAGTAAATATCGAATGTATAGAACATTTATTGCATTCACAATTGATACAGCTAATCACATCAACAATGATGATGATGATGATGATGATAATCACAATAAAGATGAAGCAGAACAACATTTAAATAACGATCATAATGATGATTACAAATGTCAAGCATTAATTTTGCAAAAATTACAAAAAATAAAAAATAATAAAAATATAAATGAATATTCACATTCATCATTGATATTGATGACACATCAGAATAAATATGGATTATTGAAAATCAGAGATATGATTAGAGTGTTTGAAAAAATTCAAATTACATTCATATTATTCATTTGTAAGTTAAATTATCATTACTTTTTTAAAATTTGGTTTATCTATCGATTATACATTATTAATCAATAATTATTATTAAAAATTTATATATTCAACAGTTTTGATAGAATTACTATGTTTATATTTAGAATTACAATCATTCAACACGGATGATTTCGATTATCCTGCATTATATTTTTTATTAAGAATCATAATGTTACATTGTCAATTTTTATCATTCCATTTTTTTCTATCAATGATTTACGGTTCAGTATTAATAGGAACATATATTGTTTCATTGATTATAAAGACAATCAAACAACTGAAAAAACAAATAACATTTTATCATAGATATTATCGAATAATGATTTGGAAAAGAAATAATTTACAACATTTATTGAATAATAAAAGACGTATTGAAAGAAAATTAATCAGCCTATACATATTATATCAACGTTTAATTATATTCACTGAAGAATGTGAAAAATATTGTTCAAAATTATTTTTCGTTGCAATTATTAGCGCAATGGCTGCCAGTCAAATAATGATTCAAACAGTAAAATATATTGATAAAAATAGTTTTATCTATGTATTAGCATCATATGCAATAGCTAATGATTTTATTTATATGTTATTCCTAACATATGCTGCAGCTTATGTAAATAAATATTTGAATTCAATACGTTATGATTTACAGCATACAAATTGGTTAATAAATGTAGCATCATACACATCAAGAATCAATACTAAAAGCGATAATAATAGTAATGATAAAAATAGCATTAATAATAATGATAATAATAACAGTCGTTTAGAAGAAAATTATCAATTTCATTTGTTAACCATATTCAGAATGCAATCATATTATGATCGTTTAGTACAACGTTCAAAGCCTTATGGAATCACGTTTGGTTCAATCTCAGTGATTACCTCATTAATATTCTTTAAAGTAATATACATTCAAAAAATTTACAAATCATGCATAATCAATATGATTTTTCAATTACAGATGATCATAGCATATGGTAGATTTTCAATGCTTTCGAAGAAAATTTTTTGAATTTCGTCAACATGTGACCACCATCGAATGATCGGACATTATCAGGTGTCTAATAATAATTAAGCGGTAGCGGCTAATAATTTTCATTTAACCGACCAACTTACAACATCATCAATCAAAATTCAAATCGTTTGAATTCAAATGATTTGAATTGAATAATTGATAATGATATGGTTATTTATGGTCATTTTATATTTGACCAATGAAGAAATTTAAAAATGAAACTGAGAAAATAAAGCAAAAAAAAACCATGTGACAATGACCATGACCATGACCATTTGACCATGCAAAAATGAAAGGGTTTGTGTGTGTGTCTAAAAAATATAATTTTTCTGCACAGATATATCACCTAATAAATATTTGAAAATAAACCATGATTATTATTTCTAATGATATCGATATTGTTCATTTTCATTCGACCAAACTAATCAGTGTTTCAGGATCAATGAATCCAATAAACACGGCATAACCAGCACATATAGCCATAACCATAACCGTTAAACATTCTTTGGTCTAACGATATTTGATTTGAAATCTTGGATTTTTTATTTTCATTTATTTAGTTTGTTTGTTTGTTTGTTGGTTTTTGTTTGTTTGGTCGTTTGGTGTGGGTGTTGTAGGCCAATCAATACAATGCATTGATATTGATCACCGATATTTCGCAATAGCCGCCAAGTATTTGTTCTCCTTTCAACTTCATTGGTTTTTTTATAAAATTCAAAATCAAAGAAATTTGACCACCGAATTTTTTTCACTTCAATTCAATCGATTTATTCAAGTGTATCGAATCTATTGTTTTTGTTTTTTTCAACCATTCGTTTGGTTTGTGCATGATTTAGCACAAATTTTTTCGTGTGATTTTCGTAGGAAAACTTTGCAAATTTTTCAAAAATTCAAAGCAAAAAATCAATTCAATCGAATCATTCGACCAGAATTCATGGAATTGAATTGAAAGAATGGAAAGAGTTTGAAGAAACGAGAAAAATTCAAAATAACCAAAAGTCACATATAAAAGAAATCGAAATAAATAAATAAAACCCCATAAACACCTAATGATATCTATGACAAAGGGTTAAGTGAAGGATTTTAAAGGATTCAAAGAACCGAATAGAAAACAAAATTATTGTCAGTTGTTTGATGATAATCATTTTTCGCTTTGATTTTGCAAATATTTCAAAGAATCGGATTTCTTTCGAATTTCTTCCAATGTTTTCCATGTGAAATAAACAAAAATCAAATCAAATCGCTTAATAATTCACAAGATTAATTCAAGTGTAAGATATTTATATGCTTATTTTCCTTATTATTTTGTTTAGCAAAAAAGATGAATGGATAAATTTTCCATAAAATGAAAATATTTTGAAATGATCGGGTAGGCACAGATTCAAAGTCAATCTTTGAATTTTACAAAAATATTTCGCTTCAAAAATCACACACACCTGGACATGAGCACAATTGACGTGGACAAGCCATGGACAAATCATGAGAACTTTCATAATTTTTCGAAAAACCTCTGAGAAAATCAGCGAAAAATCATAATTAAAATTCATTTCAAATCACGAATTTCGAAACATGTAAACCCTTTATGAAGACCCTTTTGGCTGATTTTTGATTATCTTAAAAAGTAAAAAACCAGGAACAAACATAAACAAAGATTCACCATTAAGAATCCATTTTGGCTTGGTTTGGTGTCAATTACCTATCATAACAAATGATTGTTGTTGTTGTTTTATTATTCTTGCACGAGTTTCAAATCAAATCAGTTGATTATAGCCTTTCAAAATTGATATTACTTGAAATGCTTCAAGCCTTTGACTAGTCAGTGAATGTTCAACCCATTTTCATTTTGGTAAAACAAAAGTCGTGCAAAACCAAGTGCTTTGTTGACTTGACAATGGTCAACAATGGTCAATATACACGACGATGGTTCATCAATTATCTTGTTTATTATTGTTTCTAAACATTCATTTGTTTCACCAGTCAAAATGATTCAAAAATGATCGTGATTAGAGTGAAAGAATGGAGTGAAATAACCAAAAATAACAGAAATATCAAAGAGAAAAACAAAAAAAAAAAAAACATTTACACGTGTTTTTTGTTTTACAAAAATGTACAAGGGTCAAATACAACCTTTGACCTTTGTTGAAATAAAAGGAAACTCCACAAGAATTTGCATTCAAAATTTTTATGATTTGAAAATATATCAATGAATATTTGAGGAATATAATTATAACTTGTTATCTCTCTTTGTTTAAATTGTTTTGTTAAGAAATACATTTTTTTTATTTGTTTTACGTGACAAGTCAATAATTTTTTTTGATCGTCCAAAAGGCCATTTGTGACAACATATGGTCATCATCATTGATGACATTCATTGATTCATTCGCAGTCTATGATGTCCATAAGTGTCATGGGCCCAAAATTCATAACATATCATGGAAAACAAAGCAAATAATCACCAATAATGATGAAGATAAATATCAATGAAATAATAATAATTTTATGACTTTTCAATATGTTTTTCGATATGGACAAATAAAGGGTCCCAGTCTAGTCCTGTCAAGTCCAGTGTTTCAAACATTTTCAATCATTTTTGGACTCTCGCAAATGACAAATTTTATTTTTTCCTAAGTCTTTCATTGATTTCATTTGCGCTTCAGGACAATAGAGCGACTTTCAATCTTCTTCAGACAAACACCTTCAGCCATCCAACCCTTTAAACTTTTTTGAAATTAATCATAATAATGAAATAATTTGGTAAAATATGAATTTTATTTTATTTTTATTTCTCTCAACCCTTTTTCACCTATTCACATTATTTGTCGTATCATTGATATCTTTATTATTCATATTTCATTTCAAATTCAAGATTTTTCAGATATGAAATATGGGAAATAATCTTGAGATCTTATCTTAGATTCAAAATCGATAAATTATCACACTAAAAGATTGAAATATGATTGATTTTTTTCATGATCCTGGTATTCATTTCACTTTTTTTCATTTTAAATAACTTTGATGAATTTCAAAGATAATTTTTCAATCAAAGAAAAAAATATATTTTCATTTGACAAATTAGAATGTTTCAAATATGGTGCCAACCGAAGGTCAGCGAACCTAGATAATGATGATGATTTCTTTAGCAGTTCAGTTCATGGTCAGATCCTTTGAATTGAAACAAATTCTTGAGAATTTTTCAAATTTTATGTCATGACCTTTATATCATCATAGATGATACAATCTACTAGGAAATTTACACGCGAATTGAATATTGATTTTGGTGATTTCTTACTTCTTCCTAAGCCTAAAAATAGGAATGAAAAAATCAAGGTCAGTGTAAGGTCTTGACATTTATTGATGCTTGCCGAAAATATTTGGCACGCGACAAAGCATCTTTGTAATTTGTATAATTCGTAGTTTTCTTATGTAATTCAAAAAAAAAAATCCAAGAAATTTTCATTCATAAGAAAGATTTTCAAGTTTTCTTTGATTCAAATACAAATAATTGAGTTTAATATGCATTATTTCTGCGAATATTATGAACTTTGACCTGAAAATATTTTCGGTCAACTTTCTTTAAATGATCAAAGCATCTGTTGCATATTTCTACATTCAAAACGTGCATATTTTTTACCATTTCATTGTGTTTCGGGTGTCGGGACCCGCTAAATCTTTAGCTTTCAACTGTACGAAGCAAAAATTTCAAAGTAAAAATGTTCGAGGAAGTGCTTGTACGTGGTGTCACAATGAAACATGTGACCCAAGTACGATATGGAATTAGTAAGTGTGAAACAATTTCTATTTTTCGTAGAAAATATTTTTTTAAAGCATGTTTTTCTTGGTGATGATTTTGTCCTTTGACCTGATATTACGCAATTATTCAAGGTGTGTACGTGGGTATTAGTGCGTGTTAGTGTAAGTGTGTGTATGTGAATGCGAATGTGTGTTCGCATGTAACATATGTGATGAGTGTAAAAATTTTTCTTAAGAAAAAACACGTGATCTTAAATTGATGATCGTGAATCAATCTTGAAGACATTAGATATCTGTCCACAATTGGCCTAAGACTTGTTTCGGACCCAATATAACTTGATTGATGGCTTAAAATCGATTAATCATTGTAAAATCTATGAATCATTTGGATTCATTTGTCCATTTCAAATCTGAAATTACAATTTCAATTTTCAATGGCATTTTTTGGCTATTTTATTGAACATTTTTAATCTTTATTTAAAATATTTGAAATGGTTCAAAATTTTACTCGACATTATCATTTCAAGGTATGAATTTCCGTTGAAATTTTCATTTCATCTAAAAAAAACTCATAATCGTTTCACCTGGATATCGGGTAATGTGTTTTTTTCAATGATTGAAAGTACCGAAAAAAATATTTATCCAACGTGTGCCATTCGCATTCCAAACATTTTTTCGATTTCACTCAAAGCATTAATTCAATTCAATTCGATCGTCATCATCATCATTCATATTGCAATAATAGTCAATTTATTGTTCGAAGACATTTAAATCAAATTTCCGTCGTTTTTTTACCGAGATGAATTGCATGCCATTTGCTTGATAACCTTCAATGTTTGTTTGAAATTTTTTCTTACAACCAACACACACAATACACGGGATGCAAATGATGTATGAGCGAATTGAAATTGATTGAAAAAATTCCAACGAATTTCGGATCCAAAGACATGTGTGTGTTTGGTGTGTGTATGAAGCGTTAGGTGGGTTAGGTGGCTCGGTCGCCAGTCGTTAGCACATTTTTTTTTTGCATGACAACATTCCAATCTGTGCCTGTAAAAGTGAACAATGAAATGAAATAAAGAAAAAAAAATTCAGATCAGATGCTAAGCAACGAAAAAAAAAACCCATTAAACCTGTGTGTGTGCGTAAGAGGTTTATAGCTGCGTTGCGTAAGTTGCATTCCAATGCATTTTTACGACTGGTTGTTTCAATTGTTTTTTGTTTGGTTTTGATTTTTTTTTCAACGAAAAATGTCAGTGTTTATGGTTTTTTTTTCTATTTCGAAATTCAAAGACAACATTCCTCAGTGACCGTTGTAAAATCCTTGAGATGATCCATGTGATATGTCATTGGTTGAATAAATACTAGAAAGTAAAGAAACGATAAAATTCCGTTAAAAATTTACAATTTCTTCGATGTAACAACAGATGCTGATACAGATGCAGTGTCAATACATATTTATATTGACATATTTTAGACCTGTTACACATGTTTCCAGAAAAAAAACCATTTTGAAAATATTTATAAGAGATAAATGAAATTTTGGTATTCAATATTTTCGAAAAAGGACAATAAATATAAATTACCGGATGCAAACGTCTGATGACCATAGATAGATAAATAACACTAAAAAAAACATTCCTAAACACATCATTTACATGGTAAAGAAATTTAATAACGAGTATTAAGATGAAAATACACAGATGTTTACATGAAAATATAAAACATGAATTCGTATTTTATCTTATGATTCCTTAATTTATGAAAATTTAGACCATTTTTCGCACCATTATCGAAGGTAATTCATAGTGATTTTTTTGATAATTTAAAGGCCAAAATGATGATGAAAATGAATTGAAATTATCCAATTGAAATGTTTTCATGAAAATCAAAAAACACATTGACATACAAACATACAAACAAACACATAATAATAATCATTAAAACTAATGTTATTGGTCATCATTTGTTTGTATGTTAATTGTTGATAAACATTTACTACTGTTTTGGTATTTTTTTGTACATTTTTATTATTCCTGATTAGCAAAGATAATGCTTGATGGTTCAATATGGCCTCAAGTCTTTTAAGTTTTTAAGGTCTTAAGGTCCTAGCGTTTTTCGTCTATTTTTTCACTTCCAAATTTGTCTTTTGACCAAAATCTGTTCAAATTTTGCAAACGAAAATTTTTTGAAAGATGATAAAAAACAAAGATAAGATTATTTGACCACACACAAACACACACATACACACATGTTCCTCAATCAATTTTGTAGAAACAATAACCAAACAAACCAAAAAAATAATAATAATAAATTGATGATAATAATGAAGATAATGTCAAATCAAATAATCAAATTTGACAATTTTGATGATTATGATGACCAACGAAACAAAATACTACTGATTTACGTGATTTCTTATTTGTTTTGTTGTCCACCAAAGCCAAAGACATTTGAATTTGAATTTGAAAAAAAAAACATTGAAAATCTTTTGTCACGAGAATTTTTATTGAATTAGTCTGATTTTGGTTTTGATTTGATTTGATTTAAGAATCAATGATGAAAATCAATAAGCAAATATTGAATCATTGATAATAATAAAATAGAACTAATCAAATCTATTCGATATGTATTTGTATTCAACACGCAAATAAACCATTCAATCAACTGCAACTGCAAAAAATGAAATCAAAAATTTGAAATCTTTCATTTTATGGTTATTGTTTCCTGTTATCTTTCGATTTCTATTCACCATTATCCTTGCATAAATATTATTATTAGCCTTCTTGAGGTTATAAATTGAATAATTTTGTTTGATTTTCATTCAAAAAAATATGA
The DNA here is from genome assembly GCA_002943765.1 of Psoroptes ovis. Lineage (NCBI taxonomy): Eukaryota > Metazoa > Arthropoda > Arachnida > Sarcoptiformes > Psoroptidae > Psoroptes > Psoroptes ovis. Next base: position 3,255,469 of record PQWQ01000003.1, on the reverse strand, counting down.
GTTTCATAATAAAATCACCAAAAAAGAATTGATTGTTTAAATCTTCGAAATCAAATCAAAGGTCATCACTTTGACCATCATCATTGATTTGAAAATCAATCAAGGGTCAAAATTTATGTTCATAAATAAATTCATAAATTTTCTACAATAACTCTTTGAGCATTTAATAAATTTGACATTTATCGTTTTCGAATTGGTCAGAAAAAATCTCCAGCAGCCAATACTTCTTGTATTGTTACCATTCAAATTGTCCATAGAAAATTGAAAAGATTAAAACCGAATGGTCAAACTTTGAAAACTTTAGTCTCGTCGTGATCTAATTGTATTTTATTTCTATTTTCACCAAAAATGAATGAATAAATTTTTTTTTCACACCTGCAATAAGAGAAATGAGATTTAAATAATTTCAAAATCAACACCTTGAAATATGCAATATAATTCAAATGTGTGCCCGAAGATTATGTAATAAATTTTCATTTTGGCTTCTTTTTTGACCCAAAATTTTTCCAGAAAAAAAATAACAACACTATCCGTTATTATCCGTAATCCTGGAAAATCGATTAGTTTCGTATTATGAAATTCAATGAATTTAAATTGAATTTTTTTCATTTGGTCCAAAATATTACATAATCTTAAGAAAATGTTATTGGAAAACTTTTGCCGACAACAAATCATTCACACGAATTAGTTGAAAAAATCATTATGCAAGCATAATGATTGAATGGGTGAATGAATGATTAAATGAAATAAATATGTTTCAATCTATTGAAAATGCTTCGATTGAAAATACTCAATAAACAACAACCTGCAAAAATATTACGTAATTGATTTGGGGTTTGAGGTGAAGAAAATTGGGCGAAATAAAAGCGAAAACCAAATAGAGCCTCAAGGCATTTTTGAATTGTTTGTCTAAAATTTAAAAGGTTATTTGCTGCTTGCTTTTTAAGTTTGTGGTTGAACAAATGATTGAAATGAAATCAAGAAAAAAATGACCGAAAATTCAATCATTTCTCGGACCGAGTTCAATTGAAAAAACCTTTGAAAAAAAATCCAGAAAAAATTAACCCAAATTTACCACAAAAATGCATTGTTAATCATCACCAATGAGTTTACCAAAAGTTCACCAGCTTTTTCTATCCATTCGATAAAGGAATTTTCTATTTTGGTCATTTAGGCTATTACCAAACAAACAAAATAAATTCGAAATAATTATCCTTAATCATGGATTTTCAAAATTCAAAAAATAAATGAATTGAATTTTTGGTCTGATTAAATCTTTTTTTTCGATTTTTTAATTTGAACTCTATCAATTTGAATTTGAATTCTATCAAACAACTCAAAGACATTCATTCAATCATTTATATCTGAAAAAATATTTTAAGAAAAATCATTTTTTCTTATGACATAAATAAATGTAAAAAAAAAAATTTACTTTCAATTTTATGCCATTTTAAAATATTTTAATTCATTTTTATATTGTTGAAAAAAATAATAATAAATATTTATTATGAAAATAAATGAATAAATATCTATGAATAAATTAATGTGAATAAATAATAATAATAAATATTTCAATCATAATGGTCAGGAAGAAAAATATTTCAAAAAATAAAAAAAAATGAAGAAAAATCAAAGCCAAAAACAGTGAAAAGGTCAAAGGTGGATTCAAAACAAAAACGGTAAGAAAAAAGCCAGACAACTCTTTTGTATTTTATTCATTTCATTTCGGTAAAGAAATACGAATAAAATGTTTTTGCATGGTTCAAATCTCAAAAATATGAAGATCTTTAAAGGAGAAAATGTCAAAGACTTTTTACATTGAAAATCGTGCGTGTTGTGTGTGTTTGTATGGTTCGAGATATTATTTTTCGCTCATTGTTTCGCTTGCTGTTGTTGGTCATAACGATTTCGGCTGACCATATGGTTCATGTGTATGGTTATGTGTTGGTTGATCACATCAACCAGTTTTTTACTTTTTCGGTTGGAGCCGAAAGTGTTGCTTTTTTCGATTGAAATTTTTGGAGCCGCGTGAAATGTCGCGCGTTCTTTTTTTGAAAAAAAAAACCAATGCGCAACATGCTTTTTAACCATTTTTTTGAAATTTTTCTTTGAAAAAGAACAAAGAAATACGTAATACAAGACCACAAAAAAAAAAAAATTAAAATATCCAATGGCCAAAGGTCATCATCATCATCATCATCATCATTGGACATTTACAATATAAACGATTATCAAAAAGCATCGGCCATTTAAATGGGTAAAAAAATATTAAAATCCTGGGTCATTATATTGGTCAACATATGAACATTTTTTGAAAAAACAAGATCAAAACACATGGGCTACCGACCTTAGAAAATAAAAGGAGAAAATTCATAACCAAAATGTATAACCTGAACTTCATATATTGGTCAAAACAAAATAAATTAGACATGAAATAATGAAAGTTTCAGTTCATTTTTAAAAAAATATTTTGATGAATTCATATTCATATTCATTTTTCCTAATAAATGAATAAATGTGCGAATTTAAGAGTTTAAAATTGATGAAATTCATTTGTCCATTAACAAACAATTAATTGTTCGACCAAATAAATAGATGAGCATATTGAGTAAATGATTTTGCCAATGACCAATGAATGAAAAGGTCATCAGAACAGAAAATTGTTGCTGGATCAGAGACTGGTTCTACAGAAATGAAATGATCATAATTTTTTGTTCTAAATTTCGGTGATCTCTTCATATGAATTATTAGATTTTTCTACTAAATTTCAATCATCATAAATGTCCATGGTTTCATAGAATAAATCAAGAAATTTGAAAACTCTCAAGACACTAAGAATTGAAGCTCGAAGAAAATATTTTCGAACCACTAAATAAAATAATGATGAAAAAAGTAAATGATTCATTAAGAAATTAAATTATTTGAATTTTTTTTTCTTGCCTCAAGAAATTCAACCAATTTTTCATAAATGAAAATTCATAAAATAAATGAGGCTTGATGGCTGTCCATATTTCGACGATTATCATCATCATTACTTCTGCTGTTCGAGAAACAAAAACGGAACTTTGTCCTGAGCCAAAAATACATGGCCAGAAAATGATCGATTGGCTCTGATGACGGGACTGGTCGGCAAAAAAGGCCAAAACATTCATGTTCTGTTTGACCATTTGTATCATTTACAAGTTTTATTTGAAATTTTTCTTTTTTTTTTCGGTGCCAAAGTGTTGACTTATCGCTTTTTTGTCATCGCTTCGTATAAACACATATTAAATCAATGTTATGATTGATTGATGATAATGATATACATTGAAAATAGCTACAACAGAAAAAAAAGGATTCAAAGAACAAAGATTCAAGGGTTGAAAGGCTATACATTTTCACTAAAATAAATGACAAAAATAGCAATGTTGTTGAAATGTTTATTTATGTATTTATTTATTCATAAATAAATAAATGAATGTGTTTGATATTCATTTTTTTTTTTGAACAATTTGAACAAACAATTGAAGAATATTGAATGAATCAATGAAAGAAAAATGATTGTAAATAAATGAAAATAAATATTTCTATTAACCAAACAACAAGAACAACACCAAATCACCAAACAACAGGCAATTACAACGATAATGGCATGTTTTTAGCTGATCATAATGTGACCAGTAAAAGAATGGTGATGAAAATATACAAATCAATGGACGAAAGAAAAACATGTGTCCATAAATATTATGTTTCTTGTCGATGTTGATCGTCAAATTTTTTAAAATTTCAAGATTTCATTCGATGACAATCGAAAACATTTGATGAAATTGTTGAATTTGGTACAAAAATTGTTGGACATCCAAAATCAATCGATACATTTTCGATTGATTTTTTTTTTTTTATTTTTCAAATCAAAGATGTCCAAAAAAATTTGACAAAATGTATCGAAAGTAAATTTTTGTTTCTTTGAAATTATTCAAAGTTCAAGGTCTTGGACCATTAATAATAAATTTCTTTAAATGTTTAAATGTTTTTTTTTATTTCATTGATGGACAATTAAAGTGAATTTCTTCATTTTAAATTGATTTTGATTTCATTTGTATCAAAATTTTATTATTCAACTTATTCATTTTTTTTCCTTCAACCTTTCTCCATTTACAGCATGGAATATATGTTGAATTCATAAAATACAAATGAATAAATCATCAATTTGTGTCCAAGCAAAGTTTCTTTTCAAATATTTTTGATGAAAAAAAAATGAAAATGAATTTAAAAATAGTAACATGGAAAATTAAGAAACAATTTTAAATTGAAAATAAATAAATAAATTTAAATTTTAAATTGAAATAAATAAATAAACAAGCAAGACATTTTTTTTCGTGGACCATAATGGACCATTATGGACCATAGGGTCAATTTGTTTTGCTGACACGAATTCAAAGAAAATGTGTGCCAAACATTATTTCTCCATTTTCTTTACCATTTTTGACCATTCATCATCGAAATCGTTGAATATGATGTAATTTCAATTGAATTTTACATGAATTTTTTCAAAATAAATTTTTTTTTTGTAAAATGTAAATTCATGTAAACATTCATCATGTAAAATATATTACAAACCAATACAAAGTATTTCTTATTCAATTCAAGACAATTCAATTGGTCATGTTTATTTGCATGTTGACTGCTGTTGTTGACAATTTCAATGAAATTTTTGTTGAAATAATTTGTTGTTGTTCCAATATAGAAAAATTTGAAAAAATAACATTTTGACATTCTATTTCTATTTTCAAAATGTTTATATGATTAATGGAATAATGTTAGAAAACATGTATTGAACCTCTGATTGACTTGAATACAATCGGTACCGAGCACCGAAATTCGGTCTTAGGCCAAAAATCTGATCCAAATGTTTTCGGGTGAAAATAAATAAATTAAGAAATTTTCATTTGATCTAAAATTGGAAAAATTTGTATCGATGATTTATTGATCGGTGATCGATTGATCGAGCAGGGCAAAATGTTTCAAAATAATTTGAAATCTTGAAAAGCTCGCGCCTCCGAAATTTTCAAATTTTTTTTGGATCAAAATTTTTGGCCCAAAATTTTGAACAAAGTTTCACCCATAAAACATACCGAAGTTGTTTACCGAATACCAAAAAAAAAAAAAACTTGATTGGATAAGATGTAATTGGATGATTTCGCTCGATATATGTACGAAACATCGTACAAATAAATAAATAAATAATTTTCAATTTTCTGTGCCAAAGAACTTTGACCTTTTGAAAAAAAAATTTTAAAAAGAAAAAAAATTTCGGTAAATATTTCTTTTTCGATTATTTGTTAGTTGTTACAACTTGAATCTACATTGACAAAGAATGTAAACAACCAAATCAATCAAAAACATTTTTGAAAGATGAGAAAATAAATTTGATGAATTTTTGCTTTTGATCAAACCTAAAATTGATTCAAATATTCAAATTTGTCCGATTCAAATTATTCAAATTTCAATCAAAGAAACTAAAATCGACCAGTCACATGTTTTATTTCAAACAAGCTACTTTTTGTCATCAAAAATAATTTGTTTGAAATTTTTGACCCTTGGAAAAATGTTTTCATCATCTTTTTTTATGAACAACATCAACACCTAATCATCAACATTCTTGACATTTTTTTCCCTTTGAAATAATAAAGTTCCCATACGAGAATAGAATATATCTAGAAAATATTAATCCAAAGGTATCAGGTGTCAAATGAACCGTAATATTGTTCAAAGAAAGGAGAAATAAAATTCCAGAAATTTTCTTTTTCTTTTGACCATTGACCATTGAACTCATTGGACTCGTTGATCAATGGAAACAGTAAAACAGTTAAACAGTGAAACAGTCATTGTCCAACGAAGCACTGGTCAGTGAGAAATCAATGTGCAATGAACGATTGACCAATGACCAATCAATGAAATCAATGTATATGTTTATAAATCAATAAACGAATAAATAAATTCACTTTCAATCAGGTCAATTTGAGGAAAATAATCAGGTTCGAAAGGTTTATTCATTCATTTATTATCAAATTATATTGGTTTGGTCAATTTAAAATGATTCAAAATGATTTAAAATCAAGGAACATGAAATAAAATAAAATCAAATTGTCCAAATAAATGATTTAAGATCGATTTATTCATTCATTCATTTATTTATTGTTATTTTGGTAATCAAATTGGATATTTAATATCTTCATTTATTTTGATTTGATTCAATCAATAAAATCAATTTAAATTCAAATTTTATTGGTCAACGACGATGGATAAACCTTTATGTAACAGCAGGTCATCATTCCGTATCATTTTGCTTGATTTGATCAAATCAAATCAATCAAATTGATTTGTAACTCGTTTTATTATCTCTTTCGTTGAATTTTTTATTACCGAAATGAAATACAATTTCGAAACGAAATTGAAACATTCAATTGAAACCAGTGTCATAATTGAACACATTTTCAATCCAACTGATTGACTTAATATTCTTCATTTTCTTAGGTCCACATTGAGCCACATTAAGGTTAAAGCCTGTTCAGGCTCATATGTGTTCTGTTTCGCAATTTTTTCTTTTTATATTCAACAAGTAAAACAGTGCAGAAACAACTCGAGGACCCTATGGTACGGCCCATGTACCATGTATTTCGATGATATTTAAATGTTTAGCCGAAAAATTGCACCAATCACACGAGGTTTTTTTTTGGTTTTTAAAATTTTTTTTGGGTTCGTGTGTTCACTGTAGCACGTATTTCGAAGAGATAAAAAAGCAAACACACGCATTCTAACACACGATATACATTTTTTTGAATGTTAAGACTACTGAACAACAACAAGCAACACGTGAAATGATCATAAAAAAGTACACTGCAACAATTGGTAAAGGAATGAAATCGTTCGAGGAAGAAACACATATAAATACAAATTTCGGTTTGTATTTCAATCCAAAATCGAGATCATTTGAAATTCGAGTGTTGTTTTGACGATATTCAAAGATTTCTTTTCAAGATTTTTTTAAAAATTTCTTTGATATTTGAACAATTAAACAAAATGACAAAGATTGCCTATATTCGTGCAACACAGCATCAGCATAATCAACAACAACAGCAACAAAGACAACAATTAATGATGCCACAACAACAAGAATCGGCGACAAGAATACTGCAACCATCAATACCATCGATGATCAATGCACCAAGACCAGTGTTAATGAATCAACAAATGAAAAAAATTAATAATCAACCGAAACCAATGATAATGATGCCGACCACACGGTTCAATACAAATCCAAACATATTGATCGGGTTAGATCAACAACAACAAAATGGTATACGAATATCGAAACCATTGATGGAAAAAAGACGTCGTGCACGTATTAATCAATGTTTATCACAATTAAAAACAATTGTTGTCGATTCAGCTGGACAATTGACACAAAATAATAAATGTAAATTAGAGAAAGCTGATATATTAGAATTAACGGTGAATTATGTACAAAAATTGCATCAAAATTTTCAACAACAAAAATCAGAATCGAATGCAGTGGCGAACAAAGAAAATAATGAAAACAATAATAGTCAATTTATGGCCGGTTATTCTGAATGTATAAAACAAATTTGTCGATATTTAAATGAAAATCAATCAAATATTACATATGAATTATTGAAAAAATATTTACAACAATCATTATCATCAGCATTGGAGCATTCGCATCAGCAGCCATCACAGTTACAACCACAATCATCATCATCATCATCATCAACAGCTACGTTTGTTACACCACCATCGCCTGCACCATCATCCGAATCATCTGCATCATCATCATCATCATCATTATCATTATCATCATCACCGGTTTCAAAAGAATGCATTAATCAGTCATCATCATTATTATCATCATCATCCTCATGCTTATCACAAGCACAAAAATCGCAGACAATCATTGAAAATAGATTAAAAAGAAAACATTATCAAATTGAATATGATATTGATGATAATGATATGATTACCGATGATGATATGGATGATTATGATGAAATTAATGATAACAACATTGATCATGACGATTATGATCATGGTTATGGATCTGATGATCATCATCAATTACATCAACAACAGCGACAGGAACAACAGGAAAATTTTCCATTAAATTTAAAAATTCAAAAACATAATTATGGAGATGATGATGATGATGTATGGCGACCATGGTGATCATAGTTATGATTAATGATAATCATAATTATCAATTATAATTATACTTTGATAAATATCTCTTTAAAAATCATAAAATTATAAATCTTTGTTGTATCATAAATCATATTATTAATCAAATAATTCAATAATTGTCAAATAAATTACATTTTGAAATTGATTCCTTGTTTTTTCCTCCTTCTTTCTTGGAAAAATGACTTGAATACACGTGCGTGTCTCTCTCTCAGTCGATTCGCAACTTGTCTATCGCTTGCATGGCCATTAAATATCGCCGAATGGCCGGAACCGCTTAACCGTCTTAGAAGAACCAAGTTAAGGCTAATATAAAAGGGCAAAATTTCTTTTGAAGTTTTGAACTTTTGAAATAACCAAATAAACGAATCAAAGTCAATTTCTCGGAATTTTTTCTTCACAAATTCGCCGATCAAATTGGTTACAAATAGAGTAGAAAACAAATGACCAGAGGCAATGATCAAACACACATAAAAAATAAGAAAAACATTTGGACAATTTGATTTCAAAGAAAAAAATGGGCATTGGTCATTTTTGATTGACATAAATTTTGATGAATTTTATTTTTTATTTTTCTTGGGCTTTGATTTGATTGATTTTTGAAAAAATATTTTCATTCATTTTCAATTAAAGATATTTGTACTCCATTCACTGAAATATCGGTCAAAAAATTAAATTCATTAATTTTCATTTGCTAAAATTTGTTACGGTACTTTTCAAATAATTTAAAATGAGTTTAAATTCAATTCAAAGTTGAGTTTATGGCCGATAATTAAGAGAGTTTATTATCATTCATTTAGTTATTCGGTCAATCAAAATATGATCGGCAAGAAATATAGTCAATCAAACTTGAGTCTTTGATAGTTGTTTTCTGTTTTTTGTTAATTTTGGCCATATTTTTCATTTTCTTGGATGACCAAGGGTCATTTTAGTCGAAGAAAACTAAATGAACATAATGATGATGACATATTTTTCATTTACTTCACTTTTTTTTTCTAAGTCGATAACAAATCATATTTAAGGGGTCAAATATTCATGTGTGTGTATCGATAATGGGTCAATGTTTTGTTGGCGAAATTTTATTTGATTTTTTCCATTTTTTCCAATTTTTTTTCCACTGACCATCATTGACCAATATAATCGTGTTAATCATTCGATGAATTTTTTCGATATAATTTGAAATATTGAAAGAAATGCGTAACAAATCATCTTCATTTTTGGCTGAAGCAAAATTTGAAATAATAAATAAACGGGTAAATATGTTCAATTCAATATTTATTGACCTTAGAAAAATGATAATCATTTTTGCAATATTTTTCCAATTGGTCATAATCATATCGACCGATAGGGATGATCCGCATGCAAGGTCCATCATGGACACATGCATGCACAAGGTACGCTAAGGAAGAAATTAAGCGGCCATATCAGGTATTAATGTGTTTCAAATAAATCATTTGAAAATCACCAGAAATATAACTGTGTCCATTTGTCTACTGAATCGACTCAAATTTTTTCGTTCAGAAATTCCCAAAGATAATAAACTATGAATTATTATTATCATTATTAATATTGAATTAATAATTAGTTATGGTTCAGGATTACATTTGTACATTCATTCATTCATTTTTCTTGCTTTAAAAATTTAAAATTTTTTTTTGTGAAAAATCTATGAATCAAATCATTTAATTTTGATTTATTTCCAATAATTATTAAATTATTATCACTGATAAATATACATGTATAACTTGGTCATAAAGCAAAAATTAAACATACATAAATCATGTCTGTACCGAAAAAAATGTAAAGCAAATTAGTCATCGATCGAAATTATTGAATTGTATTTGAAATACAGAAAATAAATCATTGTATTTATTTGCAAATATGGACAAGAGAAAAATATGTAATTTTATTCATCCATTTAAAATCGATTCAAAAAATAATGATTCACCATTGATTTTTCTATTTATTTATTGACCATGTTAAAATATGTTGTTGCTGTGTTAGGGTTAATAAATAATAATCATTTTATTATAAAATTCCCGCACACATACGCACACGCATTTTCACATGCATACGCACGTGTTATTTATTTTGTCCATAAATATTTTTTTTTCTTTGAATTTCGATTCTCTTTTTGTCAATTTACCAACAAGGTAAATTGGTCGATAAAAAGAAATGTTTCGTGTTTTTATGTGTTTGTCTACGTAAATGAAAACAATTTGAAATTTTAAAATCATTAAAATTTTTTAATTATCGTAATAAATCAAACAATTAATTTCATTCGTTTTGATGATGTAATTAGTTGGTGGAAGATTCAAATGATTTCAAAGATGGCCAGAAACACTGGAATTGCAGAGAAACTGCTGTAAAATCCAAAAAAAATACCCAGGAAAAAATAACCTCGAAACCTCGGCGAAACTAGGGTCACCGAACACCGTCGTGGTCACCTCGAACTTATTCTTATTTTTCAAAGATCAAAACAATTTTCATTGATCAATAATCAATTAAGAAAATATTTCAAAGTTAATCCTTTCTTTTTTTTTGTTGGATATTTTGACGGAGAAGGCTCAAAACAAATCGAACATTCTAAGCATTATTTACCGTAAACACTATGATTATTATTAAAAAAAAATAAAGGACAAAAAATTTGTAAAGAAAACTGTATTTTACAATGAATAATAATAATAATAATTGATTGAAAATATTCAAATTGATCATTATTATCATTCATTGATTCATTCATTCATTCGAAACATATTTGAATATTTTTCAAATATTTCAAAAATCAAATCAATTCATTTTTTATTTTTTTCGTTTCTTAAATTTCACCAAACTAATTCCTTCACTGAAAGGACAACAACAACAACATATTGAAGAGTCAAAACTGTTGGTCACCGAGATAGAGGTCTAGAGACCCACACACACACTTTGGTCAGCAAGGCCAATACCAATAACCGTTTAAGGCTTAAATTTTAAGCCGTTCATTGTTGAGTCCAAGAATGAAAGAAGAAGAAATATTTTTCTTTAATCCCTTCCAATTGTTTGAATTGGAAAAATTCAAATATTTTCGTAGAAATCAATGAAATAAAATATAAATAAATATAAACCAATCGATTATTGAAATTCATTTGTTTGTTTGTATGTTGTTCGTTTGTTGCCTATTGAAAATTTACCATGGATTTACCATGAAGACAATGGTCTGCAATGGTCAGAGAAATGAAAATAGATGGATGGATGGACATATAATTCAGATATTTGTAAATATAAATTAGAATTTATATCATAAGAAAGCCATTCTCTCTGCTATACAGAGGTCAATTTTTTCATGTCGAATGTCAAGAACATTTTTTCTATTTTGATTTTTCTTCAATAGGCAAATCACAGGCAAATTTAATCCTTTTTTATTTTTGAATTCAAAAATCTGTCATTTAATTCAATAAAATTAGAGGCAAATTTTTGAAATCAAAATATTTCATGGGTGAAATTTGTTTTCAAATTTGTCTGAAATAACCAAAATGCTTAAATTTCTGGTAATAAAATCAAAAAATATTATGCGAACGTCATTTGTTTTATTATGATTCAATAATTTTCAATTTTCAATTGACATACGATGACGTTTGTTGCCGATGATGATGATGATGAGGTCTTTCGATGATTGAAAAATACCTGAAGAGAAAAATTGAAGAATTGAATAGAATATTTATTCTCATTAATATATTCAAAACTTACCACTTGTCGTCGGTGAATATTCAATCGATCACTTGTCCATTTGAAATTGAAGATTGGTGCTGAATTTTGCAATTTACTCCGAAATGCCACGAGAAATCATGGATATTGTCTATCATAAACTGATTGGACGATTCAATAATAATCACAAAAATCATTGGAAAGATTCTTCATTTAAATATGAATCAATGGAAGAAAATTCATTTGAAAATCCTTCATACGATCATATTGAATTGATTGAACGCCCGAAGATTGATGATCGGAAAAAATCCCATCCAAAAAAGCCGATTGATCGTTGTATTTCTATCGATAGCTGCATCAATAGTGATGATGATATCATTGAAGATAAAGATGATTATGATGATGATGATCACAAAAATGTACGAATATATTTAACCATACCAGATGGACATGTAAGTTTTGAATTGAATTATTATTGTTGTTGTTGTTGTTGTTGGGGAGAATTAAATAATAATAATTAGTTTATTTATTTATTAAAAATGAAATGAATTTTAATTCATCATAATTTAATAATCATTATTTTAATTATTTCAAATAGTTTAACATTAACATTAATATTGAATCGATTATCATTGTTAATGATTCAAAAGAATATAATCAACTGTTTGATAATGATAATAAATTATCGAAACATTCAAAATTGTTCGTACCAAACGTAGAAATTCATCATACTGAATGAACACGAGATCAATAAATCAATGATTATTATTGTGGCACAATAATGGAGGAATTTGAGTGGCGCAAAACGCATTTGCAGCAAATGATTTTAGATTTAAAATTTTGATAATTTAAAATAATTCTTTTATAAAATTCATGATTCAATAAACAATTCAATATGTTTGAATACAAAATAAACAAAAAAATAATTGTTCATAATATGTTATGTGTTTGAGCTGAATCAAATCGATAAATTTGCATATTCATGTTTGGATCATAAGAAGTATCGACAACAACAATAATAACAGAATAACAATGGCAACCACTTACCTTCATTCAATAATTATCATAATTATTGTTGTTGTTGTTGGAACTGAATTTAAATTTTTATTTCATTTTTTTTTCAAAATTATTCTTTGATCCAAACAACAATGAAATGCAATGTGAAACTTTATGTCTGTGAAAATCTTTTGCACTGGATTCACTGATGTCCGAAACCCCATGGTCGCCAAATTTGTTCATAATTTGCCGATTCATTATTATGATTATTATTACGTTCATTGCCGGCATAATTTTGCGGCGGTTGTAACATGGTCACTTCATTATAGAATGGTGATTGATTTGTTGAATCAATTTTGATCGGTTGTTGATTTTTTTGCAGTTGTTGTTGTTGCTGTAGTTGCATTTGCAAATGTTGTTGTTGAATGAATTTTGAATTGGCCAACAAAAGCGTCGAGTAACTTGGTGTATATTCGGATTTGGTTGATGATGATGATGATGAACAAGATGATGACGAAGATGATGATGATGAAGAACTTGACGATGACGACGATGATGAAGACGAAGATGATGATGACGAGGATGAACCACAAGATGATAACAGTTTAGATTTGAGTGGATGATACGTTTGTGCCGTTTGTTGTTGTATTTGTTGTTGTTGTTGTTGTTGGTTCTGTTGATGCTCGAATTCATTATAAATCACCGTGGATGTTGATGATGCTGATGATGTTGATTGATTACTACCACCACTGATACGACGATATCTTTGTTGTTGTTGTTGCTGTTGCTGTTGTTCCATCAAACTAAGATGATCTAATTTTTTTATCAAATGTTTTGATTGTTGTTCAAAGTCTTTGCTCGAGTTATTCGTATCGACATAATTTCTTGTATGTTGTATAACACTACCGAATGATTTTGTATTATTATTGCTATTGCTACTCATTGATGCTGAAGATGACGATGATGATGGAACGGTTGAATTAACATTCGTCGCTTTGAATGATTCCATTTTATTATTATTATTGTTCATATTTAATTGCTGTTGATGTTGATCATTGAAATGATAATGATAATATTCATCAGCCGAATAATGGCCACCATCAGATTCACAACCGCTGATAGATGAACTACGACATTTGATTTCATTCAGTTCAGCAAATAATGTCGATAAATTAACGCTGATTATTTTTCCTTGTTTTTCTTGAAACAATTTTTCACCAATCACATCTAAATGTTTGAGCAATTTATCGTAAATCGATTCAACACTGATCGATTGTTTTGTTTGTCCATCATTCTCATCATTTAATTGCTGCTGCTGTTGATTAATTTGTTCATCATTATTATCTTTGATCATTTCCTTTGATTGTTGATGCTGTTCAACCGTGATATTTTGTACATTTAAATCATTGAAAAAATTTTTCAATTGCTTTTTACAATCATCATAGCCTTGTTGATATATTCGTCTTTCTTCCATGACCAATGATTCTAAATATTTTACTGTTATTTCTAAAATGTCTGCCTTTTCAAATCTAGATTTATTATACTTGAAAATCAAGTAGAAACAAAATAAAAATGATGAATTTACATTAAATGTTATTATAATCTAGAAAAATAAAAATAATTATGAAATGATAGATTATCATCAAATGGTAATTTTCCATATTTGATATGAAATGATTTGATCTCAAATTTCTTTGAAAAATAAAATTATCATATCATATTTATTTTTCTTTAAATTTTTCAATTTGAAATTCATTCAAATTGTACTTACATTAGAAATCGGATAACGTTTTGAATCAATAATTAATTGTTTCAATGTATTCAATGAACGATTAATACGATCACGTCTACGTTTTTCAATCATTGGTTTAGATATTTTTTTCTGATAATTTTGTTGTTGTTGTTGTTGTTGTTGTTGATTGATTGATGAAATTTTGGATTGATTTGCATCATTATTATCATCATTATTACTTGAATTTCTTTGATATTTGAATGTTTGATGTTGTTGATGAGCAAATGTTTCGGTTAATGTAACAGGTGTCATCATCGTATTTGCTGATAATGATGACGACAATGAACGATAACCTCTTCCAATTTTTCTATTATTCCCCTCAAGATGATGAGGATAAGTTGAATCGGTAACCATTATCCCGGATTCATTATTATCGTTGATATTATTTTTAAAATTATTCATATCTTTAGTTATTTCATTGAATTCCGATGAATTTTGCTGGTAATATAATGGCTTAATTGGTAATTCTGCTTGATTCGGTTGCAGCGGCCGCACTAGGTTCTGTTCTTGTTCCAATAATGGATTCATTCGTGAATGATTCTTTCTGTTCATTGATGATGATGATGTTGTTGTTGTCATTGATGATGATGCAGATGATCCAACAATCGGTACATTAGATGTCGTCGAACAGGTTGGTGAACGTATTGATGTAGGAGTCGATGATGGTGAATATGATGACAATGATGAAGATAATGACAGCGATGATGGTAATGATGATGCATCTTGTTGACAGAAACAATTATTATCATTGTGTTCATTATCATAATGATTACAAATGTTTTTACGTTTATATTTCGAACTTTTTTTCTCATTTTTCATGGCCGATGATGAAGATGCAGATGATGATGGAAATGGTGATGATGGACTTGTTACGTTTATCGCTACTGGTGTCGATGGAGCCACATTATCGATTTTCATCGGACTATTATTACTCGAATCGATACCAATCAACGGCGAATTCAATGGTGAAGATGATCTTGATGATTTCTTTTGTCTTGATAATTTCTTTTCAGAAATAACATCAGAATCATTTGAATATTTTGATTCTAATGGCAGTGAGGGTGGCTGCTGCTGTTGTTGCATATTGTTTATTGAATGTACAATTTACAATTTTGACTAGTCGAATTCAATACATTGTATCTGTTTTGATATTTCATGGAAAAATGACTAAATTCTTCAATGAAATCAAATAGATTTAAAATTGTTTTTTTTCAATAAAAAATCGATCAATGTTCGGATATTTTTCTCAATAAAAAAAAAAAAAAACGAAATTACTTCTACAATCAACAATTGATATTTTTGCAAATGATTATTTCTAATTTGTGGGTGATGTACTTTTATTTTCAAAAATTTTCTTTTAACTTCAATCCAATCATAATAATCATAATTTTTGAAAAAATTATTATGTGCCATATTATCATTCGAGAACCGTTAGCAGAAAATATTGATATCATGATAAATATGATTAAAATTATTATTATCATAAGTGTTGTGATATTAATTGTTTATTCTTATCATTTTATATTATTATTTTTATTATTATTAATGATAACACCAATATACATTCATTCATTTTCATATTTCTACTTTTACTTTTTTTTCCATTTTCTTTCATTTTATTTTATTTTTTAAATATTTGTATAATCAACAATTTGGACCTAAAATCATTTAAATCACTATTATTATCATCATCATGATCGTCGTTATCAACATCATCGAACAACATCTATATGTTCATTATAATCAAAGAAAAATGAAAGAAAAAATTTTTTTTCTTTGAAATCTTTACTTTTACATTTGCATTTCTAATTTTTTAATATCAATCAATGAATCAATCAAAATGTATCTTATTTTTTGAAATAGATTACTGTATGTGTAAACACATATATCACATACACGTACTTGATTTTTATATGGAAAAATCATACTCAGTATATTTCGCATCGAATGAACTGGTAAATTTTATCAATTTTCCATTTTATTTTGATTATTTTTTGGATTGATTTTTCTTTTGATGTTTTCTTTCATTTTAGACTAATTTTGGTTTAGAAATGCTAAGAGGACAGACTAAGAGGTAGAATGTACTAATCATGAGTTTTTTTTTTGTTACATTTTTTCACTTTGATTATCTCTAGGTAATCATATAATCAAAATAATAATTAAGAGATGATCTTATCATTTTCTTATCATCAGTGTATAATCATCTACAATTTTTTTAATTTTTTTCAAAAACTAAATTAAATTTATCAATAAAGAAAAATTAAAGCAAAATGATCCATTAATTATTTGAACTTTTATGGTTCATTTCATATTTTTTTTTTTCATATACATTTGCCTGTTATGCGCCATATTTCCATTGAAATCTATGGTTATCTTTAAAGACATTGGAGAAAATATTTTGCCAACCCAATAAATGAATTGATTGAAAACTAAAACAAAAAGAAATTATCATTAAATTGATTTATCAATGAGGCTCATTGAATCACAATAAATCGCATTAAATCAAATGGAATTGAATCAAATCGATATGATATTTAATTTTATTGATATCGAATGATATCTAAATTGCAAATGATTGATTTTTCCCATTTTCCTCCCTATTTAACACACCGCACGTGTATTTTGTTGTATTAAATCATTTATTTATTTTTCGTCAAATTACTTTGATCACTTAAAAGTGGGTTGGTGAGCGTGTGTTTAAGCACGATTTAGCTCTCGGTGTCGATGCTCAAGACATTCTCAGACATTTATTTATATATCTTTCAGCGTCTGTTCCATTTGATTTAGGACATTTTCTCCGAATCAAATCAATGTTTTAATCAATCATTTAAAACACAAAAAAAGCCAAAATATCATTTATTTATGATTGTCTGATTAAAGGAGCAAAAAATTGTTGTTTGTTCGAAAAACATCGTATGATTTTTATCAATAGAAATTCGATTATTATCAATGATTAAGAAATGAAAAACAAAATTAACAAAATGTCGTCTAAATTTTCGCAATCGAAGAACATTGAAATCAATCCCTCAATCAACCAGTTAGTCATTTGAATCAGTCAATCAAACAAATGAATCGAAATTGTAATACTCAAATAATCAATCGATCGATGTACCGTATCGATTGGCAAAAATCTCGAATAGTCAATCCTTTCTTTCTCTCTCTCTCTCTCTCTTCTCTGTCTCGCTGTTTCTATTTATCTCCGAGAAAATCAGTTACTTTGTATCAAAAATATCACAAAATAAAACATGACTATTTTATTATTTACTTTCACTTTTATTTCTGATAATTAATTAATGAGTTTTCTAGATGCTTAAATTTGATACCACATTCAATGATAATCAGTAATGTTGCACGTGATAATTATCATCAAAACAAAAATTTTTATTATGCGCGATATATCGAATCAAAACACGTACAATTTCGATTCTCTAGACACATATGATTATGGACAATTATTGTTCAATTTCGGTGGATTCATTGATCGTATTTGAAATACGAAAAACAAGTCGGATATTCAACAAGTTGCAATCAATTCTAGTCTATTCCGGTTTATTCGGCAATTTATTATGATCACAGACATTTAAGATTTCACAATTTATTTTTTTTCAAGAAAGAAATTTTCGAAATTTTCGGCGACCTTTGTTGGTGTATCAAAGTTCAGTCGATCGATGATAATCGTGTGTATTGAGTGCGTACAGTGCAATGCTTGAATCCAACGAAAATAGAAACGAATTTGAAAATCTTGTTTGTTTCTTGGTGAAATTTTTAATGATATATTTGATGATATTCAATGGGAAATAAACTTAAAAATGCCAAAAACATTGATAAATATTTTTGCATTCTCATTAAAATTTTGTCTATGAATTGTACGATTTGTACAATTTGATTTTAGCCATTTAATATCATCTTGAAGCGGTGAAATTTCTCTTTGAATGATTGACACATTCACATAATCATTCAATGATTGAATTGACTTGATTTAATTTCAATTTTTTGTTCTTTTTTTTGTTGATATCAATCAATCGACAACCATTGATTGATTGATTGATCGAATGATTCAAATCATTTCTAATATTTTTAAATTTCGTCATCGAATTTCGATGGTGAAATGAAACCAGAAAATTCCATCAATTAAATGGAAAACAATTTTAAAATGTCCGAAATGTCATAAATGGGACTTTGATAATTGATTGACATGACGCAATTCTCGAATAAAATTATTTCGGAAGATAAATATCATTTGCCATTAGGCACATACAAAGCTCATTAGCGTTTGTGTGCATATGCGAACAAACACTCTCAAGATGTTTTGATTAAAAATGTTTATTTTATGCTTTGCCTTTATCAACAATTGATAATTATTTTTTATCTGGGGAAATACGGTTGAAAATAAGTGAATAAATAAACAATTGAATTTATTATTAGAATAGAAAAAAAATGAACGAAAATCTTTCACAATTTATCTTATTTTGTCTCGAAGAAATAAAATGCATTAAATGTAGTAATTCTGCATCGATTGAGATTTGTCTGGTTTTTGCTGGCGATCAGAGATTTTAATTAAAGAAGATTAGGTGATCAAAGATTAGTAAAGTTTAATTTTTCTGTTTCATTTATTTGAATATACTAAATTTCAATTTTTTCCCCAATCATGATTTATTGATTGATTGGTTATTTTTGATTGACATTTGTCAATATTGTCTCTGATTGATAAGATTTTAAATTTTTGAAAATTTAAAAAATTTCAAACGTTTCGATGTTGCCATCTGTCAATGCGAATACTAAACATTTAATTCAATTGAAATGAATTTTGAATTAATTTCTGAATGAATGATCGCTTGATGGGATTATGAAATTCAAATATCATTTTTTATTATAATCAATTAAAAATCATACAAATATTTCAGTGAGTAATTTAAAAATAAATTCTATTATTTTGTATATCATTATAAATATTCTCATCCATTAAACAATATTTTTTAATTTTACGATCTAAATAATAAATTGGATCGTTAATATGTTTAATGTTGAAACCATCTTTTTCTAATGAAAATTTGGATAATTTAAATGAAGCTGTCAAATCAATTTTCGGTGCTATACGTATGAATAATGGTATTGCATATGCTGGTAAACGACGTTCTAGCTGTTGATATAGCTGTTCAATATTAACTTGATGATTTGGATCAGCAATAACGGCCATACCGGCTTTACCATCACAGTTTGCAATTTTCACTCCAAATACAACACAATCAGATAATTTTATTACTTTTTGTATGACAGCTTCAACTTCATTGGTGGATACATTTTCACCTTTCCAACGGAATGTATCACCAGTACGATCACGAAAATAAAGATAACCATAAAAATCCATTTCGACTAGATCACCAGATAAAAATGCTGAATCACCATGTCTTAATACATTTCTTATTACTTTTTTCTTTGTTGCTTCATTATTTACATAGCCAGGATATGATTGTCCAGGATCTTGTCGTATCATGCCAACAATTTCACCAATTTCGCCTGGTTTTATTAATTTACACAGACCATTTCGATCTCTAATATGTTCACCAGTGGTTGCATCAACACGTATCACTGTGACTGGAAATACAAAACGACAAATAAATGGTACACAACATGGTATTATTCCACATGCACCTTCAGTAAAATCAAAATTTGCTGTTCAAACAAACAAATAAAAGAAAAAATTGAGATGTTAATTAGTATAGAAATGTTTAAAATTTTATGATTTTCACACTTACCGACATTAGCATTTCCTTCGGTCGAACCATAAATTTCACCAATTTGACGAATTTGAAAACGATTTTTAAAATCACGCCATATTTCTTGTCGTAAACCATTTCCAAACATTAAACGTACTTTATGCATTGTATCAACATCTTTTTTTGGTTGTGCCAACAGATATCGACATAATTCACCGATATACATTGCGACCTATTTGTTTAAAAGTTTAATCAAAACGTTTGATCAGTGATGATGATTTCAGAAACATTCATATAGAATACATACAGTACAATTGTAGCGAATACAATCATCCCAGAATTGTGATGCAGAAAATTTATCACGTAATACTGTTGTTGTGCCAAATATGACCGATTGACATGTACCAATCGTACCAGCATTATTATGATATAGAGGCAGCGTTAAATAAAGTATATCATCATCTCTTATACGAAATAAATTTCTTAAAATCATTCCAATCCAAATATAACGATGATGACGGATGACAGCTGCTTTTGGTAGACCAGTGGTGCCTGATGTAAAAATGTAATATAATTTATCACTCATTGATTGATCATCGATCGAAGTTGGACGTGTATAAATCATATTATTCAGACAATCATCCAAACATTTTGCTTTCATTTTTTTCAACATTTCACTATTTTGTTCGGCAGCTGTGACGGATGGTTTATCATCACCAACATAATAATAATATAACATTCCTGGACGCTTTTTCTCAATCAATGACATTGATTCTTCGATATCTGTTATTGGTGCAATGATAAAAAATATTTTAATTAAATTTTTGAAACAATTAAATTTGAAAAAAATGATAATTTACTTTTAGTCAATGTTGAATCAAACACGACTGCTTTACAATCAACGACCGTAATCGAATGAACCAATGTTTCCATACGCTGATTAGTATTGATAAATGCTGTAACAATACCTTGTTTAGCGGCACCAAGCCAAATACCGACAAATTCTGGCCTCGAATTCATAACCAATGCAATTTCATCATTTTTTTTCAATCTGATTGATGCAAAATAATTTGCAACTTTATTCGAAAATTTTTCCACATCATCAAATGTCCAACGTTCATCTTTATAATAGAAACAAACTTTATCCGGATATTTTTCCGCTATCGTCGTGAATAATTTCGGTACATTTGAATGACGATTTTTAATCATAAAATAACGTGATTGTAGCAATGCAAATCCAGCTCTACAAAAAACGAAAATTTTCAAAAAAAAGGATTAAACAATTGTCTTAATATATTTGAAATGAAATTATTTCATCACATTATTCAAGAACACAAACATATGCACACAAAATTTCCAATCAATTATTGTTCAACATAGCATTATCATTGAATTTTCCATAATAAAAATGAAAAGATTTCAAGTCGAAAAAAATCAAAGAAAAAACCAAATCAATTGGTTTTTTCATTCAACAACTTCAACAAATTTAAAATTTCAAAATTAAAATTTGATAGATTAAAATTGGAAAATCCTTTTGATGGTCAGTGAATTGAAATTTGAATTTATCGAAAAATTGAAATAAAATCAAATGTCATTACACACATATAGACGAATATTTGAAATTTTTCATTTTTTTTAATGGAAAACTCGTTACGTAATAAACACATTGATAACAATTGAAGATATGTGAAATCCTGTCGCAAGTTTTTTTTTTAATATGTTCATTCAATGAATTTTCAAATAGTTTTGAAGCTTTACATTGTCAAATAGTTTTAGGCTTCAAAATTACTATTAATAATGATCGTTGTTATCATCATCATTATTTTGAACCTTGAAAACGGAAAAGACCACGTGAACAGTGAAATGAAAACATAATAAATAAATGAATAAACATTTAAACACATTTAAATCTTTACTGACTAATAATACTGAAAACAAGGCTGATAATGTAATGTGATGAAAATGTGATTATTTTTAAAGAAAATAAATAAATGGAAGGATGTTTTAAGGCATATTATTTGAAGCGGATCACATTTCATCATCATCATCTTTTGTGTTTAAAATTATTTAAAAAAAGTCCATGAAAAATGTAATTGAAAATGTATCTATGGTATTCAATGTATTCCTTGGCCAAAATTGAAACTATCATCACAATTAATGGCTAAAGATCTTGCTAAATATAAAACATTGTATTCATCATTTATGATGATTCAAATGATAATGTTTTGTTGTTTTGTACGCAAGTATGCATGTATCTGAATACACATCAATGACATCATCATACACATGTGATTGTCATTTGATTAATAATGATAATCATTTGATGATGATAACAATGATGATAATGACGAAATCACAGCTAATTGTTGCAAGATTTTCTAATTTCGATTATGAGAATGCTTGGACGCAGGAAAAAAATTATTAGAGATGTCTTGGTCATCCCGTTGTTTCCATTTTCACTCAAAATGATCAAAGACTGTGTTCTATTTTGGTAATCAAAGAAAATCGATGATATATCAATCGATTTAGATTCACTTTGAATGGAAAATTATTAATTGATAATCAATCATTGATAAACGAGTACACAAATAGGGGCGTACGAAATTTTGGTACATATGGAAATAGTATATCTGTCGTTAATTCTATTTTTATCTTTAGATTTGAATCTGATCAAATAAACGTAATAATGCCTTACAATAGATCAGTCATTCTCAACCTTTTTTTCGCCGCGGCACACTGAAAAAAGGAAAAGCCTTTATTTCCAAAATCTTCCGGCACACCAAGTAAGGGAATAGTAAAGGAATGAGTTAGATTTCCGAAATTTGGCGGCACTTTTTTGGAATCTGGCGGAACACTAAAGTGCCGCGGAACACCGGTTGAGAATGACTGCAATAGATAATTGCTGATAATAATAAATACAAATTATTAAGGATCTATACATTACCTTATGTCACGAAAGAATGTAAAATAAAATCTTCGTACAAAATCCCAGAAAAATGTCAAAAACGTTATACCGATCGTCAACAATAATGCTGCAATGGTCCATAAATTGAAATTAAAAACTTGTTCCCCAATTTGGGCAACAAATATTGAAACATAGACTAGTACCATTTTGATTTAAATTTATTTATATTGATGATTTAATGAAAAAACGATGGGTCCACGATAGGGTATGTTGAATATGTTGAATATTTGAAGATTATTATGATGCAAGAAATTCAAGGAAAATAAATTTTCTTCAAAAAAATTTTCCTAAATCGAAACTTCAAATCGGTCAAATGCAGGTAAAATTTTCGTCGTGTTTATTTCAAAGTAATTTCAATAATTTCAACATTATTATTTATTGATTATTGTTTTTATTATGTTCATGACATTTGAAAATAATTTGAGGAAAAAATTTACATGCACAAATTTCATTTATAAATCTACAATATGATTTGATAATGATGATGATAACAATGATAAGTATATGAATATTGATATTGATATTTTGATTAGATTATGATTAGATTGAATGTTTTCAATGTTCCCAAGTTGATAATTTTTGATCAATTTGTAATTGTTGAGATTGAAAAATTGGAAAAAAAAGGAGAACATTTAAATGTGAAATCTGAACAATTGTTCACTGAATTTATATTTGAATTTTGATCACAATCGATTGATTGATAGCTAATTCACAAATTTATGGATTATTTCCAAAAATTATTGTTCAAAAAAAGAAATTGATTAAACGACAATTTTTTAAATCGATTTAAATCGGATTTATTTGAAAAAACAGACAAAAAACATTCGGTTTAAAACAACACAATTTCTTAGAATCATCGATCGTTGATCGATGATCGTTGAATTTGTAAAAACAATCGAATGAATGAATTGCGTTCAATCACACACACACACTCACCAACACATTTGTACGCATATTTATGACGTTATTTCATCTCAATATAATCAATTGATGGTAGCTGTCGTTGATCAACCAGTGTGTATTAACATTAATCAAATGAATCAATCAGCGATTGCAACAAATTTTAAAAAAAGAATTTTTTTATTGGATTCAATTCGAAATTTGTCGTATTTTGAAATCGAAAATTTCAGGTTTTTACTTCTCCAGTTTTTTAAGGGGTTTTTTCAATGATGAATAAACGAATAATTAGTTGATTGATTGATTGAATGAATCAATCAACATATTAATTATGTCAATATGATCAATTCATTTGATTTAACTATGACGAATGAATGAATGAAGAAATGGTGTTTGTAGCTCTCATTTGTTTGTTATTATTTCAAATAATTGAAGAAAAACTATTCGATAGAACAAAGCAACGAAATAAATTGTGAATTGATTTTCTTTAAAATTCAAATTTCAAATATTGAATATGCTTATTTCAAATGACAAGAAACATTATGAGCTTTTTTTTTGTTTACGACAAGATTCTCTTGTTTTGAATTGAATTTCATTCTCAATATGAAATTGTATATGTTTGTGTTTGTTGTTGCGATTGCAAATAAATAAAATCGTTGACCGATTTTTTATTTTTTCTAATTTTTCCCATTTTCATCATTTTTCGATTACTTTCTCTTTTCTTTTGTGAATTCCTTTTGAATTTTATGCCACAAACAAGCAAACAAACAAAATCTAGTTATCAACAGTTCCTGCAACAGGTAGGAAAACATTCATTGAAAAAACATCACTCGTCATACAAACACATATTTGTTAATCTTTCAATGATTTTTGTTCAAAGATACGTCGATTTTAGAGAGCAATTGAGCGATTGAATTGATGAATGAATGAATGAATTAAGAGAAAATTACTTTTGCTTCGCAAAATGCAAAATTTTTTCCACCGATGCCATTGGACCATTGATGATGGATCGGCATCGATGTTTTGCTCCGTTTGCATCATTTGATCGTATCGGATTGTATTATGAAGAGAGATGAATGGAGAGAAAGATTGAAACAATTGAAACCATGACAGGAACCTAAACTTTTTTCCGAAATTTCTATTTATTCACTTATTTACTCAATGTAAATTGATGTAATTTCAATCAATGAATGTGAAAAATAAAGAGAAACAACTTGCTTCGAAATGTTCAAATTCAATAATAATTATTATTTGTTATTATTGGAAAGTGTATTTCAATATTTGATATTTTCTCATATTTTTTCAAAGCTAAAACAATCAAACTTCCGAGTTTATGACCCGAATCTTGTTAATAACAATAATCAAATTAAAGTTTTACCGATTGCTTTATGGATTTTTTCAAAAATACACGTCGATTTCAATTGTTCATCGAGTCAATCCTTGACCAAATCGTTTTGATCGATCATTGTTGATCAATGAATGATAATGAAAAACCGAAATGGTTGAAAATAATAATAAAAAACACTTTTTTAATTCAAAAATCAATGAATTTCATTCAAATCTGAAGCTTGATTATCATAAATTGCAAACATTTTGAATCAAAATGTATTTTTTTTTCTTTTGTAATAAAAAAAATATTAAACAAAAATCAATTGAAAAGCTAACATACATTTGTTTTTTCTCTGCAAAATTCAATGACAAATTTCAGCCAAAAAAAAATTTCATATTTTATTTCAAAAGAAATCAAATAAAATAATTGATTGATTGATAAATTGAAAATAATTTTTTTTTTAGAAAAATCAAATGACTAATTATAAATTCAAATATTTTTGAAATCAGAATTGAAGGAACACAACTGAACAAAAAAAAAAAAAAAAAAAACATTGAAAAGTTTGATTATTTTTGATGGAAATGATCAAACGATGCTTTCGAATGTGTTTAATCACTATGATGATGACTGGCAATAATCTTTCAAAAACATTATTTATTATCATCATTATTCATTCATTTATTTTTTTTTTTTTTGTAAACAAAAGATAATCATAGACAAACAAACAAACAAACCTGAAGTTATATTATGTAATATTGCAAAGTTATATTAATTTATTCAGGTTTATGGTGGAAATTATCTATCAATCAATAATAATAATAATGATTAACCTTGGAAATTTTCGAGAGGATTCATTTAAAAAAAAACGAAATTTGAAGATTTAAAACAAATCTTGAACACTTTGCCATCTAGTGATGTTGATTGGATTTGTTGGTGGTTAATTGCAATTCGATGAATTTTAAGAGATTTTTATCGTTCCATTTTGTATTTGTTCATAGATCTCAGCATCAACTGGCAAATATTTTGATTGTTGTTTATCAAAATAATATAATCGATCATTTTTACCCATCAAATGTATGTTGTAACCAATTTTCCTTAATGGATATTTTAAATATTTCATTGTTGATGTCATTTGTATGTCATCGGTTATTCGTATGAATTTTGGTTGTGCATAATGCGGTATGCGTAGTTTTATGAATTCATAAAATCGTTCTAAATCTAAATCATGATCATTAATGGCCAACATACCGGCACAGCCATCATGATTCGGTATCGGTACACCGAAAACAACACAATCACTTTGTTTAGAAAATTTTGTAATAATATCTTCGATTTCGGTTGTCAATACATTTTCACCTTTCCATCGAAATGTATCACCAGTACGATCTTTGAAATAAAGATTACCATAAAAATCCATTTCCATTAAATCACCAGTAACGAATGCAAAATCACCATGATGACGAACATTTCGTACAATTTTTTTCGTCGATTCTTTAGTCGATGTGTAGCCAAGAAATTCAGAAAATGAATGACCAGGTCGTATTTGTCCAACAAGCATACCGATTTCACCTGGCTTCGCAAACACACACAAACCATCACGCTTACGCACTAATTCCATTGTTTCAGGATCAACTTTTATCAAAAATATGTGAAAGAAAAATTTACACAAAAATCCATAGTAATATGGTATAAATCCACATGATCCTTCGACATTTTTCATGTTAACTAACATTCATGAATAAGGTCGATTCAAAATAAAAAAATTCAGATTAAATTTAAATTTAAAATTTTAACATTCTAACATACATATTTGAACATTTCCTTCAGTCGATCCATAATATTCACCAATACGTTTAATGCGAAATCTTGTTTGAAATTCACGCCATATTTCACGTTTCATGCCTGGTCCCATCATTATACGCAATGAATGTTGTTGTTCTTCCGGAGTGAATGGTTGTGCCAATAAATAACGACATGTTTCACCAATATAAATGGCTGCCTGATTAACAATGATAATTATCCGACAATTAATTTCTGATAATCGATGAAGTAACAATTAGTTGAATACACTTACAGTACAATTATATTGACAGCAATCTTTCCAAAAATTTGATGCAGAAAATTTATCAGCCAATGTAATTGTTGTGCCACCGATGAACATATATCCTAAACCTGTTATGCCAGCAAATGAATGATAACAAGGCAAACAAATATAAATATTATCACTGTGTGTTATTTGAAATGCACGACATTGTGAATAATATGATGCAATTTGACGAACATTATCGGCAGGCGATGCTTTAATATTGCCACCAGTGGTTCCCGATGTGAATATGTATATCATTTTATCAGTAAATTTATACGGATATTTTTTCATTACTTTTGTGACTGGATATGTTTGTAATAATCTTGAAAATTCAAAATGTTTTATATCAAATTCATTTGTTTTGAGATCATCCCGGGTAAAACCTTGATAATTCATATCTAAATTCAATTGCTCTAGCAAATTAAATTGCTCTTGTAACAATGCATTACGGTCATATATAAAATATTTAATATCAGGCAATGAATCGGCAACATCTTTGATTTGATCAAAATATCTTCTCTCGAATATGAAAATTTTACAATTTGTCGCTTTAAATGCATTTATCAATGTATCTAGCCGATGATTAGTGTTGAACATGATCGCCGAACATCGAACACGTGCAATGCCAATGATAAAACTAGCAATTTCAGGTATATTGCCTAACATTAAACCGATTTGTGTCGTATGCAGATTATCATCAAATTGTTGATATATTTTTTGTTCAATATTATTTTTGCTGATTTTATTATTGCCATTATGATTCGCTTCATTTTTATTGACAATAATTGACAGATTGTTTGACATTTCCCATTGTTCATCATGGCCAAGTTTTAATGTTGTTTCAATCCAATTTGAAATACGATTTGCTTGATTAGATAATTGTTCAAATGAAATATATTCATTATGATAAATGATGGCAGTTTTTTGTGGATGACTGCGTACATTATTATCGAAAAATTCCAACATTACACGATTTTTATATTTATACCATTTCATTTTGATTTGAAAGGTGAATAATAAGAATATTGAACTGTTCATCAAAGAAAAACAATTGAAATTAATTAAAATAATTGATTAATTCAAATTCAAATCAATCAAATCAGAATATTTAAAAATATCACTTACTGAACATCTCTTGTTATCATTACATAAACTAATTTCGATAATTTTGTTATCATTTCAGTTATTTGGGCCAACATTTTGCATTTGTCGTGTATTTTTTGACTTAATATTAAAAAAATTAAAGAAAAAATTCTCAATTTTTCTCAATACATGAGATTTTTGTGAAAAACAAAAAATGAATCGAAAATCACTTTAACAAAATATTAAGATCACCTGAACAAAACAAGAAAATTGAAGGTTATATACAATTTAATTTAATTCAATTCAATTTAAGCGAACATTTCCCATTAAAATAATGATATTATTATTATTATTGTTATAATTATAAGCAATATCGAGGAAATTATGGATCAATATCATTATCATTGAATCAGTATATGTTATAAGCATCAAATCAAGATATTTATAAATTTTAATATCAAGAACTGTAACTTGTCAATATCAAATATATGTGTGTGTGTGGCTGAATGTATGGTTGAATATGTAAATATGATTATTAATTTGCAAATTGATTACCATTGTACATAAAAAAACGAAATTTGATACGTTTTTCCTTTCAATATATTCTTATTCATAAATTTGATGACCAATAAGTGTGTGGATATCATTCAATATGTTTTTGAGAATATAGAAATTGAAATTTATATTAATGTTTATCAATCATGTGATATATTTTATTTAATTTTGGATTGATTAATTGATTGATTTCGGATTGATTGATTTAGGACATAGCACAGAAACATTTAAAAAATTTGAAAATGTTCATTATCATTTGACTATCATCGTTGATTTGCCATCAATATTGTTGAATATTAGTGTTGGTTTGTGTCGAAAACCTAAATATTTATATCACAAATATTGATTATTTTGTTATTAGAACAAATTGTTTTTAGGTTGAAAATTAAACCTAAAATTTAAGGAATTCTATCATGGCTGATCATGATGATTCGGTGATAATTCAATGATGATCATAGTAATTCATTGATTTAGCAAAATCAAAAACAAAACAAAAATCGGTCAAAAACATTCAAATAATGTTTGAAACTTTGATGATAAAATACAAATCATAATCACAGAAATAATCAATCGGTTGATATCATTCATGATATAAAATTTAAAAAAAAAAAAAATGAAAAGGGGAAACGTGATCAAACCAACTGATCAAATGATGATGATGATGGTCAGCCAATTAAACAACAACAAGTTTACAAGTTGAATCGAAAAAAATATATTTTCTTATATTTCTCTTTCTTGGGATGATTGAAATAATGAAAAATCCGATCAAACGGAAACAACAGCCCAATAAGATTAATTGAAATCAATCGATTTTCGAAACAATTTTCTCTCGATCTAAAGCCAAGATGCTTATGTATGCAATGTAATGGCATTTTTACATGATTTTTCAATGATTTTCGTTTGTTTTTAAGCTTTTGGTTTGAACTTGTTCATGGATCAGAGAAAAATTTCCCGATAAAATTTTTTCTCCACCGCAATTTCTTCATCTTGCCACATTGCTAACATATCTTTGCCAAGGGCCAAATCATTAATTTTTTCTACGGTATTTTTCTCTTTGAAATTTATATTTTTCACTGAATTACAATCAAACATGATGATGTTGATGATGAAATTAGACACAAATATTTTTTCAAATATTGAATAATAATGAAATGTTTTAATATCAAATATTATGAATGCTACTATGTATATAAGATATACGTAGTGGTGAGCGCAATTTTGGTTGAATTTAACCTTCTTTTTTCACGAAATAAATTTTTGACACAACAACAAGTTTTTTTTTTTTTTTCGTAAAAGTTTTATTTATTGATAAAAAATGATAATGACAACATTTGATGAAAATAACGACTGACTGAATAATAATTGAAAAATTGACAATTTTGATTAAAATGACGGAAAATATATACATTATGAGA
This sequence comes from Psoroptes ovis, assembly GCA_002943765.1. Lineage (NCBI taxonomy): Eukaryota > Metazoa > Arthropoda > Arachnida > Sarcoptiformes > Psoroptidae > Psoroptes > Psoroptes ovis. The sequence continues at coordinate 3,224,711 of PQWQ01000003.1, read as the reverse complement.
AAGGAATGTGATAGAAAGGTAATTAAATCGAGGATGTTTTGAATACTTTAAATCATAATGATGTGCATGTTTAGCCAATGTGATTAGATTGGAATTTTTGCCAAATATGGTAATCAGCTAAACATTATCATCATTAAGCTAACGATTTAAAAATTAATGATGTTAAATAACATCTCTTTAGATCAATAACTACCATTTCTATTACATCTCCCCTCTAAAAAAAAAAAAACAATACGGGGGGGGGTGAAAAAGCGCAACTTTATTTTGGATTGACATCAATTTCGTTTACACAGCGGTATCATCTACTTCTGGGCTATTTGATCCTTGTGATCTAGCTTGATTTTCCAACTCGATGAATTCTTGCGATCGTTCTAATATTTTTCTCTTCTTCTTTGTCAATTTTATCCTTCTCAATATTACGATGAGTACACCAGCGATAATAATCAATAAACAGACTCCTGTTGGAATAAGCATCAACCATTTATTAAAACGATCTTCTTCAGGTTCATCAAGATTATTCATTTCCGCTAGTAATTGATCTATGTTTTTCGTTTGGATCGAATAATTATAAATTCCACTGTATAAGTTTTTCCCAATCAATTCGTTTTCATACAAATGGAATGAATGATTTCCCAGCGTTTTGCGTACTGATGGTCTGTGATGGAAACTTCCAGCGATAAACTCCTTCTTCTGTGGGATTTTATAAATTTTGTTTTCGCATTCACTTGTTATGTTTTCGATCGTTATCAATTGTTTGTAACAATATACAAAAATAAATTTATTGTTATAATGAATTTGTAGTTCTTCTTGATTGAATTTTGATTTTGTTTCACAAAATTTCTTTACCCATAATTTTTCGATTTCATCATCCTCTTGACAGCTTGTTGATTTATTTATAATAAAACTTTCTGAACGTTTCTTATGATGAGGATGTAAATGGAGTCTTTTTACGCAATCTTTTTCTAGATTATACAGCATGTATCGTGGGCCACTGTATTCGTACATACAAAATTTATCTTCTTGTTGTTTATATAAAGTAAAGGGATGGCTTTCATATACAATTAATTCGTCATACGGTTGAGGTTGTATAAATTCCAAAATTAAATCGGAATGTGATGACAAATCACATCCAACGAATTCCCATTGTTCATATTTATCTTCGGAGGTAACGATTCCGGGAAACAATAATTCAAATTCTATTGGGATTATACCACGAGCCAATTCATTAAAGAATTTTTTTAGATTTTGACTGATAGTCACCATTTGTGATCCCACCATAAGGTCATAATGTAGACCATCTATTAAATCTTCCATGGTTTTTCTGTTGTTCATTTGTATTTCGCCCATCTTATCCAACTTGTCCACCATTTCTTTCAATATTTCTTTTTGAGAGTTCATTAAAACCTTGATTTGTTCTTGCTGTTTTCTTTGTGTTTCTTTCAATGACTTTATTTTCTTTCGTTCAAACCAATTAGTTACAAATCCAACTATCGTTTGTCCAATATGTAATACCTTATCGTAATTTTCGAATAAGAATTTCGTACCTTTTAAAATACTTCCAACAAATCTTTTTCTTCGCCGGTTTTCTTCCATAAAGTCATCATATGTTATATTAATCTTATCGCAATTTTTATTTATTGTTTCCATTATCCAGAAATCATATCTTGCGTTACATTCAAAACGTCTATCCGTTCTTTTAAGGATACTACATGGATTTACTAAACGAATATAATAATAGGTATTAACTAATTCTTTTGTGATAGTATGATCGGTTTTTTTCCCAAACAATAGGATCTGCGACGGAGGGTTCATATTTCCCATTAGCTAGGTGTATCAGCATTAGTAAAGTCAATAGCACCATATTAAACGGATGAAATTTTGGCTTGACTTGGGAAATGTGAACTTTTTCTAATTTTCCCTTCTTCTGGATTTTCAGCATTGTATTCCCTTCTTTATCGATCACTGGAAACGGGCCTTCAAATCTTGCGTCCAATTTTTTCCGGTTCAAAGCGTTTCCTTTGGAGACATACACTTCGTCGATTATTTCCAATGGTAATTCTTTTCTTGTTTCATCATATTTTTTCTTATTTTTTTCATGCATTAAATTTGAATTTTGAAAAGCAATTTTTCGTGCTTCTACTACTTCCTCCGGTCCTAATATTTCTTCAGCATCATACCCTGTCAACAGAAATAATGGGGAATACTTTGTGACACTATGAATGGTTTTATTGTATTCTTCAGCTGCTTTTGCAGCATGCGTTGCCCAGGATAACGTCCTTTTTTCTTTAGATGTTTCGTATATTTTATGACGGATTCGATCGCAAATTGTTTGGTTTACACGTTCGACTATCCCATTACTGGAAGGATGATCCCTCGGGATAAACATAATACCTATGTTGTTCCTCTTTAAGTACGTTTTGAATTCGGTTCCTTTTTATTGCCGGATATTGGTCAGCAATAATCAATTTTGGTTTCGTTACGCTTTGAATTTTTTTGACCAAATTTATCATATCTTTTGCCGTCTGCGTCTTTGAACAAATAATCCATATAAATCTTGTAAAAGCATCGATTGCTAGATGTAAAAATCGTTTATTTGATCCAAAACTTTGGAATCCTCCTATTGTGTCGATATGGATGATTTCGAATGGTAATTTCGCTGGTCCTATTTGACCCATAAATCCAAAACGATAAGAGTTTTTCTTGGTGATGTTACACACCTCACAATTTTGCACCACTTTTTTAATGATCTTCATAATATCTGGGGTGTAATATCGTCTGGAATAATGCTCGTATAAATGGACTGAACCTATATGGCCAAATTCGTGGTGAATTCTTCTGAGTTCGTTTTCCGCTTCCGCCTTTGGGATGAAGATTTGTTCAAAATTCTTTTTCTTTCGATAAATAATTCCATTTTTTTCATAGCATTTATTCAACTGTTTCGGATTATAATTTTTTTGAATTGCAATAATTTTATCAGTATCTTCCCAAAGATTTGTAAACATGATCATCGGAGCTTTGGCCATCTCTTCTAAATCATGGATCGGATGGCGTGAGAGGTAATCGGCTTCTTGATTATCAGCGCCCTTTCTGTACACAATAGTAAATTGATACGAGCTTAGCCGCAAAGCCCAATTGAACAACCTTGTTTTCGGCTTTTTTATTTTTTTAAGGCTTTCCAACGGTTTGTGATCAGTAACAATAGTGAATTTTTGTCCAATTAACCAATAATGCCAATACTCTACCGCTTCAAGAATTGCTAAGCATTCTAATTCAGATGCTGAATATCTTTGTTGATATGGCAACAATTTTTTTGAAAAGTAAGCGACAGGATATTCTTGTTCATTGGGATGAATTTGTTTCAATACCGCACCAATACCTTTTAAACTTGCATCTGTGTAAATTTTAATTTCAAATTTAGGATTGAACAATTTTAAAATAGGTTCTTTGATAAGCAAGTTTTTCAAATTTTCAAATTCTTTTTGTTGATTTTCGGTCCATTCCCATTTCTGATTTTTCTTCAATAATTCCGTTAGATAATACGTCTTTTCCGCTCTATTTGGAATGAATTTATGGTAATAATTAATTTTGCCAAGAAATCCCCTCAAATCTTTCAAATTCTTAGGTGGTTCTGCTTTTACTATTGCTTCAATATTTGATCTGCATGGAGCAATTCCATGTTCAGAGATCTTATGTCCCAAAAATATAATAGATTTCATACCAAAGATACATTTCGACAATTTTAATTTTATATTTTCTTTCAACAAAACGTTCATTACATTATCCAAATGCGTAAGATGTTCCTTCTTTGTTCTTGAGAAAATAATAATGTCATCAATATAGTTGTGACAGTACATGTGTAGATTATTTCTTTTTATTAATGACCATATGATTCTTTGGAAAATCATCGGAGCGTTTTTTAATCCAAATGGGAGTCTTTTCCATTGATACTGGTCGTATTTTGTCACAAATCCTGTTTTACCACGATCATCGGGATCTATCATCACATGATAGTATCCTTGGCTAATATCTAAAGTTGTAAAATACGTCGAATTTATTAAGCGTTCATCAATATCTGATATTTTCGGCATGGGATAATGTTCTACAATTGTTACGTCATTCAATTTTCGATAATCAACACATAATCTTGTTTTTTTTCCTTCGTCTTTCTTATCAACCAGTACTATTGGAAAACAGAATGGTGAGTTTGATGGTTCAATAACATCCATTTTCAATAACCGGTCAATTTCTTTATCGATTATTTCCTGGTCCATCGCTGTACAGGGGTAAGGACGGCATGTGATCGGTATTTCATTTGATAGATGAATTTGTGCCATTTCGTTTTTTATACATCCAATATCTTCTTTATTTTTAGCAAAAACATCTTTGTACTTTTTCAATAATTTTCCTATATCGTGGTCTTCAACGTCCTTTTCTTTACCTTGACCAATATTAATTTTTACTTTCCATTTGTTTTCATCTTCTGGAATAATACTTATTCCAAAACTTCGCATTGCATCCCTGCCTAAAGCGATTATATCTTTTTCATGCGGCACCACATAAAATTTAACTTCATGTTCAATATTTTCAATTTTTACTGTTGTCGTACATATGCCTTTTATATGAACATTTGATCCCAGAGTGATTATATTTTCGTTTGATGGTTTCTCTTTTAGCAACAGTTTTTTGACATACATCGGTGTTATGAAGCTGATGTTTGCTCCGCTATCAATCATGAGTTCTTGTTCAAAACCATTCACTTGGGCTTTCACTACCACTGGTTCTTCCAAATCTTTTCTTTTAGCCATATCTGTTGTTTCCGTCTGAGCCATCATCATGTGGAGCATATTTGATTCTAGATTTGATAGACCAATTAACTCATCCTCCATTGTCTGGACTTCATAATCATCGGGTTTTGTATCTTTCATTTCTTTTTGTTCATTTGTATCGGAATTTTGTTGAACATGGGACTTCATATCATTACTTTTTGTATTCATGGTTTCGCACACATAACTTTCTTTAACTTTTGTTCTTGGGGTATTCGATCTTTGTTGTGGGTATTCAATCATATTTCTTTGTGGAGACGTAATCGATCGATAATTTCCTCTGTTAACATTAGATTGATTAGTCCATCTTGGATTGTCTTGCTGAGGTGTTTGGCATAGAATTTCATGATGACCACTTTTACAAATTTGACATATTCGTTTTGAATTACAGTTTTTCATACGATGTCCTTTTTCTAAACATCTGATGCATAAATTTTTTTCCCAAATTATATTTTTTTTGGTTTTCAACGGTATTTTAGCGTAGCAATCAATAGATTTATGTGTTGGATTATTACAAAAATAACAATAGGTTGACCTTGTATTTTGTCTCTGTGGACTTGTTTTAACAATTGGATTGCAATTCAGGAAATCATCAAAGAGATTCTGATCTTCCCTTCTACTTCTAGCCAATTTATGTTCTTTTTCCAATACTTCGATAATGATACTTAAATCGGTTTCGCTAACACAACCCAATTTACTAATAATTTCATATGTCAATTTTTGATAGATGATTCTTTTGAATTGATACGTGTAAGCGGGATTAATATTAACCTTTATCATTAATTTTTCAGTTTTCTTTATATCTTCCAGTATTCGTTCCATACCCATTATATCAAAATTATTTGTCAACTTTGGAAGACTTCTTAACTGTTGAGCTATATTTAATACGACTTCATACGGATCATAAAATTTTTCACGCAATATGGTTTTGACCTTCTCGTAGTCGTCTTCATCGCCCATACTATTTATAAGTTGTCGACTTGGTCCATCTAATTTTTCAGCAATTATATCGATTTTTCGTTGCGGGGGTAAACAGCTAAGGTCTAAAAGTGATGTTAGACTTTCGAAAAATTTCCGAAAATCTAAAAATTTCCCCGAAAATGGTTTAATTTTTTCAATTTCTTTTAGAATAAATTTTTCAGGCATCGTTTTTGGTTCAGCTTCGGTTGTCATTGTGATTGTTTCCTGTTGAACTTGTTGATTAGTTATATTTGACTTACTTGGTTCATTTTTAGCTTTAGTTGCGTCGTCTTGGATGGTCATTTCAAATATATTTATTTTTTTGATGTCCTGCTTTGTTTTGTCGGCCACTTCGTATATTTTATCAAGTTTCTGATGATAATCTGTATTGATCAATTCATATTTTTCGGAATCAAACGGAAGTCCATGTTCACGTCCATAATCTGCTGATGCTTTGAATTTGGCTCGATAGTCTGCGACTCTCTTCGCTAATTCCAATGTTTTCTTTACCAAATCGTAAGCATCAATCGTTTTTTCGTTAATTTGGTTAAATACTTCAGTTATCATTCGCCTAATAACTGGCTTCTCTTTCTCCAATTCCTGGAGATTCTTCATCAAAACGTCGGAGGTACTCATCTTATTAATATTTTGTAATGTTCAATCTTGCTGGCTTATAAGATATACGTAGTGGTGAGCGCAATTTTGGTTGAATTTAACCTTCTTTTTTCACGAAATAAATTTTTGACACAACAACAAGTTTTTTTTTTTTTTTTTTTTTTTCGTAAAAGTTTTATTTATTGATAAAAAATGATAATGACAACATTTGATGAAAATAACGACTGACTGAATAATAATTGAAAAATTGACAATTTTGATTAAAATGACGGAAAATATATACATTATGAGAAAGGAATGTGATAGAAAGGTAATTAAATCGAGGATGTTTTGAATACTTTAAATCATAATGATGTGCATGTTTAGCCAATGTGATTAGATTGGAATTTTTGCCAAATATGGTAATCAGCTAAACATTATCATCATTAAGCTAACGATTTAAAAATTAATGATGTTAAATAACATCTCTTTAGATCAATAACTACCATTTCTATTACATGTATATGATATAATAGGATTATCAAATTGAATAAGTGAGAAAACAAACGAAAAACGGACAAATTTCCTGGAAATTACCGCGTTTTTCAAATTTTCAATTTTTCGTTTCACATTTCTTCTTGGTAAATTTCAAGTTTCAATGTTTTTTTTTCGTGCGTTAAAATCTTATCTTACCATTGATTATTTTATCATAAATATCACCATTCATTTGTTGATAATTTTTTTCATCATAATTAAAATAATAAATTTTTTCATTTGTTTTGAGAAATTTCGGATCAATACCTTCATTACGTAATTGATATTTTATATATTTGAATGTTGTTGTTTGTTTTATTTCATTAACAAAACGAATAAATTTTGGTATCGAATATTCTGGTGTTTGTTTTTTCATATATTCATATAATTCTTTTAAATTGATTTCATTTTCAATCGGATTTTTCTGATTATTTTTCCGTTCATCAACATTGTTTGCAGTGTTATTATTATTATCATCATTACTATCATCTGTATTATTCATAGCAATTGCAGCCATACCACATCTACCTTCATAACCAGGTATTTGTACACCATAAACAATACAATCTTTATGATTAATAAATTGTGAAATGATTGATTCAATTTCGGTTGTCGATACATTTTCACCTTTCCATCGGAATGTATCACCAGTACGATCTTTGAAATAAAGATTACCATATTCGTCCATTTCCATAAGATCACCTGAAATGAATCCATAATCATTTTTGGAAGCAATATTTCGAACTAATTTTTTCGATGAATCATCCATCGATGAATAACCGACATAATGTGTAAATTTTAAATTTTTTCGTATGACACAAACAATCATTCCTGTTTCGCCTGGTTTAGCTTCAACACATAATCCAGTTTTTGGATCACGTATAAATTCTTGTGTGTCGATATCAACTTTTAAAAAATACAATGGATAGAATGGTTGATAAAGCCAAGCAAAATAATATGGTAAAAATCCGCATGAACCAGGTACCTGTAATAAATTGACTGTATTTTTGATGATATGAAAAAAAATATGAAAAATTTATTAGACAAATAAATCTATCGAAATTCAATGAATTTTTTTTTTTGCAATTACCAGAAGCAGCGTTTCCTTCGCTTGAACCATAAAATTCATAAACATTTTTAATGTTGAATCTTTCAACAAATTTTTTCCATATTGTACGATTCATTCCGACGCCTATAAATTTCTGAACACTATGCATTCGTTCATAGGTATCTTTTGGTCTTGATAAAAGAATTCGACATAATTCACCAATATACATTACAGTCTATTAAATAAGGATTTAATTTATTAAAAAAAATTAATAAAAATTTCAAATAATTTAAAAAGAATAAATAAAATATACTCAACTATACATCGATTTTCATAACAATCTTTCCAAAATTTTGATGCAGAAAATTTTTCAGTTAATGTAATTGTATGATTGATTATCATTGCAGACAATAGACCAGTAATACCGCCTAGACCATGATATAATGGAACACAAATATACAAATTATCATTTGAATTTACCCCGAACATGATGCTCATCATTAAATCGCTGCCTATACATTTATAATTGCTCATTGCTGCTGCTTTGATTTTACCACCAGTTGTGCCAGATGTAAAAATATAGGTAAAAATGTCAGTCATTTTGTATGTATAATTTTTTCGTACATTTGTCAATGGATAACTGTACAAAATTTTTGCAAAATTTCTATCATTATCAGTGATATTATTGTTCAATAAAGCATCAGATGTGAAACCTTTGTAATTTAATTGTTGTAAATTGGTATCATCATCGTTGCTTCGATTATTTCTTATATCGATCATATTACGATCATAAATAAATAATTGAATATCGCTCGGTAATCGATTGGCAATTTCTTTGATTGCATCTAAAAATTTCGATTCAAATATGAATACTTTACAATTAGCCGCTTCAAATGCATTCAACAGCATTTCATTACGATGATTATAATTGAATAATACCGTTGAACATCGTACACGTGCACAACCGATCATAAAACTGCCCATTTCAGGTATATTCGAGAACATTAAACCTATCCTCATTGTATTTTGATGCTGTTTGATAAGATTTATGACATCTTCAGAATTTTTATTTTCTTCCTGTTCTTTTTGTAGCTTTTGTTGTTGTCTCAATTCATATTCATCGTCACAAAAAATTTCTAATGTCGATTCAAGCCAATTTGATATTTTCAATGATAAATCATTCAAATCTTCAAATGAATATGATTTATTTTGATAAATGACTGCCGTTTTATCGCCATTTTTTCTTACATTATTTTCAAATAAAGGTAAAATAGTCTGATTCGTCAATGAATACCATCTTATTTTGATGAAAAATTTGAACAACAATGTCAAAAATCTAATTGAAGGAATATGATTGTTAATTGGTAAAAATTTAATAATAATAATAACGGGAAAATTCTACCTTAAATCGCGTAAAAAAATTAAATAAACAATTGTTCCATAAAATTTCAAACGATTCAACAATTTTTCAATCATTTTGAATGGATAAAAAAGAGGAAAAATTGATCAATGAACTGATGATATTCAATCAAACATTAATTAATATATGAAAATTAAAATTAATGAAAGTGAAAATGACTCTAATCAAAAAATTATTTGACCAAATTTTTTTTTTGTGGGTAAATTTGTACCAGATCTGCAGACATTACCATCATTAATGATGATGATAATCATGAATGACAACAAACTGTCTCGAATTTTATATTGCATCCTGGAAATCACCAAATAATTCAATCATTTCATACATACATTTTTAATGTAATCTTTGATTATCAATTATCAATTAATTGAATTAATAATCAACATACAATTGATATTGCATGAACAAAGACGGCAAAATTGTGGAATATTTTTGAATTTTTTTTTCCTGATTTTCTGTGACTATTTTGCAAGATAAGATTGCATTATGAGTGAATGAATGAATGAACAGCATTGAAATTGAAATTTTTGATTTTAATCAAAATAAATTTTATTGAAAAAAAAGCAGCCCCCAAGTATTTCTATTTCTTTGACATAATCTTGAACAACATTTTTTAAAACATGTTCACACATGATGATTTTCATGTGATTTTTTGTTCTGTTTTTCAAGATATTTATCTGGCGATTGACGTTATCATTTTTTAAAATTGTATTAAACCATTCAATATTTTATCATAAACATCGAAATCCATTTTTAAATATCGTTGCTGTTCACGATCAAAATAATAAACGCAATCATTTTTATCGATTCGATTCAAATCTATTCCTTGTTCACGTAATGGATATTTAATATATTACCTTGTCCGGAGTAAAGTTAGGAGTGTTCAAATTCAATTTTTTCAAAAACTATTGAAGATTTCTTAGCGAAACTTTAACATAATAAAATTTAGTTTTCTTCAAACCTTATAAATGATTTTCAAGGCCCAAGTACCATAGGGACCTTGTCAAAATGGCCCTTTTGCAAACTGTTCAAAATACCAAATTAGCAGTATTTTTGGAAATATTTAAATTTTGTAATCGAATGCTTGAAATCCATATTTTCACGAGACAAGACAGTTTTGGTCACAAAAATTATGACCTGGGTCATATTGACCCGACTTTAAATGTCAAAATAGTTTTTCAGGGATAATCACGTGACAACTTAATTTTCATGGAACCAAACATTATCAAGAAGAATATCATATCCTTGCAGTCTTTTTCAACCATTCTTGAACGGGCCATGGGTCCCGATTAACGTCCTATGGGCCTTGGTTGTTATTGCTTAATTTTCGTGCCAGAGATGCCGAAAGACGATGACATGGATATCCATGGTCATGATGAGAATGCTATTCTCTCACCCGATCCCTGTTGTAAAAATTTTGGTCCTAGCTCTTATTTAACTGGGTAAAATTTCCACTTCCTTCAACAAGAGTATGCTGTAGTGGGGCCCAGAATTTTTCAGTGGGAGAAATGTGTCACTATCACTTTGAGAGACGTGTTGAGCAAAGTGAACTCTTGTGACATCAATCTTTTTTCAAGGTGATTTGGTCTTGGGTCCCATTGTTGGATTCGAATTTTTCGAAATCTGACTTGCTTTGATTTTAGGGGTGTTATGTTCCACACAAGGCTCATAGGAACTTCAAATTTGAGGAACAGATCACCAACATTCCAGGCTCTTACATTCTTGAAACATTTTTTTGATTCCTCGGATTCTCGGGTCTTTTTCAACCCTTAAACAAACGACTAGTCTTCGATCATTTTTGAGCTTTTTCTCCTACTGATGATTGATATCATCGATTTTTCTTCTGTTTTCTGAGAATATCCTAGGCCCATCAAAATTTCCCACAATTGTTTTTGGATTCTGGAAGCTGTGAATCCTGGAATTATGATGATTTTGTCAAAATCATGCTGTTTTTATTGGACCTTTTTAAAATGGGCCACTCTAGGGTCATCTCTGAGGGAAATTCGAAAATTCTTTTTTTTTTTCGATGAAGCATTAGTCCCAGTACTAGTGGTGAAAATTTGGCCCCGAAACATCAAGCGATTGCTGAATTATTTAGATAGATGTCACCCTAACTTTACGCCGGACAAGGTAATATTTTTGTGTACTAGTCAATTCAATATTATTCGTGAATCGTATGAATTTAGGTATCGCATATTCTGGTATACGATTTTTCATAAATTCATATAATGCTTGAAGATCGATCGGTGGTTGTTGCTGGTGATGCTGTTGTTGAGCGGTTTTTGATTCATTATCATTCACCATTTTCAAAAGAATACTGTCAGACTCGTTGCTACAATTGATGGCCAACATACCGCATCTACCTTCATGTCCAGGTATTTGTACACCATAAACAATACAATCACCATGATTTATAAATTGTGTGATGATTGATTCAATTTCTGTTGTCGATACATTTTCACCTTTCCACCTGAATGTATCACCGGTACGATCTTTAAAATAAAGATTACCATAGAAATCTACTTCCATGAGGTCACCAGATACGAATACAAAATCACCTTTTGTTCGAACATTTCTTATCAATTTTTTGGTCGATTCTTCTTTTGAGGTATAACCTAAATATTCCGTAAATACTTGTCCTTTGCGAATCTCTCCAACAATCATTGCTAAATCACCGTTACGTGCCATTTTACAGAGACCAGTCTTTTTATCACGTACCAATTCTAATGTAATTGGATCAACTTTAATTATATGACATGGCCACAATGTATATAACAGTTTTGAATAATAATATGGTATGAAACCACATGAACCAGGTACATTTTGATGATTAGCTAAATTTGATAAATTGTTTTGCTTTTGAATCAATATTTTTCGATTGTAAATCTTGACGACTTAAACCATTATAATGTGGATCTATCAACATATTTTTTGATTCATTACGATCATACATAAAAAATTGTATATCCGGTAATCTATCGGCAATCTCTAGAATTGCATCCAAATATTTTGATTCAAATATAAATGCTTTACAATTTGTTGCATGAAATGCATTCAATAATAAATCACCACGATTATGAACATTAAATAATACGGCCGAACAACGTACCCTTGCCATACCGAGTATGAAAGAAGATAATTCCGGTATATTACCGAACATTAAACCGATTTGTGTTGAACGTTGATTATTTTCAAATTTTAAAAGAATTTTTTCTTCACGTTTATTTTTGATTGAATTATCATTAATATTATTATCATTATTAGTGATAGTTGATGATTTTTTTGGCTGATTATAACGTTCCCATTCATCATCTTGTCCAAGTTGTAATTTTGTTTCAATCCAATTGGATATTTTTTGTGCATAATCATAAATATTTTTAAATGTAAATGTTTCATCATTATAATTGATGGCAATTTTATCGGGATGTTTTTTAACATTATAATCAAAATATTTTACTAAAACATAATTTCTTCTTATAATCCATTGTATACGAATTTGAAATATGAAAAATAATATTGCACATCTGCAGACAGTGTTTGAATCATGTGGAAAATATTTGTTATAAATATTATCAAACAAATTGAAAATAAAAACAAAAAAAAAACTTACACGAGATCACGAAATAACATGACATGAATCAGTTTCGGTAATTTTCGTATTAATCCGATTAAATTTTCGGCCATGTTTATTATTGATTATCATTGAATTATTATTATTATTATTGGTGATAATTTCAGAAATTTAATCATTTGGACAAAACGGAAAAAAAATATCTTCATCAAGAAGAAGATTAATCAAAAAATCATCAAAAATTTCTGAAAATTTGAAATTTAATCTCAAATCGACTCGATTCGATTTGATAAAATGAGAAAACGAAACGAAACACAAACAAACAAAATTATCATTGATCATTGAATTCAATTCATTTATTTATTTATTCAACAATAATTCAATACAATTTTACATGGATTTCTTGATTGAGAAAATAATTTTATTTCGAAAAAAATCGATAAAAAAAACTTGCTTAAAATAACATCAGAATGATTGAAATTATACGAGAAAAAAAATGCATTCAAAACATGTAGAAATATACGAAATTTTCGAAAATGTGAAATGACGAAAAAAATATCATGGAACAAATGGAACATTTGAGAAAGAAATGATTCAAAAAATTCAGAAAATTTCGAAATAATCAAATAATTAATGGATGAACAACAACAACATTAACAACAACAACAAATGAATGAATTTATGGATTAGATAATTTTTTTTTTTTTTTGCTGAATTTGAATTGTGCTGAAATCATTTGCAGCAAAAACAAAAAAAAGAAAATTTTCAAAATTTCAAAATTCCCGCCTTATTTTTTTCTATTATTCACTTATGTTGTCTTGTCTTTTGATGGTCAATTTTTAGCAATCATTGAATTAAAAAATAAATCAAAGATTCGCTTTGACTTTCACTTGTTCACTTGTTACTACAGCAGCAGTACAAGGAACTCAAAGTGAAAATCTTTGAATCGAGAAATGAATCAAGAAATAATGATCCTCGATGTCAAGCAAACAATTCGATTTTAATTTTTTTAGCTTGAAATAAACAATCAAGCAAAGTGATACGATCATTTTCTTTCATTATTTTTTCTTTCAAATTTTCTTAATAATTTTCGTTATCGTTAAGAGGAAAAAGTTGGAAAAAAGTCAATCGAATATAAACACATAGAGCTTTCGATTTGATGTAATTTGATATATTTATTCATTCATTCATTCAATTTCATTATTATTATCATTGTTTTTAAATATTTTTCCAATGCAAAATTGAAGAAATCTATTTTTTTTTTCGTCGACCTTGTCCACATGGACATGGTGATGTTCGAATGGCTTCGATGTTGCTGTTCAAATGTGGCTTCGATAAACGTATTTTGTTTGATCTTAGATGCAAGACACAATCAAGCCAATTGGGCTCATAAAAAATCAGAGAAAACAAAAGCAGCGATTGAATCAAAAGCAATGTAATTTTCTATTTTCAGTCAAAGTTTCTAATTTTGAAATCAATGTTTTTCGCTGTGACTGATGATGATGATGATAATGATAATTAATGGTGTATTATGATGATGAAACGGAAAGTGTTTTGCGAAAAACAAAAGCAAAATTTGACTTCTCTCTTTGTGTTGAATGGCAAGAAATGAAATTGAATGTAGAATGAATGGATGGAAAAAAAGTGAAAATTTCTCTTTTCTTTTTCAAGACAAAAACAAGAACAAATTAAATCAATCGATTGTATGTTTGTAATATTAATAATGATAATTATCATTATCATTATTATTTTTGGAAATAATTATATAATCATTGTGTATGTACTACAAATGTGATGAAGTAAAAGGTGATTGCCCTCGATCATTAATGGTCAATCAATATTTTTCAATTGACTAAGATAATGCTCATTTACGACATCAGAAAATTTTTGATTTTGAATTTCATTTCAATTCTGACATTTTTCGATACATCTTGGAAGACAGTAATTGATTGATTCATTTAATGTATCGATTATCACTTGATTAATGATCAGTGTTAGTCAATTGATATGGTAAATATATGGGAAGAAATGATCAAAATGATGCCAGATCTTCTCCTCCAATCAAAATAATGATATTAGTTTTTGAATAATGAATTAATTGATTATGGTTGACAATAAACTTTGAACTTGATCTGTTTTTTCTATTTATTTTCTGACTAAGATATCATTGATATTTTATTTTTATTTTTTCAAATAAATATGACGTGATTCGAGATTTGTTTTTTTTTTTGTATAATTTTTCAATAAACAATTGGGAAAAATCCGTTTAAAATTTAATAGATTTGAAAACAAGCTTCGTGTAATGTACATTGATCGATTATCGATCAAATCATCAAATGTGAATAATTGAACAATATTATCTTCAAACACATATGGTCTGATTGCTTATGAACAAGCACATTACCAAAGACTTTTATATATCAAAACTTCAACATTTGATTTCATTTTGATTTTGATTATCATATTCGTAGGGAAACAAACAAACAAAATAACAAAAACCAAATTTCATAAATTACATTAGAAATCGGGCAAATCATAAAAAAAAACCTGATGATGATCGACATTATCATCATCAACAACCATTACCTGATCATCATACCACTAGCGACTGGTGTTGTTTATGATGATGATGATCAAACTTTATCATTCAATATCAATAAATAAACAAATTTAAATGAATATAAAAATTTCATTTCAATTTTTCAAATCCATTTTCAATTCAAATATTTCTGTTCAGCAGTGTTGTTGTCGTGTACATCTTCCCTATTCCTTTTTTTTTTGAATTTGAATTTGAATCAATTATTTGTAATTAAAATTAATTTTGTAATTTTATATATTTCAAAATGGGTAAGAATTTTGCAATTTGTACTTAGCATTATTTATTATTATTCAATGTTATGAAATTGTTTCTTGTCCGTTTCACACACGTGCTATGATTGTGTTATGATTGAAGATTATCTATTTTAATTTTTATTATTTTTTCTTGATGTTTCTATGTATAACTTTGTTATTTTTTTTCTTATGAAAAACACATATAGAAATTAGCAAATCTGATCTAGGAGAGTTATTGATTGAAGGTAAAACAAAACAAGTTTATGCATTCAAATCGGATGATGTAAAACATCGTGATCATGTTTATGTATTGAGCAAGGATCGTATCACTGCAGGTGATGGTGCAAAATCACATGTATTAGTTGGAAAATCTATTCTGTCAACACAAACAAATTGTGCCATATTTGAATATTTGAATGCTATCGGTATCCGTACACATTTTGTCGGTCGTGTAGCTGAATCGAACCCTGATTCCAAACGTTCATTTGTGGCCAAGAAATGTTCAATGATACCGATCGAATGGGTTTGTAGACGTGTTGCTACCGGATCATTTTTGAAACGTCATCCACATGTGCCTGAAGGTTATCGATTTGCACCATTAAAATTGGAAACATTTTTCAAAGATGATGCTAATCATGATCCGTTTTGGTCTGAAGAAACATTGATCGGTGCAAAATTGAATATCGGTGGATTGACCATCACAGCTGAACATGTACAAGAAATGTATCGTATTACTAATCTAGTATTTGAAGTACTTGAACGAGGTATTTTTTTAGAGATTTCAATTTCTTTAATTGCTTATTAATGACATCCATTTTTTTCACAGCATGGCAAACGGTAAACCACTCATTGATTGATATGAAAATTGAATTTGGTGTTCATGAAGAAAATGGAGTAAAAGAAATTGTTGTTGCCGATGTAATCGATAATGATTCATGGCGTTTGTGGCCAAATGGTGAAAAACGTTTAATGTTAGATAAACAAGTTTATCGTAATATGGACAATTCTAAAATCGATGATGATGCATTGAATTTAGTGAAAGCAAATTTTGAAATTGTTGCTGAACGTACACAAAAATTGTTTAGCTCATTGATACCTGTACGACCTGACCATGTCAAAGTTGATGGTGTTGTTCCACCAACAGTTGCCATCGTTATTGGATCACCATCGGACAAAGAATTTGCTATGAAAATCAAAGATACATTGGTGAATCGTTATAAAATTTATTGTGTCGATGTTCATGTTGCATCTGCACACAAATCAACAATCAAATCATTAGAAGTTGCTGCTAAAATTCAACAATGGCCATCATGTAAATGTGTGGTTGCTGTTGCAGGCATGAGCAATGGCCTAGGTCCAGTTTTGGCTGGCAATCTCCCTATTCCAGGTATTTTAATTCAAATAATTATTTTAAAATTTCACTCTTATTTAATTGTAAATTATTTCTATTAAAAAAAATAGTGATCAGTACACCGCCAACCACTGACGTATCGGTGTTACAAACAGATGTATGGTCATCATTACGCATACCATCCGGTATGAGTACAGCGACTGTTATCGGTGCCGATAATGCAGCAATCATGTGTGCAAACATTGTAGGCACTAGTGATGCATTTGTATGGTCAACAATTCGAACACTTCAAACATATAATGTTGTACGACTTATTCATGCAAATGTTTGAAATTTAATTTGCAAATAGCCGAATAATTCAGTGATATTTGAAATGAATAAAATCCTTGATTCTTTTTTCATGTTGTAGAATCGGAATCGACTCTAAATGATAAATATTAAAATTGGTTTCATTCCAACTTGAACTAATTCATACGTTTCAATGTCAAATATTTCTATATATAATTAACCTTGAAATTTCTGATGATGCGTACGCCATTATTTTCTTTGGACAAACAAAATAAAAAAATTATTCGGAACATGCGGAAAAAAAATGTTTCGGTAAAGACATTTTCAGACCTAACATTTGTCAGTGGATCAAGTTGATTTGTTTTAAAATATCAAAGACCAAATCATTGAAAAATGTCTTCGATAATGAAATTATATCAAACAATACGTTTTGTATTGTTATCAATGATTATCTGTTATTGGTTATCGATAATGATGCGATCATTTTTACCATTAATCACTATAAATGAATTAATTTCAAATTATAAATATGAACAATCACAACATGAACAATTGCAAAATTTCAATGATGAAGATGATCAGTCTAAATTGAACAATATAAAGGTAATTATTATTCGGTCGAAATTAATCTAAATTTACATTTAATTCTGTTCTAATTTTGATCATCAAAGGATTCAATTATATTACTAACGATTTGTTATGTAATATTTGTAACAATAATCACAATCATTGGCATGATCGGTGTTATTTATGAACAATTATTATCAATTTTAATTTATTTTATATCAAAATTAATGTCATTGATATTGATTTGTTATCAATATATTCAATCGTATGATGATGAAATGAATTTTTATGATATATTCACAATTCTCGTATTGATTATTATGAATTTAGTAATCATCATTTATATTCATATGTTGTATCATCGACAAATACATTTATCATCGCTATCATCATCATCAATAATGACAGCAGTTGCTGCATCAACATCGACAATCATTTTCAATGATGATCACAATAATAAAGATGATGAAAAATTATTTGATAGTCAATTGAAAATTGAAAATTTTGATAGTCAAATTTATTAATGAAAAAAAAAAACAAAAATTGTTAAAATCATTTTTATTTTTACATAAATGGATTGAATGCTTGTGATTATATTATATATTCAAAGAATATTCAAAATACCATTACCAAATACATACATAAACCCAAATGACAAAAACAATTTATTTTTTTATAATTTTAAATGCTAACCATAAATGCTATGAATTTGTGCTAACAATTTGATTAATCCAACCAATGAATGATATTACTTTGACATAAACACCAGGTACACCATTACGGCCACAACCGAAACCCCATGATACAAGACCAGTCAGTTCATAATAATTATCGGATGTTTCACAAACTAAACCCGAGCCACCATCACCTTGACAAGCATCATTACCACCATGGCCACCACCGGCACAAAAACTACTTGCTGGCAACATGAATTGTTTTTCGGTTACGGAATTTATTTTTCTTATACATTCATGATCATCAACAATCGGTATCATTGCTTCACGTATTCGTAATGCTATTGGTCCAGCTATTTCAAGATCATATTAAATGAAAAAAATTGATAATTCTCATGAATTGACATTAGAAATTTACTCACATTCATGTTGAAATCCATAACCGGTTACTGTACATTGTTTGTCTCGGAAATAATTCTGATTATTTTGATTATTATCAATAGAATTCCAAGTTGGTAAACAAATTAAACATGTGTTTGGATTTAATTCAATCGGTGATATAAGTTTCATCAAAGCAATATCTTTAAAAAAAATTTCAAAAAATATTTTTAAAAATAAATTTTATTTTTTTGTTTAATTTTATATGAATTTACCATTATCCAATGATTGACTATTATGATTATGATGTACGAAAATTGTTTGTATTTTTTGCCTTTGTCCATAACGATTGCTACGTTTCAAATCAAATTCACCGGCACGAATATAAATGGCTTCATTTTTGCGTAAATAATGTGTAACACAATGTGCTGCTGTCAATGCCCATTGTTTACCGATCAATACACCGCCACAAATGTATTTATTTTGTTGATTAACGATGGCAATTTGCCAACACCACTCACCTGGATATGAATCTTTACCACCAACAACACGTTGTGTACGTTTTGAACCTTTCACACCACATTGATGATATGTTGTTGATGAAGGCATCGATACTGGTTGTGGTATTTGAGGCTGCTGCTGTTGTATTATTGGTTTAGCATCAATCAAAGATGGTGCTAAAGGTTGAATTGATGTCACAATAGGCTTGGTATCAATCAATGCTGGTGCTAATGGTTGAATTGGTGGTACGATCGGTTGCTGATTATTATCATTTGTGGATGGTAAAATTGGTTGAGGTACCAGTGATTGTGTTGGTATAATTGGTTTTGATGGCTGTGAAATTGAAATTGGTTGTTGTGGCTGTTGTTGAACTAACATGGTATTTCGCAAAAACATTTCCAATTTTTCAATATCAGCATTTGATGCACAACAAAGCTGTCCTTTTGTTGAACATTTAAATTGTTTTGAAATCGAATAGCCACCGAGACATGTAAATTTAAACATAGAATTAATACATTTGCCAGGACATACGAATAAATTTGGTTCATTATTCAATGGTGCTGGTGGAAAATTCTCATCATTCGCCGGTGTTGGTAGCGGTGGCGCCGGTGCAACGATTTGTGGTGGCAAAATGTCGGGTGGTCTAAAATGTACTTTATTATTTACATTTTCAAATTGATTGTTTGTATTTTTTCGAAATGGTGGTGGTATCGGAATTCTTGGTGGTATATTTGATAATTGATTCGGTGGATATGCAGGTATTATTTGCGGTTGATTATTGATATTTATATCTTGATCATATTTATTATTGTTACCACGTGCACAACAAATTGTACCAGCATTACAATCTAATGTTTTTAATACTAGCTCTGATGGTTTTGTACACATTCCACTCAATATGACAGGCAAACATGTACCATCACATTGTTGTATAATTGGTGATGCTGTCGTTGAAATTGTATCACGATTAACACAACAATATCCATGTGAACAATATTGATTATGATCAATTTCATCGCATAACATATGAAACAATGGAACAACACATGTACCATCACATGGTGGTAATGATGAAATTGTAGTGGTTATCGCTGTCATTGGTGATGATGGTGTTGATGACGATATCATCGTAGCTGGTGATACTGTCGATGATGGTGAATGATGTTGAAATTCAGATCCAATATTTTTTGTTTGATTCATGGCGACTGTTTGTTGTATTAATTTGATGAAATCTTTGGTCATTGCATCGAATGTTGATTCAGATTCAAGACAACATTCTTCATCTTGATTCATACAATATGCATCATGTAATGGACGTACACAAAATGTATTTCGCAGCGACATACATTGTACTGGACATGGATTTGTTTTTATACTTGAATTTTGTATTTGTTGTTGCTGATCATTATCAAAATTACTTTTATTATCATCTCTATTTTCATAATTATTCCTATTATAAATATTATCATCATTGTAAAACAGCGAAGTTTCTTGATTGATGGTTGATGATGATGTTTTCATTGTTGGAATCGGAGTAGTCGTTGTTGTTGTTGTAGTTGTAGTGATTATTGTTTCATCTGTTGATTGTTGATTTTGATGATGATAATGATTATTTGATATGACACTAAAAATTTCATTTGTCATCATGGTAGTCATCGTTATCGCAGGTGATGATGATGAATCAGATATTTCAGTATTCGAAACCGTTGTGGACGGCGATTGTTGCTGATTATTATTGGTGACGAATAATTTTTCATATTGACTATTTGAAACACAACAACGAAATAGATTACCACCACAATTAATATCTTCTAAAACATGATCACAAAATATTGATGTGATTGCATGAACACATTCACCTGGACATGATAATGTTTTATTTGTTGTTGTCAATGTATTCCATAAATCTAATTGAATTCAAAACGAAAGTCAATTAAATCATTATGTCAACGACAATAACGAATTACCTGAAAAATATCCCGTTTCATTTGATTGTGAATTGGTTGATGCTGGTGTTGTCGCTGTTGATTGTTGATCGAAATCAACATTTGTATCATAAACATTAGACACTTCTGATGAACAATTAACATAATGAAACGATGATAATGATAATAATAACAATACAGATGATAATAATGAAAAATTAATGGAAAAATTTAATGATTTACGATAAATATGATGATGATGATTTGGAATGAATAACATGAATGATTTCAATTTCAATGTTAATGGTGACATTTTTTCGCTGTAAACATTCAAACATGTTTCATTTTGTTACTTGAAATAAATTTTATCAACAGAAATTAAAAATTGAAATTAAACCAAACAAACAAATCTTATCTCTTTTTGATGACGAAGATCATTCTATGCGATAATTCCCGATCAATGTTCAATAATCAATGTTATAAACGTTTACATACCGGTTCAAAGGTTCAATCATTTACACCATATTTTTTCCTTTCTCTAAATAATCAAGTTATTTACTTGGTGGTTTTTGTATGAGAAACAGAAACATTGAAAATAGCAAATGCACTGAATGAACATTGAAAAAAACATTGAAGCTAAACATGAATATGACCATTGACCATGCATTGGATGACCAACAAGTTTGTTTGATTGCTTGCTTCATCGGTTGCATGAACTTTACATTAATTTTACCTTCTACTACTTCATTCAAAATCGAAATTCATATTGAAACACCTGGGCTGATCATTCATTCATTCATTCATTATTTCACTAGGTGATCATTGTTATGTTATTTCAATTATTTCACCTTTTGTAATAATAACAATACAAAATCATTATCAAATCGTTATGTTACGGTTATTCACATTTATTTATTCATGATCATTATTGTTATCATAATTATTCATTCGGGGAAAAAGGTCTAAAAATTTAAATTTACAAATAAACAAACAAAAGGTTTTATTTGAAAAAAAAACTGAAACAGGTTTGAATGTACATTCAATGGGCAATCGTTCATACATTTGTTTTACCCGTCAACAATATGGGATAATTTTGTTGAACTTTTTGAGTGGATTTAAAAAAAAAATAATTAAAGCGGAAGTATCTATTAACATTTCAATAGAATTTAAATAAATTCAAATAAATAAATCATATCAATTATTCATAAATATTTTAAATTGAAAATTTTAAAATTTTTTAAAAAATTCAAAAAAATATTTCAAATTCTCAGCAGCAGATGGCAGCACTTTGGCTTCAAAAAAAAAAATTCCACTGACACTTAAAATTTTCTCACATACAAAAGGAGTAGCACTGTTGATAGTGCCACTCAGTGTTGCCGCTATCATTTGAGCAGCAAAGTCTTCGAAAAAGAGGAGACGAAAATGAGGAAAAAATGCCATTGGCCGCATTGCTTCGTGTAGTGGCTATTGCATTTGATGCCATTTGCTATCTCTCTCAACAAAAATGTAAGCAAATCAAGCAAACAATCAAGTAAAAAATTGCCGCTTTTAAATAATCAATTATCAAATAAATGTGTGTGTATTTTTGGTTGTTGTTATAACAATAATTGTTGGCGCTTGTCATGACAATAAAAAAAAACTAAATAAACATTGAATTATCATTAATTTTTCGCGCTTTGATCAATTTTTTTCTCTAATTTCAATTAAACATTTGTGTGTGTAAAGTTTTGTGTAGAATTTTTATTAAATTTTTTCATAGATAATGGAAAATACATCGACTACCGCAACAGAAGCATCTTCATCTGCATCAACAGCAGCTTCATCATCCAAACAACCAGAATCATCAAGTTCATCATCAAAATTTTGTAGTGATAAATTTTCAGGACCGTAAGTAGCTATTATCTTTAATTTAGGTGAATTTGACTAATTTTTCATTTTTGAATTGAATATTAGAGACAAAGAGTTGCTAACCGAAGCATTGCAATCCATGCAACATGGTAAACGTCATATGATTGTTTCGGATTATCGTTCAGCTGTACCTTGTTTTGAAACAGCATGTGAATTTCTTGGTCATTTATATGGTCTGCGTGCATTTGAATGTGCTGAAGCATATCTTAATTATGGTATTGCATTATATGAATCTTCACGTCTTGAAGAAGGTATGGATGGTGGTATAGTTAATGTTGAAAATCAGCCTGATAGTGAAGATGATGGGGACAATGATGATAATGAAGATGGTGGTGAGGATGAAGGAGCCAATAACACTAATGAAAATGATGAAAAAAAAGAAAATGAAGATGATAATGGTGATGAAGAAGATGATGACGACGATGATGAAGAAGAAGTTGATGGTGAAGATAATGATGACAATGAAAAACAAACTGACAATGATATGATGGCACAACAGCCATCAACATCAAAAGGACCATCGTCATCTTCAACTATGAAAAATACTCCTGGAACATCGACAACAAATGGTGATAAATCAAATAATGAAGACGATGAAGATGAAGATAATGTATCAAACATTGAAATAGCTTATGAAGTATTGACAACTGCCAAAGATATTTATAGTAAACATTTAGATAATAAAGAAACAACATTAAATTATGCTGAAGCATTACAAAAATTAGGCGAAATCAGTATTGATTGGGAAAATCCAGATGGTGCCATTGAATTGTTGAATGAATGTTTAGAAAATCGTAAACGAGTATTGGAACCGGATGATCGTCTGATAGCCGTTACTTATCATTATCTGGGTTTAGCGTATTCTTTCAAAGTAATTAATGTCAACAATACCATACAACCATCAACATTTGATTTAGAAAAATCAAATATTTGTTTTGAAAATGCATTGAATGTAATAAAATTACGAATAAATAATTTAAAAGCAAAAGATACAACAAATATGGACACATTCGAGAAGGAAAAAATTGAATATGAAACACAACAATTAGAAAGTTTAATACCGGAAATACAGCTTAAAATTGAAGATATGAAAGAACAAATACAAAGTGGCCGTTGTTTGAAAGATCATATTGATAATGTTGATGCAAAAGAACGTGAAAAAATAAATAAATTTAATAAATTAGAAAAACAATCAATCACCAATATAACACATTTGATCAAAAGAAAAGTAAGTTTTTTATTTATTATCATTCTCATCATCGATTCATTAATGAAAAAAAAACTAATTAAAATTTTATCTTAATTAATCACAGCGTGATGATATTGACAACAATAGCAGCAACAGTAACAAAGATCAAAGCATTAATTCATCGAGTAAAGAAAATGGTAATATTGAAAATGATAATGATAATATTCCGAATAAAAAATTATGTTCATCATCTTCAACAACATCAACAACAATGACAAATAATGGTGATAATGTAATTAATAAAAATGATAATAATAATATCACAAAAACAAGCATAACATCTCAAGTATCATCATCAACAACATCTGAAAATGTTGATAATATTAATAATAATAATAATGGTATTGAAGAATCATCGACAGCAATGAACATTGATAATGATAATAATACATCAGTAGCATCTGACAATACATCGATGATGACAGCAGCAGCAACAACAACACCAACATCGACAAATTAATTAGATTAATAATAATAATAATAATTCCTTCATTTCTATCACATCATGCACATATAATCGTACATATATTTGTCTTTTATTATTAATATCATTGAATTTATCGAAAAATCTATTGTTCAATATGGATAAAACATCGAAAAAAAAAATTTAATCATATTTGATGATAATTTCATTAGAAGAAACAAAAAAAAAACATTTGATGAAGAAACATGAACAAATGAATGAATGATAAATGAAAATATATTTAAAACAATCATTTACAATTAATATCATGCATAATTTTGAAAAAAAACGTAAAATTCTCAAGAGAAACGTCTTCACAAAATATATTTCTTTTACCCATTGATATTTCATGTAAAAGATGAAGAAAAATTATTATGATCTGAACACAAATACATGCATTTACATATGAAATATTCAATTAATGTATTGAATTTTTATTAAATTTGTATTCCTTTCTACTCTAATTTCACTCAAACATTAATTCATTTAAATGTCACTGGTAAAACATTCATTCATTCATTCATTCAAAAACACAAATTCTTAAGCTTAAGCAGCACAATGAAAAACAATGAAACAAAACCAAAAACAACCCTTGAAATTCATAGGTACAATTTTTCTTAAATTCTTCAATAAATTTCATTAATTTCTTCTCATTCTTATTCTTCAATTCATTGGTAAATTGTGTCTAAAAAATTTTCAATATTAATAATAATAATAATAATGATTATGACAATAAAATATCATTTTCTTTTCAATATTTGACAACATTTTTGCTTCCAATTTTTGATGTTCTTTGTTTCTTATATAATCATTGTCATTATTATCATTATTTGAACAAATTTGGAACATTTTCAAGACATTCAAAGCAACTTTGATAATGTTTTTCTTGTGTTTTTTTTTGTGATGCTATGGCCATCAATTTCATCAAGAAATTACATAATTTTCTGATTCCATTTCTTTGGAATAAATCTGAAACCATGAAATTTGGAATAGAGATGAAACTTTTTTCTATATTATCACGTTATTATCTTTGTGTCTGTTCGATGTGTTTGACTGTTTGACAATCCATTTTAATACGAATAGTAATGAAAATAATGGATGAATAAATGATAAGATTTGTTTGTTAAAATTACAACAAATAAACATTTGAAACAATATGTTTGTTTGGAATGAACACTATGAACGAAAACAAAATGAAATACAACGGCATTATACATTGATTTATCCAAGATTGATCTGTTCAGTGTTCTGTTGATTTGTTCTGGATCAAAACTTGCAATTTTTTCAATGTTACACTCGAAGTGGATTGTTTAACAAGATTTTCTCCGATTCGTATTGAAAAGGTAATCAAGTATTTGATTTGTGTTTCAAGAAGAAAATCCTTGAATCTCGAACTTGTCAATATTTTGATGTCACATTCGGTTTCATAGACAAAATAATGGAAAACAAAGCATTTTTCATTCCATTATTCCTACCTTGAATAGTTTGAATGTTGTTTATTCCATCCAGTATTAAACAACAATTATTTCAATGGATTTCAAAAGATAGAAATCGATTTTCAATTCATGTTTTCAATATTCAAAATTTGGATTGAAAATGAATTTCATTTCTAATAAAAATACCCATGAATAATCATTCTTAATCAATGATTTTGATTTGAATGAATTGCATATTATTCAACAATAATAAAAATAATCTTGATGATAATTAATTGATTAATTCATTTATTTCTTGATCAGTTTTAGAGATGAATAATTGGAAATGCATGCGATGCATGACACTTTGTGTGTTGTGTGTATGTGTTTCCATCGGGTTTTTGGTTCTTGTCTTATTATTTGACAATCGTAAGACGATTGAAAAATCAATAAAATCAATAAATCGATCATAATGATTGATCAATGAGAAAATTCACCAACAAAAAAAACATTGAATGATTATTTCACACAATTTTTTTCTGTCTTTGTTTATTCTCACTATGTGTCTTTAAATTCATTCATATATCTCCATTTGGAAATGAAATGTATTTTTGAAAAATTGATAATTCATATTATATCGAATTAAAATCGAAAACAAATGACAATAATTATCGATTATCGATTAATTTGTCGAAAAAATTACATCATTTTAATCGAAATAACAATAACAATAAGACAAGACGATAATAATAAGACAGAAAGACAACAATAACAAGTGTGTAATGAGCAATATCAATGATATAATTTGATTTTGAAAAATTGTCCATTTGCAAACATTTAAATAGCCATCATACAGATAGTACTAAAGATAGGCTTGCTTATATTCCTATCTTGACACATTTTTCAATGATATTCGCGATTTATATCTTAGTAAATTGTCGCATTTGTTTTGTAATATCATCGCAATGATAAATTAAAACTTACTGTTTGGAATAAACCGAGCTGTTTAAGCTGTTAATTTTTGGCCGAACTTAAATCCAAGAGTCTGTTTTAAGAAGGAGCACAATGGCAATCCATTGATGATCAGATTTGATTCTTTGCTCCTTTGGCTTATTCGTTGCATCTTGGTTATTTTTTTTATATTTGTTTCAAGGGAAAATGAATATTGAATGTCAATGAACAAATGGATATCAATGAATTCAATAAATGAATGAATGAAGAAAAATGAGATTATTGAAAAACAATGGTTATTGAAATGAAGAAATATCGTATTGGTCCTTGGGTCTTTGGCCTTGTTTGTCTCCGTCTTCGGTTTGAATTCTCCGAATTCATTCATTGGTTTCGATTCATTGATTCATTGGTTTTAATTCATGAATTCATTCATTCAATTGAATCATTACGAACAGACAATAGCAGCCATCGACGATGTTGGTACGCTTATTTTGGTTTTGTTTTGTTTGTTGTTTCGTGTTTTCCCAGCATCATCATCATCATCATTCCAAAGATCCCTATGGATTTTGAAACACAAACAATTTTCATTTAATGAATGAATGAATGTTTTGGGTACAATCGCAATGTTTCCAGTGCTTCTATTCTATTTGATTCAATACTGAATCATTGAATCATTGGGTCTGAATCATTTTCTGATGATCATGATGATGATGATGATGATGACCAATTATCATTAATTTTTATTTTTAGAAATATTGAAAAACATTGAAAACGAAAAATTATTGAAAATGAATTTGACCTAAATTTCTTCAATTTCGGGTTCATAATCATTATCATTATCATCATTATGATCATCATCCATTAATATATCAATAATAATCAATGTACAATGTACAAAATATATAATTGAATTTCATTATTTCAATTGTTATTCCACAGCGTGGAGTAAGAGAGAGAGAGAGAGTCTAAAACAGTCTAAAATATATTTTTTAAAACATTAAAAATATTAAAAATAGATGATGATATATGATTGATTTTGAACACGAACAATGGTCCAAAAAAATGTCGAAATTCTATCCGAATAACTGTCCATTCAATAATTGCTCGAATGTGACCAGAATAATCAAGTAAATGTAGCCATATTTTAAAACTTTGCTGTGTCATTGAAAAAATTTGATGACCAGCTAAAATACACGTTTGATCTTTGAAAAATTATTATGATTGAATGACATTTTGTAATCCTGAAAACAAGAAAAATGAAAAATTTTGTCTTGTTGTCCAATCGATACGATGTTTGGTCAACATTCAATGACAATATCATTGATGATTATGATAAATAAAGATGCGAATCTTCCTCATCATATTCATGATTCATCATAATGAATATGATTTGGAGATTCACCTTGAAATTCACTGAATATATTCATGATTTCATTATTTGCTTAGTTTATTTACTTTTACGATTTCAATTATTTATCTAAGTGCTTTATGATTAAATACTATTAGTTTTTATATTAGCAAAAGGAAATTAAAGCAACAGCGACGAAAAAAAATGGCAATATTCATTCATATTTTTATCTGATAATATTCAAATTGTAAAAATTCAAATAAAGAAATAAATCATGGATTTTTCTTCTTATTATTTGTTCAAGATTCATTCTTATATTAATTTCATTTATTTATTCAACAAATACATTCACACACAGAGAAATTTGATTTCTCAAAGCATACATCATCATGGAATATTTAATCACAGAATCAGAGAAGAAATGCCTAAAACTTATCATCTGGTTCGTTGATCATTTGATTATTTGAAGGCATTTTTTTGATTATCATTTCTTTTCTTCAAGCTTTGATAGTGCAAATACAAGCAAAATAATAAGCAAAAAAAACTAATTCAAAAAGTCATTTTCTTCAAGCAAATTTCGTCTTTAGATTTATATCATCTTTGATTTCATTGCTCCAGCACACAACATCATTATCACAGACCATCATCAACATCATCATCCGAACCATCATCACAGATCATCAGTATCATCATTAGCATCATGATTACTATCATGGAGACATATATCACCATATTATTATTATGATCATTCAAAGTTTTTCCCATTTTTCTTTTCTCATATCTTTTCTGACCTTTGGTTAATGTCAATTTTTCAGTGTGAAAATGAAGAGAAAGTTTTTCGCTTTTTTCGAAATAATCTTCTTGAATGCTCGTCATTGTTAAGGCTGTTATCTCGATCATTTTCTATGTATCATTGGCATAAGCAAATGATAATAACAATTCTTGATATTTCGTATATTTCCATTGATTTTTTTTTTCAAAGTTTGTGCGAAACTTTTTTCCGGTATTTATTCGTCAACTTTTTTCTCGGAAAAATTCAGAATTTTAAGAAGAAAAATCAAGAAGAAACACATTGATATGTGTTCATGGCTTACAACAACAACAAATTTTCGGGCCTAGAAATTTTAAATTATGCCGAAGAATTTAAAAAAAGAAGAAGAAGAAACAAAAGAATGGGAACATCTTACACTGGTGATATTTACCCGAAGCAAACAAACAAACAAACTGCCGAAATACCAGACAAACGAGTAACCGGGCAAACAAACTAACAAACACTGAAAACAATGAAAATGGAGAAAACTTTTAAATTTTTTCAAAAACATTCAGTTCAACACTCAGTTTACTGATGATAACAGTGTTATTATCAAATTTTTAAACTTTCAAATGGTTACCAATGGTGACCGATTTCCTTTTTTCTTGTTTTCACACTGAAACATTTGAGAACATTTGTAAAATGTTTGTATGTTTGCATACGATGCAGAGGATGATAATTTCCATTGAATATCTATGGACAACAAAAGTAAACTACATTTTGTCCATCATCATCATCATCATCATCATTTGTTTGTTTTCCATTCTATCAATCATTCATAGGTTTTTGGGCAACGATAGAGGCCAATGATGTAAGTCCAATGATAAAAAATGATAGAAGACAAAGAAAATTGGCAAAACAATTCAAAATGATGCAGCTGTGTGTGTGTGTTTGTGTGTGGGTGTTCGTGTGTGTGAACATGATTGATTTATAAATTTTTATGAAAAACATTTACATCAAATATTTATTCAAATTTTAATAAAATTTCAGAAATTTTCAATGATTCCAAAGGCCAATTCGATGATGATGATGATGATGTCCAGAATTCAATTGAAAAATTCAATTATTTCGAAAATAATTTCATATTATTATTTCATTTTTTTTTCAATTTAAAATAATTTAAAAATTGAAAAGTATTTGATTTCAATTCGGAAATGTTTTCCACTGTTCCATTTTTTCAAATTTTCAATTTGAATTCAGCAAAATTTAAATTTAATATATTCAAAATTAATTCAAATTTCCGAATACCAAGCAAAATATATGAATGAATTCATTCATATTGTTTTCATTTATGAAAATGAATGAAAAAAAAAATAAATAAATAAATAAATAATTTTCAAATAAAAAATTTGAAAAAAAATGAATGACCCAAATTTAGGCCATTGAAATTGTGATTGAAAATAAAAAAAAAAATATTCTTTGGTGATGCTTCTGCTGGATGCTGGTGCTGCTGCTGCTGCTGCATTTACACAACCCTAGAACGATTGCACCAGAAAAATATTGGACCCGAGAATTGTGTGCCACTGGTGAATCGTGTACCATTTAAATGAACGGAGAAAAATTTCATTTTTGACAATTGAATTTTGATTCGTTTGTGTTTCTGTTGTGTTTTTCAAAATCAAATTGTTTGTTATCAAAAAATTGTTATCAAACAAACATTTTTTTATATTTTTCATTGCATTTTTCAATTCAAAAATATATGAAAAAAAATATTTGACAAGAATTCATTCAATTCTTGTTCTTCTCATCATTATTATTATTCAAATTTAAAATGAAATCATAGAAAATCATCATATGCAATGCACACACACACACACACCAATCAAATCATACACAATATGCGTCAAATGTTACGATTTCTGGCATTGAATGGTTACGCATGTCGTTGCATCGTTTCATCACGCATTTCATCGTTTGTAGATATTTAGATGCATCGTATATCGTTGCATTTGCAAATGCATGTCTTTGTATTTCAAAATATTCCAATGATAATGGAATTTTAGTCTTCAATCTTGTTGTATCTTTGGTCGTTTAATTCTGGTTTAATTTCAGTATTAGTTTGAGTTTTAGTTTATTTGTTCGGTTATTTATTTGTATTTTAATGTTTTTTTTGTTATTTTTGATTCAAAACCAAGAATTTAAAACTCAAAGCGCAAAGAAAATAATAGTAGATAATAAATATATCGACTAACAAACATTGAAATCTCATTATAATATTATCATCAGTATCAGTATCATCATCATTTAATTTTCATTATATTCATTCATTCATTCATTACATCAAATACATCCAATAAATTCAAATAAATAAATGAATGAACGAACAAACATAATGTTCATTTGATTTTCAATATCGAAAGTTATTCGTATTCGATCATCAATTTATTTCTCAAATCGTTGAATGATTAAAATTACATTAACCATTGAATCATTATTGTGTTTGGCATAAATATACAAAATATCGATAGATAAATGAAGAGCAAAAATAAATAAATAACAAAAAAAAAACAAAATGAAAATGAAACATTTTACATCTATGAATGTATGAATGTATGAATTTCATCTATTCGAAATGGTTTTTGATGTGTTGTTTTGGGTGTCATTGATATGATATGGTGCTGTTGTTGTTTAGTTTCTAATGATGATGATGATTCGTTTAATCATCTTTCGGCTCACAATTTGTACATATTTGATGAGAAAAAATGGCGAAAATATTCTCATCGACAAATGAATGAAATAAATTGAAACATTTTCATTCATTTTCGTTCAATGATATGAATAAATTGATAAATGTATATTGCCATTGGCAATTTTTTTTCCATGCTAATAATAATATTGATAATAATGATAATCATTATGTAATTCAGTAACTCAATATGAAATGAACATCTGTAGCTATGGTTCATAGATGAGTTCATAAGTTTTAGTATGTAATGAGTTCATTGAATTCTATGGATTTTTGGTATTTTTTCTGTGAATTCTTCAGTTCTTCATTGACAATTTTGCTACAAATACGTTTCAATGTTGTCACTTGAATTGAATTTTCAATCGAATTTGATTTATTCGATTCCTTTATTTCACAATTTAAAATTTATTTTTGTTTCAAATTGATGTTTTCTGTGATAAATCTTGATCAAAGCATTGAAATATCAAGCGAACAAGCATTGAAAAATCTGTGTCAGATGCTTTGATTTTGGCTAATTTTATACCATACAATTTCAAAGACTTTTTTTCTCAGTTCCTTGGTGCGAAATTTAGAATTTTTGATTAGTAATTCAGTGATTTCTGAACAGAAAGTTTTACAGAGGAATGAGCTTCGAGCGTAAAAAAATTTAAATTTCGTTTGAATTTTTCTGGCGAAAAACAAAAACAAGGAACTAGTGTAGTAAATAGATATAGTACAAGGACACAGAAAACAAAGGCAAAATTTAGGGAGATATTTTTTTAAAGAAAATAAGAAAACTAAATCAGTGAATCTTGTTTCAGTTATTCAGAAAAAAAAGAAAAGGCGAATTCAATTTGATTTTTTCTTCAAAGTCAAAGAAAATTCAAATTTTTTCATGTGATTTCGTTATTTTATCTTGGTGATAAAATGAAATTTCAATATTTTGTCACACTAATCACACGAACAACATGTCTTTGTCAAATTATGGTGTGAAATTGAATCAATGAATTTTATTAAATTGATTCAAATGAATGACATTTAAAATGAACAAAAATTGAAATATTTTAAAACCTACAATTAATTTCGAATTTTGGTTTTTGTTTGGTGCATGTTGATTATCAAATATGCATAATGTTCAATGTTCTTTAGATAATAACAACCAATGGATTTCCAGCTAAATGAAAATTGACAAATGAATATTCATTGATAGGCAAATGGATATGTCACGAGGGACACAAATACAACAAAAGAGATATGGATAGACGGATGATGAAGATGGATTTCAAGATTATTGAAAAACATAGGAAATATTCATTCATGAATTTCCGAAATCATATAATTAATTTGTTTCAAATTTAGATAAAATATCAAATATTTTATCATTGAACATTGAAATTCAATTTCAATCAAATCCAAATCGTAATGCAATGATATTGTAATTAATTACAAAATTACATTACAAATCAATGATTATCATTTCAATCCAATTTATACATTTTTCTCTATGAAACAACGAATCCAGTGCTGGCAACGACAGTGCTGAAATACACTGAGAGCTTGGATACCGTCAGAAATATGGCATTTTTTCTCCTCCGATATTTCATTGATATTTCGATTGAATTGAAATTGAACCAAGAAAAATGAATTCATTCCATTATTACATTGAATTTTTAATATTCTTAATTTTGAATTTTGAATAGGAGAAAATATACAGGAATTTTTTTCCAATTTGAATTTGAATTTGAATTCAAAAGAAATATTACAAATTTTTCATTGAAAAATTCATTGAAAAAAAAATGAATGTTCCAAATGAAAATTTATATCACGAAATCGATACGAGACTTGAATTTTTTTCTTTTTTAAAAATATTTTTCTCCTCACAATTGAAAAAAAACATGGATAATCTCTGTAGTATCTCCACATATCATTATTATAAAAATAATAATGATGAAAAATAGATTGAAAATTCATTGATTAAAAGCATAGTAGGGATACAAATTGAAACAAATGTTAAAATGGGGAATTTTAGTAAATGAAACCATGAATATTTTCAAAGAAAATCGAAAAAATGAAATAAAATTAAATAAAATCAAATATAAAATTAGTAAATGAACACAGAATTCAACCGATATCAAAGTCAATATCATTTTTATTATCATTTTCAATATGAAATTAAAAATTTGAAACAAAATAAAACCAAATTACAAATTCAAACACACCGAATACACGAATACACATTGATATTACAATGAATATTAATATTATTATAATCACTGTTACTATTACAATTGTTATTACAATTATTATCATTTTTTTCCAATAAATATTCGAAGGTTATGGATACCAAGGAATCATCATCGTTATTATTATTATTATTATTGTGATAGTATTAATACTGTGATCATCATTATCATTATTATTATTATTATTATTATTCTTGTCATCATCATTATTATTATTATCATGTAACATTGTATTAAAATGTATATCATATACAATGTATATCATATACGATTTCATCAAACACAATCACCTTTGGCATTTTTTTTGTTTTTCGTTTTTTTCTTTGTTCAGTTTTGTTGTACGATTCTCCAATTCAAAATTATTCAGACAGAATTTGTAATTTGAATTTCGGTACATATCGGATTCGTTTTCAGATATATTTGATGCACATTTGAGAGTATAATTTGCATCATTATAAACGAATGAATATATTCGATGAATATAAAGCGAATATATGATCAATAAAATATCAAAAATTATTCTTGTTTGATTCTTGATTCGTGTGTACGTGAATTTGCTACGCATATCATCATATTAAATGAATATCAGAAATAAGAAAAACAAGGATTCAATGATTGAAAGAATAATGAATGTTGAGATGTTTAGAAATCTAGAAAACATTCAAAATCATTAAATATTTTTCTCATTTCTTTTCTTATCTTTGATTATATTCAAATGACGATCGAAGAATTGAGATAAACATTTTCTTATTTTTATTCCAAGTTTTCTTAAAGTAAACGAATTTTTTTATCTGAAATTTCTTACATTTTTAAATCTATTCGAGGTCAACAAATATCTATTTTCAAAAAACGAAACATTTTACATCAACAAAACACAATCAATGATCGCTGAAAGAGAGATTTCCATTATTTTCTTTACGAATATAATAATGATGCTGATAAACGAATAGAATTGAATGAATTGAATGTAAATGTTTCAAACAACAACAACAACAATGAACAACAAGGATTAAATAAGACCTATGAACACCCGAAGAACAAACAAGAAAACACCGAAGGCCATGTATTAATGAAATTTGATAAACCAGCGTGGAAACGAATAATGGAAAAATGGATGGAAAAAATAATGTAAAAATAAGCTTGAAATCTTGAATAAACGAATGGTGATAAAAGATTTTTATTTTTTAGATTTTTTTTTCATATTTTTTACTTTAAGAAAATTTTCTTTTTTTTCATTCAAATTTTTAAATGTTTTCTCTCTTGTGTTGCTGCTGTAGTTTGACACAAGAATTTCAAACAAACAAACATCAACAACAGCAGCATCAACAGCCATTACAGCAACAAACAACAATAGCGATAACATTGATAAAGCAATGGTGAAGCATTGGCAAAGCATTGCTGAAGCATTGGCGAAGAATAATAACAGTTATGATAAAGAAAAGTAAAGAATTAAAATAATTTAACAAAGAATAATTTTCAGAGATAATCTAGAAGAATATTTGAAAGAATATTTTAAAGAAATATTCCAAAAAATTATTCAAGAAATAAAGAAGATCTTAAGGATAATACAAAGTAATACAGTGAAAATAACTTTTTCTTTGATTCTCTCCTTCGTTTCTGTACTTTTTCTTATTATTCATTCTTATTCTTCACATAGGATATGCACAAAGAATATATTTTCACTCAATTCAAATCAATTCAATCCAATTCCAAAATGAAATTTTTGCATTTTTTCACTTCTTATTCTTCTTGGGTTCATTTTCACATAATTCACCATTCAATTTAGTTCATTTTTCTTTATTTTTCATTCATTTTTCTTTATTTTTAAATTTTCAAATTTAAAAATTTATAAATTCAATACATTTGTACTGAAATAATGGAATGAATGATAAAATGAATGAATGATATGGGAACAAATGTGTTATTTTGTTACGATTTTTTTCTTTGATTTTCTTTGGTTGTCCAATAAGTTTTCAACCATCAGATGCATTGGAATGGATGTTAAAAGTCGTCTAAACTTTATGGGCAACCAGATAGTATTTTCATGTTCTTCTTCTTCATTATTATTATTATCAAAACTGAATCTGAATGTTTTTGATGTTTTCATTCAATTCATTCATTCTATTCGTTTTATTTCGATTTATTTTGACAAATTTTTGTTGTTGTTGTTGTTGTTGCTGCTACTGTTCAACACATACAACAACAGCACAATGAATTCTTTATGAAAAAAATGAACAAATTTCAAATTCATTATTTGTTTTGATTTTCTATTGGAAAAAAAAATTTGTAAAATTTCAAAATTTTCAAAAACAAAACATTTCAAGTCTTTATTATTTGTGAATCACTACAAGAAACAATGATGATTATGATGATGATTTCGAAGAAACAACTCCATATCGTAATCAATGTAATTTTTCCAACAAAAAAAAAAGAAAAAATTAAAATTTTCAAAAACTTGAAATTTCAATGAATTTTTCAATTGAAAATTCATTTTTTTTGTTTTTGTTTTAAGCTTTCAAGCACTTTTCAATGGTATTGTTTTCCAATGAATTCTATTCGAAAAATACCAAAATATATAGACTGATACATATCGAGATACGTCCATGGACATACACACATCTACACACACACACATTAATTATTGGCTATCAAATCATCATGAGATATTATAATATGTCGATGAAAATTTTTGCAAAAAAACACAAAATTACACTTCAGGGCAAATAATATTAATAATAATAATTGTTGAAAAATTACAACAGATTACACAAGAAATATTATCAGAAATAATATATTTAAAAACAATTTTATTTCATTTATTTTTAATTTTACATTATTCGATTTCGTTTCGTTTCAATGTGTTCATTTCAATGTTTATTCATTGAATTTCTAATTTTCAATACTTTTTTTTGAAATATCATATATCTACGCATAATCGGATCGCACATTTTAAAACAACAAGGATTGAAACAACAACAAGAAACACAAGCAAGAATCGGTACAATTTACAATTTTTGAAAATTTTGTATACCGATTCGGTCTGTATTCTAGATTCTGGAACATTGAATTCTTATATATTTTTTTTTCAAATATTTCGCCTGATTCCTTTTCAGATCGACGGTAGAAGCATTGAAAATAAAAAAGTGAACATCTCTGGGTTATATATGAATTTTTTTTTTTTTTTTTTTTTTTTTTTTTGAAACCCTAAAAATAAATAAATAACTAAGTGAAAACAAATGAAAAACAGAAATGGGTACCGGGTTATTTATTCTATTCACTTTCATATTCATTTGATATTGATTCACACACATATATATATATGATATGAATATGAATCTCAAAGAAATGAATTCATGCAACGAATTTGAATCGCTGTAGAAGAAATCATTATCGGGTTTGAAACAGAATAGATAAAAATGAATGAAAAATAATCGAAAACAAAAAACAAAAACTGAAGCGTAAAAAATTTCCATGATTTCATTTATCAGAATCATGTGTATAATAATAATGATATTGATAATAATGGTAATGATAATAATGTAAAATGTATTCACCTATCTATATATTGGTTGCTTGATTCAAATCATTTTTGAAAATGTTTGAAATTATTATTTTTTTTTTTTCACCAAACAAAGCATAATTTTCAAACAAATGTTGTCGATGGTTCATCGTTTTTGTTTTTTGGTTCTTTGAAATTTTAAATTTTGAATTTTTTTTTTTCAAATTTTTTCTAAAAATTTTTGTATTTTCTCAAAATTTCAGTGCACACCACACATTCAATAAATTCAATTCGATTCAACTTTGATTTAAATTCAATAAGTGCTTGTGTTTGTGTCAGTATTCATTTTTTTTCCTCTCCATGAATTTCATTCAAGAATATTCACGGCTAAAATTCAAAAAAAAAATTTGAATTTTCTCAAATTCAAAACTTGTAAAACATAAATTTTACATTAAAATTTGATGAAAATTTTTAAATTTTCAGAAAAAAAATTCAGCATGCAAATGACTCAAATACTAACAAATATTTGCAAGCAAATATCATCTGAAAGCTGGCTATATTTGAAATTGAAAACATATCTGCCAATGTATGAATAGATTTTCAATGAAATTTCAACAGGAATAATCAAAGTGAAATGATCACAAATTTGCGCTGATTTTAAATGATTTTATCAAAACATCAAAATCAACGTGTATTTTTAGTGCATTTGCCACCTTATTGACCATTTTTTGGCCGTTGTGACCATTTCCGAACATTTCCGAGGCCATTTTTTCGGCATCTGAGTCAGAAACAATCTTGAATCATCTTTGATATTTGATTTTTTCATCTCCATTGCCGCTTCATTTTCATCGTATTTTTCATTGGTGCCATTCAATCACAATTTTTTATTTGATTTCTCTTCGAAGAAAAACATATTGAAAAATCAAGAAATTTTGCTGCCTCATCATCATTGATTTATTGATATTCATTTGAAATATTATTGATACATAAAACAATATATGTCGAAAACATATTTACAAAGTTATTAATTTGATCATATTGATATTGTATGTGCTTTGTTTTCTGCCATTTGTAGGAAAAAAGTGTACAAATTTTTGTGATTTAATCAAATTTTATTCAATTTCTTCGACCTCTTTCTGTGTTTATTAATTCTCAATGATCAAATCAATGATATTCATTGTTTTGATATTCAACACAATCGTTGTTGAATGTTTGATTGTGTAAATTGTATGAAAATAAATGAGAAAAATCTAAAAAGACTTATCATCAAATCTAATCAGTGAAATCAAATTGGAAATTATCTAAGAACCAAATTAAATAATCAAAACAATTGTCCATTCAATTCAATCTGGCATATTGAGCATTTTTCGATCACATAATAATGATGACAATTATTTCATCAAATTTCAATTGAAATTCATTTGAAAATCAATTTTGATTAT
This sequence comes from Psoroptes ovis, assembly GCA_002943765.1. NCBI lineage: Eukaryota > Metazoa > Arthropoda > Arachnida > Sarcoptiformes > Psoroptidae > Psoroptes > Psoroptes ovis. The sequence goes on along the minus strand of PQWQ01000003.1, from coordinate 3,185,251 downwards.
TTCAATTATTAAATTACAAATCAGCAAATGATACATTTTACAAATTCAACGAATATTGAAATTCTTACGTGCTAAACAGAATATTTTTTCATTCAATTTCTTCAATCAATCAGAAACGTGAGTATTCATTATTTTTTGAAACAATTGTGTGCCGAATAATTGTGAATGAATTCAAAATTGAAAATAAATCATTAAATGAATGAATGAAATTTGAATCCTAAGAATTATGATGAGATAATAATATTATTTCACACCAATCATCATCGAAATCATCAATTGAATCATTAATTTCAATGATATTTCCATATATTGAATCGAGATGAAGAATTTTTCCGATTTAAATTTATTCCATATTCTTTGAAATGCATCCGAAATGAGTCGGAATTCGAGAGCCGATCCTTGCATTTGGCGTAATTATTTGATTTCTTCAACGGTTTCTGGCTTATTTTCTATGATTTCTCCATTTTTCTATTCCATTCTTAATTCAGCATTCCCCAAATACCCATCCATTGATTGATAATTGTCGAATGAGCGAATAATTTAAGAAATGAAAAAAAAACAAATTTCATTTCAAAAAAGTTATTTCATTTTGAACAAAATGAAAATTGGTTTCTTTTTTTTTCTTGGTGATTGTGAATTGATTTCATTGCAAAACACATGAACACACAATTATTTCCAATTTTCTATTTTGTTTTTCAGATAGATTCATTCATTCATTTTCGGTGCAATTTGATTCTCACATTCTGTATATGATTCTTGAATTTCGGTTGTGCTGCTTTCGCAATATGTGAAATATTGAAATTGATTGATTCGGTTGAATAGTCGGTTGGTTTCTTCGTTTTCTTTTGTTTTTGTTATTTTCTTTGTTAGAAATTCTGCTTTTTCCAAAATAATTTTCTTATTATTTTCTTTCATTTGATTCTTTTGAATTTTTTTTTGATTCATTTTGGTGTAATTTTTCTAGATGCTTTGTTTTTCATTTCATTGATTCATTTCTATTCGAACAGATGTGTTAGATTATATCTCTGGATATTTCTTTGTTGTTTGGTGTGTTGTTTTCTCCTTTTGATTTATTATTATTATTATTTGATATCTTTGATTCTTCATTCATTCAAAGGAGATTCGTCGAAGAGAATTCATTTCCATTTTCTCTTCCATTCCATGATTTTGAACATGTGAATAGATAGAAAATATTGAAGAAAAAGCTAAAGAAACGAACGAAACAACACGATTGAATGAATTTTCGTAAAGAAAAAAAATTCATTCAAAAATCTAAAAATAATGAAATTTTATTCCATTCTCTGTTCCTTAGTGCAAGCAATTTGTATTTGTCTATTATTTTTGACTAATAATAATTTCTTTTCAGTTGATTGTATCATGATACACATGTACGCTTGATTAATTATTGGAAAAGTGTGTGTATTTTATACCAAAAGTGTTTGATACTGCTTTGTTTCGATGTCAATTTTATTTTATTTTTGATGTAAAATCTAAAATTTAAACGAAAAAAAAAGTTTCCAAGTCCTTTATTCTTTGCTCTCTTTGATCAAGTGATTCAAAACGAATGAATGTTTTGCTTTGAATTTTTTTGATTATCTCAAAGGAAACAGATATGAAGCCGTCAAGATTCGGTAAAATGTCTTGGAAAATTGTTCTTTGATGAATTCAAAGTTGTCATAATTTTGCATGAACAAAGACAAAGTAAAGGAAGTGAAAATCATTTCAATTTTACTTAAACAAAAGAAGTTTAAAACATCTTTGATTTTGATTTAACGGATCAAAATATTTTCCATAAACTTTTTCTTGTGGAACAATTTTTGTCGCCGACTTTGTTGAACCACATTTATTCATGGTTTCGATGTTCGGATGTCTTAATGTTTTGATAAGAAAAATCAGATACGTTTGATCGATTCATCGGAAAAAATGAAAAATTTGAAATTCAAGAAAAACACGGATATTCAATTTCCAATCAGTTTCAATTCTTTATTTCCATTTTTTTTTTTCATTTATTTTGAAATGTCAATTATCATTCAATGATCATTGAATGATCACTTGAATTGTTTGTTTATTTGTTTTGTTTTCGTTTGTTTATTTTGATTTGATCTCGAATAAGCCTGAAACCTTTTTATTTATTTATATTTTCAAAATTTATTTACATTAACTCTTTGAATCCTTTTTTTTTGTTTGTTTGATTTATTCCTTTTTTTCGTCGGAATTTTTCCAATCAAAACAGAAATTTTTTTTTCGGATCGTTAAAATCGAAATTCAAATATCCGAGCAAAAAAGAGAGACGGTAATGCTTACGAGCATTTCAAACATTTCTTCGAAATAAGAATATATTTAACTTTAAATTCAAGAAACAAGACAAGAAATTTTAGAAAAATTCAAGTGTTTTCAACATTGACAACAACAGCAGTAGCAGTGATCAATGTCATTATTCCATTAATTTTCAACGGAATTTTGAATTTAAATTTTAAATTTTTTAATTTATTCTTCGTTTTTCGATGATTTTCAAAGCAAAAAAAAAAAAAAAAAGAAGTGCAAATGAGAATCGAATGACATTGTTTTGTCATTAACGATTAAACAACAACGACAATTTTTGACATGAATTTTTCTAAAAATTTCGGAAGAATTTTTCATGTTTGCATTCAACTTTTTTTTCGTCTTAAGCCATTTACAATGATTTAAAATTCAAGATTATGTTTTTTTCTTTCGATGTTTGAAACATAGAAAAATCAAATCAAACTCACGCCTAAGTGGCACATCATCTTAAAAGTTTAACTTTTGACTTTCAAAAAGGAAACTTGAAAGTGTAAAATCGAAACATCTTGTCAAACACCTTTGAATTATTTTGATTATTATTTATCCGCTTCAAAGTTACCCAAAGTTGAATATTTTACATTTTCTTTTCTTGAAAAAAAAAATAAAAAACAAAATCTTTTTTTTTTTGAACATAAACTTTTCAATTTTGATGTAAATAATAATAATCAAAGATTTTACTTTCAAATATTTTCATGTTTTTGTGTGTGTGTGTGTGTGTTCCTCAAAGATTGTGAAATTGGATTTATAAGAATGATAATGCTGAAATGACGAGCAATCCATGAATTCCAGCGAATCCAAGAATTCCGAGGAATCAATTCGATTGATTTTCCTTTTGAATTTATGATTTTCCTTTAGATTTTCATTTCCTTTGATTAGATTTGACGAAATTTCATTTTCGCCATCAAATGTCAAATCACAAATGGCCTTATTTACTATACTTAATCGTATTGTCGATTACTTTTGTAAAGTCATTCACAAAATCATAATAATAATCTAAAATAATCAAATAATCATATCGAATAATCATGTGTAATCATATGAACATTTGTCTTGAAACGCTTTCAAAATAAAAAAAAAATCAATGTCTCTCTTCTGTCGAATGTATATCATCAATGTCTCTGTACTTTAATGTATACCATCAATGTCATTATGATTAGTATCATCATCATCATCATTGTCATTGTTATTATTATTATAATGTCGTACCAACCGAACCGAACCAAACAATATGCACGCACATATTCAATAAAAAAAAAATGAAAATAAAAATCATTTTTCACAAACTTTTTTTTTCAATTTTGCAAATGTGACTATTAGATTCTAGTAGAAACTACGATTTTTCTGTCATTTATCTGTTCCCATCATTATTATTATTATTATCATTATTCATAGGCAAAAAATTGATATGAAAAATGAATGTATGAATTTTCTATGGGCAACAACAACAATAACAACAATTGCCAACCAATAATGAATGATGATAGAGTAAAATAGCAATAGAGCTATTGATATTTAGGGCAATTAAATTGCAGTATCAAAGAGTTATAACCATCATCATTATCATTATCGTTATTATTTTTTGGTTGAAAATGAATTTTTTAGAAATTTAGAGACGAATCGAAAGAATGAATGAAATTCAATTGAATTTTTTAAATTTTTCAAATTTTCATTTTCTCAGTACTTTTCAATGGCAAAATTGAATAATTAATTCATTTTCCATGCAGCCAAAAAAAAAATGGAAGAAAAATCTTTATTCGCTGCAGCATTCACTAGTTTTGTTCGGTGCGATTCGGTGCTATTTTATGCGATTTTAAAGTTTTTTTATCTTCGATTTCTTTCATTCATTTTCACCATAATAATCATGATATTTTTCCAAAGAAAATGTGCACCGAGAATTGGAAGAAAGAAAAAGAAAAATTAATGATAATGATTGACATTGAATGAATGAATGAATGTGTATTATTTCAATCAATTTTTTTTTATTGTAAAACAAAGATCATTTCAAGTTCTTCATTTCACTTTATTCTCCAAAATTTTATGATTCTTTATTTCATTAATATCTCACTAATTTAAATCGGCGAAATTTTTCCAACGAATCTTAGTTCTTAATTTTCAAGAATAATAATTTTAAAAAGACTGAAAATTCTCAGAGAAAAATTTCATGGAAAATATCCGAAAAAATTCTTACTAAATTGTCATCGGTATTCATATCTATGGTACAAAAAAAAAATTGGCTCGAATGACTCAATTTTCATGAATTTTATTTGTTAATTTAGTTCAGCTAAATCTCTCTCTCTCTCTTGTTATGAATGTCTTGGAAATCATATCTAATAACGACAATAATAATGATTTTTTTTTGTTTTTTTTTGATCCACTTTAATTATGCATTATTAAAACATGGAAAAAACAATAAAATAGTCAATATTTTAGTCAATAATGCGAGTTATATTGACATTCATAACATTCATGTAACACAGATAGATAAATTGACGAAAATTCAGCAAAATTTTCATTTTTTTCTTCATTCATTTCATATTTTGGTTGTCTCCTCGACAAAATAATTAAATTTTGATTATTGAAGATTTTGAAGAATCGGAATCGGATCGAAATAGAATTTCAAATCAAGATTCAGAATTCAAGAATTGAAATTTAATTGAAATTGAATTCGAAAAATGAAAAATTGAATTCAATTAAATCTGATTTATTTCTTATTATGATAATAATAATTCTAATAATTGTAATAATAATACTTTTATCATGATATTTTCAATGAAATTCAATATATTTTATGTTTTTTTCAATAATTTTTCATTCCGTTGAATTCCATTATTTTTGTTTTGCATAATTCAATTTCAAAATATGCAAAATTTTTAGAAATCATTCAACAACAACAACAACAACAATCATAATGATTATATGATGATGATGATGATGATGATATTTGAGTATTCGTATGTGTATGATACCAGTGTTGGTATGATGTCTAAGTTTGTATGATATTAATGATACAAAGAAGACATGAAGACTTCAAAGTCTATCAATGATATATGTAGACGTCTTTGATGATTTCGTTACTGCTGTTGCTGTTGATGAGCTTCATTCAAATTTTGAGCACAAGTTATTATGATGATTTAATTTCCCTATGGAAAATTTTTTTTTATTTCATTTCATTTTCATATCATTTCATTTTTTTTTACTTTTCAACAAAATTCATTTTCATTGTATTATTCATATCATTTTTCTTATAAGAAATAAGAAGAATTTCTCTCCTCTTTTTTCTTATGATTTGAAAATTATTCAAATGTAAAATTCAAATGTCTTCAAGACAATGATGATGATGATGATGATGATGATGATGACAACAAGACTTGAATTGTCGAAAAGAATTGTCAAAGTAAAGTAATCTTGTCTCATTAAACACAGTCAAACATACAAACTCTTCTATTCTTTGCTTCAACATTCTGCATGTATTAAATCTTAATTATTATATTTTTTATTTTGCAACTATGATGAGAATGATGATGACAATGGTAATGGCTCAAATAATTTTAAATGAATGAAGATAAATGGCACAAGAAGTGAAATGAAATGAAATTTTGAGTGGAATAATCATTGAATTGATTGAAATGATCATTGATTCATATTATTTTTAAAATTCAATCAACTCAATAGTCATGAATTGAATCATTTTAGATAATTCGGATATTCTTCAATGTAGAATTTCATTTATTATTTTCTTGCTTCAAATTCATCATTCTTGATTCAAAATGTTCCGAATTTTTCTTTGAGTCTTTTGGCAAAGTTTTCCTCGGAAATTTTAGCCGGGTATTTATTTTATTTAGAATTTGACATCATAAAGATCAAATTGACATGATGATTGAAATATTTTGGTCCGAAAATTGTTTGTTTTTCATTTCAATTTATGTCTATGAATGTTGAAAGTTTTTGTTTTTTATTCTTAAAAAAAAATCAAATTATTAAAATGATTGATTAATCAAAATATAAAGTGAAAAATGTTTCATTGCTTCATTTTTCTATTTGTTTGATTTTATTTTATTTCTATTCGGTCAAATAACACACAAATAGGCAATACGAGTGGCGCCAGAACATCAAAAATTCTGAATCATTTCCAAAATGAAAGTGAAAATAGCATCAAAATTCAATGGAATGATTTTTTTAAAAAAATTAATGATGATGGCCCAATGAACGAAACAAAAGAATCAACAACAACAACAACAGCGACCAAACAAATAGAAATGATAAATATTATCATTATTTCAACAATTTAATATTTATTTTGTATCATTTGTGTTTAGTGTATTTATTTATCTATGTGTGTATATGTGCGTGTCATACATTATCATTATTATTATGATTTTGATGTGATGTGATGTGATGTGATGTTTTATTTTATTCAATATTTTCAATTTTGAAATGTTTTGTTATATGATTATTATTGTTCGGACAATAACAATAACATCAGCAGCAAATAAAATAATTAAACATAGGAGTAGACCGCCATCAACATCGACTATAACAAGTGAATTGAATTCAATTCAAAAACAACAAATGAAAATTGTAATATTTGATGATGAAAACAACAATAACAACGAATTTGTTCCATTATTATTATTATTATTGAATCGAATTGTTGTTAAACAAATAAAATTAACAAAATTAAAATTTGATTTATTATTGAAGCTATTCAGTTTCATTTTTCAAACATTGACCGCAATAATAACAATATTTACATCGACATTGACATCGGTCAATAGCAAATTGACAGATAGAATTGTAACATTTAAAACATTATCGATTATCAATAATTTTATTTATATGATTGAAATTTCAATAATAATAATCATCATAATAATCTTTATTATAAAATGCAAATTAAAATGTTATTACAACGACAGTATTCAACAAGAACAACAATCATTAAAACAAATAGTACAAATATCGCTCGTATTATCATCGTTATTATTTTGGAAAATAAATCAAAAATTGAATTCGACAAAGAAATCATTGCCGCCTCTGATATCGTCATCATCAGCAGCAGCAACAGCGACAACAACAATAACAACAATAGCATCATCAACATTATCGGTTGTAAACAATCAAAATCAATACTCATCAATCATCATTCAACATCATCATTATCATCATCATCAAATATTGATGTTAAACATAGACATTTTCAGCTTTATAAGCAGCAACATAATATTGATTCCATTATCAATGATATTCCTATTATTATTTGTAATATTATTATTTTCAATAAAAAATTTAATGAAATTTTTCAATTTTTTCGCACCATTTTCATTATTAATAATTACGAAATCATTGATATTTTCGTCAATATTTACCTTACAATACGCTACATTGCTTCTATTTGTAATATTATTGATAATAGAAGCAACATTAATATTTATATTGAAATCAAATCAAATACTATTAATAACACAAAAACAACATATCGAAAGGAGAAAAATAAATATAAAATGTTCAATAATATTATTAATAAATCAAATTATCAATCATTATTGTTATTATATTTTTTGCCATTATTATCTACATTATTCGATGTTCGACAATCAAAAAATATATTATTGTCTCCATTATTATTGTCAAATAATCAAAAAACAAACATGGATATTAATATCTTCAATATTTTCAATCGGAAAAATGTTTTGCCAAATATTAATAACGAAAATAATGTTGAATATAATTTGTTACAAATTTTTTATTATCTTCAATATGAATTATTTATTAAATTATTTATCAACAGTAAAATTGAAAAAATTTTTTCTACTATTTTTAATTTTAAATCAAAATTATTATGTTCGGCCAATTTTATCGATTACCACAGCTGCAGCAGCAGTAGCAACAACAGCAACATCAACATCAGTAACTGCTGCATCATCAATCGAAACAATTACGACGACTACAACAACAACATTAGATACAATAACAAATTTCGAATCATTGACTGTGAATCAATCATCAATCGTATCTTCATCATTATTATCATCACCATCGCCAACATCGATACCATTAATGGTATCACCATTGTTGCCATTATCAACAATAACAATGTCGGCTACAGAATCGACGAAAACAATAATTATGAATTCAACAGAATCAACATTATCAAATAATAATTTATTCTATAATAATCAATTAATTGATAATAATGATCATAATGAATTTTATATAAATTTTGTAAATAATCAACAACAACTACCACAACATCATCAACAGTTACAGTTACAAAAACAAAATTTACAATATTTATCTTATAATAATCATCATCATTATAACAATAATAATTTTGATGATAATAATGATTATTATTATTTAAATAATAATTATAATTATAAAAATCAAAATCATCGATCAAAAACATTGTATATTGCTGGCTTTTTTCCAACATCATTAGACATACCGCAAGGTGCAATCGGTCGTGGTGTGTTGCCGGCCGTACGTCTTGCATTACAACATGTAAATGAAAGTCCATTATTCAATAATTATCGTTTAGATTTAGTTTGGAATAATACAAAGGTAAGTTTCGGAAATTTTATTTTTAAATTTTTTTCCAATCAAACTCGAATGAATATCAAGAATTCTTTAAAAAATTCAAATAGAAATCTTTATTCACCCCTTCCCACTCAAGAAAAAAAATCTTGAAATTGCATGAATTTCAATAATTTCATCAGAAAGACCAAAATTATCAATTCAAATAAAATTGTAAATTTCACGGCAATTGATTTTAAATTTCTGATATTTTCTTTCTTGGAATTTTTCCCGATTTTTGATTTAAATTATTTCTCAATTCTTTCAATCGAAAAAATTTACAATTGAATATTTCCAATTGAAAAAAACAGGAGAGGAAATGTTGAATGTTGATATCAATTGATGTTGAATTGTCAATAAATTTAAATGAATAAATAAAGAAAATTTTCCTACTGAAAATTTCACATTGATTTCTTATATTTTTAGTTTTTCCTTCAAAATTTATTCAAAAATTTATTATTGCCTATGTTCAATGTATTGTTCGTCATACTTATATTTGAAAAATGAAATCGAAAATATCTCATTGAAAATCAATTGTAAAAATTCAATTCTTATTTTATTATTTTCAATTTTATTATTTTTTGAATTTTAATTTACTTTTCTGAACAATTTTTGAATTTCAAAATTTTTAGATTTTTTTTTTATATGTTTGTTTTGCATGTTGTTTGGAGTAAAAAATTGAAAATGAAAAAATAAAATAAAATAAATAATAACCATAAAGTATATTATATGATTATTATGATTGTTTTTTATGTGAAACTTTTAAATAAATTTTCATGAATTTATTATTACAATTACATGGTGAAAATATTGGGTACAAGTGAGTGGGTACACAACTCTCTCTGTGTTCAAGTATGTATTTGCTGTTTGCCTGTTTACTTGTGACATACACATTCAAACAAAACAGGACAGAACAAAACAAACCCCATATCAAATTCTGACATTTTTATGTTTCATTTTCATTCCATTTGAAAATGTAGGGTGAAAATTGAATATTTTCCATTTTAATTTTCTGAATTCTTCAATTTTGAATTGGAATCAATTCAAAATTCAGCGATTTTTTGAGTTCTTTGAATTGAATCAAAGTAAAGCCAAACAAAACAAATGAATAAACCCGAGAAAAAACAATCAGTTTTATTGATGATTGTTTTTGGATTTGTGTATTGTTTTGAATTTGAAATTTCTTCAAAATCAAATCCAAATCAAATTTGTTCATTTTCTAAATGTATTTCTTGATTGTTTGTTCGTTGGTTTGTTTGTTTGTTCCACATTTTCAATTCGTTTCACATTGTTTTTTTATTGAAATTCATTTAGTCAAATTGTCTTTCTTTTCCTACACTTCTTCGGAATCAAATGTCTTTTTCTTTTTTCCCAGATTTTGAAAAACAAAAAAAAAAAAAAAAATAAATGAATATTCTCTATGTCCATGTTGGTCCAATGTCCAGGATTCTTTGATATGTCAAGTTGCATCAAAGATACGAAACGAAACAAATGAATAAATGGGGAAAAAAATGAAAGAATCGCAAAGAATGTACAATCAAATTCCATTGAATTCGGGAGAGTAAATGCAAATTTTCCATTATTTTTTTTTTTTTTTTTGTTTGTTTCTAGTCAAAAAACAACGAAAAAAACAAAATGAAACAACAGAGAATTAATTGAATTTAATTATAATTTAATTGTTTTATATTTCCAATTGTTTATTCGTATTTGTTTGGGGAAATGAATGAATATTTTTTTATTTGGAGAAATGAAATGAATATTCTTCTCGGTTCTTTTTGCTTGGATCTGAATTTCATTATGAAATCATTTGGATAAATTACAACGATGAACAACAACAACAACAAAAATAACAAAAAACTTTTGGAAACAAAACAAAAACGAAACTTTTAAAAACTTTTGCCATTTATACTTGACTACGATTTGTTGTTGTTTGTGTTTTTGGGTTCCAACAAACAACAAAACAGAGACGAAATGGTTTCCCCAAATAAACAAAAGACAAAACAATGGAAAATAATGTGTCTTTTGTTTATTTGGTAAAATAATTTCCCATTTGAAAATTATTCCATTCTCAATTACGAATGCGATTGTATCATCATCACCCATCATCATTTCTCATTTGCATTAAGCAGCAGTGAAATAATATTATTAAAAAAAACCATTAAAAATATTAATTAAACATTCAAATATTATTATCATTATCATTAATTGTAATGATAATGATAATTTTTTCTTTATTTCATTTCATTTCATTTCATTTATCTCTTTTTGAATTGTTTACATTTTCAATCAATAAAATAATTGTTTCCAAAAACGATCGTTTTGGGCTTTTTGTTTGGTTCGTTTAGTTTTCATTTTGGTTCAATTTATCTTAGCTTTAGCTTTCCATTGTCTTAATTTATGTTTTTTAGTGTTTTTATCTTTGGTTTTCCAATTTAATTTTGCCCAAAAAAAATCCTCAACGAAAACAGGGAAAAATCATTGTTCATCGATGTTCATTAGTGTGGTGTTGGTCAAATGAGATGATTAAATTGAATTTTTCAATAATTATTCATTGAAAAATTTTCAATTTTCGAATTATTTTTAGGGCATTTTCGAGGAATTTCGAAGAATTCCTTGAAAATTACGAAATCTTCAAAGTCTATGAAGTCTTAAAAATTTAGGAAATCTCAAAAATATAAGAAATTGACGAAATTTCATCGAAATTAATTTGTGATTATCATAATTGTACATTGCAATGAGGAATGGGTGATAATGAAATTTTCTTAATTTTCCATCACCAACGAATTTCTATGATTCGTTTTTTCTTTTTCTTTCGTTTACATTATTTTTAATTTTCGCTTCGTTTATTTAATTTCATGGATCTTGGTTTTTTTCCTGTTTGGTACTTTTTCATTCATTCCAAATTTTACATTTCATTTCATTTTCGTTGTTGGCAACCAAGAATTCATTCCTTTCGTTGTCTATCGTCTATCATTTCGATTTTTCATTGAAAAACTAATCAATCTTTGAAATTCTTCATTTTTTTTTCTTTCTCTTTTTCTCCTCTTCAAAATTAAAGAATCGATTTTTATTTCTCCTTTCTTTATATTTTTTTTGTGAATTTCAATGTAATTTAAAGGCAAATAAAAAAGAATCGGAGAAAGAAAGAAATTGAATTTATTTTCAAATTTTTCTCGTATTTTGTCTCGTATTTTTTCTTATTAATCAAAATCAAAAGCCAAAAATCAAATGCAAAGAAAATACAGAAGGATACAGAAGAGTTTGCGAATGAATCAATGAAATGAAAAATAATTCTTATCAATTGATATATACTATACTACACAGCATTAAAGTATGATGATGTGTATTAATGTTGTGTGCTGTTGTAGTTCTATCGAAATTGATTGAAAATTTTCTCATTCATTTTTTATTGAAATGAAATGAAAAAAAAATATTTTTCATTTTTTTCTTGATTTTTTTCGGTAGAAAATGTAAGCATTTTTCAATGTAAAAAATGAAAATTTTGCCAAATATTTCATTTCAGAATTCAATTCTGAATACATTTCTGGTTTCTTTCTGATATTTTTGTATCGATTTTTCTCTTTAGTTTTTACTTGAATTCGAGATTCACATTCGTTCGCTTGATATGAATTATTCTTGAATCAAATTGACAAATCAAATTGCGAAATTTTCCCGATTTTTTTATTTTATATCGAAAACGTCAAACGTTGAAAACGTCAGAATGATGAATTCTTTGAATGAGAATTCATCGTTGAAACTATTGAGATGATAATTCTCAAGAAAAATAAATTTTTCTTATTTTTTTTGGAAAATAAATTAAATAATTCCAACATATTTGTCATTGTCTTTTGATATTAATAATATTAATAATAATAATAATAATGTTAATAATGAAAATGATTTTCCATTGACAAATGACAAGATTAATGTATGAAATGATTCAATTCAATTCAAGAAATGTTTTTTAATTTTCATTTTCAATTTCAATCAATTTCATTAATATCAATAGGAAAAAAAATTGTATTTGAATCATTAAAAGTTTTTTGTTTTTGTTTCCAATTGAATTATAAATTTTAAAAAAAAAAAATTTCAATCATTAAATTCTAGGCAATTTTTCAATCTTTCAATCTTGAAATAAATCATTGAAAATTATGTAAATAATAATTATCAAGAATATAATGATCATATAACATCATCAATATCATACTATACTTTTAATGCATTAATGAATGTTGTTTTGATGAAAGAAAAAAGTTTGGTCAAAAACTCTTGTTCATATTTCTGCATTGAAACATTCGAAAAAATTGTTTGTACTTATATTTTTTCATGTATTTCATTTCTAAGAATGAAATGCATCATTCCATTTTTAGTTCCTGTTTTTTTTTTTTTTTTTTTTGTACAAGAATAAATTAAAAATATTTTATCATTAATTCAAAATAAATAAACAACAAAATAAATGAAAATATCAATAATCAAAAAGGGTTAGCAAGCCAATACTTTAAAATTTGTAATATTTTTCTCATTTCTCATCATTCAATTTTACAAAAAACAAAAAATTATGGAAATAATTTCCTAGGAAAAAAAAGGGTTAAATCATTTCTGATTCACTTTTCCGTGTTCAATAATGATGATTTATTTCCCCTGTAAAAAAAAACTTTGCTTAATGTAAATTCAATTTTAGTCTGTGTGTTTGTGTGCATGTAGATCGTATGTACATTATTATCATCATCATCATTATGATTACATTAGAAAAAAAACCTCTCTGGTTAATGGTGAAAAATAATGGAATTTTGTTTTTTTTTTTTACTCGGAATTCCACTGGAATCAAATATACAAATTGTACTGCTGTGATTCATTCATTCATTCATTGATCGATTCCAGTGGACCATAATTTACATAAATTTCATTTCATTTCATTTTATTTTTTTCACCAAAAAAAAAATTTATGCCAAAAACTTTTACCATGATGAATTGTTGGTGTATATCAAATTTTTTTTTCATGAAAATTAGCTTTGAAGTGGTGTGTACTAGTACATGTGTGTTTATGGGTTGTTTGTGGTCTACACCACACTACTACTCGAATGGCACGTCTATTTCAATTTTATTTCCACATTTTTTTTATCCCAAATATTTTCGTTCAAATTCATTTCATTCATTTTTTTTCAAATTAATTAAATTAATTATCAATTCAACTAATTCAAGAGTTTATTAGATAGTTTGAGTGTAGGAATTCGAGTTGAACAATGGCAAAACCAAAATGAATAAATAAATAAATAAATTCCTACCAACAATTGAAATTCAAGTATGAAAATACATGATAAATTATGAAATAATTGATATGATATGTTGTTATCATCTATTATTTTTTCCATTATTATTATTATTATTATTATCATAATAATTAATATCCTTGGTGTCCATCATTTTTTTTTTTTTTTTGAATGGATAAAATTTCAAATTTCAAAAAAAATGAAAGTGCAATTAAATTCCATGTTCCTAACTGAATACTTTGAATGACGACTATGAATGTCATGTGACCATATTCATTTTAACATGGTAAATATTGAAAATAGTTGTGATATAGTCAAACCAATGGTATTATCATTGAAATTGAAGTCGAAGTGAAAAAATTTAAACCGATTATCATTATTATTTCCATTTTTTGGCTTTGAAACTGAATGAAAAAAAAATTTCAAGTTAAAATTTTATCTTGAAAATTCAAAGTAAAAATGAAATTTTCACTTTTTCAACATTTTCAATGATTATAACACACAAGCCTACACAATGAATGAATGAATAGCGTGAAACTGTTAATAATAATAATGAAAATGATAGAAAAATATTATTCTTATCACGAAGTGAAAAAAAAATAAATGAAACATAAATAAATATATCTATGGGTTGTCCGAAAAGTTTTTGCCGGCGTTCAACGAAGGGTTTCCATTGATTTATGCGCAAAAATTTTTCGGACAGCCCAATAGTCAGACATATATATGGACCATGGAGCCATAATAGAACCAAGTATCCGTATAGCAATCGGATAGGATATGAATTCGGGTGAGAATTCAATGAGAAATGAATGAATGAATGAAAACCACATTTTACATCAATTTTTTTCGGTGGTAGTTTTTATTATTTTCGGCCGTTGTTTGCTTGCTGCTGATGCTGATTATCACCGAAATTGAAAATAATTTCAATGAAATATTAAAAAATAAATGAAAACATAATCCAGATTTACATGGATTCACATTCAAATGTGTGTTTGTGTGTGTGTGGATACTGTGAATTGAATGAGTGAAAATACACGGAAAAAATGAAAATTTATGGCCAAAAAATGGTCCAAAAATCAACCAAAGAAATCCCGAGCTTGGAAAAAGGTCCAAAACTGTTGGAATTCTTTTCTTTTTAGTTTTTTAGTTTCAAAATGTTTCAAAAAATAAAATTAATCGATTGGAATAATCATCATTAAATCATAAGGAATAAAGAAAAAAATGAATGCATGAAAACTTGATGAATTATGATCGTCGTCGTCGTCGTCGACGAAGAGAAATTAATTAATTACAAATCATAAAGTTTTCATTTTTTTATTTTTTCAATATTTATTATTTATGTCCATCGTAACCAAACACATTAGTTCAAAAAATTTACGAATAAGCCCTTAACTTCAATCTGTCCCTGTGTACTTTGTTTTTATCGGCTGTTTTTTTTGGTTGTTTCTCGGTTGTTTCTGGCTGTTTAAGCTAATTAAAAATATTCATATACCGAAGGTAGACGAAGAAAAACGAAAACAAAATATAAAAATTGAAACATTTTATTAAAAAATAATGTCTCAGAAATAATTCGTGTGTGTGTGTGTGGCATAATCTTTGCATTTATTACGCATTTGAATATGACCATGAAAGTCTATTTGTGTTGTTATTGTTGTTTCCGAACAGGTTTACCGATATAATTCTTTCTATTTTTATAATTTTTGAATTATTTTTCTTTGAAATAATTTCCAGCAAATAATGATGATGATTTTCCGATGACCATCATTTAACTAGCGAGGTAAATAGAAACATTGAACATTTACTGTTGAGTATTTTGATATATTTTTGAAATTGCGTGTTCAAAAGCTATCTGTCTATCTATGTGTGTGAAAATATCTTTTTGGTATTTCTCGATAATTTTCTGGTCAAATATTTTTTTCCAATTTCGTCAAATATAATTTGTTCTTTTACTTTTCAGTAATTTGAATACAAAGAATCGAAGAATTCCATTTGATATTCCACGGAATTACCAGTTTTTTTTTCGTATTTTCAAACAGTTTCATGGTAACTACTCACAACATATTCGTAATTCGATTTCTCGTTAATTTTTCACGATTCTTCGAAATTCATTTTGGTCAAATGAACAAAACCTAGAAAAACGAAGATAAAAATAATGATTTCAATTTCAAATAAACTTTTTTCCAAACTCTGTTACAAAAACTCTGATTATTTCCATTAGTATTATACATTGTTAATTATCCTAAACATAATCAAATTTATTCAATGAATTACGGTTAGTATGCTAAGTATGATATGTTACGGGTTTATAATACACCAAAAACTTGTTCAACTAAAACATAAACCAACTGAAAAACTACAAAAAACTAAAAAACAAAACTGGAAAAAGTTTTCTTTGACCGTTGATCATTGTTTTTCTGCCTTGTCTTTTCACTATTTTGACTTGTATTTTGTATTTTACTGTTTTGACTTGTCAAATAAATGAATATAACAAGCCAAAAAAGCCAAAATTCAAAATACATTTGGTACATGAATAAATAGAAAACGAAAAAATAAAATGAAAAACTATTCAAAAAGTTTAAATTATATAAATGTCCATTTTAATAATAATGATAATTGTGATATATGAAATAATGAAATGAATTTTGACATGAATATTGCCAAAGTTGTAGGAGTTTATTTCCAGTTGTGAAACTACGAACGAATGAATGAATGAATGGTCAAACCTAAACTCAAAACCAAAAGCAAATTCAAATGAATGGAAATCTACAAAAATTCAAAATTCAAATCCAGCGTAATAATCGCTGGGGCGGTTGTGGTGGGCTGAGTTGGTGGTCGTGGTGGTTGTAGAACCAACCAACAACCACAATAATCATTTGATAATAATAATCATTATTATTAGACATGATTAAATTGAATTTAACATTTGAAAAAAAACTGGAAAAAATTCAAATTAAAATTAGATGAAATGAAATTAGATGAATTAATGAATAATTAGATAAATTAATGAATGAATAATTATGATATAGATTCATGTTTATGAATGTTAAATCATGAAGTTTGACATTTTCATTATTATTATTATTCTTTGATATTTCATTTCGTTTCCACTGAAATAATGCTGGAAATGTCATCGAGAATCTCGAATTTGAATTCTCTCAATGTTTTTCAATGTTCTTTGAATGTTCTTGAATGTTTTCGGTTTTTTCAAATTTCCATGTATTGGGCACGAAAATGAGAACCAAAATGTATGTGTGTGTGTGTGTGTGTGTGGTAGCGGAAATTATTCATCATCATTAGTGGTTGCAATTTTTTTCTCGTAATATCTTCATAATTTCAATACTACAACACAACGATTTAATTATAACCAGAAATCGTAATAAATTTATGATAATTATTGATAATAATAATAATAATAATAAAATTATTTCAATTAAAAATAGTGAAGAAAACTCGAAGAATTTCCCCCGTTTTAATTCATATTTTTCCCCTTAAAATCATAGTTTTTCTCTATTCTGTATATGATTTACTTTTGTATGATCATACAATAATTTTTCAGTAATTTCAATAATTTCAACTTCCCAAAGAATTATTCATTAATCGAGCTTTTACAGTTGAACAGGCAGCTGAATTGTGTGACTGTTTGGAGCTGTTTTTTGGGCTTACAATTATTATTATTTTTCCATTGCAAATATAATTATAATTTTTCTTCTTTCTTTTGTTATTATACATTTTGTTTTACATTTAACTTGATTATTATTATATATTCCAATAATATTCTACTATGAATTCGTTGTTATTATTATTATTTATCATCATTTCATTTATTCGTTTTTCGCTTATTATTCACATTATTTTTGCAAATTTTTTTTTATCCAATTTATCTATCAATAATAATAGCAATAATAATGATTTCAATTATTATTTTACGCATCCAAACACACAAATAATGATTTTTTTTTTCTCTTGGTTTGTGCATAAATAATTTTTGAATATAATAATAATAACGATAATAATAATGTTTTTTTTTGTTCTCGTCATTATTATTTTTCATTCATTCATTGTATTGTTTCCTTTAATATATTTCATATATATATTGGAAAATTGAATTGAAGAATGGATGAACAAAAAAAAAACGAAGAAAATAATGAAATAAAATAGAATAATAATAATAATAATAAGTTCAATTTATAATTCCAAAAATAAACGAAATAAATACAAATAAATATCAATATTTGTGTGTATATTTGCAGCTGCAGTATCAGCAGCAGCAGCATCAACATTAGCCAAATTATATTAAAACTTACATGCACCGAAATCGTTTGTTTTTGAATTTTTGTTTGGATTCAAAGCTTTTCGGATTCATATAATAAGCATTGAATTCAATTCCTTGGAATTTATTTGACATTCAAACACACGATTGTAGCCAAAAATGGCCCAATAAATCGAAGAAATTTTCAATGTCGTAAATTGAAATTGTGATTTTCAATTT
This sequence comes from Psoroptes ovis, assembly GCA_002943765.1. Lineage (NCBI taxonomy): Eukaryota > Metazoa > Arthropoda > Arachnida > Sarcoptiformes > Psoroptidae > Psoroptes > Psoroptes ovis. The sequence goes on along the minus strand of PQWQ01000003.1, from coordinate 3,166,597 downwards.
TACGGAGTAAATTCGATGATTTCATTAATAATTCCTTATTTTCATTTAAAATATTCATAAATTATCATTATTTCTTGATTATTGGCCACAATTTCCCTCACAGAAAAATTCTCAAAATTTTAAATTAATCGTTTAATTAATTAATTAATTTGGAAATAAGCTACAAATTTGAGAAAAACCATTGAAATTGCTTGGAAAATTGAAAATGAATCCCCTTAAAAAATGGATCCTTAGTGAATTTCTCAGTAAATATAATTCTGAGTACCAGGAATAAATGTGTGTGTGTGTGCTTAATTTGATTTCATTCCATTGATTTTATTTCCATTTTTTTATATTTCATCCATTCATTCATATTTCCATCCACTATCATTGATATTTCAATTTTTCTCGCACATTTACGCATCATTTATTCGGTTTTGAATTTGGTTTTATCAAAATTATCAACGAAATTGGACAAAAAATAGTTGGTTAAAATAGAAATTTTGAGATAATTCTTGAGCCATGCGATCAGTTCGACATTTGTCTGCAAAAATAAAAAACCGCAAATCAAATTGAATTGTTTTGTGAATGAATTTATCTTTGATTCTCGCTAAATTTTTCAATTTCTCTAGATTCCATTGGCTAACAAAGAAAAAATGTCGGAACAAAATGAGAATTTTGCATGTAATGTCACCATTTCTTGCTCTCTCGATCAGTTTCTTGGGAAAAATACAAGAATTTCCCACCATTTTCTCAGGAAAATGATAATCGCAAATGCAATAAATAATATCGTAATGATGAACTGTGTTATTCTATGTGTATGTATGATTTTGCACATTTTGATCACATTTTGACAATTTTGAAAAATGAAAACATTCGTATTTTGTTTTTGTTGTTGTTGTTGTTGTTCATATTTTCTATTGTAAAATTCAAAATTCAAAAATTTCCAACAAATAAGAAATTGAATAATTCAAATTGATTGATTATTGATTTGAACATTCAATAATTTTTCATTGAATTTCCATAGAGCTTCTATTGAATTTCCATCCAGTTTTCATTGAATTTCCCTTGAATTTTCGCATTCAATTTTTCGCCGTTGAACTTTTCATAATCATTTTTTTTCTCAATTCTTATATTCAAAATGAATAATTTCATTATTCAAAAAAAAAAAAAAAAAAAAAAAAAAAAAATGAAGAAAAAATTCTCCATAACAAAATGATTTATGAATATTTTCCTCTTCGTTTCTTTTTCGTCTCTTTCGCAATTCTACTGTCGTTACGATCATGTTTCATTCAACACTTTCAAAAATGAAAATTTTGAATTTTGAAAAAGAGTAAAAATTCGTGAAATTAACTCTTCATTGATTGAAATTTCCTCGTTTCTTTGCTTCATTTTTTTTCACCGAAAAATTTAATTGAATTTTGATTTTCTCTCATTTTTTGATTACGAATTCTTTGAGGAAATTTTTAAATTTAAAAATTTTCAATTTCTCTCGATTTCTCTCGAAATTCGTGTATTCATTGTTTCCCTATGTTTCTACGAAGTATCAATGAACAATCAAGAGAAAATCATTATTCTTTTCCATTCATTCATTCATTCATTCATTCAAATTCTTAATTTGATTTGATTTTTCAAAAGAAAATTAAATTCGATTCAATGATATTTCATTTGATTTGATTTGTTCTATTTTTTTGCCGAGAAATGAATTTTCTTTACTTTGATTACAAAAATTTTTCAAATAAGTTATACATTCAATGAGAATAATAATAATAATGTATTCTATATATGTGTTTGAATGAAATAAAACTTGAATCAAATATATCATTGAATCATTGAAATTTGTTCCCGATATCAAAGTTTCAATAGAGAATTATATTTCAAATTATATTTTTTCAAAAGAAAATTTGCGAATTGAAATTTTCATGATAATTTATTGAATTTTTTCATTGAAAAAAAGGAAATATATTTGTAAAAAATATAATTCAATCTAATATAAATTGATTCCTCAATATTTTCAATGGAAATTGAATTTCAATTCATTTTTATTCGGTTTTTTTCCTAGATACGATCTTGAATTTTCAATGAGAATTTTACATATGTTTGCTTCGAAATTTTTCGCTATGATTTGAATCTTTCTTTCCTTCAATTATTTGAAATGTTATTTTCAAGTTAAATAATCACATTAATGATACGTGAAAATTGTTGAAATAATGAATTAATAATGAATCTTCGTCATAATCTTACTGATTTCAACAATCAGTTTCTCGTTGAAATCACCGAATTTCCAAAATAAAATTTTTAAAATTTCATTTTAAAAATTGAAAATTCTTGAAATATTCGATTCCATTTTGATTGAAACGATTTCATCATTTCTAAGAAATGAATTTAAAATTACTTGATCAAAAAAAAAATTTGATGATTGATCTTGGGATTTACAATTTTTTCTTAGCCAAATTTTTTTAATAATCGAAAAATTGGAACTTTTAAAATAGGAATTTTCAATTAATATTTGAAAGAATCGATAATTTTTTTTTTGAAATTGAAAAATTTCTTTCGAAGAATTTCCCTTTTTTTGAGCAATAAAATTGATGAAAAATTTCATTTTTCAAATACCTTCAATGGCAAAATGATTATTACTTTCAAAGTTGAATTGAAAATCAATCGAAAAAAAAAAGAAAAATTTCGCTCAAATCATTTATCATTGATTCTTCTTATTTGATCATTGAATTGTGAAAAAAATCGGGAAAAAAATATTGTCATTGCTTTTTTCGAAAAAAAAACTTTTAATCTTCAATGTTATTATTATATCATTTTCGATAGATTACAATAATGTCCATACATTTCGTTCAAATCGTTTTTTTTCTTGAGAAATAAATTCCCCAAAATTTCTTCGGAGAAAAAAAATATATCTTTAAGTTTTGAGTTTTCATCCATCGAACCCAATCATCATTGATGCATTGATTGTGTGGGAATACATATTTTTCTTCGAGAAAATATATCTATCTCTCCATTTAGCCTGCTAATACTCAATGATATCAATTTCAAAGTTTTTCTCTATCATTAACCATGATTCGTGTCGTGTGCAACCATCGTGGCCATATTTGTCTGAAATGGACTAGGTCGCACTGCGGCAGCTTTGGTAATGATCTAGCTGATAGGTTTGCCAAGGTTGCTGCGGCCGACCTCTCGGATGTTTTTTACACCCGAGTGTCCATGATGACACTATGCCAAGCGTCGAAGTTGGACATACTGAATCTTTGGAATCAGAGATGGACGGAGACTGCTGATGGCCACACGACGAAACTGTTTTTTCCAACAGTTGGATCGCGAATATCTATCAACTTTAGTCCCGATAGGGATTTGACAAGACTGCTGACAGGGCACGGCTGATGTGACCATACGACTAACACCCTTGTGATAACGGAACAAGGGTTATCTTGCTTGTTCTCCATCATCATTAACCATGATTGCAATGATGATGATGATTTTTCAATAGTATTTCAATATAGTAATAATCGATACGATTAATACATGTGTCATTATTTCTTTATGATTTTCCATTTTTCTTTTTGGTATTTTGTGTGTATTGTTGAAAATCAGAATCATTCTGAATGAAATCTAAATGAAATGAAATAATATTGCAAAAGGAAAAAAAAATCAAAAACTCATTGAAAACCATTATGAATGTGACATTGTTCATCAATCGATAATAATAATAATGACAATTCTAATCTCTTTTTCGTCAATGGACAATTCAATTAACCAACGAATAAAATCAGAAATCAGAATCGAAATAAAATCGAAATTCAACATACATTCAATCGAAATTGTTTTATTACATTTTCGAAATTTGATTTTCATTTCGATTTCTTCGATTATTTCTACCATTTTCGCTCATTATTATTTCAATTATAAATCGTAATTACGTTGCCAAATTCAAACAATGCAAAAAGAAATCTTTGATTCAACAATATCTTTTGTTCCTTATGTGAAACTATCGAAATCATTCGCCATTTACTGCCTCATTAAATGCAGTTGAATTTATCCCTTTGATCACCAAATATACAACACACACATATGGGCCCTAAAATTTCTTCAAAAAAAAAATTCTTGTGAATAAGAATAATAATGGTATCAAGCGGCACAAATTATTCCTCTCTCTTCGTTTGATTTCAATTATAAATCTTGATTCCGTTGCAATTCTTTTTTCGATTGCAATGAATTGAATCTTAAATGAAATGAATTAATGAATTAAAACATCATATGAATTCTTCATTCGTATTGTTTTGTTTTGTTTTATCAATGAAATATCATTTATTTGATTTTTTTCTCTTTGAATTTGATAAGAATTGATTTTGAAAAACAAAAGAAATCAATGGATTTTTGCCTTTGAATTTTACAATTTTATGATTTGATTTTGGATATAAACCCCTTTAGTTGCAGCATGAATTCCTTTCCATTTCCAAATAAATACTTGGATAATGTGAAATATCTAAACATTTTAGCCCAGATAATTCATGAATTTTTCCCTTTTGTTCAATTTTTGTTCGTTTCAACATCAACCAAATGAATATTGTCCACAAATTTTAAGTTAATCATTGAGTCCAATGTTTGCTTCACTGCCATTATTATCATTATTAAACAATGATAATAATGTTAAAACAGCGAAGTGAATCATTTGAAAAAAAATGATAAAAATACAAACGCATTGGACTCGATGACTGGCTTTCAATTTGTGTTTCGTTATTTTAAATGACAAATAAATCAACGGATTGTGCATTTAGAAACGACAAAAATGTGAAAAAATGAAAAAAAATGTAAATTTCGATCCAAATGTGTCTCGTACATGTTTGAATGAACATAAATGATATAAAAAAACCCTTTAAGCATTTTTAAAAATTATGATAAAAATGTATTTTTTCAATGGAATATCAGCGAAATGGATGCATTTCGTTTGTTTGCATGCTTTTTTTATTTGTTTATTTGTCTTTTTGTTTAAAATTCAGACAAAATTTCATGAATTTTTTTCAATGTATTCTTTATCTTTGACTATTGAAACACATTAATTCTATGATTATCCTCATTTTTTCCTATTTTGTGATTTTTTCTATGATTCCCATTTTCAAATGTACAACAAACGACAAACAACACAGTGTGATGCTGCATACGGTATGAAAGCATTTTTTCGTATGTTGGACGAAGAACCAGTGAAAATCATTCTGTTTGGTGGTGCATGTCCATCCGTAACCGATCCGATAGCGAAAACATCAAAATTTTTTCATTTAATACAGGTAAATAATTGTGTTTTTTTTTCAATATAATTGAATTGTTCAATTATTATTATTCAATTATTAAATTGAATTTGAATTAGATCAATTTTTGATACATGAAATTATAATTGAATTATTTTCAATTTTTCATTCATTTTTAAATCCATTTTGGTAATCAATTTAATTTAAAAATCAATTAGCTATCATATGCTGATACATTTACTGCCACAACTGCCAATTTTTTTCGTATCGTACCCAGTGAAGGATCATTTAATCCAGGTATGTACAGAAATAAATTTCCATTGAATGAATGACTTTATGTAAATTTGTTTGAACCATAAAGCAAATTTGAAATGAAAAAAAAATTGATATCACAAACATTCATTTAGTTCAACATGAAAACATGATGATTTGACATTTTAAAATTTTTTTCCAGAAAAAAAAACGCAAATGACAAATAAATTTTATTTTATTCATTTTCATTTTTAATAGTAGGGAAAATTTATATTAATTTATTATCATAATATACTACCACTTATCCCATTTTTATTTCAATTTTTTGAAAATTTTTAATTTGACAATGATTTTTTGACAAGTAAATTGATATCCATATTTCATTCGTTTCTTTCTTTCTTATATTTTTTTTTCTCCCATTTCATCTCCCATTCAATTTCATTTCATTCAATCCATCGCTTCAATGAATAAATGTAATAAAACAACAACGCAACCAAAACAAAACATCAAAATTTATAGCACGTGTCAAATTGTTAAAATATTTCAATTGGACTAAAGTAGGAACTATTTATCAAAATTTACCAAGATATAGTCTGGTGAGTATACTGTTTTTTTTATTTCATTTTTTACATTTATTTCTTTCAAGATTTCTTATGAGATTTCTTCTGAAATTTCATGTCAGTCAATGTTAAGCGAGAAAAACTACAAATTTTACGACAAAATTTGTTTCTCAAGAAACATTTTCAACGAGAAAATGTTTTTCCAAGAAAAAGCAAATATTTTCATTTTCATTTTTACATTTCATTTCATATCACAAAATGTTATGAAATTTTCAACAATATTTATAATGTTTGTATGTTAAGTTATGTCTTCCTCAGAAAATCCATGAATCCCCTAAAATACAATTTATATCTATTAAGCCAGTTGTTAAGTTGATGTTATTGTATCATAAATATTATGGGGCAAACAAACAACAACAAAAACAGGCAAAAAACATAAAGACAAAACAATGATGTCAATGATTTTTGCTTTTCTTGTTGTTGTTGTTGTTGTCGCTGCTGATACATCGTTGATGTATCGTTGCTGTTGATATTTACTTTGAAACTTTTCAGAGAAAAAATATTTGAAAATTGAAAATAATTCAATTTTCAATATTTTTCAATTAGAAAACAAATAAATATTGTTTGCTTTTGCTAAATTGTCTACGAATTTATTGATTTCATCGAAATCAATAAATTAATTTCTGTTTTTTTCGAAGAAAAAAAATTTTGAAATTTGAAAATTTTTTAAAAATTTTGAAGAAATTAATGTGAACGTGATACAAGAAGCCAAATAGAAGCTGAAATTCATTTGATTCAATTGATGATTTTTGCCTTTAAAATTCTTTGAAATTCTCTCGAAATTCTTTGATTTTCACTTCGAAAGAATTTTTTGTGCTGAAATTTTTTCATTAAAAATTAATCATAACCATGAATGAATTGAACACTTGAAGTGTGCTGGGCCAGACATGAGCGGACAGATGTCAAAAGTGTATTAAATGAATTGAATGCTTTGAAAGAACAAAAATTAATGAAAAATCAAAGAGAAAAAATGACGTCATTTTCAATGAAAATCAATTTCTTCAAATTTTAAAATTTCCAATTTGATTGAAATGAATCAAAAATCGATTCAGAAACATTCCTCAAATAAACTACTTAATTTAAAAAATTCATTTAAATACTTTTTTCAACACTTTTTTTCTCGTTTTAGATAAAAAGCTCTCTGAAATTATCGATTTTTCTCTCTGGAAACATTTTCAAAATTTTCAAAATTATTCAACTTTTATTCATTCATTTATTTAATTTATTTCAACTCTTTGATTCATTGATTTTTGAATTTATTCATTCATTCATTCAATCATTGATTGCTATAACGTGACAAGAAACTGTTCGAAATTTCAACTTCAACTCAATGTATTTGCAATTGACTGTCCAATAAGTCGTTGACGATTTTCAGCGGGCATTTCCATTGATTTTGCACTGATTTACAAGCAACAACTTATTGGACAATTCCATCACACAATAATGAGATAAAATAAGATAAAATGAAACAAATTATTATCATCAGATAAACATATGTTTGAATGAAAAGAAAAAAAATGCTAAGAAAAACCATTATTATCAAAACTATTCTGTCAGTTTGGAATTGAATTTACATCCAAAATTTGTATTTGCATTTGCAAAATAAAGGCATTGAAAGATAATTTCAAAAATATAATTTTGATTTCAAATCAAAATGATAATTTTTTTTTCATTCCATTTTTTGGCCAAATCTTAAATTACATTTATCGATTAGTCGATGTTTGAACTCGTATATTTGTGCTAGCTTCTTGTAAGTGTATTTGTGCTCGTATATTTGCTCATTTAATTCTTGTTCACAAACAAATTCTTATTCAAATAAAATGAATATATAAATAAACATAAATATATCGATGATCACCCATTTGGACGATATAATTTTTTTTTGGGCATATTTAACTCAAATGAAAGCTTCTATTTGAGCTCGTGAAATTCATACATGTGTTACCGGATAATTTCCAATAGAAGAAATGATAATAATGCTGATAATGATTATTGGTTATATTTTTATCATGTTTATTTGGTTCAATTTGGCTATTGTTGATGTTGATATAGCTGGATTTATTTATTTATTTTCATCTTTATTCATTTTGAAATTCGTATTCAATAACGATAATATAGATAACGCTATAATATTTCAAGTTAAAATCTCATATTTTTTTTCCCTACCAAAACAGTTTAAATACACCAGAATCTTCAACAGAATCCATAGAATTTCTTTTTATTCTTATTAATTTTATGAACAAATAATCATAATTTTGATCGTTGTTGCTGCTGTTTCGTTTGTTAATTCTTGTTTACTTTTATTTGTATTCTTAATGTAGTCGATGTAGTTGATTGTATTAATGTTTATTTATTTATTCTGCTGTTGTTTTCATTCGTAGAAAAGATTTCATTCAATCAATTTGATAGCAGTAGCAGCAGCATCATCATGATCATCATATTCATGTGTTCAATATCGATGATATCATCATCATCATCATCATCGTTTGATCACACATATTGTTTGTTTACATAAATAATTATTTTCATAAATTTATTTTGTTTACCATAGAAATAAGCGTAATAATTGTAATTGTAATAATAAAAACAAAAACAAAAGCAAATCAAACAAATTTTCAATCGATATTAATAATGTGTACAACGAACCTACACGCCATGTGAATGAATTTGTGTGTGCATTTCATGGGTTTATCGATATGTTTGCATAGTCTTCAGTTATTCTGCATTCTTTTGTTATTACATTTCATAACTGTATTAATTTCAATTGTATAATGGTGTAATGGTGTAATATATTTTATTTTGATTATAGTCAAGTTTCATGTATTAAAATCTATTAAAAACAAGAGCAAAAACAGCGATTAATTTCGGTAAAATAATAGTTAGTTCTATGATTGAACAACTAAAAATGCTCATAGATCTGCTCTGTTTTGAAGCAAAAAAGTAAATGATGATGAACCCAGATTCATTAATATTTTTTTCTCTCTCGATTCATTTTCAAAGCTTATTTTTTATGTAATAAATCGATATTTATCATTTATTTACTATTATTTGTTTGGTTGTTTGTTTGTTTGTTGATCAAAGCTATTATTGTTTGTGTGTTCTCGAATTGTTCCCGATCGTTTTTTCAATAATTTTTCTATGATTTTCGAGAGGGAAAAAAGGTCAAATTTACGACTATTTGTATTGATTTTGTTCTTGGTTAAATTCTTTGCAGAAGAATTCTTAGGAATGTTTTCAAACTTAAAGTTGTTTGCTTTAAAAATTTTTAAATTTTATAATGATTTTACCCGAAAAAATGAAATGAAATAAAATTCCGATTCGTCTATTGTTTATCATCATTCATTCTGGTCCGATATCTGAAAATTAAAGCCCTTATTGGATCTTTAAAACCCGAGGATTTTTTTTTTCATCTTTTTCTTTTCATTTTGTTGTTGGACATTAATTTTAAATATATAAATTTCGCTTAGTTTTGTTGAATTTAATTTTTTCAATATTTTTTCTGCTGACCAATCAAAACAAACAAAAACAATGAGCATTGATTATTATTTTGGAATAGAATTAGACCGAATAAGACGATACTGGAAATGAAATTGGAAAATATTGAAAGATATTCCAGAGAATATTGAAGAAATATTGAAAGAATATTTCAAAGAGAGAAAAATGAAAAATGAATTCAAAAGAATCCGTGAATCCAAAAAAAAAAGAGCTTCGAAAAATCCAATATAACTGAATCAATATGTGAATCGATTTCCAAGTAATCGTGTGTATTCATTTCATTTCATTAATTTTCAAGGATGCTTTTGAAATATTTTTATTCAATTCGATTTTTTTTCGGTTTTTCTTTGGTTTTTCTCAGGATAAAACCTTATATTCATTCCTATTTTATTTCCATTTCATTTTGTTTTGCATTTTCTATTCATTCTACATTACCATTTTATGATAAATTTTCCTTCGTCCAACAACAATTTTCGCTCTCTTGAATTCACAAATTCACATTCATTATCATGTTGTTGTTGTTGGATAATAGATAGATATAAATACAAACGAACGAATATATGTCCGAATATATCATTGAATTTGAAGTGAAATAATGAATTTCATGAATTGAAGGAAGAACCAAAATAATATGTGCCAATTTCCATTTTCAATTTTAATTCGTGTTAGTGTGTAAATGGATATATTTTTGGTTTTCTCGCTTCTTGCTTTGGTCAAACAAAAACAAAAATGTTCATTTTGCTTATTGTTTCACATATATTTCATATAATTCATATCTCGAAAAAAAATGTATTTGATAGGTTTTGTTTCTTTAAGAGGGGTAATATTTTCCATATATTTCTCTCCACCATTGACTATATTTCCATTTGAAAGCATCGTTATTTATTCGTATTTCACATATTCCATATTTCATATTTCACAAAGTTTTTTTTTTGTTTCGTTGCCTTAAAAGTGAATCAAAATAAATTCTTGCGAAAATGAAGAAAATGAAAGGAAAAAAAATAACCGAAATGAAATGAAAATTACATTTCACCATAGGACGTCTTTGTTTTTATTTCGGTTTTTCCTTCGATTAAGGCCGAGTGGGGCCGCCGAAGAAACCGAAAGCCAGAGTGAGCCATAGTGAGAGGGGTAATCAGCTCGAAGAACCACAGAGAGAGCGGCAAACTACCGCCAAGATGTAAAGAATCAACAGAAAAATAGAAACAAAAATCAGAAATGATCAAATGATCGAAATGAAATGAATCGAAAAAACATCGATTTATTTATTCATTCATTCATTCATTTCTTCTTTGATTCAATAATTTTACTTTATTTTCTTATACTTTTCTTGTAATTTTCTTTGATCAAATAAGAATAATATGAAGATGAAGAAGAACGAAGAGAAAATGAGAACAAAAATCATCATTAATAATGAACATCCGCAATAATAATGTGCACAAGTACAGAGCCCATAGAAACACCAAACACAAGTACTAAATACACACAAATACATCCGAACAACCCCTGAGAAATAATACAACATACATCTTTAATAATAATAATGAATGAATGAAAATATTTAATAATAATGATTCTACCATTTCTATATTTTTCATTTCATCTCTCATTTTTACCATTAAAAATGGCTCAGAACCAAAAGAAAAAAAACAAAAACAAAAGCCAAATATCCGAAAAATGCTTAATAATCATCGAAGAATTGAATTGAAAGCGAAAGTGATTTTTGTGTGTGGTGAAATCTGGTTTTAGATTCAAATACACACAACATATTTAACATTAGCAGCACCCAGCAACAACACCACATTAAAACAAAGACACACATGGAGCTCGAATGGACCCATGTTTATGTGGTGAAACACACATTACAAATGTTGCTGCTGTTGCTGCTGCTGTCGTTGGTGGATTTGTATTCTTGAATTCTTCGCCATTCGCTCCTATCGCTCCATTCGTACCTCTCCACATCTCTCTCTGGCTCTCTCGATGCGTATCTTTTGAAGATATTCCGGTTCTCAAGAGTGGTAAAGTCAAAAAAAAAATTTGAAAAATCGAATGAAATAACACCCAATCAACCGAACACAGCGCAAAAGACGATCACATTGTGAATCAATCGAAATATTGATTTTCAATATTTTCGATTTCGATCAAATATCAATAATTTCACTTTCGGTTTCAATCAATCAAAAGCAGTTGAATTTAAACCATGATTTTTTTTTCATTCATAGAATTTTGAATTTGGTACAACCCTAGAAAAGTTTAAACTTGATTTAATTTTTTTTCTCAGCTTGTTGAGGCTTTTATACACTCAACATTGATAATAATGATAATAATAATCCATTTGAAACAATGATAATAATTTCATAGTTTATATTTCCATAACCAATATTCGTATTGAATTGATTTCAATGAAATAAGAATAATGATAATAATAGTAAAAATGATTTCATTTTACTTTTGGAAAAAAAAATAAAACTTTTTATTTTTTATTATTCTTTCACTCAATCCAATTCATTTCAACTGGATTCAATTCATTTTTTTCATTTTTTTCCCGTACCAAAGTCAATTTTCGTTGTAGAAAACATTTGTTGTTGTTCTCCGGCTTCTCCGGGGCCGGATGTTAGCTAACCAACAATGTTTTCTTAGTTAACATTGATGATGATGATGATGATGATTAACGCTGATATAAATTGAACTTTTAACACACAGAAATACATTACAATGCACAGACCTAACAATCAACCAATACACATGCCAACACAATGCAGAAAACATATTTGAGACCATTTTCTTCAGAACACATTGATGATGTTGTTGGTGTTTATTTGTGTGTATATTTGTAAAATGAAATTATAATGGTAAAATCGAAGAAAAAAATACAAAGAAAACTTGGCCCAAAAATTTCTTTTGTTGTTGTTGGCGGTGTTGTTGTTCTGATAATAATAATACACATTTGGTGTCTGAGTGAATTTGTGTGAAATAACTTGGCAAAGAATGCAAGGAAAATTCATTCTTTCTTCTTCTTCAAAGAAATTTCTATTATTATGATCATCACCAAGCAAACAAACCAACAAGCACGCAGAGTGATGAACGCACATCTTTTCATATCGATTTTTCATCGTTTTTTTTCCTTATTTGTTTGATGATAATGAAAAGGAATTGTCGTAAACGAAATTGTCGTAAAATTGTCCCAATAAAGAATAACGAAAAAGGTTTTTTTTCTGGGTTTGAATGGGGTGAATTTAGATGAATTGAATGGAATCGATTGGAATTTTAATTCCTAAAATTCTGAATGGAATCACCAATGGGGTAGCCCAATACTATCTGTCTGTCTGTCTGCAAACTTTGTCGAGCAAATAATCATCGTTTATCGAGCTCTATCGATATTTAATCAATGAGAAATTATATCAGAGTTTTTTCTCTGAACGAAACATGTTTTGTATGAAGTTATAACTTCGTGTTAAATATCATTGAAATTTTATTTTTTTTTCGATTCTCACTTCAAAAAGTTAATCTCCAGAGAACAATCTTTGATCATATAATGATAATAGCATCAACAATAAAGTAATAAGAATGAATAAGAATATCGTTGTTCAAAAATTGATCATCATCTTTCATGATCATCATCGATGATGATAATTTTTGCGGGGAAAAAAAATTCCGATAAACAATCGGTTGTTGTTGATAATAGAATCAATGTGTTATTCGGATCATATGTGTTTGAATGTCAAAAGTTTTTATTGATATTCATTGATAATATTTATGGAGAAAATGTTTGAATGTTCATTCAACAACAACAACAACAACAATCGATGATCGATTTATTGTTTTTCGTTTTTATTGCTTTGTTTATTTCATTTGAAATGAATTTATTTGATCTTAATTTTATTTCATTTTATTTCGGTTCAGTTTTTATTTCCATTCACATTCTAATAATACACAAATGAATTGCTTGTGTTTTTTTTTTTTGAGGAGAAAAATTCGTTTGTGAATTGTTCAATTCGTTTAAAGCACTGTTTCTGTGTCTGTGTGTTTGTTTGCCATGAATTTGTTTCATGAAATAAAGAATTTTCATTGAGAGAAATATGTTTAATTATATGAAGAAATGATAATAAACAACAACAATAATAATAATATTTGAACAATAAAAACAATTCAAGAATTCAATGAGAATAATAAAAGCAGACAGCAGCAACAACGATGAGATATGAAACGATTCATTTAAATAAATGAACATTTAAGAAAAGAAACAAAGACATATGCGAATGAATTGAAATAAAAATATGAATAGCTAATATGAAATGATATGAAAGTCGAAATGAATGTCAATTCGAAACTCATATTAATGAATTCAAAGATCTATGATACAAATATTGCTCCACATTTCCGAATTTCACTACGTGAAATAATCAATATCAATTTTCTTTGGTAGCTGTGATTTTTATTTTGATCGATTCTCGATATAACAAATGATTATCAATGATTATGTTTGATGCTACAGCAATCGTTGTTGTAGCCATTGATCATCATTTGCAAACGTTAAATATTCATATCGAAATGATGATCAATTATAACTGTGTGATTGCTTGTGTATGCTGGTAAATGTTTATTTCTTCATAATATTTTTGTTTTTCAAATGATTTTTATAACGAATATTTATTTTCATTTATTCTAAAAAATATACAATGTTTGATTGATTGACTAAGTAACAGAGTGAAATGAGATGCATGAATTGGATTGTATGACTGACTGAAACAACATGATGATTCTTTAATAATGATAATGTGACATAAGCACTCAAAGATGTGTCAAGAGGGGATTATTTTAGTTGCATCGAACAAATATGCTTTTTAATGTATTAAAAGCAGCTAAAAACATTATCGAAAATTATCAAACGAAATTCTGCATTTGCCAACAACGAATCTGAATGTTTTGCATCCGTAAATATCTTCAAATTGCAATAAAAATTTGTTAATACAATGCTATTTGGTGTACAAAGGGTCTCATGAATTTTTATTGATATCGTTTCATTACCCTTTCATTTTGAATATTTGAATTCCATCTTTTCATTTTTTCATGTGCATTTTCGCACATTTATTCCCCATATATTTCCTAAATATTTGCCATTATTTCACTTCCATCATTCGTCCATTATTATCATTCCTTCATTATTATTTATTCTTATTTGACATATTTCACAACGAAAGTGACAATTTGTGAAATTTGTCTTTGAAATTTGTTTTCATTTGTCTGTAAAATTTATTTCCAAAGTAATAATGAGAAAATTGTGGAACAAAAAAATAACGAATGAATGAAACAAACAAATGATATAAATATTCAACACTTTTATTCCTATATTTGTCAATAAAATGTTTAAAATGTCATTTGAATTTATATTTTTGAATTTGATTTCATATTTACAATTTTTTCAGAATAAATAGAGAGCAAATAATCATAATTATAAATTGCTGAAGCAATTTTCATTTTATCGAATCGCCATGCTGTTACATGGCTGCTTTATTTGTCAAATGTATGAAATGACTGCAAACTTAATGAGAATTGAATCATCAAAAATATGAATTTGATGAATGAATGAATGTACGAAAATAATTCAAAAAAAAAAAAAAAAAAAAACAATGAATTGAAATGAACAAACAATCGAATGAAATGAAAGTACATATCAAAACAAAACAAAAACAATCAAATATTTCAAAATATTTCATTTCGTTCCAGTTTTTAATTTCAATTTCATAAATTGTCACCAATTAATGATAATGATTTCAACAGAAATTGGAATTGAAATTAAAATTTTTTTTTTGCAATTAAAAATTTGACAATTTCCATGATTTATATTTGTTGATTGTTTTGATCCTGTGAATTGTTTACTTGGAATTTGTCAATTTTCTTGAAAAATTTCAAAAAATTCACACACAATTCATCCGTTGGTGCAAACAAATCATTAAAAATAATCCTTTAATAGTCCAAAAAAATGAATTCATTTGTCCATTTGTTTATGTTTTGAATTAAAATAAAAATTTTCAAAAATTTAACAAATGATTGTCAACGGTGATTACAATCCATTTCAAAAGTGTCTCATGTCATCAACTGAAATCATCATTAATGACCATGATTTTTCATTTATTCATTTTTTGATAATTTCTTTGATGATTTCGATGATGAAAAGGGTGAAAAATCCTGAACAAATCACTTGTTTCTTCTCACCCCTTCACTCTCTAATCATCTTGAAACTATGAATCGTCATCATTAGCCAATGTCACATTGAATCGAAACGAAAACAAATTCATTTTGTTTGATTATCATTCTGTTGTTAATTTAGTTTATTTATTTATTTATTTTTTTTTTTGAAAAAAATGAAAGAAATGAAATGACATATATCAAATAAATATCCATCTATATGTGTCCATTATTATTATACAATGAACAATAATAATAATGAAATTCAATACAAAACAATACAAATTTTCGTTTTTGGTTTTTTTTTTTTTTTTGCTAAAATAAAAATGTTGAAAAAACAAATTCAAATAAATAATAAACGAATAACCAAAATGAAATTGAATGAAATACAAACAAATAAATAAATGAAAACGAGGAATTGTATTTCCATTTGTGCCTTTTGAAAACTTTGTATGGTCGGTTGTCGCTCGGTTGGTTGATAAGGCTGGTAAGGTTGTTTATTTGTTTTTGTAAATCGAAAAGCAAGTTGAAAAGCAATCCGGCAAATTGAAATTGGACCAACTTTTGAACAATGAAAACAACAAAACGATTTATGTAATTGTTCTATGAGGCTCTCCTATTACCAGTTTTTTTTTTGGGTGCAATTTCAAGTTTCATTTTCATTTTTTTTTCGGTAGTTTTATGATTATCGCATATATTCAATTTCCAAGCTATTTAATGTGTTTGTGACATACAAAAACACATTAAATGTTTATTATTATTATTATTCTCATTTAGATCTCGTTTATTTCGTTTAAAATTATGATTCCGTATAATTTTTCAATTCTACTCATTCCAAAATACATTTGGTGTAAATTACGGCCAAAAATTATTCATCAAACACACAAACAAAGTTGTTTTCAAAACCTTGAATATTTGATTCTTGAATTCAGTTTTTCTCATCAAATTTTCAAATTCTTAGACATTTAGTCTTAATTCCTTTCAAGACTTTCATTATGTCATTCGTCATCAGTATCAAATAGAGAAAGAAATATATTCCATGGTTCTGAATTTTCATTTTTCAACCAATGAAAAATTTCATTCATTTTCCATTCCTATATTTCTTTGTATGTATTCTTCATAGATTTACATGGCTCCATATTTCATTCACATTCACATTCATTTATATTATTCAATTCTACTCATTAATCATCGACAAATGATTAAATATAAAATGAAAGATATATAGTTTAATATACGATAATAATAATAATAAAATGAAATAAAAGCAGTCAACGAGAAAAAAAATATATAAAATAAAATATAAAGTTTAATAATATACTCTTTGAATTATTATTTATGAATGAAATAATATATTTTGAAAACAATAATCCTTTTTCACTCGGCAGGCGCCCGTCAGGCGCCGTGATTATTCATAGTTTTGTTCATTGTCTTATGGAATAACACTAAATGCTGTCGAATGCAACGAGCTAATTCAAAGGCTTGAAATATGAAAAAAAAACGGTAAAGTTTTCATCCGTATCAGTTGTTGCTGTTGCTGATGGTGGTGTATTATTATCACCATCATTATTATTATTATTATTATTATTCGTTCTCAGACATTTCTAAACATCGAAATGAAATATGAAATGAAAAATAAACAATTTTGAAATGGCGTAAAATGTATATTCTTTCCAATGCGAATTCGTTTCATTTCGATTCGGTTCGTTGATAAATCAAATTTATTTTATTCCATTTTATATTTCATTCCATTTTCTCTCCCAAGAATGATTAACGTTTATTTGAATTATTATTGTTTGTTAGTTGGTCCGACAATCGCCAAGTTGTATTGTCTTCAATTTATCGTTCATTTATCGTTTTTAGTTATTTTTTAAATGTTTATCGCTGATGGTGGTCTTGGTAGTGTTGTTATTATTTTTATTGGCCACCGACGATTGCGGCGAATGTTCCTACGAATGTTTCTGCGATGAATTCAACGATAAATTTTGGGATTCCATGCTACGTCGTTTATTTCCCATTTTTGATTGGGTAAAATTTTAAATTCAAAAATTAATAATTTTACATAAATGAAAAATGTTCATTTTTTGAAATTTTGAATTCAATGACTACTGATCGATAAAATTCGGTTGAAATTCATATGAAATTTGACATTTAAATGCAATTCAGAAAAATGCAATTTTTGAAGCCAATTCATTCACTTATTTCTCTTATTTTTTATCAAGATGTGATTGAAACAAGTACAAAAATTTTTTTATGGTTTCATTAAAAATATTTATAATACAATAAAAAGTTTTTATTTTGAAAAAAAAAAATTTCAGTGCAAAAATAAATTCAATTGAATTGAAATTCAAAATTCAACCAACAAATGAAGGGCAAATTTCGACAAAAATAGAAAAAAATTCAAAACTTTTCCAATTTTTTTCTGGTAATTTTGGAATTTTCTACAATTTCTCCAATTCAATTGTTCCATAAATTTCTTCAATTTGGCTTCCTATAACTCGATGTCCTCATTAATTTGAAATGATGTGAAACAATAATGGTAATAATTGTGGTGCTCTTGACGCACCTTCCGAGCCAAAGGGTTTATACCTTGATACTCTGGTTTTTGGCCGTAGATTTTTCGACTTTTCTCATGAATTCAATTTAATCTTCTCGGGAATCCTTGATTGCTGTTGGTGTTGCTGCTATTTTTCATGGTTGCTGGATTACAATTTGTAAATCAATCATTGAAAAATAAGATAAATACATATTAGAATAATTGAAAAATCAAATATTCCGTGCAAATTTCAAAGAGATTGAAAAAAAAACAATTCAAAAAATTAATGGTTGTTCTTCATATTCATTCATTCATTCATATGCTTGATTTTTCGAATAATTGATATGATAAATAATTGATTTTGATCGTAATCGGTGCTGGTTTTTGTGTGGGTATGAGTATTTCAGTGTATCAAATATCAAATCATATGGCAAATTTAAATGATTGAAAATAACCAGCGAAAAATATTGCCACCAATGCAACCAGCAAAAAACCATTAATCATATTTCTTCGTAAAATTCCAAGGTATAAAATTTTGATTCAATCCAATCCGATGAATAATTGAATGAAAATGTAATAAAAATAATGGGCAAAAATAATGAAGAAATTTGAGAAAAACAATTTATCGTTGGCCATATGAAGGTATGAAGATTTATTGAATCGTTTCTGCGGAATCATGGGAAAAATAATCGCAAAATGATTTGATTTTGATGAATTAACATTTAAATGGTTCAGGATTACTGTGTGTTGTTTGTTTGTCTGTTTGTCCATATTCATTCATCGTAATCATTACCATATTTTGCCGATAAGGCAAAACAATTATCATATTAAAAATAGATCATAATTATCTGATGATAAAACATTATTATCTGTTTATAAAGAGAAATTCATGATAATAATTAATGAATTGCGTGTTTCGAGTGGCAAATTTTCCCATTTTTGCACTGAAATTCGCTCATAAAATGAAATGCCGTTTCTACATGGTTCTGTTTGTGATTTCCAAACAAGAAATAATGATAATTTCAATGATTTATTCCCTAATCTTTGAATCTTTGGGAAATGATGAATTGATTTAATTGTTGTGTGCACGGTGGATGTGTAATCGTGTATGAGTTTGTTTGTGTAGGCTTTGTGCATTTGAAAATTTGAAAAAAAAAATATTTCTTCATCAAATCAATAATATAATCCGCCCATTCGATGTTTATTTCTTAGATTGTATTGATCATGAAAAATTTCATTTGTTTGTTTTTTGATGTTTTTGATGCTTCATAATTTTCGCTTGTTAATATGTAATGTCCATTGATTTTTTTCTATTTTTTGTTATTTTCAAATTTGAAAATTTTTAAATGTCAAAGAATGAAACGAAAATGAATTGCTTCATTTTCGACATGAAATAAATTCTGGAAAAAATTACCAAATAAACTAGAGCAAATAGTTTCCGCCTTATTTGCTGGTGATTTGCTGCTGACCTTAAAATTAATGAAAAAACAAAAACAATTCTACCAAATTGCTGAAAACAACATTGACTGAATGAAATTAATTTCATCGAAAAATAATTTGTTTCAAAATTATTAGTTTTGAATCCGAAAAAATAATGAGTGAAAAATTTTCGTTTCGTTTCATTAATTTATCATCATTTTCATTTTCAATATTATTAATATTATTCCAACGATTCCAACCATTTTTTCGACCATTCATTCTTTGTTAATTATTCATTTTTCTATGCTTTCTTTTTTGTTTCATTTGTCATAAACATACACATTCATTCATTTATAACTCATGCAGCCACATAGTAAATTATTAACCGATTTAGACAATGCCGATATTGATATTGTTGCATCACAAAGTATTGCCGATGAATTAAAACCAGAAATGTATTTGCAAGACTTGAAAGTAAGTATTCCATTCCATTCATTTCTTTTAAAAAAAATCAAAATGATTAATTAATCGATTTCAATTAATTAATATTTCATTTAATTTTCAAATTTTTCAAATTTATTAATCCTGAATTCAATTATTCAAATGTTTCAAACTTTGCATCCGAATTGTCAAGGCCAAAGATGTACGAATAATTGTTGGAAATTTTGGTGAAGAATATGGAAGAAAAATATTTTGTCAAGTAAGTTTTTTGGTTATTTATTAATTCTTATTCTCTTTGATTTATTAAAAAATAGACAAATATTAGATTTGAATTAGTCAGAAAATGATGAAATCAAATGAAATCAATCAATAAAGTAATGAGAAAAAAATGAATAAATTGATGAATATATGAATTTATGAATGAATGAATTGAACCAAAAATGTTTGGTATCTGACATTTTATTAGTATTTCATCATCATTTTCTTTGCTTTTTTTTTATTCTTATTATTCGCATCATAATAATGATGTTATTATTATGCACATTTTCCTCATATATGTAATACTTAATAATCAATTTTATTTATTATTTGAAATTTTAAAAATTATTTACAGCTTAAAATCAAGAAAAATATGTTAATTGACATTTTTAGAAGAACGTGTTTTTATACTTGTTTTTGTTTACATTTAAATTTTTAAACTATTACTATTTTAGACTTTTAGTCATCACATCTCCCGGCGTCTAATTGAAAGTCATTGGGAGAGTGGTATAGTCGAAGTTTATTTGCGTGAATAATTTCTGTTGAATGTTTATCGGGTCTTTGCGAACGATCTATTTCATAATTAACGTCAGACAGCTTCCGTGAGATTGTGTACGGACCTTCAAGCACAGGCGTCAATTTCCCGTTATTAGGGTGCCAGGCAATCTCCACCAAAACTTTGTCACCAACTTGAAAACATGGTCGTTGAAATCTTTGGTCATAATAATTTTTGTTTCGACTGTGACTTTCGTTAGATCTTTGAAAAGCAATTTTTCTAGCATCATCGATAGTTAAATTCGGATCAATTCTAAATTGTTCATAAGGCAAAATGCCATACAATAAGAAGGCTGGTGAAAATCCAGTACTTTTATGTGGAGTATTATTGTACTCCTGAATCACTTGTTCAGCTATTTTAGTCCAATTTTTATGTGTCGTCTTTGGGTCATTGATTTTACATCGGATTCGCTTCATGATCTCTTGATTGGTTCTCTCGTTCAGACCATTACATTGTGGATTAGCAGTTGATGTTGATAATCGCTTGATTCCATGTTTTTCCAGAAATTTTCGATATTGCGATGAACGAAAGGCTGTACCTTTATCGGTTAATATTTTCTTAATTGGTCCAATTTTCAACATTTGTTGAACGACTCCTATGTAAGCTTCTTTTGAGGTCGATGTATGAGGGAATCCCCAAACATACCTGGTACAATTATCAACGACGAGGTGGATCATATTTTTCTTTGAACCGTATTTACCTAAACCCAAAACAGTATCAATCGATATTAAATCGAATGGTAATTCAGCAGGTGGAAGCTGCTCCAACACGGCAAATTTTTTCACTTTTGTCTTTTTGTTCTTTTGACAAATTTCACAGTGTTTGACAAAATTGCTGATATCAATAATAATGTTTTTCCAATAATAAGTTGGTGAAATTAAATGAATCATCTTTTTGACACCTGGATGGCCAAATTTGTTATGGGCTTCGGATAAGATTTTCTTTCTTAATGCCTCGGGAACTACTATTTTTGTCATACCTTTACCCCGCCTGATCCGAAGTCCATCTTCTAATTGAAATTTGTGTTTATCAATCATTTTTTCTTGTTCAATAGTCATTTCTTCTTTGCTGATTAAATTTACTTGTGGAGCTCGAGACAGAGCGTCAGCTTCATAATTACCCGAGCCATTTTTATACTTGATTTCTATGTCGTAGGTTGAGATCAATAGCGACCATCTGAACAAACGACCAGTCAATTTTTTGTAACTTTTTAACCACTGCAATGCAGCGTGATCGGTGTAAATGATTGTGTGCTGACCATAAATGTAACAGTGCCATTTCTTCAACGATTCAATGATGGCCAAGCACTCTAATTCAGTGATCGCGTAATTTTCTTCGTGCTTTAGCAATTTCCTTGATAAATAAGAAATCGGTAATTCATCACCATTTGATTGTTGTTGCTTCAGAACAGCGCCGATTCCTTGTTGACTGGCGTCGCAATAAATAATGCAAGGCTTATTTGGATCGAAAATTGTTAAGATTGGTTTTGATGCAAGTATTTCTTTCAGTTTTTCAAACGATTTATCGCATTCTTCTGACCAAATCCATTCTGTATCTTTCTTAAGTAATTCGGTCAATGGACGACGAACCATTGCATGATTAGGGATATGTTTATGATAAACATTCTCCATTCCTAAAAATCGTTGAAGTTGTTTGACATCTTGTGGTTTCGGAAAATTCATTAATGCTTTGATATTATCATTATTTGGCTGGATTGAATTGAATGAAATGGTATGACCAAGGAAATCAATTTTTTCATTGGCAAATTCACATTTACTCGGCTTAAATTTTGCATTTTCTGTCGAGAAAGCAGTTAAAACTTTGTCTAAATCATTTAAATGTTGATCAAATGTTTCGGAGAAAATTATGAGATCGTCAAAATAATTCTCAACGTTGACTAGTTGATGTTTATTGATGATTTGTCGAAGAACACGTTGAAAGGTGGCAGGGGCGTTTTTCAGCCCGAACGGCATAACCGTCCATTCATAATGACCAGCGTGTGTTGAAAATGCTGTTTTGAAAATATCATCTGATGCCATTTGTATATGCCAATAGCCAGAACTGATATCGAGTTTTGTGAAATATTTTTTACCGTACATTTTATCAAGGATATCATCTATTCGTGGAATCGGTTGTGGATCATTCACGGTTATTCGGTTCAATTTCCGATAATCTATGCAAAGACGGGTTTTACCCTCGCCTTTTTTCTCAGCAAGTGTTACAGGAAACGAATATGGTGACTGTGATGGTCTGATGAAACCATTTTCAAGAAGCTGTTTTACTGATTGATCGATTATTTCTTTTTCTTTGGCTGAGACTCGATATGGATGAATGAAAATTGGAATATCATTAGTGAGATTAATATGATGATATTCCATATTGATACGACCAATATCTTGTTTTGATTGTGAAAAACAATTTACATGTTTGTTAATCAAATCAGATATTTGAGAAAGTTGATGTTGATCTAGTTGACTATTAATCATGAATTGGATGTTTGCTGATTGATTTTGTTGATTACTAATTTTTGTCGATTGTTGTATTGATTGTTGTTGATGATTATGCCGATTATTATTTTCAACTATTGATTGTTGTACTTTTTTCGTCGATTTGTTGTTATAAAATCTGTTTGATCTTAATTCTATTGGTATGCCATTTTGTGTCAATTTATTATTATTGAGGTCCAATTTGAGGCTGTACAGCTGACTAGCATCAAGTCCCAATAATAAGTCGGTATTAAGATTTCTAATGACATGAGCTTTGATCAAACGTTGAATATTGCCAATTTGAAGATGAATGCGGACGCAGCCTAGTGAAGTTGTCGTATTGTCTAATTGTCGGATATTAATTGCAAAATTTTCGTCTAATTTTAATTTTAATTTATGTAAAAGGTTTCTTGAGACACAAGTAATATTGGCTCCTGTGTCTAAGAAAGCTTTGACAACATGATTATTTACAATACAGTTGAAAAATATTAATTCACTAGGCTGCTGTTGGCGTTTCCCGACTCGTTGATATCAGCAGCTGATTGTTGGATTAATTGAATTTGGTTGATGGATGCTTGTTCATTTCTACAGATCACAACGGAATGAGGTTGTTGACAAATACGACATTTATAATTTGATTTACATTGATTCAAGGAATGATTTGGACGAAGACAACGAAAACATAATTTTTTCTTTCTGACGATTTGTTCTTTTTCAGTATTCGTTAAATTAGCATCACAAAAAATAGTACGATGGCCACCATTGCAGATCAGACAAACATTACTAGTCGAAGCTCGGTTAATATAAGTCACATTTGATACTGATCGATCAAAATCTAATTCTCTCAAACCGTTGACATCGTTTTCCATAATTTTTAGCATTGCTTCGCAGGAATCAGTGGTCGAGAACAGTCGTTGAGGCTCACCAAACCAACATTTGGCCATCTCACGTTTCATATAATAATTAATAAATTCATCATCCATCTTAGTTTGGTCGGCAAAATGAAAAATTTTTCGCATTTTCATGAATGTTGAATGAACTTGTTGAAAATCATTTTTGTTTACTTTTGATATTTGATTCAACATTCTCCGTATTTCAGATTTAACACGAACTGAACTATCATATTCGGTTTTCAATATTTCCATGGCTTTGCTGAATCCTTCATCTGTACCTTCGATACATTCGATCATTTCATAAGGATGACCATTCAAGAATGATTTTAATCTCGATAATTTTTCGTGGCCAGACATATTTGGGTAACGAGCTATCAATTCTTCAAATTCGTTTATAAAGAAACGAAATTTCATTATGTCACCATCAAAGCTGGGCAATTCGCGTTTTTTAAAATCAGTTACGCCAACAAAATTCGTCATTGCTTCGTTGTGGAAATAATCAATTAAAATCTTACAGGTTCGACCATATTCTTTGATCTCATTTTCGTTGTAACCAGTATCTTCTAATTTATTGTCAATGGCAAATAAACGTCGAACCTTCTGTATAACTTTTTCTTTCATTTCTGGACTTTTACTAAGCAAATTGGTGTTGCAGATGTTCAGATGTCTAGTCAGCCATCGTCGTAATGTCGTACGTTCATTTAATAGGTCTTGATGTGGTTGTTCTTCTGTTGATGTGGATGACATTGTGGTAGATCCTGTTGGCTCTTGTAATACTTAATAATCAATTTTATTTATTATTTGAAATTTTAAAAATTATTTACAGCTTAAAATCAAGAAAAATATGTTAATTGACATTTTTAGAAGAACGTGTTTTTATACTTGTTTTTGTTTACATTTAAATTTTTAAACTATTACTATTTTAGACTTTTAGTCATCACATATATTTTCACAATGTTATTCAAAACTAGAATTTCCATGTAATTTCCAGTGAAATTATTATTTTTTTTCGTTGGATTTTCATTTATATTTCCATTTTTATATTTTTTTTTTTGGAAATTCATAATAATAATACGAATAAGACGAATAATAAATATTATAATATACAAATTCATTCATTCATTCATTCAATGAAATAATTCTGAGAAATAGAAAAAAAAGATGAAAATATTAATAATAATGATTATCATAATAATAATAATAATAATGATAATTCTTCATATCATATCATTATCATTTCGTATATATTTGAGTGTGTATTTGTATTTATCATTTTTTCTTTGTTATGGATCATGTATTTCTTAGGAGTAAAATGTTTGCATCTACATATATTTCAATATTATTATTATTAATACAGTCAAAGATAGTCGATTCGGTTGTCCAATAAGTAGGCTCCTGCCGAAATCAATGGGAACTCCTGCTGAAAATCGGTAGAAACTTTGTTGGACAACCAAAAGTGAATTATGATGAAATATTCCTGTATTTCGGTTAGCGAAACAAGACTGGTGGATGTAGAAATTTCAGTGGTAATTTTGTATTAAATTTTGCATTGAAAATTGTACATTATATTATCAGTGTAATGTACAAGATATAATATTATGCTACACGGTGATAATAGAATTGGAATCTTATCTCTATTATTCAATCATTTTCAATGTATTTTGTGTTGAATTCATTGAGTTATTATTATCATTATGATTATTATCATTATTTTCGCTGTAATTCATATCGAAATAAATTGAAATCGCGGGCGACAAACCAAAATGATTACATCTTTTTTGGACCATGTAAGAGACATTGTAAATGAATATTTTAGATATTTTCTTTAATTCATAACCAGAGAATGAGAATTGATAACATCACAGATCGTGATAATAAGTATTGTTACAAATTTTGCCCACAATTTCTTCGAGTGAAAATCATTGAAAATGTTTTTGAGAAAAATTTACTTTGTACAAATGTACAAATAGAGCGTCATAATAATAAAGGTCATAATTTTTAGATGATTTAAAATTAATGTTTCAGTGTTCACCATTCATTTATAATGATGATTATTATCTCTTTTCTTCTGGAACCATTGTGTGAGGACATTGGATTCCTTGTATTTTTGTTCTTGTTTTTGTTTGTTCAATGTCTACCAAAAATAGACATGGACATTTTTCATTCATTTTTTCCCCATGTAATTTTCTGTGAAGTATTTTCAGATAAAACCATTAAAGAATTGATGAAAATAATAATTTTTAATGGAATTTTTCAATGCTTCAATGATAATGATTCAATGATATCGTTTAGGGTTTTTTCATTCCTAAAAACCATTATTCGATGATAATAATGTCAATAATATTAAATGGATTTCATCTATTTTTCTATTTTTAAAAAATTGTTTTTAATAAATTTTTAAAATTATTTTCATTTTTCATTATTTGACCACTTTTGATCAATTTTTACAATTTTTGATTCATTCATTCATCAATTATTTGAATTAATTTTTGATTTTCTTCTTATTTCTATTTTTAAAATATTAAGGCATACAAAGAAGGTATTTATGGACGCCGCTATCAATGGATTATTACCGGTATTTACAATGAAAATTGGTGGAAATTAGACGACAATGAAATGATGACGTTAGGCTGTACTGAAGAACAATTGCTATTAGCAATCGATGGTTATATATCCACCGATATATTACCATTGAGCAAGAATACACAAACATATTATGGTTTTGTAAGCATTATGTTTTTCGTTTTTTTTCGGACTATTTTTTTGATTGAACCCACGACAAAAAATGACAAAATTTTATCTTAAAATTTTTTTCAAAAATTTCAATTTACAGGAAACATCATTATATAAAAGTGAATATGATCGTTTACGTTTACGTGAATATAGCCGTTTTCATGGCTATGCATATGATGGTATATGGACAATAGCATTAGCAATACAAAATGTTGATAAAAAATTACGACAAATGAATTCACCATTAACCATTGAAGATTTTCATTATCGTGATCCATTTTGGGCACAATTATTTCGTGAAGCATTAAATGAAACGGATTTTATTGGTGTTACGGTAAATATTTATTGATATTTTTTTTTTTTTTTTTGAATAATTGTTTTTTATTTCAATTCATATTCAATGAAATTATCGACAATTCAATTCTTAAATTTAATTTATCATTAATTTTGAATATTTTTCTGACATTTATTCACACATGTGTTATTTTTACCATAATCCACTAACCATTATCATCATGAAATTTGAGATTATTATTATAATAATGATTATTTCAAGGTTTTGTTTATTTTTCGAGAAAAAAAAATTCTAAAACAAACCAGAAATTAAACAAAAACATGGAATAAATTCATCCATTTTGATCAGTTTTTCAGTGGAATGAAATCATTAATTCCCACTGCAGAATATAATGCATAAAATTTATTGTTCTAGTCTTGAATATAAAGCTTAATAGATTAAATAATTATAATTCATAGAAAATCAATGAAAAATTGATAATATTTACTCATATTTTTAAAAAAAATTGAATTATAATTAATCATATGAATAATGATTACAATAATAGATATTATCAATATTTGAATTTTTCAATTTTTCTCATTCATTTAATGAATTGAATAATAATTATTTACTTGTTTAAACAAACATGTATGAATTAATTGATTAATTTTTCTAGAATGAATAATGCTTTATAATAATTATAATTTGATTGAATACAAAATTCTCGATAATGAACTCCGCTTCTCCATCCGCTACAGAGAACCTTATTTATTCTTAAAATTTTTCTCCACTTCTTATAAATTCCATGGAAAACCAAATTGCAGAGAATAATTTGTTTCTGAAAATTCTTTAAGAAAATCTCCCACTATTTTTTGATTCCATAATGAATTTCATTGAAACACATGTAAATCACACGATCATCATCATCGATTCATAATTAATTAAAAGTGGAAAGATGCTCAAGAATTATTGAGAAGAATCTTCGAGAATAGATAGTAAAAAGCACTAGAAACACTTGGATTTATTTTTGACAGCAAAAAATAAGAAAATTCCAAGAATTTTTATATTCTTGAAGAATATTCATTCGCTCAGAATGTGTTTGAAAGCATTGAAACAACACTGCCATAATAACACATTTACTTTATGATTTTCATCATTTCATTCCATTTATTCAGCCAATTTTTCTATCCATTTTTCTCGATAATCAATCAATAATTTCGTGCTCTTGTTCACTTCGCTCTATCATCGTATTACATTTTGATTCTCAGTGCAGTAAAGATGAGCAGTGCCAAAAATCGAAAAAGCAAAATTCATTTGTTCACCGAATCAATGAAAGTGTATGGAGAAAATGAAATGCACAGGAAATCAATCAATTTACTCTGAATTACTACAAGAAAAAAATACATAGAAAATCATTATTAGAAAATCAAACTAAAATTTTCAATCAAAAATAATTTTCTACTTTCAATCTTATTCTTTGTTATTATTATTTTCACTTTTTCCTTTCTCTTTTTACTCCTTGTTTTCTCCTCCAATATCTTTCGGTATCGAACATTTTACCACCTTTGTTCATCAACACGACTAAAAATCAATCATCGGATGTTTGTGTTCTTGTTATACATTCAATGCTCGAACAACAATATCTACGACGAACGATGAACATCGACGACAAACGACAAATGTGTTATATTACGACAATCGAAAACGAAATGAAACGAATTGAAAAATATGAAAATCAAATCAATCATCAATGGATTGAATTGTATTGAATCGAATTGAATTGATTCATTATAAATGAATTGAATCCGAAATCGGAATTGAATCGGAATCAAAATACAAAATGAAATTGAATCGATTTTGAATTGAAATTTGAAATTTTCAACATCAAAATAATAAATAATAAATGAACATGTATCAATCAATCAATGAAATGTATGAATGAATGAATGAACATCATAATCATAATCACAAAAGGATCATGTTAGTTTTGATAAAAATGAACGTCGTGGAATCGTTTTACTTCAACAATTTCAATGTAAGTCTTTGTGTTTAGTTTATTTGTTATCGTTTCTTTTTTTCATGTTGAAAAATAATCGTCAAGAAAAATTGAATAACAAAAGTTACCTGAATTTGAATAGAAATCATACCTCTAGCGTGTATAAGGTACCTGCTGCAAGGTAACTGATACCTGTAAAAATAATAACTGATCAGATATCATTCAAAGAATATATCGCTGATAAATGAAATTAAAAATAATTAAAAAGCGTAACAAAGCGAAAACAATTTCCGATTCTTTTATGAATTTTTCCCGAATTCAGTACCAGAATCAATTAATCATAAAGAAAATTGTTATTCTTCAGTTGAAATCAGTAGGAGAAAATGTCAAAGGATTTTTTTCCCTTCTCAAAATTTTTCATTGATTCATCGTCTTAGTCATATACCTTGAAATTAATATTTAATGATTATTATTACTAATGAATTGAATAAAAATGAATAAAGATGATGATGATGCATCTTCTTGTACATATTGTTCAAATTATATTTCCGAATTTTTCTTTCGTAAATTATTCGCGG
Organism: Psoroptes ovis; assembly: GCA_002943765.1. Taxonomy (NCBI): domain Eukaryota; kingdom Metazoa; phylum Arthropoda; class Arachnida; order Sarcoptiformes; family Psoroptidae; genus Psoroptes; species Psoroptes ovis. Next base: position 3,136,637 of record PQWQ01000003.1, on the reverse strand, counting down.
TTTCCACGCGATTCGGAAGTCAAATAATGATAATAATCATTATTTTAGAATAAATTAATTCAATTTTTTCATTTCATTTTTTCTATGATTGATCAATGAAATATTCAATTATACAGATCAAATTTTTCCTTCATTTTTTTCCTTCATTTTTTTGCATATGTCAGCGTGTATCGGTATTATCATTGTGCTGTGTTGTATTGTATTTGTTAATCATTGATACGGTATTATAATGGTATTATTATTATTATTATTATTAAAATATTGCACAATTTTGCAGAATTTTGCAATATTTTCATTATATTCAAACATTCATTATCATTACATTGAATTGTTCTTCGATCGACATTTTCCGTTTCATTATTATTCATGTTTAGCATCGTAGCGATTCGCATTTCGGTTCTTTTGTTGCAAATTTTTGTCCATTCTTGAACATCAGCAACAACAGCAGCACCGACAATGATCTCACAGAGAAATTGAAATTGAATTATTGAAATTAAATATAATTATTATCATCATCATTATTTCACATACAATCAAATGAATCTTGAATTTTTTCTTTGATTTTAATTTAGATTTTCTTATTATTTTTCATCTCATTTCTCCTATTTTTGTTTTGGTGAATGTGATTTGAATGTGAATCGAAATGAAACGAAAATCAATAATAATAATAATCATAATGATTATAATAATAGCAATATTGATGATGAATGCATAATCAAATTGAATTGAATAATGATACATTGATTTTGTGTATCATTATATTTCTGTATTTGCTAATTTGAAATGATGAAACAAAATGAATAAAAAAAATTCTTCGTTGAACAGGAACATTATTGAATCGAAACAGGATCATTATACATGATGAAACAATAATGATAATTGAATATTATATCAATGAATAATCATATACTTGACTATAAAATAATATATTTTGCATCTTGATTGCATTTTTTCGTACGATATTTCAATATCTGGAAAATTATTATTCCATGAAATGATTTGTTCTTTGATCTTTTTTTGTGTTATGGTCAAATAGACAATGATAATAATTATTTTTCACTGTAATAAATCAATGTATTTTTAGTTTGATTTGTTTTTTTCAAATAAAATCTTGAAGATATTTCGCTAGAAAGTCATTTCAAAAATTCTTGGAATTCTAAAATTTTCGATTTCGCTTGTCTCAAACTAATAATCAATCAATCAATCGATTCGATTGATTCCAATTTTTAAAAGCAAAATCAGCAAAAAAATAATAAAAAACTGTATCATTATTTTTTTTTCGTTAATTCATAATTATTTTTGCCCCAACGGAACCCTGACGGCCCCACTTCAGACCGAATTCGGATCCAGTTACGAGCCAAGCTCAGATCCGGTCCTAGTCAAACAATGATTGGTTGGACAATAGTCACATTGAAAGTGATTTAAAATGATTGACAATAGGGAAAATAACATTTTTATGGTAAAAATCAGCACGAAATTCCTTTCCAGAATCATTGTCTTTCAAAAAATTCAATTTTCTATCAATTCAAAGTCTGAAATTTAATGAATTTTCATAATTCACTAAAAATCAACATCAAAAATCTTAATGTTTTTAGACAAATAAAATAAATAAAAAAAAACTCCAAAAACAGGATAAACGAATAATTATAATTTCATCAAATGAATGTTTTTTTTCCGTGCATCCATTAAAATAATCACACATCACATCACATAATCATCATTATCATAATCATTATTATTATTATTATAAAATTATAATGAATTAAGACATAGAGATCATCATCAAGATATCATTAGAAATTCATTAAAAAGCTGTATAATTTCAATGCAAAATTAAGAAATTAGTAGAAAAATTAGAAAATCATTTTCCATCAATAATTTACGAGTAGTAGCAACAACTGCAACAACAGCATAAGATAATGTAAAAATGATTTTGCTTTGCTTTTGTTGTTTATTTAGTTGTTTTTGAAAATCATTTTGTTTCACATTTCCAAGCCATTCATTCGTACAATAAACATATAAATAAATAATTATCATTCTTCTTGTATAAATCTTGGTTGTCCTAAAAGTTTTTGCCAATTTTCACTAGAAGTACTCAATGATTTCTACGCAAAAATTTTTCGGACAACCTATTATATTTCTTTGAAATTGAATCTTTGGGCACCATGATATGATATATTCTCCATTATCAATGGTGAATGATTGCTAAAGAGGGTGGAAGGTGGAGAAATAATACTTGCTTTTTTGGTCTGGTAAAAATAATGAAAAATTTGTGTAAAAGTAAACAAGTTTTCGAATCGAAGAAAGCCAAAGTGATTCTTGATTGAAGGAATCCAATTGCAATTTTTGATTTTGGGAAAAAAATTTCCTCTTTGAAAAACTTTTCAAGAACACGAATCAAATGAAAAAAGGTTGAAAACATTTCAATAAAATGAAATAGAAAAATTCAATTTTGTTCAAAAAGAAAATGAGAATTTTTCCTTTTTCTTTTTTTGATCGAAAGAATTCAATGACTCAAATTCAATGATTGCCATTGAAATTTTTCAAGATTCTTGAGGAATCTGTTTAAAAATCGAATTTAAAATTGATTTCAAAAGCAAAGCTTCAAAATCAAACCTATTTGATTGACAACAACAAAAGCATCATCAATTTGTTGGTGAGCAAACAAGCACAATGAGAACATTTGTCAAAACTTTTACACTTTTTTTTTCGTTGTTTGGTTGTTTGAAACCTTTATTGTATTCAAAAGAAATCTTTCAATTGAAGAGAAATAGAAAATCAATTGTCAAACAATTGTCATGTTTAAGATGGTTGAAATAAGACGAATGAAATTGCACTATTATCATTGTTCATTCAACATTCAGTACCAATTCAATTCATTTGAATTCAACGAATTGAATTGATTCAATTCAATTGATGTGAATATTTCATGTTCACAAATTATAATGATTTTTAATAATAATAATAATAACATTGTTCAATGAAACATTTTTCGTATAATAATTTGGCTAAATAAAAAAAATAAGAAATAAATAAACAAGAACGAACCGACCAACAAGCGAAATATTGAAGAAAATTTTCTTAATATTTTCTTCGAAGAAAATATTATCATCATCATTTTAATGATATTTGACATTCTTTGGTCTTTATGTCTATGTCTAAGTGTGTGAATTATTATTTGTGTCTGTTGTTTGTTGATTTATTATTTGTATTTATTTGTATTTTGGTACAATTGGTACATTTGCCGGAATTATTATTATTATTTTCATGAAAAGATGATTCAATTGTAATAATAATAATGATTATAATAGATTGTAAGCCACCATTGTAATGATGCTGATTGTATTTTTATCCATTATTATTATTGTGTGGCTCGTTGTTTGTAATATCTTGTATTGAATAAAAATAATGACGGTTGAAACTTTTTTTCTTTGAATAATATGTCAATCCAATTTATTTATTCTTGGCCTGTTTATTAATTCATTTATTTTATTTGTATTAATTTTGTATTATTCAATTCCACTCATTCAATAAAAATAGCCAAAAAACTTTCAATGACCGATATTGCACAATATTATACATATAATGATGAGCTAATATTTGAATATGATAATCAAATTGATTGGCGTGGTAAGTATATTTGTTTTGTTTTTGCTTTATTTGTTTGTTAGTTTGTTTATTTGTACCGAAATTCTAATATGAATTGATAATTCAGATTGTTTGCCTATCCAATTTGTAACGGTTATTCTAATCATTATTTCTTTCAATTTTTTTTTCAAATAAAATAATAGGTGGCAATGGTCCACCAGTCGATCGTAATACAGTGGTTATAAAACCATCAAGAATCAGTATGACATTATTTATTGTGATTTCAGTGTTTGCCATTATTGGCATCATCATTGCCTTCGTATTTCTTGCCATGAATATTAAATATCGTAATCAAAGGTAAGGTTTTAATTCTTATTTTAATCGAATTCCGCTGTTTTTCTTTGAAAAAATTGTAATTTAATCAAATTTCAAATCGCAATACGAAATAATGATAACAGAAACAGAGGTGAAATCAAAAAATAATCACAAATCAATCCCTAAAATAGCAAAAACAAAATACAATATTGCTAAAAGCATTTCGTTTCATTCATATATTCAAAATGTATCAAAAAATGTTTGAAAATAAATCCGAAAATCTCTCTCTTTTAGTAATCTCTCACTAGATGACTGATATGAATGAACGAATGAATGAATAATTCCATTTTTCAAGCCCAAGAGTCCCGAGTTCTTAGAGTGTTTTATACCACTCCAATTTCACCAATTCAGTGCTTTCAAAATGATTAAAGTCATTTCGTTTAATCATACAAAAACACAGCAAAACAAGCAAGAAAAACATTATTTGAAAACATGAAAAACATTAACAAAATTGACCATAATCTATGAGAATCATGTTCATTTGTATTATTATTACTTTAATTATTGATATTTATTAGTCATTGACCAGAAAATTGAAAAAAAATGAGAAGTTCACCAAAACAAAAGATGCAAATAATAACAATGCATCATTGATGCAAGCATCATCTTCACTATTTAAAAAATGAAAACAAAAATTATCCGTTTTGTTTGTTTCACCATTAAACACACATCATCATCATATCAATGCATTGAAGCATTTGAACATTTCTGAAGATAATTGAAAGTGAAAAGCGAATTTCAAACAATGATAATATAACAAATCACGTATAGTATTTTTCGATGGCAAAATATGATCATGATGATGGTGATATATGAATTATTTTATCTATTATTTATCATTATCAACTTTTTCAGTAAAAGTTTATGATGAATATCATCAGTGAAAGTAATGGTAGCGACCCAAGAAATGAATATCATTGAATATCACCATCATCATATATCATTTACGTGTGTTCATGTGTGTGTGTGTATGTGTCAGTTCATATTTATATTTCTCCGTGTGTTCATCATCATCATGATGATGATGATAATATTTATTTATTTTATTTATTTTTCTCCCTTCATGAAAAGATATGATAATCATTTTACTGTGAATCACGAATCATGGAACCGAAAAAAAACGAGAAAGAATTCTGTATTCTTTTGCTTCGTATTATCATAATAATAATAACGAATATGAATGATAATAATCATTATCATCATCATCATCAAATAATAATCATCTTTTGTTACAATCAATTTTTCAAAATAAATATTATTTCCATTCTTTTCCAGTGTTATAATATCAGTGAAGTAATAGAATAATAATGTTTGTTGCAAAATAATGTTTGTTGAAGTAGAATCAAATCATCAGATCAAATCATTTTGCAAAGAATTTTAAATAAAAATAAATTTCTATTCATGGAAAATAGATACAAAATTTGAATGAATGAATAATAATAAATTCTCTTCTATTTGATTTCCATTCATAATTATGTACTTTAATTTTTGAATTTTTAGTTTTTCCTTGTGAAAAGCCAAAAAATATTTAATCTTTTATTAATTTATTTATTTATTTATAATCATTTGTTAAATGTAACTGAAATAATGGGAAAGAAAAAAATTCCCATATTAAATATTATAATAGAAATAAAAATAGGGAAAAATGCAATGATTATGTGTGAAAAGCTCTTGAATAATTTCGATAATTTAAATAATTTAGTTAATTTAGATTTCATAATTTTAATTTGTTTTTAAATTGCCACATCGAAATTGACATTAAACGATTACCGAAAACCAGAATTCATAAACATATAATTCAAAAATGAATTAACTAATTACAATGCGGAAATCATTCTCATGATTCATTGATCAACCATCAATGAAATTGTATCAACCTTGGATCCAAAATGAATTAAAATTCAAATTTAAATATCAAAATTATCATTTGTTAAGCTCATCATCGATGATGATATCAATTGATCATCGCCGATGCTTTTATCTCTCGAATTAACCCGGTTAATTTAGTTTCATTATATTTTATATTTAATTCATTTATGTATTTATCGTTATTCGGTATTTTTTGAAACTTTCAAAGTTTCAAAGTTGTAATTTCAAAGATTTTTCTCCTTTTTCGGCATCATTATTATTATCAGTATTATTATTATCATTGTTCGTGAACAAATAAACAAGCGAAAGTGAACAAGCAAACACAAACGATTGCATACAAATTACCAAGAAATACAAGAACAGAAAATACAGTAAAAAACAAAGCCGAAAATACTGCAAAATTACCACGACAACAGTCAACTATCATTACATTGTCATTATCATTCGAAAAACAATGGCCAAAAACTAATACAAATGAAGAATTTCTTCCAACATTCATTCATTACCAAAATGAACATGGAATTGGGAATCTCTGTGTCTCTCTCTGAAATGAAAATGAACATTCATCATTTTTCTCCGAAAAAATAATTCATTAATAACACATATAAATAACATTAAGTATATTAGTCCAGATATCCCTGCAAGTATTATATATTAAATATTTAAACATCTCATAATAACATACGAACAAACAAACAATTCGTTGATCATTATTGTCGAGGTTCTTCGTCGACAAGGTTCATACTCATTTATTCTTAATGGATCGTAATAATTTCGTGAAGAATTTTTTTGGTGGAAATTCTTCTTCAAAATGTGATCATTGTAATGGTTATGGCCTTAGTAACTGATGCTGTTATCATTATTTAACAACGATTATCATGATTTTACATTGTTCATTTCTCATTTTTTCTCCATTTTCATTTCATTTTTTTCATTTTCTTAAATTTTCTCAAATTCATTTTTCATCTTTTCTTCATTTCTTTTTATTTCTATTTTTCTCTGCTTCTCTATTTCCATTTCTTCCATTTGAAAAACATCATCAACATGATCATCATCATCATCATCATTATAGATACATTAAAATGTCTAGTCCTTATCTTAATAATCTAATTATTATTGGATGTATATTAACTTATACCAGTGTGATTCTATTAGGTTTAAACAGTGGCCTAACAAGTGAACATAATTTTCCATATATTTGTGCGGTAAATTTTCTTTAATTTTTTTTGAACTTTTTTCTCAAAATGAAATTATTTAAATTCATGTCCATAGTAAATCGTAGTCGTTTTCCCATAATTCTCTTTGATTCCTCAAAAAAAAAATCCCTTTGAAATTAATTACGTTAATTAAATGTGATATATTTCATCATTTAATTTATAATTTATTCATCCATGTTCATCCTACACCTTCATACAGAGTCGAGCTTGGGTCTTGATGACTGGTTTTACCTTGGCGTTCGGTAGGTAAGTGATTGTCATTGTTAACAATATTTAATTTTTGTTTACAAAAAATTGTACAAAATCTCCATGAAAATGCTGTTCTTTGATTCAAATGAACTCAAATTCGAATTACGAAACAATTATCATTCATTTCTCATTTCTAGATTGTCGATTATCGTTTTTGATTTAGATTTTGGCTTTAATTTTGCGTTAATTCAATTCAATAAATTCAATAAATTTTTCTCGATGGAAAAAATTCCTGAAATTGTACATTCCATGCTTGTATGAATGTATCGATGAGTCCATCTGTCTACTGGCGTTGTCCAGCGTTTTGCTCTTAAATTTCATTTTGAACAAGCAAAAACAAACATTTAAACCCAGTCAAAAATGTTACATTTAATAATAAAAAAAATTGAAATTCTTGGAATTTTTTTTAAAATAGAAATTGTTGTTAAATTCCTTTTTTGAAAATCAATTTAAATCAATATTGATTCATTCATTCGACTCTTTTGATTCATGTTTTTTCTCTCAAAAATAAAATTCTTTTTGATAGATTATCATTAAAATCATTATTATGATCATTATGATGATCATAACTGTTATGACCGGAATTTTTTGAGAAAAAAAATTCCGTGGAAAACATTACGAGTAGATTATATACTATCTTGGATCTCAGCCTCTTCGATAGATACTCTCAATCTGAAATTCTGAAATTCCAAAATCTAATGTAGAAAAATGATAAAATATATAAAATTTGATGAAAATTATTATTATTAATGATCATTATTTTCGTTCAACAACCATTGATTCAATTTGATCCATTGATTCATTTTATTTCTTTCAACGATTCATTCATACATTCATTCACCAGTCACTTGTCATTTTCATAATTTTTTTGACATTTTCTATCCATTTTTTTGTTTGTTTGTTTTCTGTTTCTCTTTGTTTATTCATTCTTGAAATGTTTCATGATTTGAAATGCACGTCGGAACTGCTCGAATGGCCAGCGAATATCATTTTTCTCCGAGTTTGACCAAAGATAAACAAAACGAATTTCATGTTAAACATGAACAAAATAAACGAAATTGAATTCAATAAAATATACCCAAATGAATTATTACAATTATGAAATGGATAATCGGTCATTATTTTCATGATTATTTTGTTGTATCATTCTCTATTTTCTAGTCAAATGATTACACATTCATTTTTATCATTTTCATTTTGTTCATTTTCGGTTGATTTTGCTCTCTTTTCAATTTCAAAATTCAAAGTCCATTCGATTAATGTTTTCGCATTCAAAATGATGATTGTAAATGATGATGATGATGATGGTTAATGTTATAATGTTGTCGTTGTTGCCGTTGTCATTATTATCAATGAACAAGTGGAAATATTACAAATATTATAACTCAGTGTAATCAATTGAAAATTGTCAAAATGAAAAAATTATGATGGTTACATTATACCATGAATAAGAGAGAGACGAATGAGACCGAAATGAAATATCTGAATTGAAATAGATGAATTGAAAAATGAAAAAGAAATTCAATTCAATTACAATGATGATGATCAATGATGACTGACATTATTTTGAGTGAATCAATTGATCAAAATTCTAAAATTACAAAAAAAAAATTTCGAAATTTTGAGGAAAAAAAATCAATTTCCATAAACATTTCATTGATCAATTTTTGTAAATTTTAAATTTTTTCAATTTTTTTCCAATTTTTTTTTCGGAATGAAATTGAATTGAATAATAACTGAATGTAAAAAATGAATTTTTCAATTGAATTTTAAACTGAATTTTAAACTGAATTTTGAATTGAAATTCTTGAATTGAATTTTTAAACTAAAATTACACATGAATAATTTCAATGATAACCGGTTTTTTTTGTTGGAATTTTTTTCTCGGAAATTTTTCTCTTTGAAATTTTTGAATTATGAAATCATTTTTACATAATTTTGATTCAAAAAATTCTTCAAAAATTTTTAAAATTTAAATTTTCATTTTTTTTCGCCTCAAAATTGATGTTTCACTCTCCGTTCGGGTATGAATCGAATCAACGTCTATGTCAATTCGGAAGATGCGGAAAATAATTCCCGTATCGTGGAATGTAATGCGGGAATTTCGTTTGAATTTTTCTCAAATTTTTGGCAGCAAAATTTTTGATTCGATTTTCATGGTGCAAAGTGAAGTGATTCCCGAGAAATGAGAGTGAAGAAAGTAATGAGAAATGAGAATGGAAGAAAATTGAATAACTTTGTAACCAATCAAGTGAAAATAAAAATTTTCATTTATTGGATAAAGTTTTTAGGCTGTCTTTCTCTTTTCGTATGAAAGTGAAAACTCTTATTAGTTTCAGGTTACATAAATACCTTTATTATTATTTTTATTTTCCTTAAAGTCTTAAATCTTCATGGTTCATTGTCATTTCGCAGTTTTTTTGAAATATGAGCCATCCACCAACACCAGTTCCACCACCACCTCTGCATCCCACAAGCATCATTATAATCGTTTGAATTACATTTGAAACAATCGAAGCTATTGAACCGATTGAATCATTTGAATTGAATGAATGAATTTTGAAAATCAATTTCAATAAAAGAAATGAAAATTGATTATTTTGACAATTTCAATTTTAATTATAATGATTTCAAGTTTGATTAATTTAAAACTTTTTGTTTTCATTATTTTCTTCCTATTCTTTGCCATAAACATCGATTCTTGCATATTCTATAATACGAAAAAAAAATTCATTAAAATAACAATGATATTGGTTAATGCAGCATGTTTAGCAAAACATGGCGTGTTCATGCAATATTTACCGATATAAAATTGAATAAAAAGGTAAATAAATCGAATATTTAAGGAACAGTGATAGAAATTAATCAATTTTTAATTTATATTTTTTTCTAATCTAAAAGTTAATCAAAGATTATAAATTATTTATGGTCGTTGGTGTATTAGTGTTTATCGATGTTGTTACATTAACAACATGGCAAATTATTGATCCATTTTATCGTGTTACAAGTCAAGGAAAACCGGAGGTAAGTACAACACACGATGAATATTTATCATTATTAATTTCGAATAAACGAAAATGAAATTGATGATGACCGAATAGGCTATGATTAATATCGAAATATCGGACAAATTGAAATTTTTTGAAAATTGCTCATTTGCCATCATCATTATTTTGATTATCACCTTGAATGTTTGCTTCCCTGCAATGAATTATCACCAATTTTTCCATCATTTTTTCTGATTAAAAAATTTCAATCGATTTTCAATCAATGAATCAAAAAACTTGGTTTGTGTTATTTGAATCAAACCAAAATCAATGAAAATACCTGAAGCGAAATCGATAATTGTCCGTAAAATTGATTTTTACTTCATTTTTTCTTCGAATTTCGAACAAGATTGGAATTTTACATAGAAAAATAAATCTTATTTTTGATATCGTTTTTCCGCCGAAAAGATGGATTTTCTTCTGCAAAATGAGAATCATAATAAGATTCCCCGAAAATCGTATGTGATGATGATTGAAAAATAAATGAAATGAAATGAATTTTTTTTTTAATGAAAATCGTAAAAAGTTGTGAAGAAAATAAATTTCCTGAATGTGTGCATTCGTGTGTGTGTGTTTGTGTGTATTAGCGACATGAAATCCAAGGGATTTAACATGAAAAATGAAATGAAAAAATAAAGAAATCGACAATCGAAAATAGAATCAACGATTGTCAAATACGGGGAGAAATTTGAGAGAAAGTTAACGAATTTTGTCGGCATTTCGGAGCCTTGGAAACCTTGAGACCTTCTGAGCCGGAGAAATTCTTACGACGAAACAATCACACATTCCATGTGGTCTTTGAATTATATTTTTGGCGTATATTCTAATAAAACTAGAATAATGGAAAGCAGACAAAGAAGAAGAAATATTCTTATATCGACATTAAAATAATAATAATAATGACAATATTATTAAATGAACAAAGGATAATGAATATAATATGAATGGAAAAAATTCATTTTCAAAATTAATTTCCTACCATCATCGAGTGAAAGTGAATGGCAAAAATTCCTTTGATTCAATATTATCAAATGTATTGAATGAAATTTAGTTGTAAAATGACAATTCAAATGACAAAATGAAACCAAAAAAAAAAAAAAAAAAAAACTAATCAAAATTTAAATAATTTGATATTTTTCAAATTGAATTCATTCATTGTTGAATTCCCAATATTTGATTGTGTTTTTGCTGTTTCATTTCGTTCACTGTCATTGAAATCAAATATTACACTATTCAAGATTCACGGTGCTTTTTAGACCGCATACGGTGAAATGAATGAGGGCGGAAATTTGGACGACAAGAAAAAGTTTTAAGGTTGAAATTTTGGCCCAAAAAATTGAAAAAATTTCAAATGAATCATTTTACAATTGATTCATGCTTTCAAATTTCTATTTTCATCTTCCATTATTGCCATTCAATTTGATTCAATTCCATTTATTTTGCTTTTTGGGATGTTCAATTTTACTTTATATTTATCGAAAGAATTGATCAAAAGAACCAAAATATTGAAAATATCCGATTGTCCAATAAGTTAATGACTATTTAATCAATGGAAATGGCGATTTTCAGGACGATTCAATAAATGTTGAATGAAAATATTTGTTTTAAATGTAATTGAATCGAAATTTTTGATGTTTTGTTTTTTTGAAAACAATGAATTTCATTGAGTTAAAGCAAAGAAGAAAAAATCAATTTCAGAAAATTTATTTGAATTTTGAATGTTTTATTATAATCATCACCCAAAGACATTAATGATAATCAATATATATTGATTTGTTTTCGATTCATTGTTTACCAATATTCATTCAAAATCAAATTTAAGAAACCAATCATCAAAATAACCGAAGAAGAAAGCCAAAGAAATGATATTTAGCCGTCAACATCTTCATTATTTCAACATAGTTCTAAGAAATTCGATCAAACAACCACAATAATAACCGAAAAATTCCGGATATTCAGCTCTGTCTTCGAGGATAATAACATGAAATAATAATGAAGATAATAATGACTTGATGTTTACATCCATTCAATACAGCCATCATCATTGAAAACAACTATTAATGATGATGATAATAATGAGCGATGATTGATTGATTGGATTCAATTCAATTCTATTCTATTCAACTCGATTCAATTCTATTCAATTTGAAATCCATGAATGATCGATCAATTTGATTGTTATTTTTCATTTGAATTTCGTCACCGAGTTGTTGTATTCACTGGTTTAATTAATTAGTTTGTTTGTTTGTTTGGTTGTTTTCTTGTTGTGGTATTCGTTATTTACTAGGTCGCCCAATAAGTTTCGGCGTGCGATGAGAAAAACACAACTTTATTGATCAAAATACATTTAATTATTTAGTATAATCTTCCTGAGCATCGAAAAGCTTGGTCGAACGATCGTCCGGTCCATGGATCTCATCCCAGGAAGTGAGATTCAAAAAGGCTGCCAAAATACGTCTGGAGAGTCTTTTTTTGATAAAAACCCTTGTTATGCATCAATTTTTTTGGTTCTGGAAACAAACATAAGTCGCTGAGAAACAACTTTAGGGAACACGATGAATGTTTCATCGATTCGAATTCCGATTCATAGATTTTAGGCATTGTCAAAATAGTCATGTCACTCAGTGAATTGGGTTGATGACAAAGGATTTTCTTCCTTTGGAAACCGGGTCTCTTTTCACGAATTTTTCTCCTCAACTGGTCTGAAATGTTAGAATGATGATCAGAATTTTTTGTTTTGCCAGTTTGCAAGTGATTCACCAATGAGGTTCCAGAATACAGCTAAATAAACCTTTTTAGGCGATTTTTGGACACTAACTTGTTCCAGAGCCGATTAATCAGGTTCACACCAATCTTTGGTCTCACGTTTTGGCTCACAATAATTGTGATAAACCCAAGTTTCCTCCATAGAGAGGAATCCGCTCTATCTTTCTTAGAACGCTTGAAAGGTTGCTGAGAAAGTTGCATTCGATGTGTTTTCGCTCAATTGAAAGCAAACGCGGCACCCATTCCTCAAACAGCTTTCTCAGTCCTAAAATATCAATTGAGATATGGTTTTTTGCACTGTATGAAATCCCTAGAGCCTTTTCTAAATAATTCTTGATCGATGGACGATTTTCCAAATCCAAATCCTCTATTTTGGAAGCAATTTCTGGTCTTGGTGCATTTTTTCAACGTTTTCACGTGGATCGTCTTTAGGGCTCGTACCACCACGTTCGAATTTCGTAACTCAGTTTTCAACTGTCCTAATCAAAGTTGAATAATCATTTCACACTTTTTATATTCATTGGGGGACCTCTTTTGCTGGAACACCTTCCAAAAACAAGAATTTTATCACTGCAAGATTTTCAATTTTTTCCATTGTAAAAAATACTTTGACTATGCGACACTAATTGTGGGATAAAAATAGAATGGATGCACAGACGGAAATGAAACTTCACATGTGTTTGCAGGAAGAGTGTCCCGACATAATCACAAAAAATTTGCCCGGTAGTAACACCCTTTCCTATAAACCGTCAAAACTTATTGTCCCATCTAGTATTTATTTGGTGGTTATTCTCGAAGATAATAATGATAATAATAAAGAATGATCATCATTATTTCGTTTTGCTTTTGATTGACATTAAGACGTTTTCGCCCAAATTTGCTTTGTGTCGATGTGAGCGTTTGTGTGTGTTTGCATTTGATTGTCTATGATTGATCGATATTCAATTCATTATATTTCAGCCATGTTCTTGTCATATGTTGTTAATGGTAATGACAGTGATAATAATGATGATAATGGTTATTATAACAAATAACCAGTAGCAGTGATGTACTTGTTTCAAGTGTTTTTATTTTAATTATTTACTCTCGGTTATATTTGCTATTAAATTGATTATTATTGTTGTAATTATCATTATTAGTAATAATTGTTTCCACTTTTTTTCAATTGAATTTCACCAACAGCCATCACCACAAAATGAAGATATCTTAGTCATACCCGAAATGGAATATTGTCAAAGTAAACGTATGACAATTTTTTTAGGTTCAATCTATGTTTATAAAGGATTATTGATGGTAAGTCATATTGTTGTTTGATGTTTTTGAATTGCAAAAATTCATTTATTTAGAAAATTGCTTGCCAACAAACATTTTGAGGTGTTTTGAATTAATTTATTCATTTTTTGTTTTTGTTACATTTACCAAACATTCAAAGGCATTCGGAATATTCCTTGCATGGGAAACAAGACATGTATCAATACCGGCATTAAATGATTCAAAATATATTGGAATGTCTGTATATAATGTTGTCATTATGTGTGTAATTGGTGCTGGTGTTTCGTTTGTATTACGTGATCAACAAGATGCTGCATTTGTTATTATTTCTGCATTCATTATTTTTTGTTCGACGGCAACATTATGTTTGGTTTTTGTACCAAAGGTTAGACATATCACTAAACATGCATACATGATTATAATAATAATGATAACATTTTATTTTGTTTGTTTGCCATTTCACGAAATGAAAATTATTTGTTTTTGTTTCAATATTTTTAGCTAATTGAATTAAAACGTAATCCAAATGCTGGTGATCGTCGTGTACGTGCAACATTAAAACCATTTAAAAAATCACATCGTGATTCAGATGAAATTGAAATACATACAAAAATTAAATTAGCAAATGAAGAAAATTTTCGTCTCCGACAGCGATTAAAAGAAAAATCCTATGAACTAGAAGCATTAACATTTCGTTTACGTGCATTAGAAGAATCGATTGAAAAAGAGTTGATAAATTTTGCCACATCTAACGCTAATATTTTACCATTAAAATTTATCGAACAACAACAGCAACAACAACATTTGCAAAAATCATCAACAACATCATCATTATCATTGATATCGCCCACAACATCAACAATATTCATGGGTAATGTTAATAAAAATAATTTAATTAGATCATTATCACATGGTGATAAAAATATTCCAAATGATATTATGAATAATAATGAAATAATTGTTGAAGAAAATGATTTCAAGCAAATTGATAAATGTGATCAAAGGTATGTTGATCGATGATTTTTATGGATTATAATATTTTTGTTTTGCTCAAATTTGAAATGATTTTTCAATAAAAAAAAAATTTCTAGAAAAATCTCCGTATCCAGCCTCAAAGTGCTACCATCATCGTCATCGATATTATTAACTGCTAATCATCGTAAATCATCGAATGTGGTTCGAACACCTTTAGGACATTTTGAAATGCAAGAAGAAACATCATCAACATCAGCTACTGAAGTTATTGTCAATAGTACCAGCATTCTATCATTAAGTTCTGAAGCTGCTCAATTGATTGTTAAAAATAGTCCACAATTGTCAAATAATCGTAATAATATTTTATGTAATGCAATGACGTCCATTACTAATAATAACATTATCGATGACGATGATGATGATGAACATAAAAAATATGATAATAATGACATTGGCCAAATTTATAGTGACCATAGTGCTTCGGGTAGTACAAAATCATCAGATGAAATGAGTTTTCCATTGCCAACTCACCATTCACATCAAAATCAACATCATCATAATCGCAAAAATTCTAAGCAAATTATTATTGGTGATGATAAAACATTGTTTAGTCCAAATGGCTCATTAAACGAACAATATTTGTCTAATGGTTCGGATGAAACATCGGATGATACATCATATGCTAAAGCTATTAAACAAACAATCGAATCACAAGTACAACAAGCTATTATTGCATCACATACTAATGTTATCAGTGGTACAGGAAATGGTAATAATTATTATCATAATAATAATACTAATGATCATCAACATTTTCATCATCATCATCATCATCAATGTGCAGCAGCACCAAGAATGATGGCCGGTTTTGTGACCGAAACAACATCAAATATACTTGGTGATGGTACAACTGTCCATTTACAACATTGTTGCCATCATCATCATCCACAACAACATCATCATCATCATCATCATGTCCCAGTCACTGTTCATCATCATTTTCATCATCCACCCCATCATTTACATCATCCACCAATATCGACAACAACAACAACACAATCATTATCATCAATATCGTCTACATCGATGATAACAACAACATCTGAACATTATTGTCATCAACATCAACAACAACATCTACAGCAAATATTAAAACCAATTAATAATAATGATGATGAAGATGAAGAAAAACATTGTGATTCAAAAAATAATATCAATAATAATGACAATGATAATAACAATCTCAATATAAATAATAAAGGTAGTGATGATCAATTTAATGAACCTTATGAAAGCCATTCAACATCATCTCTGATGTTTAGTGGTTATTATCGAAATATGTATTAAAATAAATTTGACAATTTTTCACATTTAAATTTGCATAAATAATGATCGCTATGATTATTGCTGCAATCGATGATAGATGACAAACATATAAAAACACACACATACTTTTGACATAAGGCCCTTTTTTTCAAAATAATAAATGCATGCTTATTATCAATGACCAATCACAATATTAACCATAATAATAATGATAATAACATTAACAATAATGATGATAATAATAAACAGCCAATCAAGTTGAGACTACACACACATAAACACTATTGAATGGTGATAATAATAATTATTATTTATAAAAATAAATAAATAAATAAGTGTTAATTATAAAATGTAATAAAAATGAAATTATTATTATTTTCAATCAAAATATATTGAAAAAAAAAATTTTACAGAGATTACAGATAAATCGATACTTGAAATGGCAACAACAACAACAGCCACATCAACAACAACGACTATGGATACATCAATATCAGCAAATAAATCAAAAGTGTTTACAAACGAAAATATATCAACACAACACTGCCATAATGATGATAAAGATTTAATTATCGATAATGATAATAATAATGATGATGATCAAAATATACGCATTATCTCATCATTACCATCATCATCGCCATCGTTATCACTAAAAAATCAAAGTCAAATAAAAAGTTTTGATGAATCAATCAAAGACAAAACTTTGGCAAATGTTATTAATCACAGTGAAGATCATGAAATATTATCTTTAGTGAATTTAAAAGAATCAACAACAACAGCAACGACGACAGCAACAAAATCGATTAAAGTTGATAATAATAATAATAATAATAAATCATCAATAACAACAACGACGACAACAAACATAAAAACAACAGAACGTTATTGCAGCAGTAGTAGTTTTGATGATAATATATCATCAAGATCATCATTATTTTCATCGAATAATACACGTATATCACCATCAAATAAGATTTCTTTATTCAATCAACAACTGCAACAATATCAGCAGCAGCAGCAGCCATTATTTCTATCATCATCAACAACATCATTATCAACATCATCATCGACAACGTTACGCCTTTATCCTTATCTTACACATCCGATCAAATCATCATCATTATCATCGGCAACAACATCATTAAAAACAGAGACATCAACATCAAAAACAACAACAACAACAGTAGCAAGAACTGATGTTAATTCTAGAATTTTTAAACAAGAACATCAACAACAACAACAACAGCAACTAAATCAACAACGGCCATTTCATTATCGTTCAATGTTGATTGATTATCCACATTGCCATCATCATCAACATCATCAATATTCATCAATTAATAGAAATAATAATAACAATAATGATAATACTTTGAATCAAAATCTTCGTAGTGGACAATCATGTCCACATGTACGTTGTGATATTGTTGAATATCTTTGAGAAATGTTTATTGAAATTTTTTTGAGAATCATGTAAATAATCTTATAAAATTTTAAATTTTTCCCCCTTTCAAACTCGATTTAAATTCAAATCAAATTCTGTAAAATACTCATGAAAACAATGCTCAAACACACACAAATCCACATTGATTTGATCCATTTTTCAATTTCATTGCTGCAAGCAGCAGCCACAGCAGCATTTTGCCATCAAAATCGACCGATTATTATCGCCATTATCTCCTTTGATCTGATTTAATTATAAAAACTTTAAATTATCAAATACATTAATATAAATACATTGTGCATTATTGTGTAATTAAGAATTTGACAAAAATAAATCAGACAAATTGCAACAAATTTGATTCAAAGATAAAATAATAACAAATTAAAAATACATTAAATCTTAAATCAAACAATCAGACGACAAATTAAATCAAATATAAACATAAACAAATTAAAAAAATCAATAAATATTAATTCATACATCGATTTCTTGATTCAATTCTATGAAACAATTCTGAAATCCTTAAACATTTTCTCATAATTCAAAAAATTAAATTATTCTTTACAAAAGAATCAATTCTGAGAATCGTTTTGAATTCGGAGAAAATAATCGATTTATATTCAATTTTCTTCATTGTATTTCTCGATCAAATCTTTGTTTTTGTTTGTTGAAATAAGACAAACACATACGAAAAACCAAACCAAAAGCTTCGACGAAGCTAAATCCAGACCAAACATTAACCACCACCATCGTCATCATTATCACCAACAAATGACGATAATTGATGCATTGAAATTGTCAAAAAAATAAACGAAGGATAATATCTTTCTTGGCTTATGATGATGATGATGATGATCATGTTTGATTTTTGTGTTATTTATATTTTTGTTTTCGTCGTTATTGTTTTTTGTTTGTTGCAAATAATAATTCAATGTAAACAATGTATTCAATTTGTATTATTATTGTCAATCATGTGTTCCATATATTCCATATATAAATCTGCATTTATGTGTAAAATGATCTGAAATTCACTGGAAAAAATTCCATCATTTTTTTTTTCTCTTTTGAAGAAAATTGATCATTAGTCTTCTTTCAGTCCTTGTTTCATTTCTTGTATTATGATCATCATCATCATCATCATTGAATATTTGTTGTATGATATTATTTCATCCTTTTTGAACCAAAAACAAACCGATTTGTTTCATTTTGCTGTTAATGTTATCAATTTTTTTGTTCGTTTTAATATTATCATGATTATCAATGTTTTTTTTATTCGGAAAAAAATGAAATAAATAAAATAAAATAAATTCAAATTTAATCAAATCCAATGAATATGAATTAAAATTCAGATTATCGATTGACAATCACGATTTGTGTTCAAGAATTCGCGAGCACTCGCATGAATATCATGATTTTTGATCATAAATGGTGGTTCAGCTGCCCGTCTGATTCCGATCGACATAATTACCAGGTTTCGATGGTTGAAATTTGATGATCAGACTTTCAAATCTCGTATCAATTTATTTGGCCAATTTGAGCCGATTTGTTCTTTTTTATTCTGTGCGGCCAATCTATGATCGATCATACTTGAATTCGGCCAAAAATTTTTGAAAACAATTTGTTTGATCGATGTTTAACAAAAATCAAATGTTCACAAATGGCTACAAATAATTGGACATCTCAAAATGAATCTAATTTCATTTTTCTAGCCTTATCTAATCAATTCCTTGCAATGACCATCGCTCAACTTGCCATTATTTCAATATATTCTTGATACTCAATTGTCAAATTATTGTCAAAACATATTGATTATTTTGCTTTGTTTTGTTTTGTTTATTTGCTCGTCCATTTTCTTTTTTTGATTTAATTTCAAAGTCGATTCAATCAAATTCATGTTTGGATGTTATTTCATTCATTGATTTGTTTGTTCATGTACGAATTGATCGATTCGATAATTTCAGAATGGTGCACAAGCACTTGGGATATTTTGTCAGCTATTTCTTGGGCTGTTTGTTTCAATTGAAAATGTTTCAAATTCCTTTGAGTTTCACGAATTCGTTTTGGAATTTTTCAATTTATTCGTTGAATTAGTTTTTTTTTCAATCGCATTTCAATGATTGATTGACATTGATCAATAAACATTGAATTATCGATGGTTTTTTGTTTATATCAGTTGGTTGGCTCAAATGAAATTCCATCAAAGTAAATCCAATTAAAAATTTTTCAAAATCAAAATCCGAAAAAAAAATTTAAATTTCGTGGCGAAAATTTTTCAAACAAAAATCAGAGTGCCATCTGTCGATGGCGAGCACAAACTAGTTTGGAATGTTTTATTTGTTTTTATTTTTTATTTGATTTTTATAATTTGAATTCATTTTATTTTATTATCTCAAATTATTTCAATGAAAAAGCTTCCTTATTACATCATATCATATGTTGTTAATCGATTATTGATCTAATGTCGATGATAATGTTGATTAATTATGCATTTTATGGTGTTTGATGATAACGGAGGTTTTTTGTTGTATTGAAATTTTGCAACGCATTGCATTGCATTGAGTTGCACACAATCAATGAATTGCATTGGGGTTTTATTTTCTCCTTTTTTTTCTTTAAAATTTCTTCGTCGTATTTATATCATTTACAACCCTTTACTATCATCTTAAATTTTGTGTAACTGGTTTTCCTTTTATTTTTCTTAGCATTCACTCATATATTGAACGTATCATCTTTTGAAATGAATTAACAAAATGAATCAACACAACCAACTGTTGCCTTGTTTGTTTTGAATGAATTTATTTTTTTCAAAATTTTTTTTCTCCAAATATTAATACAGTTTGATCAACAAATGAATGAAAACAACCAACAACAACAACAACAACAAAAATTATATCGTCATCAATCTATATTAATTCATGTATATGTGCGTATGTTTCTATGTGAATTTGACATTAACAGCCTCAACAGCAGTGTAATAGCAGCTAAATTATTGAAGAAAAATTTAAAAAATATTGGTTATCAAATGATAAAGTAATATTTATTTTTAATATTGATGAACAATATTTTCATTCAGTGAAATAAAATGTAATGTTTTTATACACACATAAATTATCGAATATAATAAATTCAAAAACAAAAATTCAATGCAACAATATTATTTATATTGAAAGTCTATAGCTTTATTGATTACTTTGGAGTGGTCTTAGATAATTAAAAATTAAATCAATCAATCAATCATATCACCTAAATGCTCTGATTTTTCATTGATTGATTGATAGCATCAATTGTTTACAAATCGATGTGAAATGAGAAAAAAATTTTAAATAAATTTATGTCCATTTTAATTTTGAGTCATCAAATCAAATAAAACTGAACAATTTTCACAACAACAGTAAACTAATTGAACGTCGTCATATATTTTCATCGATTTGCTAAATTCAAACATAAAATTTAACAGAAAATCAAAAAAAACTGATTCTGCATTTATTTTTGTATTAAAAAATTGATAATTCATTTTCAATTATTATTCAACGAATCAACAAATTAATAAATGAATAATTGAAAAAAAAAAACAAATATCATCTTTCACATTTGATTGTATTGTTGTTGTATTATTATTTCATTTCCTATTTATAAATATTAAATTGGTGAAATACTCTTTGAATTTTTTTTTCTCTTCGTGAAAATAAAACTAAAAATAAACGAATCATCTAGCAAAATAATTCAAATTTTTTTTTTCATATTCAATTTGAATGGATTCTGAAGATTTTATTGTTCAACAACAGCAACAACATCAAAACGAAAATAATCTAAGGAGTATGGTTGATAAGCTTGGTATGTTTTTTTGATTAGTAATTCTTTCTCAATTGAAATTTCATCTGTTGATTTTTTTCCTCGATTAGTTGGTACCGAAGAGAATGCGAAACGCATCGCAAATGTCGAAAATTGTTTTGGTGTTTCCGGTGTGGTATGTGTATCCGTCAAAATGCTGAATCGAATAGATTTTCGTCATGATTTCTTTTTTTTCCATTTTTTACAGCCACTACAAAGTCCAGATCGTGTATTAGTCGGCGAAGGTGTATTGAACAAATTATGTCGTAAAAAATTAAAACCAAGACAAATATTTTTATTCAATGACATATTAGTATATGGATCTATAATTATAAAAAAGAAAAAATATGCCAGACAACATATAATACCCTTATCAAATGTGAAAATTGAAGATTATCCTGAAAAAGAAGGTTCATTTTAATTTAAATTTCATGAATTTTCAATGTTTACATTCATAGAATTTCAATATATTTTTGATTTTTTTTAGATCATACATGGTTGATTCGTTCGCCAACAAAATCATTCATGTTATATGCAGCCAGTGAAATGGAAAAAAGAGAATGGATTAATCATATTAATATGTGTATTAAACATGAATTAGATAAAAGTAATTGGATTTTTTTGGATTAGTTTTTTTTCTGATGAATTTTTGATTAATTTTCAAACATATTAACATTTTATTTTACAGAAGGAAATTCAAATTCGAATATTGAACATGCAGCACCATGGCTGCCGGATAATCTTTCAAATCAATGTATGCATTGTAAAAAAACACAATTTACCGTATTAAATCGTCGCGTATGTATTCAGTTAATTATGAAACATATTTTTTTATTAATATTTCAATTTTGGTCTTTCTTTCCTACTAATACAGCACCATTGTCGTAAATGTGGTCTAATTGTATGCGGTTCATGTTCAAAAAATAATTATTTATTAATAAACATAAGCTCAAAACCTGTACGTGTTTGTGATAAATGTTATGAAGAATTAATAATAAAAGAACAAATGATGAATGAAAATGCCAACTGTGTATCATCATCATCATCATCGACGAATGGAAAATCTTCTTTAAATAATCATGAACAACATAATAATAACAAAGATGATTCATCTGATTCTGAAAGTAATTTAAATATAATTGATTTCAAGGTAAATATTTATTATAATCAAATTTAGTTTCTGACTAAACTTTCAATATTCTTTTGTGTTATAAATTTAGCCAACATTTTACAGTCAATCAACAACAACAGCTGTAAAATCATATTGAAATGATTGTATATGAATCAATACACATTTTATAAGAGATGAAACGAGCCAAACGAAAATCATTTCAAAAAATGAAAAAAATTTCACCATTTCATAATTATCATATATCATTTCATTTTATAATTCATCATTATTATTTTATATACAAACAAACAATCATAGGAAAATCGGGAATTTTTTTTCATTTGATTATTCAAAATGATCAAATAATCATTTTATATTATTATTCATATCATGGAGAGTTTTTTTTTATAAATTATTATTGCTTCAAGTTACGAATGGAGAGCATGAATTTAAGCAACAAAAAAAAAAGATTGTTTTTAAAGATAAAAATTATTTCTTTTTATAATTATTATTATTTTTACAACTAAAATGTCATGTATTTTTATTTCATTTTAAAAAATTATTAATCATAATCATAATAATAATAATAATAAACAAAGCATTTTACAATTATCTGATTTGAATTTCTGATTGATTTTATTGCTCAGTACATTTGTTTATTACTTTTTTGTGGTAAACGTTTATCGGCCAATTTTTCGACGATATCAAAAAATGAAAAACGATCATATTGATAATATTCAGGACAATTGTATTGATCATTACGAAAAGGTTCTTCTGGTGGTGGTGGTGGTGGTGGTGGCGGTGCTGCTGATTTTACTGATTCTGTTGGAGTTGTTGACGGAGATGTGGTTGTCGATGATGCTTTTTTCGATGTTGATTTCTTTTTATTGCCATTATTGTTATTATTTGATGCTGTTGTCGATGCTGGCAAGAAATATACATTCAAATTAAATTGAATATTTTGAAAAAAAACTTAGATAATTGACATACCTAAAGATTTGCTGAAATTATTCATCGAAACGGCATTATTATCAAAATTATTCAACAACAAACGTCTAGCAATATCGATTACATTACGTTTGATGATCATTTTTTTGGCAGATTATTGAATTCTTGTATCTCTTTAAAATGTTGAAATTTATCGATCAATTTGAATGAAATGAATAAAAAATCGGTGAAATTGAAAAATAGACGAATTATTTCAAAAAATATTTCGAAAACCAATTCAAAACAAAAAACAAAAACAGCAAAACACACAAAATTATCTGCCCTTCAGCAACAACAACATTGATCACAATCAACGCTGTTGCCGCCACATAGATGGAGATACGGGTCTCATTCTGATTTAATTTCAAATCTTGAAAAATTTTCATTTAGCAGGGTTTTTACCTCTAATTTTCAATCAAAAAATCTCAAAGACATTAAAAATATGGAAAAATTGTCTTTATTTAAATTCAAATCAAATAAAATAAGAAAAAATGACAAAAAAATTAATTAAAAGCAAAAAGAAAACATAAATCAAATCAAATAAATTCATGATGAATCGATTGATGCGATGCAAATCAATATTTGTTTGTTTTAAATGAAGATGTTTGATCAAAAAAGTTTTACAAAAAATTGAGAAAAATTCAAGAGAAAAAATATCTGTGAAAATTATAAAGACAAAATACGAAAAATTTTTCGCATGTTTGCAAAATCAAATAATTGTTTTGTTTGTTTTCAAAATTCAAAATTTAAAAAATATTTTTCAAGATACAAAATAAAACAAATTAAGTATTTAAAAATCAATGTATTAGGTGTTTGTCGGGTGTTTGATTGGTCGATTGGTTTTGGTTTGTTTGTGTGTGTGTATGTATGTTTGGACAAAAAAGAGTAAATTAGGAAAATCTAATCAAATGAAAAAATAAATGCAAGAAATTGTTGGCACTAAATAATATATAATAATTTGATGGTATCAATTAATATAAATGCCGGCTATAAATGTCGAAATTTTTTTTTGTTAGTTTATGAAAATTCAATCAATTTTATATATAAAAGGTTTATATGTTTGTTTATGTTTCAATGGAAATTTTTTATGTGTTTGTTTCTCACTAACAAATTAACAATGAAAAAAATTCTTTGGTTGTTTTTTGTTTGTTTGATTAATAAATATGTACAGAAGAATATGCTTTTGGTTCGTTATAATTTTATGAATCTATGATTTAATCAATGAATAAATGAATGAATTAATATAGCATCACACCCATGAATCTCCAGCAGGCATCGATGGAGGATAAATTGGTTCATTTGTTGTTGGATCCAATAATACATTATTAACATTATGATATTGACCAACACTACTATTGTTACCGCCACCATTACTATTTGGTGAATGATTATTTAAATCATTAATCATTGGATGATTTGGTGGTGGAGGTGGAGGTGGTGGTGGTGGTAACGATGGTGGTACTGGTGTTGATGAATTTTGATTCATTTGATTCAATTGTTGTTGTTGCTGCTGCTGTTGTTGTTGTTGCTGACGTTTACGTTCACGATTAACTTGAGCATATACAGGTTCGCCAGGTAACTAGAAAATAATGAAAATATTTTCAATAAAAAATAATTAATACAATCAATGAAAAATAATTTTTTTTTTTTTTGGTTTTGTTTTTGTATCCATGATTTTTTTTCGGAATGAGCATATGTTATAAGTAGATTGGAAATTTAAATTATGTTTGATGCATTCATATTCAAAGGAAATATAATTTGAAAGAAGAAGAAGCGAAAATCATACATAAATTATGAAAATAACACTTATATCATTTCGAAGCTTGCGAAGTGATTACTTGTGATAAATTTGTATTGGCATTAGAATTAGCATTATTATTATTAGCGTTATTATTATTATTATTATTATTGACCATAGTTGATGTGGCAGTGATATTCATATTTCCTAAAGATGATGATGATATTGGAATTGAATTATTACCACCACTACCAACACCACTTGTGGCTACCATTAATGTTGTTGGTAACTTGAGAGTTAAGTGAAAAAGCATAGGAAAAAAGGAAAATGAAAGAAATTCGATAGATAGATTATAAAGATTAATTGTGCAAAGAGAATAAATAATTCATGCAAATGTTAGAAATAAAGTGATTGTTATCAAGTGAGGTAATCAAAAATATTTACCGTTCCTGGTGGAAATATCGGCACACCACCAATTGGTGCACGTACTAATGTACCGTTTTGTACAGCTCGACCATCAATCATATCAGACATTAACATTTCTTCATGCATCTATTTTTTGGATAAAAATAATTAGTGATGAATCAAACAATCATATCAAGGAAAAAACCAACTCTTTGATTCATTATTTGTTGTTTTTGCTGGCCAGATCTTGATAATGTACCACCACCACCATTATCAGTGGTAGCACGATAATGACCATGATCTTCATATTTGGTGCCACCAACAGTTGACATTGGACGACTTAACGTATTGTTGGCACTGATTGAATGATAAAATCCTGAACCAGGTAAAGCTCCATTTGTTGTAGGCGTAGATGGTAACATCATTGCTGACTGTGATGGTGTCATAATCATTTGTTGTTGATTACTGTTAGGACCATTTGCATTTCTAGTCGATGAACGTGATGATTGATTATTAGATGATGAATGCTGTGATATAATAAAATGTGATTCTTTCCAGCCAGCTTTACGATAAACATCTCTTAATTCGGTATGCTGCCACATATTATACAATAGCTAAAATATATTTAAGAAATTATCAAATCAAACAATCGATAAATCAATGATCAAAATTATACCTGACAAGTGAATTTGACTACACGACTTGAAAAACGATTTCTATGTTTAGTTATTAGTGTCAGTCGTTGCATGCCACCTGCTTCCAACATTGATTTAGCGAAATCAGGATTACGTGCAATCACTTCGTTTAAGGTGGCTAAAACTGCTGCAACAGTATCATCACTGGTTCCAGTTTCAAGTGGAATACCTGTAGCTGATGGTGCTGGTAATTTTGATACTAAATCTTTTAATGCATATTTTCCGATCAATTCTTTATTTCTGGTGTCCATTGCTAAATTACGCAATGCAGTTGCTACGGCACACACAACACGATCAACTTCCATTCGAAGTAATTCGACGAGTATGGGAAGACCTTTTTCTTTACGTACAGCACCACGAATATCGATCGATGGTTGCCAATAACATGCTGCTAAATTTTGTATAGCACCTGCAGCTGCTTCCAATGTTTCAGGATTTGAACATTCCGATAACAATGCTAAATATGGCTGAACTACATCGGTTTGCCATAATAATTCTACACCACTTTTTGGACCATTTGAATTCAATGATAAATTGACTGTTTTGGATTCTATCAAAAATAAATTAATAAAAAATTCGATTTCAAAACAGAAAGAAAAACTAACCTAAACCTGTTGCAGAAACAGATGAAGACATTGCATGTTGGCCACTTTTTGATTTACTTTTTTTAGATCCACCGAAACAACTGATATTTTCACCAACTTTTGAACTAATACCTCCCATTAATGATGAACTTGAATTTTTCGAAGATGATGAGGATGATGGAGATAATGTTGATGACGATGGTGATGTGGCTGGTGCTTGTTGTGATGAATATGAAGTATTTGAAATGTTATTAGAATTAGGTGATTGAACACCAGGTGGATGTTTATCATAATCAGGATCGACTACCTCTTGACAACGGTAGCTCAAATTTCGTAATATACAGACACAGTTTTCAACAGATTTATTATCCATATCGTTTTTACCGATAGCTGCTCGAACTAAATACAATAATGAATCAACAAGACCTTCACATTCACGAAGTTGCCGGCGAGCATATTCACCGGCCGAGGAAACATTTCGCACAACCCCCGAAGCATTTCGAAATACTGTAGACCAATATATTGGCTGTTGATGCTGCTGAACTTGAGAGGGTTGTTGCTGTGGATTATTCCTATCCCATCCAGAATGTGGTATGATTACAGTAGACACTAAAACTTTCAACGCATCATCAATTATCTGCCTTTTCAAATCTTCACATGAACTCAAATTCCAAAGAACACTAGTCACTAATTCACGAATTTCATTATCTGGTGTTTTTCGAAGTAATCTCACTAAATTTGGTATACCGCCAGCTGCACGTATCGCCCTTTTATTTTCATCATTTTGACGACCATAGCTGAGATTTCGAAGTGCTCCACATGCATTACGCTGAATTTCAGGTACATCTTGAGCAAGTAAATTGATCAAAGCCGGAATACCACCTAATGCTCTTGTCTTCGCTTTCATACTGTCATCCATAAAACAAAGATGTTGTAAATAGGCAGCAGCATTGGCCCGAACGATACTGTTAGGATGATTAAGAAATTCGATTACTTCGTGTAGATCGGGATCACGCCATCGAACACCATCTGGCCCGATAGCTGTTACTGCAGACGAACCGGGAGCAACACCACCAACGCCGGGCATTGGTCCGATTCGATTTGGTCCGTTGGAAGGAGCGCCAGCAGACAAAACAGTCGCACCATTCTGAAAAAATACAGCTGCTTGTTGTGGATCCATTGCAATGCCAGCTTGTTGTAATGCATGAAGATGTTGATACGCTGATTCGGCGTCTTCATACATAGCTGCTGACATAGGTGGAATTTGACCTCTGGTTGGATCAATCATTTGACCATATGTAACAACACCTGGTGGTGGACCAGTAGTATTATCATAAGTTTGTCTTCTATCTAGATAACCTTCAGGCGTATCTTCGGGGCCAAAATTTCCATAGATAGTTGCCGATGGTGAATGCATAATATTCGACGGGGGCCCTCCAGTAGCTGCATTGATTGGCATTTGCATAGTTGAATTTCGACCAACACCAGCCGGTACATAACTATAAACAGTACCTGGTGGAGGGCCAGTAGTCGGTATTTCAGCTAAATGTCTACGAATTGGTGGTTGAGGAGATGATGCTGTTGGATGATGATGATGATCACCACTATTACTGGTAGGACCATTTTGATTTTCATGATGTGAAGTTAAATCTTGATAATTATTAAAATTAGAATAATCTTGATATCCAATCTGAAAGACCATAAGTGTGAGAAAAATCAATCAATTATTGATATCATTTGAAAATGTAAAACATACCTGATTATTGCGCGCATATGGATCATATATTGCTCTTGCATTTACAACAAATGGTGCTGCTGCTGTCGAACCAGTGGTGGCTGTAGAACCAGAACCTGGACTAGGACTTGGAGCCATTTGATGATGATGCTGCTGTTGTTGTTGCTGCTGCTGTTGAAGTAGTTTCTGAAAATTCGTATTGCTATATTGAGGATCATATTGATGATTATTATAATCAAAATTGTTATTGTTATTATTATTCAATTGTTGTGTATCAGAATGTTCATTATTTATTTTTGGTCCCGGAAAATTTGTATATTCATTCGTCGATGATGCTTCATTATTATTATTCGAATTATTATTATTATTTAAATTATGATTATTATTAACATTATTATTATTATTACAATCATCAGATGATGAAACTAATGCTGTTGATGATATTATTTGACTATTTGGCGGTTCGATTGGCTGTCCATCAGGTCCAATATGACGAATCTCACGTGTTGTATATACTTTGGTTATTGTTTTTACTTGTTGTGTTTTGAATTGTTGCGTAGTTCTTGATATTAATTGAGCATTTTCTGGTACATCATTCGCTGATGATGATGATGATGATGTTGTAGTAGCTGTCGATGTAGGATTTTCAACTATTGTCGTTAATAATTTATTTGTATCATTATTATTTTGATTATTGTCATTATTATTGATTTTCGAATCATTATCATTTGAATTATGCATCGTATGGCTATTATTATTATCTTTATTTAAATTTTCATCAACATTATTATTACTATTTTCATTGGCCATTTTGTCATTTGTCGATATTTTATTAGCTGCTGCTGCTGTTTTCGATGTTGTTTTTGTTGTTATTGTTTTAAATTCTTCATGTAATTTCGATGAACATATTAAACGTGGTTCATTATCTTCGTAAATTATGTTATATTTTATTTTTGGAGCATTTTTATCAACTTTATTATCGGTATTATCAGTTTTATTATCATTGATGATATTAAAACAATATTTTCTATAAATAAACGAAAATAAAACAGATGAAAAAATTAATATTAAATCATTCAATCAAAAATATATTATATCGATTGATTGTTTTGTTTTTTTTTCTTATCAATTTCGATTATCAATGATGAAACAGTTTAATAAATTTATTATTATTTATTTCCCATTTCAATCATTACATTCAATCAATTTGATTTAAAAACAAAGCAAATCTCAACAACTTGCACTGAGATGATTCAAGTTATTTTAAGCGTATTTAGTTGATTGTAATTTTGATTCATTCTACAGTCGATTTATTCGATGAAAACCAAACAGAAAAACTGAAGCAGTCAAAGCGAAAAACAGGCAGCAAAATATAAATAAATCATAATAACAACAAACAAAAATGATTGACCCAAAACTAATGGTCATTGATTGATTCATTATATGTTGTTGTTGTTTGATTTTCAATCGAACAAAACATTAAAAAAGACAAAAATCAGTTGTTTTTTCTTCCACATTTGCAAACAAAGAGAAACATACACACAAACTTACAGACACTTGTACACACGCAAGTGATTGAAGCTGATTCAAGTTTCAGCAAAATCATACAATACAATGCAAGCTGGCGTATAATAATAATGGTAACGGTGGCCAAAAATGTATCAAAGCATCGAGGGCATAAATCAAAACAAAAATTACACGAAAATCAAATGTTCAATGAGTTTCATCGTTTTTTTTCTGTCGATTATATTATCATTAACCAAGCGCGAGAACAACGAAAATCTTACAGACATGATACAAATATCATTATTATAATCTCATTATTCATTTCATCAAATTTTATCAGATTATATTACATCTAAAATTATATGCATTCGCATCAATATTATCACTTGGCAGCATCAAATCAAAGCAATGCTTGAAGCAAAAAATATTGGATTTAGCACTAAATTCAAAATGGTAAGCAAGCGACTAATGCAACAAAAATAATTTCAGGTAAAAATTCATTTTGAGTGCGCGACAAAATTCCCGAAAAAAAAAACATTTAATTTGTTTCAGGCAACAAAAAAGGCTACAAAATGATCAAATCAATTTTCAATGAAAAACCTTTGTTCCAATTTTTCTTCAATCAAACACTCGTTATCGATTGTTTTAGTTTCAATTTTTCGATCAATTATGCTGATATTTCATTCAATCATTTCATTATTTAAATCAGACATTTCCAACATGTTCCAGACAAGTGTTCGTAGTTGTAATTGTTTCCATCATCATCATCGTTGATGAGTTGATGTGTAAAACAAGAGAAAAACAAAAAAAAAAAAGGAATTATTATTTAAGCTTAGAGATTTTGAATATCAAAATTTTGAATTTTTAAAATTCAAAATCAATTCAAAACACTTACGTTTGATCCATTGTTTTTCATTTCAATTTGTTTGATTTGATTAATTTTTAAGATTTTTAAAATTGAAATTTTTAAATTTTCAAATTAAAGTCTAAGGCGAAATATTGAAAATGATTTTGATTTTTTAAAAATTTCTTTGAAATGACAAAAGACTTTCTCATATTAAATATTGAAGTGATTGAAGATCAAACAACAAATGACAATGAAAACTTTTCGAAACGTTTATAATTTGATTCAATATTTCAAGAAAAAAGGAAATTGACATTTTGAATATTATTATTTCAATGCAAAAAGAATTCCTTTTTCATTGATATTATAATTGTATGAAAACAAACATTTTAACAGGTTTTTCTTTCATTTATAATTTTCTTAATATCTATGAATGAATATTTCTTAATAATTAACAGGAAATTGCTGAAAACAATCGATTCAAATGTTCAAGCCTTAAAACAAAATAATAATATCACTGCCCATTATTGATTGATAATTTTCATCGATTCTCAATGGGAAAAAATTAGCAAGATTCATAATTTTGAATGAATGAATGAATGAATGAACAAACAAATAAATGAAAAGAATCATTGAACAGTCAATCAATCAATCAATTCAATAGATTGATTGAACAAAAATAATAATGATAATAACATGAAATAATTGAATAATCATCATGTTCCGGATTCTTTCCTTGTTTTTTTTGGATCGATTTTCAATCGATCGATTCGCAATCGAACAACAAAGACAATAAATAAACAATATGCAAGTTTAACATGAATTAAATAAGGGAGAAACTTTGATAAACAAATCATTGAAAGAAATTGAGTCAATAGGTTAAAACTACTCAATCAATTTATTTCAAATTCAACAAGACATTTGACCTAAGAAACATCTGATTAATTTTTGCTGAAAATCCTTCGAAACTCTTTGAAATCCGGCAGATAAAAAAAAGTTGACGTTTGACATTTTAAAAATTTTGAAAGAATTAAAATTTTGGATTTTTCAAGATTTTCGAAGTTTTTTTTTATTAGAAGAATAAATAAAGAATAAACAAGGAATTTATTCAAAAGAATCAAAGTAAATTCCTTATTTTTCATTAGTTTTAGACATCAAATGAATGAATGAATGAATACACAAATGAAAAACAAAAATTTTTATTTGAAAAAAAATCAAAATCTAAATGAAATTTACTTCAAAATTTAATCCGATTATATTTCTTCTTAATATTATTTGAGTTTATTTGAAAATTAAATGAAAATTTCAAATTTTCAATTTTATTTTTTTTTTTCATTTCAAATTCAAATGATCCTGAAAATAATGTTATTGCTGGAACAATATTGTGAAATCAAAAAATAGGAAAAAAAACGAAATGAATTTCTTATGGTTGAAAACGTTCATTTCTTTATGCTTTGCTTCATTGTTATTATTATCGGATTGGAAGAAATGAAAAGTTTCAAATTAAGAAAAAGTTAAGAAACTTATGAATGAATGAATTAAATTATTTTTTTTAAAATCATTCATTGTTTTGGAATTTGTTTATTTCTTAGAATATCGTTCGTTCAACATATCACATTGATATTATACATTTAATTTATGCCGGAATTTATTATCACAATTACACTTTAACATTGAAATCTTTGAAAAATGAGAAAAAATCTGAAACAAAATCATCATTTTTTGTGATTTAAACAGACATCATGTCACTGTGTATTCAATTATGTTTCAATTTATCACATTTTTTACATGTTACACAAGAAATAAATATGAATGAATATCAGTGAAATGAATGTATACTTAGATAACAATAAATTTGAGAAAAATGTTCATAAAAAATGACATTTTTTTCTCATTTCATTTCATTTTGATTTCATATTACCAAATGATTGATAAAACACAAAATTTTCATGTTTTTTCTTTGTCGAAAATTGACAAAATTATTGACATATTCAATATATTAAGACTCATGTTCAATATATCAAGACTAAAAGTTATATTCGATAAATAAAACACACACACACACAAACACACATATTCACATATCAAAATTCATTTTTCGTAGAAAACAAAAAATAAAATGAAATGAAATAATGCAAAAAACATATGACATTTGTATGATGATATAATCAAATATATGTCAAAATGAATAAATGTTTTTCATTTTCTTTTCTCTTCAACATTCAGCATTAATATTGCGGGGGAATCATCATCATCAACAATTTATGAAATTGTCATCAAATCGATAAATGATGATTATGATTGTGATGTTCATGATGTTTAATGTTATTTCATAACGAATAAGCAAAGAAAAAATCAAATAAAATTTGATTATTTTTGACTTGTGAAATTGGCAATTTAATATTGAAAGCTTTTTTTGTTGTATGTATCCATAGGCTTAGTCATCATCATTATCAATGATGAAAAAATTTCAATTCTTTGAAAATATAAACAACAACAAAACAAGAAAATTGCCAGATTTTTTTGCAATTTGGACATTGACATTTTTAGAGCAGAATAATAATAGAAAAAAAAATCATTGAAATTATTATTATTATTATCATCATTATCATTTGTGAATAATGATAAATAATTACATACCTGAACAAAGGATAGATTTGATTTCATTATTCATTCTTTCATTCATTCAAAATTCAATTATTCAATTCTTTGGATCAGAAAAATTTGATTCAATAATAATAATAATGAATGGAAAAAAATTTGCATTATAATTAATTGAAAACTTATAATTCATATTGAAATCGTTCAATGATGCGAATTATTTGTGGAAAATTTGAATTTTTTTTCATACAAACTTCTGCAAATTTTAAATTGAAATTTCACGCAAATCAATTTGTTTTTCATTCAAATTTTCACACAAATCATTTTTATGAATTCTAAAAGAATGTCATATTCAAAAATATGATAAAAATTTTTCAAAAGTTTTTTTTTGAATAATTTTTGAAATTGAATTCTAATTAATTTTTTTTCATTTTGTTTAATTTATCGTTTACTGATGAATAATTTATTAAATCAAAGGCCAAACATATTTGTTTTTATCAAATAATTATTATAATGAAGATAATTGGCAATTAAACTTTGGTTTATGTTTCGACTAATTTTGATTATTCTTATCATCATTGATATGATTATTTCTCAGTGAAAAATTAACGAAAAAAAAGGAAAATATTTGTACAAATAAAATCAGAATTGAATAATTCATTTTTTACGATTTCGTTTAACAAATGTAAACACATAATAATAAAATATAATATCAAACTCAGATTCTTATCGTTATAATCATTGTTATTGTTATTATTATTATTATTATTACATATGTTGTTTACTATGAATCAAAGATATACTAAGATTCTATACGAACAATTCTATTATTATTTCATTTTCATCTCATTTTTTTATATCATCATTTGTTATTATTATTATTATTATTATTTTCTAACTGAAAAAATTTCATTTTCTTTTAGGACCGGGCAAATTTTTTTGCTTTTATTAAAAGGAATCATGTTATTTCATTTACCATTTTATTCTATTATTATTTTGAAATAAAGAAAACACAAAGAACTATAGAAAATTTGTATTCAATTTTTTTTTTATTTGGAGTTCACTCAGTGGTTTGTGACTCGAATTTTATTTTATATTTTTTTCTCACAATGAATTTGTCGATTTTTTGCGAAAAATTATTATTCTTACATAATACGAGATGTTTTTTGCCCGATGCTTTAATGATTGTTATCATTGTTGTCATTCTATATGTTTTCACATTGTCAAATGAAACCGGCAAAATTTTTTTTTTACATTCAGTGCTGATTATTATCATTGATTATCGTGTCATCGTTGAACGAAAACAACAAAAAATAAAGAAAAAATGAATCAAGATCATAATAAGAATCATAATAATTTGAAACATAACTCTGGAAAATGAGAAATCATCAAAATAAAATTTTAGAATACATACATTTTTAAGCAAAAATTTGAAGAAATGAAACTTTTTAGTTGTTTTTGTTGTTGTTGCTGTTATTCTCGATGAAAGTGATGTTTTGGCATTTAATTCAAATTAAAACATGAAACATAAACACGAAGAAAAGCACTTTTGAACTTTACGAAACAAAGCAAAATTAAATGCTTAACCAACCAAAATTCATTTTGCATCAATTAAAAAAAAAATTCAAATTAAATAAACTTTAATGAATATTGAAATGAATAACACAATAAGCTGATTCTTAATTAATGTTTTTGGTTAATTTTTCGGGCCAAAAAAAAATAAACACAAAAATACTGAAAATTTCAACAAATTTTTGACGCGTCAATTTTTTCTACTTATTTCACTTAGCATTATTATTATTATTTGGTTATTTTAAAGCGATGTGAAAACATTGAAATTATGAACAAATGAAAATATAAATAAATAAATAAAGAAAAAAAAATTTCCTCTCATTTTTACGTTATTTTTGGTTTTTGTTTTATTTCGAACGTGCTGACAGTCAAATTGTTTTTTTGAAATTTCACGTCAAAACTGTCACTTAACACAGGTTGAAATGAAAGTGATGCCCGAGTCAGACTCGGGTTAGGCTCGATTTTAGCCGTAAAGCTGCAACGAAAATAATTGGTCTTCGCCTGTTAAGTGGTCAAGTTTTTGTTTGTTGTTCGTTGCAAAAAAAAATGAAGAATCAATGGAGCAAGTGAATGTATGCATGTGTCAATGGTAAGTGTGTGTGGTGGTATACTCAAAGAATACAAGTGCAATTTTCATTTTTTTTTTCTTAATTTTCACAATATTCGAAAATACCAAGTGGTAGTAGCATGAAAATTAGTTTTGAAAGAGAATTTTATTTTCAAAAAAAATTCTTTTTCATGAAAACAAGTAGCAGCATTAGTCAAAGTTGTTAAAATTACCGAAATTAGAAAAAAATAACGAAAAGCTATGAAAGAAAAAAAATTCAAGCGGTAAACAAATCAGTACTTTTGAAAAAAATGGTTTTTTCTGGTAGTGGCATATGTCAAACAAAGTTGTCGGAAAAAATTATTTTTTTTCCGTCTCACACATTTTAATGCTTTTTTTCAATTTGAAAAATGGTAGTGGTCATTTTTTGTTTCGCCGAATTTAATTGGTCCATTTTTATTTCTTGAAATTTTCATTCGAATTTTGGTTTCGAAAATTTGAAAATTCTAAATTTGAATTTATCCGCGAAAATTTTTCAACAATTTCGAAATGTTTTGATAAAAAATTTCAAAATCTTATCCCCCCTTTCTCTCTCATTTCTTTCCCCAAAATTTTACATCTTTTTCCCATCAAACCGCTAAAATCATTGACCGGCAATAATATCTTAAAAATATCGAGAATTCATACTAGAAAAGAAAAAAATTTCTAAAATAAACATTTATCGTACTGATATTGTACCACTGATGATGGTTTATGAATGTTTGATGTTATTTATATCTCTTTTTTAACATCTCGATTTATGGGAAAATGTGAAAATATTAAAGAAAAAGAAAAAAAGTTTTTCGCAATGATTTTTCTTTGATCTTCATCATCATCTTATTTTATCAGTATAACACACAAAAGCAAGAAAAAAAAACAGTAAACATCATTAAACATTAACAAATCGGTATGTATTGCATGGAAAAATATGCCCAAGAGAAATATTTAAAAAAAACTGGCAAATATAAAACTATTAAAATGAATGAATGAATGAATGAATGGATGAAAAAAAACTTTAAATTCAATGATCGACAAAGAAAATAGTAGAAAGAATAATAATATTAAAAATGAAAAAACTTTATGAATAGATAAATAAACATATTATGATAAATAATGTTAAATGAATGATTTTACACCCATTGATGTGAGTACAGACATTGAATGAAGAATGAATAAGTGAAGAGTAACGGAAAGAGAAACTGCTCAAAAAATGAAATAAAATAAAATAAAATCGATCCCAAAATAGAAATGGATAACATCATCGTCTATCATCATTTATTTATATCATTATTGGTATTATTTTTATCATTGTTATTGTTTGATCAATTGTATGAATGGTTAGGAAAAAAAATAGTATGATTCACCATTATTTTAAATGAAAGTTTATTTTTTTTCCAAGATTGAATACAATTCATTTTCAACATTTGAATGAAATGTTCAAAAAAAAAAAATTGAAATTGTAAAACTTGGCCATCAAACCAAAAAATTTATCGAATCGAATCGACAATGATTGGACGATTGATAATAATGTTTCAAATGGTTTGTTTTATTTTTATTTATTTATCTATTTATTTCATTGTTACACACATGCACTTTGATTGATTGCAAATAAAGAATGAAAAAAAAATTTTTACTATAAAATTTAGGGCGTTCATCAATCGAAATAAATAAATTCACACACACACTTACTGGTCAAATTTGACAATAAAATATTGGTGTCAGAAGTAAAAAAGTAAATGATCATTTCATTTCTTTTCTATGAAAAAAAATTCAGGTTATCATCAGTTATTTTTTATTTTTAAATTTTTTTTTTACTATTTTGAATGAATGATTATCAATTATCAAAGTAGTAGTAATCGAAAGAAATGAAAAATTTTGAAATCTTAAAAAAAAATCTTCAAATTAAGTGACGCCCAATCAAAAAGTAATAATCATTACCAAACCACTGATAATTACCATCTAAGAAATTCAATAATCATCATTATCATCATCATTTCACCTATTACCTTTGGCCATTTATTGAAAAAAAATTTTAATCCAAATATGAATGAATGGGCAATCTAAATGGTAATTTCAGGAAAAACACCAAATCAAATATTGAAATGTTTTAAATTTAAATTTGATTTGTTTTCAAAAGATAATTTACTTGATATTTATCATCATTATAGCCATAATAATTATAATCATCATTCATAATGCATTTTTAAATTTTGAGAAAAAATGGCAAGAAATTTTCCAAGAAAAAAATCAAAAAATCATAATTATGGCAGTGTGTATTTATACACAAATTAACAATATTCATAGATCACACAGGTGGTGGTGGTGGTGGCGATGATGATTATGATGACCAATGCCAATTAAGTTCAATGACATTTTTCTATTTCTTCTTTAGTTACGGAAGATATGGCTTTGTCTTTGGTTTGGGAAACGAATTGCGACAAACAAAACAAATGAATGAAATAATTTTCAAAATTCTTGGTTAATGATTATGAATTTTGTTATTATCGTTATGATGGTGATAATTAGTTCATAGTTAGTCCTTTTCAGCAATCAAAACTGCTAATTATCTTCAAATAGTTTTTATAAAAAAAAGGTAAACCAATGAATGTTTTTTGTTTTTTTTCTTACAAAATCAAACGTGATAAGAATTGTAAAAAAACACGTACAAAATAATGATTATTTAATTGAGTTTTCATTTAAAAAAAAATTTATGAAATTTTGTAAAAATTGTCAAAATACACACAACAGCAATAACGTGAGAAACGTGACAAGGTATGAATAATTTGTTAAAATATTTTTTTTCTCATATTGATTGGACAAACAACTTGAAATATGCACTTGATGTTAATAATTGATGATCATTAGAAAATAATGAGTGTGAAAAATGATTTCAATCACAATCGATCGATCGATCATCGTGTGGAAAAACAAAAATCAATTCATATATCAGATTTCATGTTGATGACAATGAAAAATTGTGTGCCAAAACTTTCATTCATTAAATTCTAATCGTTGATCGTTTTATTTTTATTGATCATGATTATTATTATAATGATATGATAATAATGATGATTATCAATATTATTATTTAGAAATAAATATGAATCAAAAATAAAGCTAAAGAAAAAGAAATTTAATCTGTATTCAATCAATCATTTCATTGATTTAATCGTATCAACAATAATATCAACACATTGATAAATTTCTTTTTCATTAATAATTAATGGAGGTGCAAAACGTATTTTATCACCATGTGTTGGTTTAGCCAGTAAACCATTATCACGCATTCGCAAACAAATATTCCATGCATCATATTTATCATTTATAACGATTGCATTCAATAAACCTTTTCCGCGTATTTTTATCACCATTTCTTTTGGTAAATTTTCTTCCAATAATTTTCGAAATAATTTGCCCATGTTTTCAGCATTTTCAGATAATTTTTCATCAACAACAACTTCCAATGCTGTACGCGCTACTTTCATGCCCAATGGATTACCGCCATATGTTGAACCATGTTCACCTGGTTTTATTGTCAACATTACTTCATCATCGGCTAATACACCTGATACTGGATAGACACCGCCAGATATTGCTTTCCCTAAACAAATTAAATCGGGACGTGCATTTTCATGATGAACGCATAACATTTTACCAGTACGACCAATACCAGTTTGTACTTCATCAGCTATCCATAAAACATTGTATTTAGTACACAATTCTCTAACTTTGGTCAAATATCCATCATCCGGTACAACAACGCCAGCTTCACCCTGAATCGGTTCACACATATATGCTGCAATCGTTTCACTCTCTTCAGCTAATTTTCTTTCTAATGCATCAATATCATTATACGGAATAATTTCAAAACCAGGCATAAATGGACCAAAACCTTTATATGAACTAGGATCAGTTGATGATGAAATGGCTGCCAAACTTCTTCCCCAAAAATTATCTTGAGCAAATATTACTTTTGCTCTATAATAAGGAATGCCTTTAACATCATACGCCCAACGACGTGCTAATTTAACAGCCGATTCACATGCTTCAACACCAGTATTCATTGGTAAAAATCTTTGATAATTAAGTAAATTTGTAATATATTCAACAAATTCACCCAATACATCATTATAAAATGCACGTGATGTTAATGTTAATAATTCTGATTGTTTTTGTAATGTTTCAATTATTTTTGGATGACAATGTCCTTGATTAACTGCTGAATATGCGGATAAAAAATCAAAATATTTTTTTCCTTCAACATCCCATACATAGCAACCTAATAATTATGAATAATTTTAACATAAATAGGACTATTTTATCAAAAATATTAATCATCGTTAACACAAACCTTTTCCACGTGATAATGCAACAGGAAGTGGATGATAATTATGTGCACCATATTTTTCTTCACGTTCAATGATATAATTTGTGTTGATCACCTGATTCTTATTATCATTATTCGATGATTGTTTCGTGGATGAATGAATTGAATGATTTAGATTGACCATTGAACATTGTAACAATTTTTTCGATGTTTGTTGCTGTTGTTGTTCATGGTTTTTCAACGAATGAATGAATGAATTTAAAAATTTATTTGATTTCAACATTTTTTTTTGTTCTGAAATTTAAATTTTAAAATTATTTTTGTAAATTTTCAAAGAATTTTAAACTTTTGAAAGGTTTAACCAGAAATTAACAGGAAAATTTCAAAAATAAATTAAAATCATGGACATGAAGTAAAATATAAGCTCTCAATATTTATACATTTCGCTTCAATTTTGATAAAATTCTATCAGCATTTAGCCAATGAACACTTAAAAAATATATGAATAAGTATAAATGTTCATTTTATCATAAGCGAATGATGAACAAACAACTAAATTCAATGAATTTCTGAGAAAAATTGCTGGCTGTTCATATAAAAATAATGATCGTCTTTGATAATTTTTTTTCCTTATAACTTTGTTTAAAAATAAAATCAATCAAATCGGTTTTATGATTAAAATAAAAATATGAAAAGCGAATACACGTTCATCATAACTCATATTAGCGATAATGTACATGTGTGAATAAAATTATCTTTAAAAAAAATGAAACGCTTGATAATCGCCACCAGCTCATGAATATTTGGATGAAAATATTTAATTTTGACATTTGGAACACTGATGTGATCAACTGTAATGAATCATGACGGCTAGTAGGTGACTAATTTCGCCAACTTGATTATACAGTTTGTTCATCGTTTGTGGTCAAATCTATTCGGTTTGGTGACGATTCAGTGTGACATGTTTTTTTTTTCAAAATCCAAAAATTTAAATTTCCAGCTAAAAAACCAGTCCATCAAGTTTTTTCTAAATTTTCTTGTTTGTTTGCTGTCAATTGATTCAATTTTTGTTGACGATAATTTATTGATAATCAACAAGTTTATATTCGATTGAATTTTGTATTTTGCATCGTTTCAATTTGTTTTTATTATTTTAATTTCATAGAAACAATGAACATCATTGTTCCTTAAAAATGATGATGATTGATTTTGCAAATTGTTTTGAATTCGATGTCAAAAATCGTTAATCAACGATTAAAAATAGAAAAAGTTACAATTTTCGAAGATAAATTGTTCGGAATTGATTGACTTTGACATTTGAAAATGTATGAAAAAAAAAACAAAATTTTCGAATTTCAAAAATTTAAATTTCTCGCGCTCTTTTGTGTTGATAGATGGCGCTAGTTTTAGTTTTGTTTTCAAAAATTTGAAACTCCTCCTCCTCCCGCTCCTCGTTGTATTCGATGACCGTTGGAAATTTTACCATTTCAAGGAACCTCAATGATAAATTGTTTTTGGTGTCATGTGTGGTCAACCATATTTGATAATTGCTATGAAATGATGGGATCAAATTAAAATTGATAAATTTCAATGCTTCAGGCGAAATAAAAACCAATAAAAATGCAAAAAATGAATTTTAATCATTTGACAAGAAGGCCGGAACCATCTGATGATCATGTGAGTCATTTGATTACTTTTTTTTTAATCATGAATTATTAAAATTAATTAATCGAATTCTCTTTTTAGATCATTTCACTACAACCTTGGATACAAGATGATTCATTCGACGCAAAAAGTGATTGTGGTCCTCAAAATAATAATAGATTAACAACAATTATACATCCTGATAAAGAGATGATTAAAAAATTACGATTAAAATATGGTATCATAACAGGTGATAAACGTATTGATCCGAATGATTCATTGGTGGAAGATATACAGTTGATTGATTTGAATTTTAATGATAAAAATCGCAAAGCTATTGATAGTAATCAAATATTGCCTTTGAATCATATTTGTTGCAGGAATAATGTTCAAAATCAATTAATTGAATTGCGTGATGATATTAGGAAACAATTGCAAAATTTGCCTGATTTGGCCATTCAAAATAATGATAAATGTTTATCAATATCGGAACATATTTTTGATTATATCCGAAAACAAGATGAAAGATTACAAATAATAAATGAAAAAATTGATCAATTAATACTGTTGCAGCATAAATCATTGAAAATTGAACAACAACATAAAATTCGAGAAACACAAACAACGACAACAACAACCAAAACAAAGATAAAACAAAAACCCAATCTGCCTAATGAACGTAAAAAAACTATGTCAATTTCATCTGAAGACACACCATCAGTATCATCTGCATCATCCACTACATCATCATCATCATCATCGACACAATCATATCTCGATCAAAGTATCGAAAAAGTTCGTAAAGATTTATATGATAGCGTTGAAAATCATTCAAAAAAGCATAATCATCAAACCAAACCGAAACGATTGGAATCTTTTGAACCATTACCATGTAAAAATAATGACAATGATAAATATGAAATCAATAAAACATCGATATCTGAATTGAATTCTCATGTTGCTCAAAATGGTTCACATATTTCGACAAGTACACCGAAAAAATCAAAGCCTGCAAAACAACAACCTCTCAATCATAATCATAATCATAATTATCATCAAATGAAACATCCTCGACAATTATTACGAACAGAACAGTCGCTGTATATTGAACGATTGGCATCAAAATATTGTTTGAATGATGATGATGACGATGATGATCAAGATAATGACTTAATTGATACTTACAATAATAATAATGATGATGATTATCGATCGATTTTTCAATCAAAGAAAAATTCGAGAAAAATGATAAATAATAGTCATATTAATGATAATGATAATAATTATAAATATAATAAACAATCACCAAAGATTAATTATGAAAAATTTCGTACCAATTATAATCGTTATGGATTATCCGATCTTAATAGTTCAATTGAAACACGTAATTATCTTGATAAATATAAATTATATAATAAAAATATTGAAACTAAAAATAATAAAAAATTATCAAATAATCATCATAATCAACAAAGTAATAAATCAGATGATAATGATCATGTGATCATCGATACAGAGGAAGATGATGAACGTTTTTATGATGCAGAAACAAATACACCTAAAAATCATCAGCATCAACAACAACAACAGCAGCGATTAATCGATTCAACGCATAAAAGGAATTTTAGATAACATTTTTAAAATATTTTTTGCTCTTAAAAAAATGTAAAAATTTTCTTTTATTTTTTTTTAATTATTTCTTAAATATTAATATAATGAATGTGTATTAAATAAATTTTACATAAGAAAAAAAAGTGTGCAAAAATTTATGAATGAATGAATAAATTTACGATTTTTTTTCCAATTTACCATCTTATAGATAAGCCATGGATTATCATTTCTCAACAAATTCGATGTTGTCATTGTGATTTTGCATGGTCAGAACAATTTTTTTCGGTCAGAAATTTGGAAAAGAAATTAAATTATCATGTGTGTGTTAGTGTGTCGTGTTATGTTATCATCGATAATTGTTTTAAAAAATGTATAAAAATTAATTTTTCACAAAAAAATGCTGAAAAATCCTATACAACATAGTAGATTATTAAATTAAATTGAAAAAATAAAAATGAAATTTTTGAATAAACAAAATTAGAATGAAAATTTAAAAAAATAAACAAAAAAAAAATTTCCAGTTTTATAATTGTGATTGTGTTTAAGCATTTATGGCCATCATTTGTATGGATTGGTTTTTGGTATTTATGTGTATCGATAAATTTATAGCTCATGGTTGATTTATAATGTCGATTAAGTTCAAGTTTTATATTAAAAGGTGATAATTTTGATTGGTTATAAGAATAAAAATAATGTTAAAAAGGTTAGACAATAAAAAGAAAATTGTTTGATTCAAAATAAGAGTTATATTGTGTTTTGGAATGAATATTTCAAATATTTATATGATTCTGTTAATATTTATGCATATGTTATTATTTGGTTCTTGAAAATTTAGTAATGATAAATATTTTGGATATTTGATTAATATTATAGAGTTCATTGTTGATTGAAATGTATATAATTTTTGATTAATTGTTCATAATTGAATTTCATGGAATATTTTCAATATCAATATGATTAA
The DNA here is from genome assembly GCA_002943765.1 of Psoroptes ovis. Lineage (NCBI taxonomy): Eukaryota > Metazoa > Arthropoda > Arachnida > Sarcoptiformes > Psoroptidae > Psoroptes > Psoroptes ovis. Next base: position 3,091,768 of record PQWQ01000003.1, on the reverse strand, counting down.
TGTTTTGTCATCAATGAATTAAAATGAATAATTTATTGGTTAATATTGAAACAAGGCCAATAATTATTATGTTCAATATTAAATGGCAGCATGATAAATTTTTATTATTAATAGCAGCGTTTACTTTTAAATCACGTTTTTTAGCCAATACTTTATCAATAATGTGTATAACACCATTTAATCCATGTATATCTGGATTTATTATTTTAGCTCGTTGTCCTTCCCATTCGATATAAATATCACGGGCTAAGATGTATAGGAAAAGATGATTCAAGATTTTATAAGGATGAAAAATAATTTCATAAAAAACTTACTGTTTGGATCCGGTGATATTATCAATTCACCTTGTATTGTATCAACTTTTCTTACTGTTTGTTCTAAATCTTTTTTATTGAATTGTCCTTTTGCCGATATATGACGATCTAAAATCTGTAGAAGCGAGAATAAATTGTCGATTCGATACAAAGTCAAAATAAAAATAAAGAAATAACTTACTGCTCGTGATATCGATGGATAAATTCCTTGATCAAGCTGTTTGAATTCAGACGGATTAGCTTTATCAAATTCCATCCATGCAGTGTTTGATGGAGCAAAAAATGTATAACGTTTATTTTTATCCATTAATTTTGCGTTCCAATTTTGTGTGCCACCTTGTGAACCAATTTTGAATGTTTCATTCAACATAGGATCATTAATCAATTTATCATAAATAGTGTTGAATGGCATTCCAAGTACACGATCAATTATATGTAAAATACCATCATATGCACCTAAATCTGACAATGATGATGTTGCATTGACACCACCACTTTCTACGGTTAATTTTGTGGTAGGATCAATTCCAACCAAGCGAAACATAACAGGTACCCCATTGGCCGATGAATAATTGGCATATCCATTATCTATTGATATAAAAAAGTTTAATGTAAATTATAAAATGATTGAAATTTCTGAAAAACTTACTTCGTTTAAGATCACTGAATGAGACTTGTTGATAAACGACGTGATTCAATAATAATTTTTTCATTTCATCAGAATCTTCGCTAATACCGGCAAAATTTTGATTATTATCCAATAAATTTGAAAATGCATTGTCATCTGGAGCCAAAATTGTTTTATTCGTATTTTTTTCAATATCATTCATTACATCTGAATGTTTTTCTAACAATTTATAAAATCGTTTCAATTTATTTTGTTCACGCAGAAAATCTTTGATAGTCATATCCATCAACATCAATGGTTTTTCAATTAAATGTACAACCCCATTTTTCACAGGTATATTGGCTTTGATCATTCTACTCAATACACGACCTGCTTTGTGAACAGCATCATTTTTTATTGTATTCGTTTGAATATAATACATTTGATCGACAGTAAACCGTACTGTTTTGTTAATAAATGAAAGTTCAACATCCACATTATCTGATTCATTCAATCGAAATAAAAAAAAATTAAATCATGAAGATAATTAATCAATTTGAATTATATTTTCGAAATTTAGAAAATTTTTATCTTACCATCAAATGCCATTGTATTGTAGGTACGATGATCACCCATGGTTCTGATAAATAATGTTTTATCTTTGATAACATGTGCTTTAATCACATATTCATCAAATTCAGATGTACCACGATTTGTTATCTTTGTTGGTATAAAAAAAGTTCCTGGCATTGAAAATATTGATTCCAATTGTTTTTCTTGAATTTTTTCCAAAAATTTTGACATATCATAATCATTTAAACCGTAGATTGATGGTTCTTTTAACAATTCCAATGTAGTCGGTGCAGTCGGTTTATTCGTTTTCATAGATGATAATACTTCATCAATTATATATACAGCTTGATTTTCATTCGCCGATGTATCGCCATGTAAATCTTCATAACCATCAATTACTAATGCATTATTGACAAAATACAATTTTTCATCAGGTTTATGCGGATTTTCAGTTGTCGTTAAATATAATGGTGGATATTGTCCATTCATTGCATTTGCCGGAGAAGCATCAGTCCATGAATTACGATTAATTGCTGCTGTTACTATTTATTTATGAAACAATGAAAAGAAAACAATTGAAATAAAAGATACATGGATGAAAATAGATTTACAAATTATTAACATTTTAATTCTGTCAACAGCTAGAACAAAAAGATTGTCATTTTAATAATTGCTAAGCATAAAACAAAATACCAATAATTTTCCATGATAATTACACAGAATGTTCATTTAAACTGATACGCAACAATTATTTTTTCCGAATTTGTGGTTAAAAACAATAAAATCAATGGTCCATGAAATATTTCTATGTTTGTAACATTTGTTACATGATTTGATTTCAAATCAAGATAAGGTCAATACACCTTGTATCGATTTAGTCAAGTTAGTTAAAGTAACAATGAAAAATAACTGAATTAGAATCATTCACATTTTTTTTAATGAATACTGAATTCTACCACAATAATACGAAGAATTTTGATGATAAATTATTAATCGACAGATGAAAAAAAAAATATCAAATTAACATAAATAATTCAGAATTACATGTCAATATACATATTCTAAAGCAGATAAAAAAACTAAACTAAACATTCTTATTCTAATATGAATATATTTGGGCGTTTATACTATGAATTTGTCCATATTTGTATCATCATTATTATTGTAGGAATAATCATTAAATTTTTAAAATTTGTGGATAATTTGAATAAATATCATATTCAATCATAGTCTTAATTATAACTTTGAAACATGAATCAAAAAAAAAAATCAATCACTTACCAATATGGTATTTCAGTAGATCAGAATTAAAACCATCATTCGATCCCATTATTTGTTGTTGTCGTTCTAAAAATGTTTTGATTGCTCGATCAGTCGGTACGAATACTGTCACTTTCCATGATTTAAACATAAACGAATAGATTGTTTCATTTGCAATTATGTTTTTAAACTATGTTTTGAAAATAGAAGTATAAATAAAACATGAAACAAATTAGATAAGAATGAACGAAAAACAAAACGATTTGTTAATATTTAATTAAACAAAATAATTAAAACAAAGTCAACGATAATTAATAAAAATAAAATGATTCTCAAACAACCTGGAAAAATTATGCAAAAAAATGATCTAATTACACACGAAAAAATGAATAAGCGTAACTAAATCAATTTTAATTAAATCGAAACTAATTAAAAATACGAAAAGCAGAAATCTATAAAGGACAATGTCAAATGGTCAGAGTTAAAGTTGACCCTTCCTTGTATGAACAAAAGGAAAAATTGAATAATCAAGGATGAAAATATATACGACAATTTTTTTTTAAATTTTTAATGATGGTGATGACAATTTTTAAACGATACACACATATGTAATTAACGAAAAAAAAACTAAATCATGATGTTATAATGACTGGAAACATGATCATACATACACAACACATTCAATTATCATTATTTTTACTTCTTTTTTTTTTTGATAATCTTAGATACAAAGATAAGCAATTAGGATACAAACTTTGGTCATCATCATCACCATCATTCTGATCATGGTCAAGATAATAATCATTATCTTTTAATCATTTAAATGAAAAAAATAAATGATTAGATAACCTTCTGAATTTAATTTCATTCAATTTGATATCAAATATCAAACAACAACAACAAACAATGAATGAATCAATAAACAAAAGAAGAGAATTCATTATTAATCTATGATCAAATTGAATCTGGACAAAATAAAAGAAAGAATTTAATACAAAAGCATCGGAATTATTCAATTGTTATATCGGATTATTTTACACTAACAAACATTTTAACTAACTAACTGACTGACCAACTTGATTATTATTATTATTATTATTATCATCATCAAATGACCTACGATCAAATGTTAAAATAATCTCTCCGATTACTAAACAATAATCATAATCATAATGATCGATCAAACAACTGATCATCATCATCATCATCATGATCGTCAGTGAACATACACAAATCGAGGGTACAGACATAGCCAACGAAACCTTAAAACTGCCATCGATCGTCGTTTCGACGTTCGACGACCTTTTGCACGAAATGTCTTCATATCATCATTCTCATACAACATAACACACACACACACATTCAATAATATATTATCATTTTCAATTCAAAATTGAATTCAATTCAAAGGAAGAATAAATTTTTGTCTTATAAAAATTATTGTTTCAAATCATACATAGAAAACTTACACATGCACACTTGCACACAACGAAAACCAGATATATTCTTGGTCAAAAGCTGCTGAAATAAGAATAATTCATTCTCACAGATCATATACATGATACAAACAAACACACTTTAACAGAAAACAGATAACACATGAACACAGCACACACAACAACAACACATTACACAACATAAAACAAATCATTTTCAAACCATTATATTTCAACCATTGGATGAAAAATATGAAATGTTAAAAAATGATATACCATAATTATTATTATTATCATCATCATCTTACAAGTATTAACCTTTAACTAACAAAATACAATTGCAAATGGCAAAATGGCATCAAATTACATACATACAAATACGAATACACAAACACAAACATGGAAATTAAAAGATAATCGTTACAAAACAACAAGGTAATTGCTTACTTCAACGATGATCTTTGATGATGATCATCATCATCATCATCAGCATCATCATCAACAATCATATACGCTTACCATTATTCGAAAAAACCTGGCACAAGTTTGTGTGTTTGTCAGTGTTTGTGTATCAATGCTTCAGTGAAATGTGATCAATTTTTGAAAAGGTGTCGACTATCATAATCAGCGCTGTGTGAATACATATGGCTTAAGACAATGGAGTAAAGTGATTATTATTTTTATTTTATTCAAAGTCAAAACATTCAAATGTATGCATATTACCAAGGAAGAAGCGAAACCGATTAATATTCGTTAATAATTTTTGGATTTAAATTTTCATCATAAGAATTACCCGAATAACATCATGAATAAGAACAAGAGTTAAGAACATAACATAACACACAAGGTTACATGAATATATTCATAAGTTTATAATTTACAAATTCCCCATTCAAAGACGGAAAAAAATTGGCTACTAATTATATCATTAAGTATAATCATTTAAATGCCAGAAAAACCAAAAAAAGCCAAACCTGATAGATTATCCAACAATTTCGAATGCAAAGCTATGAAATTTATAATGAAAATACATGTGGATTCAAGTAATTCAGCTAAAACATTGGTACTTGAGAAATGTATTTTATAAGAAAAATTATTAAATTTACATTTTAATTCAAATAAACAAAACGAAATTATTTAAAAGCGATGAAATGAAAATTTCAAGACTTGAAAAATTCATCAAACTCTTACAAACGCCAGAACACTGCCAAACCATGACCTTTGGCGATAAAATGACCCTTGACTTCTATGTTTTAGAACGCAATTTGAAGATACATCGCAATGAATGACAAATCATTAACAATCATTATCATCATCATACATAATTATCATCAAACATGCACACATACAATACATCAAACAATCAAAAGCATCATCGAAAAAAAATCAATTAATGAATCATTGGAAATTTTTAATGGTAAAAGATGAACACCATCACACACCGCAAACATAAAAATATGTACGATGGGTGTGTGCAATGCATTGAATAAATGAATGAATTAAACAAATAAACTTGAAACAACGAATATTTCAAATAAAAACCTAAAACTATTGATTAAAACTAAAACAAATAAACAAAAACGGAAACACACTTGCAAATACACAAACATCATTTTTCGTTCGTTCATTCATCAAAATGCTAAATGTATGTTGTACCCTTGACGACCTTCTTATCCCCTGTTTATCATTATCATTATTAGCCTGTGTGTGTGTGTGTGTACAATCATCTTGATGAATTTTGATTCTTGAACACGGCCATAGCCACAGTACTATGCATAAGTATGTATCTAAGTAAAATATGTACACAAAAAAAAATGTACAAACATTTAGTGATAAACATTTGAGACAAATATTTACATTCGTTCATTGATTGATTGATAGTAAAATTTGATCAATAAAACAATTTGAAAATTTTTTCTGTATTTTCACTTTTGACTTGATTCTTGATCTTATTAATCTCTCTTACGATCGATTGTTTACTATAATTGAAATTGAAAATAATGGAAAATTGAATGTCTGTTTATTTGTTTGTACAAACGATTTTTGATGATTTTGTCATCAAAAAAATTGGCTCAAATCATTCATGTTCGTTCTCTCTTTGAGTATCTAGTCTATTCCTGAATCAATCTAGAAATTATGTAGAAAAAATTAGGCTGACAACTAATCAAGTGAAAAAATACATTTAAATGAAAATATAAACCATGATGATCATCATTGAATGAATTAATGATTAATATTCAGGAAATAAATAATTAACCAAAAAACATAAATTGATATTGAATCAAATTGTTTGGTTTAAATAATTATTTTGTTGAAATTTTCAATTTTCTATCGCAATCAACAACGATATATTCATGATATGAGTGCATGCAATGGATAAAATGTTTTCATTTTCCTACTTATTTTACAAAAAAAAATTATTGTCGCAAATTCAATGTCATTCAAATCAAGTCTAATACACAAATCAAGTAAAATAATGCAATATTTGAACAATAATCAAAATTATCAATCAATGTTTGCTTGGAGCTTTTTATGAAAAAAAATACAGCAATCGATAGCTCCAAGTTCAGATTCTGGATCAGTAATTCTAAATCATTTTTTGATTAGTATAAAAGCAGATATAGAAATGTTGGCGTTTGCGATTGCAAACATTTTTGTTTCATTCGTAAAATAAACGAAATTCATAATTCATTTGTTTCATTGACGAATAAAAAACGTTTGGCATTGTAATAATAATAAAAAAAAAGTCATCAAAAATGAAATATCAAATGTTTTGTTTTTTATGTTGGATTCTTGTGACATAAAACAGAATATCGATCAATCAATCAAGATTTTCATTGTTTTTCAAATTCAAAAAATCTAATCAATTCTTCTGTTGTGAAAAAAAAACAAATGAAATTTAAAAAATCATAGCATAAAATTTACATTTGTGAAAAATATCAATGAATAGTTCACCGAACCAATCAAAAATTATGGCGTATTTCATCATATGTAATAATTCCTAACCAAAACTATATAAAATGATTGACGACTACACCCAAATAATGATTGAATAGGGCAAAAAAAAAAATAAAATAAAAAATAAAGAGGAAAAAATTGATTTATATAAATTCATTTTGAAAAATTATGAACCGAAAAGAAAAAACAATAATAATAATAACAAAAACACACAGTCAAAAATTAATGTCACCCAGGTGAATATTATTGAAAATTATTATTCATAGTATTTACTTTCACTCATTAATAATGATCAACTTTTTGTTGTTGCTAACAGATAATAAATTAAATCGAATTTCAAAATTATAAACAAACATAATCAAAATGAGAGAAAAAAAAATAAACGGAAATGATAATTGTATAATTTTAATGATTTCATTTAACATCCGTAGAATTGAAACAATAATTTTTGATTACATTCAATGTAAACAAAAAAAAAAAAAATTGAAAAAAAAAAAGATTTCACATAAATTTCTGACATTTGAGAAAAATAGAATCAAATTACTATTATTTTTATATTTCCCAAATGTTTTTTGCTATTTTCGTAACTATAGTAACACTATTAATTTCGGTAATAATAAATGGTTTCTTGATTGAATTTTTTTTCAATTATCAAAACATCTGTTTGACAAATGTTTCAATCTTTGATTATTTAAAAAAAAATAAAGGAAGATTAACCTTAAAACGATTGATTTTATAATAAAAATATTTTAAAACAATGCCAATAATCGTTAAAATTTATTATTGAAAATAAACAAAAATCATGTTTCATCTTTTCATTGCTTTTTGCTATTTTTAAATCAGCATTTGAATCTTTTAAATACAAACAATAAATTGTTAAATCAAATACACTTACCATAGATAATTCAGGATTATCGGAGATCACTTGAAAGGCATTGTGTGCTTGTACTTTTGTTATAAAGTAACAATTAATTATTTGAATTATTAATAATAATGTTGAATATTTTTTCATTAAGGCTATGATATTATATGGAAATTTTTTGAAAAATAATTTCATATTTGTTTTATTTATAAATGGATAGTATTTATGATGATTGTTTCGATATTCATTATTTTTGTCATGAATATTATCTGAATGAAGATGTTTTTGATCATAATGGAGATGGTTAAATAAATTATTTATATTATTGTTATCAATAATTTGTTGCTTCTGTTGTTGACTCATATTGAATTGATTAGGAAATGTTGATGTGTTTTCATTTGCTAAAGTTTCATTAATTTTATCATTCATTGAATTCGAATTAGAATTTATCATTTTTGAATAACATTGTTTTTTATTCATTTTTATCCAAATAAAGTTTGAATACTTTTATTATCATATAATTTGATCTATTATTTTATTAAATGTTATTGTCGTTGTTTATGCACTTTTTTAAATTAATTATCGAATTTTTGTTGTCTCTGTTGCTATTGTTGTCATGTGCATGCACACAGCATAACTAAATCAATAATAACATTCAAAAGTAAATTTGATTACTTTTTTTTATTGTTTGTCGTTTCAATAATGATAATAATGAATTGTTTGATGAAATGTTCGATGAATGGTTGAAATATTCACGTTTCGTTGAAAAATATGTGAATCATTCTGGTAACATATGAAATATGATTGAAAATGGAAGAAATAAAAAATTATTGTTAAACAAAATATTTCATAGATCGATTATTTTTGATGATTCATCATCATAAAAAAAATTCAAATTTCAATCGATATATATTCAAAAACAAATAAGAATCAATTTAAAAAAAACTTACAATCATATATCAAATTAGACATATAAAAGATTGAAAAAAAAACAATTTGAATTTTCAATATGTCAGCTTTTGTTTTTTCAATTATGATTTGCATCTATCAATCAATCAATCGGACAAACCACCAGATCATCAATAACCGAAAAGATTGACAGTTTTTTAAAAACAAATTTTCACTGAACCAACAAATTGACATGGAAAAATACACGCGAATCAAATCAAATCGGTTTCAATTTCTTTTGTTATTATCATTTCTGTTTATTTCACCACTTTTTACAAATTAATCGTTTTTTATTTTTCTTTTCGTCTTTAAAATCATTCAAAGCTTCATTGGCTTTCGGATACACAGCAAAACTTGACCACTTGTTCTTTTCATTTGAAACAATTGCACAGAAAATGGCAAAAGAAAAAAAAGCATTCGAATGAAATTACCACTCGTTCGGCGAATGATGCGGCGACGATAGTTGAGTAGTAGCATTGGTAGAAACTGCAGCCACATTTAAATGTACCTACCACTACCACATAGTCGAATGATTTTTTTCGAATTTTCACTTTTTTTTTGTTCGTTAGCAAATACCAGAAAAGAAAAAAAATTTCAGCCAATGAAAAATGGCCGAAATTTGAAATTTGATTCGAAAAAAAGACTCTCCTCATTTTTCACCGAAAAAAAAATGGTGGCGGTTGTTGTTATCTCTTCACACGCTATCGATTGCTTATTGTTGCAGATCGGAGAATTTTTTTTTACACAGGAAAAAAGATCGGTTTTTTTTTCAATTGAACTTACCGCTTGACCACTACCTCATTCGAATATTCTTTTTTCGAACCTCTCATTTGAAATTCGAAAATTTTTAATTTTTTAGGATTCGAGGCAAAATACCGGGTGATTTCTTAAAGAATTCTAAAGAATTCGAAAAATCAATAAAAATTGATTATTTACCTTCGATTTTTTAAATTAAAATTTAATAAAAATTAAATTTTTCAATGCATTTGCCTTATTTGTCAAATTTTTATTAAAAATGCTCCAACGAGAACACTGATGAGAGAGTTAGATTTCTATTAAATTTTGTTTCAAAATTCATGAAAATGGAACAAGTTTTCATTACGATTGCTTATGATTCAATGTCATCATCATTTAATGTCTGTTTCGGCCATAGAATTTATGATAATCATAAATGAATTTTTCCTATTCATTTCATACCACCCTCAGATTTTTCAGTTTGTAAGATAGCAACAACAACAACAATAAAACCTGTCGTTTAAATGAATATTGGCAAATTAAAAATCAGAAAAAATCGTTAAAAATCATTTTTAGGCTCGCGTATTGCTCACCTGTGTTTGTTATCAACCACTACATTACCTTCAACATTACCCTCTTACTGCTTCTTCCTATACATTGTATTTTTTTGATTATGCAACAAAATCAGAAAAAACAAAAATGAAAAGAGCTTGCGTTGATCTTTGAATTTTGAATGAAAGAAAAGGTGTTTTCGTTCAAAAACTACCATCAATCTACCTGTATCGCGTGGTAAAAATTGACAAAATTTTCTGATATCTGTGCCATCGTTTGGACAATTTTTTAATCAAAAATTTTCAAAATTCAAATTCAAAAATTTCTCCAAATTCTCTCGGTTTAATTTTCAAATTTAAACAAAATTCAACTTTAAAAATATACGAAAAAAAATAATTCTGAAAAAAATCATTTCATATTTTCACAATTCAATCTGTGATATACTTGAGCTTTTGGATCATTCTTTTCTTTTTTCCATCGACAAATTTCCTCATATGTTGGCGGTAAATAACTTATCGTAACTTTGTTATTATATTTTCCACTCGATACTAATCGAAATGTTACATTCCAACATGAAATTGGAAATCCACGATGCACTATTTTAACAAAATAAATGAAAATTAAATTTTAAGAAATTATTGTTAGTTTTTAAATGTTAATTACAATCAGGATGATCTTCATTGCAAAAATCAATTACTTTCATTCTGTGTAAACCTTCACCAATATTTCCATTGATATAAAAATGATCTTTTTTATTTGCACACTTTTCATTGAATAAAAAGTGAAAATATTAGAAATCAAATTGAATCAATCTTAAAATAAAATAATCATTTACCGTTAATGCTGCTTTATCATGTTCATGAGATGTTTTAGCTTCAGGATCGCCAACATTAAATATTTTAATTTTTAATGATGCTTCGAAACGATGTAAATGATGTTTCATCAAAAATAATGAACAATTCATTGGTTTACCAAAATTTTGTAATGTGAATGATTTAAAATATGGACACGTATGACTAACATCCTGTGAATCCATTAATAGTGCATGGCACGCTGATAAAGTTATTGATATATGAAGAAAAGAAAAAAAATGAATTGAAAAATAGTTTTCTCTAAATATTTAACTCATAAAAAAAAAGAAATTAAATTACGTTCTGGATTGTCTTTGAAGTATAAATGAAACCTTATTGCAACATCTACTTCCCAATTAAAACGATAACTGAGTTCAGCAAAATTTTGATGAGCAACATGACGTCTTTTAAATGAAAAAAATGGTCTTGATATTGGACACAATTGATCACTAAAACGTTTTTGATATCCATCTGGGTGATCAGCCGTATAAGGAATGATTACATTACCTTCAGTATTCCATCCATCATACCATCGGACAAAATAGTAACTTTCTCTATGGTCACAAGGAACATCAATACTGTCCAAAAAGAATACAACTACTTTAGTTGGATCGGGTGAATAGAATCTTATTGTACCAATTTTTTTAAGCATATCCTTCGTTGTCGTTAAAAGGTAATGGCCTTGTTGATCGACATAAACAAATTCTTCTGCAAAAAAAAAAAAAAAAATAATCATAATGAATATTGGATTATTATTTCTCATAAATGAATACGAAAAGAAAGTACTTGAAAATATTCGATGAGTTGGCAATGGAAATTGAGTCGGTCTAGGCGGAACTGTGTTCCATTGTAATGGTGTTGGAATCCATGTAAGAAAATCCCAAAAACCACAATTAATTGTTGATATTAATGATAATAATAATGATAATATCAAAACATTCAATCGATTTATGGCCACCATATTATGCGATTTGGAGGCTTGGAAAAAAATTCTTTAAAAAATTCAAATTCAAAAATAATAAACAAAACAAAAAAAATAAAAATATATGAACTCTTTTTTAATTTTCATCTATTTTTATACACAAAATTCTTAATTTAATTTGAATTTAATTAATTAAATTCTCTTTAATGAAATTACAGAAAAAAAATTCTAATTCCATTATAACAAAAAATCAATGGCGACGAAGACTACGAACATCAGGAATCGGTGAATAGATTCGATTTCCATATGGTCCTCTCCATGGTTCGGTATAACGTGTTGTAACAATTTGATGAAATATTTCATATGGTCTAGGAATTTCATCAATAAATTGAATAAATTCACGTGCTCTTGAATATCCTTTGAATGGCGGTATCAATAAATTTGGTTTTGCCCATGCTGGTTCTGGACATATATGATTATATGGTATATGATGACCAAATGGCATTGTTGGCATTAATTGATTAGCAAACACTGGTATTATATTGAATTTTATATAATTGTTTGCATGACCAGATGATAACATACTTAAGCCTCCATTACGACAATAGCGTACCAAATATTCAACTATAATTTTGTTAATTAGTAAAAATTTTCTCATTGTGAATCGACGAATTTCATTTCACTTACCTGGATAATCTTCTTTATCTGGATTATAGCAAAATTCAAAACCTTTTTCGATAAGTTCATTGAAAAAATCCAAATTATTTCCACCATAAAATTGTACATAATCTTGATGACCAACTGCTGAACACTATCAATTAAGCAGAAAAAGGGATTTAATAATGAAAAATTATGAGATTGATATTTTTAAAAAAAAGCTCGAAAAACTAACCTCTTTGTTTCTAGCATGACATCTCTTGTCTTCAGCAATTTTGCCTAAATTGTCTAGTGTCATTTGAAATTCATATATACTAAACACTAAACCTAAATGTGATTGTTTTTCCCATGGCCAATGATACACTAATAATTGACATGGAGACATTTTGCCATTAGTTTTCATGGTGAAATTTTTACTTGCTAATTCTCTATCTTGAGCAAGTACTAATACATGGCAAGCTATGTTTGATTGATTGAGAATAATTGATTAATTAATGACAAATGTATTGTTGTGAATAATTTCATCAATACTTACGATTATTATGAGGAATAAAATCAATTTTAAGTTGAAAACTTTGATAATTTCGAATCAATTTAAAATGAATTTGAGCAACATTGAAAGCTGACTCAAATATTTTGGATTGTGGTTCTTTACAAAGCAATCGTCCTCGTCGATAAGGACTGACACGATAAATTCGTTCACTTGGCCATACTTCATTACCGAATTTTATACCTTCAAATAATGTTAAATGTGATACACCATCACCACAAATATTATTTCCCTCTAAAACTTGTACAGTAATCTTTTGACTATGATTTGCTATAATTGTAATAAAACAGTCTTTATTAAGCAAATGATCTAATAAATCTACTCCATAAATTCCTGGATATGATATTATTTGTTTTTCACATTCTAAAAAATATATGAATGAAAATAAACAATAATAAAAATTTCCATAATTTCTTAAATTCAATAACAATCAAACTTACCATCTGGATCTAATGCTCTTGGAAAATCTTCCCAAAGCTTTATTTGATTCGTACATTTAAGCTCTTTGATGTCTTTGCCTTGGAATCTTGATGCACCGTTCTTTCCCATTTTTCCTGCAACAAATATGACATAATTATTATGTCTTTCAGATTGTTGAGCTATCAAACGTATGGCAACATTTTGGCAAAATGTTTTAATTTTGAATTCCACCGGACTTATAGGTGCTGTATTACACAGTTGAAAGCCATGCTTATCTATCTTAGATGTGAGACCAAATTTATTACCACCATCGATTTCCATCCAATCATTCGTTGGACCAGTCATGCATGGACGATCTAAAGTCGAATCGATTTTTTGTGTTTTCGTCGTACCGTTTTTAGTGCCAATATTATATGTATAAATGCCTATTATGACACCATCGATTTGTTCCGGATGCCATGGTTCTTGTACAAAATATGCTGCACAATTTTGTATTTCACGATATGTACGAAGAATTTTAGCATCATTCGGATCAAGGTCATTGATTCGATAAACAGTATTACAAGGTTCTTTGACTGAATGAAAATATATTCTGAAAGCGAATTTCAAACCAATCACATTCAAAAGATAATCAATTTGTCCGACATTTTGTGATGTCATAAATGAATGTTTGTAACTTTTTGGTCTACGTTGAAATAGTTGAGTTATATGACATATCCTTTCAACGCGTTCGAACATTGTCATTTTATGATCTGCATGATGTGGTATGAATTCCTTATTATAATACCATCCATTAATAAAATTAAATGAATTTCTTGGTTCACAAAATTTGTAATAATCATCAAGCTCTAAATTTTCCATTTCTATTTCAATCACATGACCAGGAGGAGCCAACAAATGTATTCCGCAATGTTTACCAGAAGTTTTTCCAATAATTGACATTTCATAATATCCCGGTTCTATAATTGTTTGTCTACATTCTGTGAAATAGATGTTTGTAATAGGAAAAATATTCATTCATATTATTATTAATTACCATCGACCATTAATCGAATTGGAATTGCTGGTATGGATTCTGGTGATACTTTTGGACAAATTAACTTTATGGGAACTTTTTCAATGATTTGCTTTGCTCTCGGATCACTTGCATTGAATGCTTCAAACTCAAATGTAATATGTTGATCTGGTACATCAAAATCTTCTATGTGAATCCTTATGCCAATATTTGGGCAAGCGACTGCCAAATAATTCGTATCTTTTGGTCAAAATTTGATAAGAAAAAATTGAATATAAATTGAAAACAAACATGAATAAAGTAAAATACTAACAAGTAGCACGATTACAAATATCTGGAGTCGCAACTGTCATTCGGTATGTTGAAAAACCAGGTGGATAGCCCCAACCGCCAATTTCTGCATAATTTTGTGAACTATTCGTTCTTAATCGGTGACACTTAAAATAGGATAAAATGATGAGTTAATTAATCGATGAATTTCAATGAAATTTTTTCAACATACTGAATATGGTAAATCCTCAACAGCATTTTGATTGCCGATTTTGATGCTTTTAATTTTCATCAATAAACCAGCAAAATGTTCTTCATTACGTGGTATTTGTAAAATATGAATCGTACAATTGTTCTTAAATTTTCGCGTGTAATGTAAGCTCAATTCACCTTGCCAATTAGGTTTTCCCGGTAAAAATAGATTACATGGTCGATCATAATTAAAAAATTTAACTACAAATGTAAAAGAACCAGGATTTCTTAAGAGATAAAAAATCATTCCAGCATTCGTATAGAATACACGTTGTGCATCAACATTACAAAAATTTTTTGCACGTGTTTCAATAAAATTTTTCTGATTCATATAATGTGGATCATCGTGTGCAGGATACATTTGATCATACCATGCCCAACCATCTAATGTTACAATTCTACTATTATTTTCACCATCACATGTAAAATCACCATGTTTTTGAACTAAAGCAATGGTTATTGTACGATCGATAGGTGCATGTAAATAAATTGCATTCCTTTTGTTTAACATCGTATCAGCGACCGTTACTATAAATTCACCTTCATCATTTATCAATATTTCAGCATCTAAATTCAGAACCAAATATTATTGTTTGAAGGTCCAAATCAATGAATAATAATAAAATCATACCTGATGGCTTTTCAATAACCAATGAGTTTTCTCTACTACTAGCATCATATCTTCTTATCTTTCGTGATGATGATTGATTGATCATCACCATCATTGTTGTCACCATAAGAAACAATGAAAAATAGCTTAATAAATTTCGATGTTTCATGCTGGCCATTATCATCGAAAATCAATGAATTACGGTGATCGAAAAAATAGAATCAAAAGTTTAAAATTTAGATCAAAATTCAAATTAAAATCAATCAATCAAAAAGCAACAAAAATCAAAAATTAACTGTAAAAACATCGCACATTCCATCGATTATATATTCGACAGTAATTTTCGAATTTGTCGAAATTCCCAAATTGAATTGGAAGTATAATCTGATTAAATGATACCGGCAATTTGCTTTTGATTGGTTAACCGAAGTCTTTTGGTCACCAAAAATTTTCAAATATTCAAACTTTAAATGCGCCATCTTATTTTCTTGAAATATAAAAATTATTTTTTGATTTCTTGAACTTCTATATAATATCAGACGATTCTTCGTTGGCCACATAAGTTGCAAGAATCAATGAGTCATGGTACCATATGTCTGTTAACGATGTCTAAGACACATGTCAACAACCAATTGAATCAACAATTGTAAATGATTTTCATCGACAGAAGACAATCGAAAATTTGTTTCTTTCTTTCTTCGAATAATTGTGGCGGTGGTTAGAAACAACAACCATACACTTGATCAAATGATTTTTACTCAAAACAATTTCTTTTTTGATGATAATGGCTAATATGCTGAAATAATTGGCTCGATGAAATGAATTGGAAAAAATGTTCGCCAAAAGGAAGCCAAAATCAAATCATCGTTATGATCAATAATTTTACTTCGATTAAATGATTTAGCATTGGACGAATGTGCCTTATTTGAATAAAATTCGTGCCCTTTTCGTAATTGTCTAGTCTTTTGAATGATTTGATAATGAAAATAATGAAGAAAAATCATCAAATTTTACGATTGTTTAAACAATCATTACAAATTCTGCTTGGTGTATTGATTGGTTCATTCATATCGATACAAATTCGATTAATTAATCACAATAAATTCAATAATAATAATAATCAACAAGAAACTAATAATTTATTATATCGATTGTGTTCATCAACATCATCATCATCATCATCGTGGTTATTCATTGATGATAATAACACTTATAATGATTATGATAATGAAATTTATTATGTAAAAACCAGGAAAGATTTAGCCAAAACATTTTTAAGTATTAAAAATTTGATAAACAATAATGTTGGTCAAAATAATCAAAATAAAAATCGTAAATTATTATTGATTGGAGTGATGACAACCAAAGCATTTTTGAATTCAAGAGCTAAAACAATCTATGAAACATGGGGTAAAGATTTGCCAAATGATATTTTATTTTTTACCAGTTCAAACCAAATGTAAGTTGAAGTAAGAATGTAAAGAAGATGAATGATAATTTTGTCCCATTTCACACAGATCCGATATCGATTTACCTCTAATATCGTTGCCAAATGTAGATGATACATATCCACCACAGAAAAAATCATTTTTTATGCTTAAATTTATGAATGATTTTTTCAGTGATCATTATAAATTTTTTATGCGTTCAGATGATGATGTTTTCATCAATGTTGAACATTTGAATGAATTTTTACGTAAACTTAATAGTTCAGATTTAATTTACATCGGTCAAACTGGTGTCGGTAATAAAGATGAATTTGGACAATTGAATCTCAATCTACATGATAATTTTTGTATGGGTGGTCCGGGTGTCATATTTTCATCACAATCATTACGAAAAATTTCAACAAATATTAGATATTGTCTGAAAAATTTATTATCAACACATGAAGATGTTGAAATCGGTAGATGTTTGCATAAATTTGCAAGCATTTCTTGTACATGGAGTTATGATATGCAAAATTTATTTTATCATAATTCAACAATACAAGATTTGATATTAGCATCATCGGACAATAATAATAACCATTTAAATTCGATAAAAAATCTTATGCAAGTCATAACGATACATCCGATTAAAAATTCTGAAGCAATGAAAAAATTGTATTATTATTTTCAAAGTCTCAATAAAAAAGAATTAAATTTTAAATTGACTAAAGTATTGCGTACAGTGAATCATTATCAATTAAAAGAATTATATGGGAAAAAATTCAGTACAATTATTCGTAATAATTTTACATTCAATGATAATATTGTAAAGCCAACATTTAAAAAATTGTCCCGCCATTCAAATGCCAATATATGGAAATTTTTTCAACAAAAATTATTCATTGATAAATCAATGAATCCAATGAAAAACCTCGATAAAGATATTGTTGATTCATTCAATTTAAATATGAATTATATTATGAATAATTTAAATAATTTAAATTCAAACAAAAAAGGTATTATGTATGATTATCATAGTTTACATTATGGCTATTTACGAAAATTACCATCAATCGGTGTTCAATATATCTTGAATTTTTTGATCATTTATCGAAAATATCATGGTAAACGTTTAACGATACCGATCAAAAAACATATTCATGCCATACAAACATTTGCAAATGAACGATTCAGTCATATAAGAAATGATAATAATGATCATGAAAAGATTATCAACATAATTGTTCCATTAGCCGAGCGTATTAGAATATTTGAGAGATTTATTGATAATTGTATCAAAGTCTATGAAAATGATGATAAACACATCACTCTTACAGTCATATTATTTCCAATGAATTCAAATGAAACAACAAGTAAAATTGAAAAAATTTTGAATAAATTTAATGGTAAAAAACAATTAATTATAATTGACGGTAAATTTTCGCGTGGTATCGCCCTGCAAAAAAGTTCAAAATCATTCAAAAATGATTCATTATTATTTTTTCTTGATGTTGACATTGCATTTAATTCGCATGTATTGAAACGTGTGCGTAAAAACACAATCAAAAATAAACAAATATATTATCCAATCGTTTTCAGCCAATATGATGGTAGATTGACGAGAAATTTGAAAAATAATTTCAATAAAAATTATAATGACGATAATAATAATGGTTATTGGAGACAATTTGGTTTCGGTATATTATCATGTTATAATGAAGATTTGATTCAAAGCGGTGGTTTTGACACTAATATCGCTGGATGGGGTATTGAAGATGTAAATCTTTATGATCGTTTCATTGCGAATAATAATTTACAAATATTTCGTTCTATTGATCCCGATTTAATACACATTTATCATCGAATAAATTGTGATCAATCATTATCGCCCAAACAATATGAAATGTGTTTAGGTACAAAATTTTTTACATTAGATTCAATCGAAGCCATATCATCATTTATAAATGATTATCATTTATTATTGGATTAAAAAAAAAATTTTTACAATTACAATTTGAAATTAAAAAAAAATATTCAAAAGAATCAAATCAAAAAATAAAAACGAAATTTTCATGAAAAAAAATATGAAATTCAATTTAAAAAAAATGGGAATAAAAAATTAATCAATGAATTGTTGGAATATGAAAAAAATATTCGATGCGATATTTCGGATGCCAAAACCCTAAAAATCATTCAAAATTATATGAAAAAAATTACTTATAAAAATATATGATTGCCTTTAGTTTCCTTATGAGAGATATTATTTAAATCCTTTCGCTTTTTTTTGGTTAATTCGATTCATCTTCATTTTCATGTTCCGAATCTTGTGGCTGTTCGGGTACTATTGTATTTTGTATTGTAAATACATTACCACGGAAATAATAATGTGGCACCGATTTCATACATTCCGGCACGTTTTCAACCCAATCACATAATTTTGAATCATTATTGAATACAGTTTTTTCTGGACATTCATAGAAAAATACTTGATATTGTCCTTCGATTTTTGTTTCAACACAACGAATAAATTTTGTACAATCTTCTTGTTGTCTAAAAAGACCTTCTTCAGGACATATTAGTTCATTTTTTACTGGATAATTAAATGGATTTCTTGTCACTTGTTTTTCGTCGATCGTATTCTGAGGACTAATACTAACTGAATGTCTATTAACAGATGGAAATGTTGATGACCACCATGTTTCTGAACTAGCTGATGCACCTGGTGATGGTTTTGATGGCCACCATGGTTTTGCTGTACTTGACCACCATGATGTTGTTCCACTGGATGATTGAGATGATGATGGTCTATTTGTCGATGATGATATTGCTGGTGTTGTCATTGTCGATGATGGTCGCCATGGTGATTGACTTGCTGTAGTTGTCGTTGTTGATGTGATCATTGGTGTTGTTATTATTGGTGTTGATACTCTTGGCGTGCTGGTTCTAGTGCATCTGGTTGTTGTAGTCATTTCACTAGATGGCCTGTGACTTATTGTTGTGGATGGCATTGTTGGTCGAGACGATGATGGTCGTGATGGCAATGGCGGGAATGATGTTGGTCTTGATGGCAATGGCGAGGGTGATGATGGCCGCGATGGCGATGTCGGAGGTGATGATGGTCGCCATGGCAATGGAGGTGGTGATGAGGGAGATGGCAAAGGTGATGTAGAGCTTGGTCGATGAGTTGATTCATCACCTTCTTCCGGTTCCGGTAGTGGCAATCTTGGCCGTTCTTTACTATCGAATACTTGTTTGATTGCATTTAATAATGGATATTTAGGGCCACAATGTCCACCAAAGTCATCAGTTTCGATAGACCAAATCATACCTCCAGCGAGACCCATTGCCTTTGCATAATTAGCTTTAATTGAAATACTTTTGACATCATCGTATCCGACCCATTGTCGATCCCAGTTGGAGTATGGAGCCATATAGTAAGGATCCCATCGAGTTCTAATTTTGTCTCCAAGTTTCATTTTCATTTCACAAATTTCATTATAACCTAATGAACCACCTTCACGCGTGTATGGTCCAGCTTGACCTTTTTGTGGTGCAGCCGCTCCAATGTCATTTTCTTCAGCTTTACGCAATGTAAATGCACGACCATAAGTACCCATACCGAGAATTATTTTTTCACGAGGTGCACCTTTTGAAATCCAATAATTGATTGAAAAATTTACATTCAATTGGAAATCATCTGGATTATTCGGTCGACCATATAATGGTGAATGATGTCCAGCTTTTGTCTCCCAACTGCCATGATAATCATAGCACATAACATTAATTAAATCTAAATACTTTGATATTTGTGGCACATCATATGCGGGATCCATGAAATGCTTTCCAGCTGCAACAGCTGAACTTAAAATGTAGCCTTTAGGCTTGAATGCTTGTTTCAATTCTCTCAATAATGTCACAAAATTACGTTTATCTTCTGGTTTACCACCACGCGATCCAGGATATTCTAATGATTCAATATAAAATCATTCATATTGTATTATCAGAGAAAATTATAGAGAAACAACCTACCCCAATCAAAATCTAAGCCATCAAAATCATAACGTTCAAGAAAATCCATAACTGAATCAACAAATACTTTTCTTGATTCAGCTTTTGAAGCCATATTCGAATATTTAGTTGAACCTTCATTCCAACCACCGATAGCGATCATTGTTTTAAGTCTTTTATTTATTTTTTTCAAACCAGTGAAACGTAAAAATGCACCTTTACCCCAATTTTCTTTCAAATCATTGTATGGATCAAGTGGACGTATTTTATTATTATAACTAAGACCAGCAAAGCCATATATTATATGGCTGTAAATTTTGTTGATTACGGAAAACAAACGACAAAAATTTTGGATTAATTAATTATTAATTCAAAATAAACAGAATTTTGAATGTTATTTATGATTAATGAATAAATCATGACTAAATTAAGTAAAATGAAACTTTAAGCAAAAACTTACGTGCATAAAAATGGATCAATTTCTTCAACAGGAAATTTTCCTCTTCCCGGTCGATATACAGCCCAACTTCCATAATAGCAGATTAATTTTAAACCGTTATCATCAACTGATAAGATTTACAGGAAATTGAATATTTAAATCAACGATTGCAACCATAAAAATTATCATAAAATAATTATATTTTTAATACTTACAATTATCATTTATGGATGCATCTAATTCATTATGCTTGGATTCATTACTATCAAAATCATCTTCATATATCACTGATGATGAATTCATCATCGCCAACGATAATGTTGATGATGGAAATAATAGTAATATACATAGCAATAAAATTGTGCATAAAATCCATGAATTATGGTTTATGGATTTGTTGTAATGATGATGACGATTTGAAAGCAAAAATTTCATCTTTTTTTTCTTGTCGATTTTATTAAAAATACAAAACCGAAATGGTAATGACCAATCACCAAACAATCGAATGAACAAATGATTTTGAATAATTTCAAAAAATGAATGTGATTTTATATTATTCAACAAGAAATGTTTTCTCAGTCTAAGTTTCGATTAAACACACACTGTTTGATATGATATTTGCGCAACGTTAAATCAATGGAAAAAATGTAGAAAAAAAAGAAGAAAATATGAAAGGTGAATGAAATTGTACTTGAAATATTTTTTTCGTTTTCAACTTTTTAATCTTGAATTTTTTTTCTGGCTGATTTCAAGCATTTAAACCTTTGAAAAAAAATGAAAAACGAAAGAAAATGATATATGATTAGTATTATTATAATTATTGTCTGTGTCTAAGACAGTAATAACAAGTGAAGAAGGGTTAACAAAGGTCAAACATAAAAATACCGGAATATTCAGGAGAATAACACTTTTGATGATTAAATAGAAAAGAAATCGAAAAAAAAATGAAGAAAATATTTGTAAAAAAATTAAATAATGGCAAGTGATTGGACAGTGAACTCTTTTAATAACAAGATATAAACCCCATCAAAAATTTAATTTATTAAAATAAAGGCAGAGAACCTTGATAAATAACTGGTCGATTTATAGTTGATGATTGAAGATTGATAATGTCGAATGAATGAATGATGATTTAAAGGGCTTTCTCGTTTTTTTATTTTAGATTGAAAAACTGATTGAACTTATCGACCAATGAATGTCATTGCCATTTGGATGTTTTTTGAATGGAATTTGAAAAAAATAAAAATAACTGATAATAAAAGTAATATTAAAACGGGTAAATATCAAAGAATCGTTGGATATTTTTTGAATGATAATTATTATTCAATAAAGTTTATCAATTTTATTCTGTATTTGTTCAATTTGTTCATAAAATTTTAACAATTCTTCATGATTAAAATTCAATGTTAGATTCTGTTGTTTTGACGGTTGTTGTTGCTGATTTATGTTGGAATTATCAAATTGAAAATTTATTTCACCAAATAACAAAGGTTGTGAATTAACATCATTCATATGTTTACAATCATTTTCGGAATGATTTTCTAATAATTTTAGCTTATAATCAAGATTTTTCAATAAATTTTTTGTTGAAAATTTAAATGAAAATGTTTTCAATAATTTTTGTAGCGAAGAATTATTTTGTTGCCAACATTTACAAAATATTTCAATTCGATCATTTGACCAATGAGAATCTTGTAATAGATTATATATTGTTTTTGTTTTTAAATTTAATTTTAAACATAATTCAATAAAATTGAATAATAATTTTAATAAATTTCTATCGATCGATTCAAATATATTTCGATTTGTTTCAAATAATTTTTCAATTTGTTCACGTATTTGATAATGATTGTTCAAAATATAATTGAAACAATTATCGTCATATTCATTGATATGTTGTTTCAGATGTTTCTTTTGTTTTTCCTGTTGTTGTTGTTGTTCACGTTGTTTTCGTTGATTAATTTCACCTTCACTATTAACAATAACATTATCATCATTATTATTAACGATATGATTTCCGTGATCAATCGTTGTTAATGTCGTATTATTGTTATCGATGTCTAAGTCTTTGTCTAAGCCGATGTTGCTGCTGTTGTTGATGTTGTTTTTCAAATCATTACAATCATCATTACTAAACGATAATAAAATGATAAAATGTTCAATAATCAGCTGAAACAAATGTTCAAATGTTTTCAAATCCAAATGATTTATGTCGTTTGAATATTTTGCCAATCGAATGTTTAATCTATGTATGTTTGTTTCAAACGAAAAAAATGGTTAATTTCAATTTTTATTAAGAAAATTTTTAAATTTTCATGATTTCATATATATTTGAAATCAAAGATAGGAGAAAAATGGATAGAAATAATAATAATAATAATAATAATAATAATAATAATAATAATAATAATAATAATAATAATCCATCATCCGTAAAGGTTTTCGTTTACTTTCTTTTTACATTTTTCTCCCAAAACATTTGAATTACATAAACCTTTGAATACATAACATAACATCTCTTCATTGAAATTATCGTTGGGAGAAAATAAGAAAATGAATTTGAAACAAAGGAAAAGGGCAGCAACCTTTAACATCGGTGTTTGATTTCGGTGTAAAGAAAATATGAAATATGAAACACACGAGCACGCTTACCTGTTGATTGAATCCATTGAATCTTGCTGATGATCTTGATTATGAATGGGAGAATAACAATGAAATGGTTTAGAGAAAAATTTGTGGACACAAATTTTTTCTTTTTGTCATTCAAAGAGTCTTGAAAAATTTATATTTTCGTATCTCTATTTCTTTACTTTCATTGCACCGATGTGAATTGAGAGATGTCAACAACGATAATAACAATGGTAATTGAAAAAATTGAGATTGAGGAGTTTTTAAAGAGTCAAATGTCAAAACAATTTATGATCGATCGATTGAATGATTGATTGATTGATGCAATTGTATTTATTCAATTATTAATTTGGAAATCGTGAACTATGTTTGATGTTTATTTGTCTGTTTATTTGGCTATAAATCAGCTGATTTCTGCTGGTACGTTGTTTAGTTTTAGCTCGTGTTCTGACCAAAAAATAAAAATAAATCTTTACCCCAATTGAAATCGTAAACAAGTTTTTCAATTGCACCGCTATGTTTATCAATATTTTAGATCTTATTATCTTTTAAAAATATTAATTTGAATTAATTTTGTTCTCTTAAGATTTGAATTTAACCCTCTTTAACCTAACAATAAGCAGCTATGGCCGAGTGGTTAAGGCGATGGACTTGAATCATGTTGAAATCATATGACACATGGTTAAGTGATCCATTTCCCATTGGGAGCGCAAGTTCGAATCTTGCTGGCTGCGATTTTCTTTCGGGGTTGAATCTTTTTTTGTTTTTTCCAAAATTATTTCCAAATTTATTCATGATTAACCCTTCGAAATGACACATATTTTCATGTATGATGACAATAACATGTTTGATTATAATTAAAAAAATTGAACAAACAAGTAAAATCAAAGGTTCAAAATGTAAAGATGTTGATTGATTAACCTTTGATTTCATTTATTTACTTATTCTTTTATTTATTCATTCATTATTATGATTTCGATCAATCATTTTCTAATCATTCTTTCATTGCAAACAATCGCGAATTCATAATCATCATTAAAAATGAAAGAAATGAATTGTGCAGTTATGGATTATGGACAAATAATGATAATGATCATAATGGCTTGGTTTTTGAATTTTGAATGTTTTTTAAATGTTCATTTCTTTTGTTGAATGTTTGGCTGAATGACAATGACAATGACAAAATGAACATAAATATCATTAACATATATTATTGTTTCAACGATTTGTTTTGCTTGCTTTTCTGCTTTTGTAAATAAACAAAAGGTTTTTGTTGTTTGTTGTTGTTGTTTCGAGGTTTCAAAAGGTTTGTTTTTCGCTTTGTTGAATGGCAGACAAAACGAAAACAGTTAAATTGCCCAATGACCTCATCATCATCATCATCGTCATTATCATGTTTCATATTTCGGGTCATGCAAAAACAAATATGAACACGTAAAGTACACGAGACAACGACAAGTAAAATTATCATTTTAGAAATTTGAAATTTATAATTTTGTCTCCATTTTTCTTCTACACAATTTGTTTAATGTGTTTCAATGTTGAACAGCAACAACAACAGCATCAGCAGCAGCAACGATTATCCAACGAAAATTGATGATAATTATTGCCAACACATTGGTGCCATATGAAATTTCGGGCCAATATTTCGGCCAATTGGCTTTCCATTTGTGGAAAGCCCCAATATTTTGGAATATTTCGGGGTTAATCGTTGCTGTTAGTCTTGTTAATTTCATCTTGTTTTCGTATTTTTTTTCGGCAAAACGTTGGAACATCGTCTGGTCTTTGAGTCTGGTGAAATCGGTGCCGAACAATTTGGAACTGTTCCGAACTTTATTGAAAAAATGGATCAGTCTGATTCTATTCGGATGAATATATTGGATCATTATCATTATATAGCAATGAATGAATGAATGAAATTTGGACAAACTCATTTTGATTGTAATTTTGTTATTGGCATTATGTATTATGTAATAATGTTTTGATATTTTTTTTGAAATAAATGTAATTTTGTATTTGTGTAATTTTGTGAAATTTTCCAAATTCCTCCAAATCGTTTTGTTTTTATTTTGTTTCGTTTTACTATTCATTTTTCAAAGATTATGGAAAAATTATCTTCACCATCATCGACAATAATCAATGATAATGATGATCATGATGATAATGGTGATAATTCAGCTAATAATCAAACAAAAACAATGAATAAAACAAACAATGTAACAATGACCGATTTAAATGATTGGATTGAAATCCGTTTGAAACAATTGGAATTAAAAAATCAAACATTAAAAGAAGAAAATCGTAAAGTAAATGAAGAATTAGTGAAATTAAAACAACGTTTAATAATGAAAAAATCACTAACACCTGAAGTTGGACGTCGTTTTGATCAAAATTTTAATCATCATCAAAATATTAATAATTATCATTATCATTGTAAAAATCAGCGATATTTTTTACGAAGACATAATTATTCAATATCATCATCCTCATCATCGTCATCATCTTCTTCATGTTCTACACTAACATCCAGTTCAGATGATGAAAATAATAATAATATTGATAAAAATCAATTAATAAAAATGAAAAAACGTCAATTGAGGAAATTATCTAAATATCAATCATCTAGAAATCAACAACGATCAAATACCAAACGATCAACAGCCGTAAAATCAAATAGTTTGGATAGAAAATTAATGAATAATAAATGGAAAAAATCAAATATAAGAATAAAAAATCCTCGAATAATTAATAATAATCATAATAATAATAATACAAATGTTATGATTTCCATGAAAAATAATAATAATAACAATAACAATCATTTGAATGTTATTGACAGCAATAATTATATCAATGATAATAATAATAATAATAATAATTTCAATGATTTTAATAATCAAAAACCACCTACACCACCTTTACATCGTTTACCATCTTGGGAACAACGTATTTATGAAATAGCCAATAATGGTATTATTCAAAGTACATTATCAACACCAATACATGATTATAATCATAGCCACAATGTCATTAATCGAAATTATGATTATTTTGAAAATAAAAAGAAAAGAAATCATCAAAATCTAAATAATTATTCATCATTTTCATTTGATGCTGTCAATGTCGGTGATGATTATGATTATGCTGATGATGATTATAATAAACATAACGATAATAATAATTATCATAATTTTAATTCAATTGAAAACAAATGTTTTGAACAACAACAACAACGAGAACAACGAAAATTTGTAAATGAAAATTATGATCAACATGTTCTGAATTTTTCAACCGAATCGATCATCATAAATCGACAGAAACAGCAGCCATATTGTAGCCAAATTTCATCATCATCAACATTATTGGAAAATAATCACTATGATGATGTTGTTGTCGATGATTATGATGATGATGATGATGATGATTATGATGAAATAATGTCACAAACAATTGTTAATAATATCGGAAGTGAAAATAAAAATAATCCATTTTTTCCATCATCATCGACAATTACAACAGCAAGAACAACATTCATCAATAGACTTCAAAAATTACAAAAACAACAACAAAGATATAATCAATATAATTCAATTACAATGACACCAGCAACAACAACCACAACAACATCAAGTGAAAATGAAACTGATTCAACTATGGTGGCCACAAAATTATCTTCGCCACCGACACTGCCACCACCACCACCACCACCTCAATCATCAAAAATAATGATGGTTAAATCTCGTCAGCATTCATTGTTACATTTGAAAAAAGACAAATTGGACAACAATAATAATGATCATGATGATTTAACAAACAAACAACAACGAGCTACATTGATGAAAACAAATTCAACATTCGATGTCGATCACAATAATCGTCATGATCATTATTTGTTTGAAAATTCAATTGAAAAATTGAAAATTACAACAAAAGCACAACAGGAGCAACAGCAACAGCAGCAGCAACAGCAACAATTGAATGTCATATCATCATTATCATTATTATCACAAACACAACCATTACAATCATCATCAAATTTGAATGACAATAAACTTGAAAACTCAGGTTATCTGTATAAATTGTCCGGAAAATTCAAAATATGGAAAAAAAGATGGTTCATATTGAAAAATGGAAGATTATTTTATTTCAAAAAATGGAAAAATGATATCAATAATAATAATAATCTTAATGGTAATAATGACAATGGCCTATTTAATAATGATGTCGATGACTTCGATAATATATCGATGAAAAAAATGATCAAGAAAATAAAATCATCATCATCATCATCATCACAATCATCGAAACATATGATTATATTGAATGATGATTGTACATTGATTCAATCATCAATGAATGATACAAATAATTTTCAATTTCATATATCATTCAATAATGGAAGAAGAAAAACTATTTCATTATCAACAGATACATATGAATCATATAGTGAATGGATCAAATGTATCAATAATGCATTAATAATGAATAAAATTATCGATATCAGCCGTAATCAATCGCCATTAATTGAAAATTATTTATATAAATTATATCAAAGAAAAATGATTAAATGTTGGACAATATTATATAATAATAACTATATTGTATACTTTAATGATTCAATTAATAAAATACCTTTAGGATATACAAATCTAAATGAATCAATCATAACTGAAGCTGATTTACAACGAACATTTATCGATAATGATAATGATTTCATATTTGATAATATTCATTATTCATTATCGATTGAATCGAAAAATGCTGGCGACAAACAACGAATAAATGATCCAATTTATTTGATATTTTTAACAAAACAAGATTTTAGTATTTGGTATTATCATTTAAAATTGAAAATCTCGACCAATACACAACTAAATACAATTCAAACATCAATTTTTGAATTATTATTACAAAAATTATTGAATATTGAATCAAAATGTACGACAAAAGAAGAATTTTATTCTGATTCAACATGGAACAATGAATTATTGCTGTCTGATATTGAAAAAGATAATGTTAATAATGAAATTGTCGATGAAAGCAAAATACTGACCACAATTACAACTAATGAATTGAAACAAAGAGTAATAAAATTGATAAAATCGATAAATTTATTCATAAATGTACCAATGCAAATGAATGCGATCGATTATCATGTTATTTTAATTCAAAATTGTTTACAAATGTGTATGAATCAAGCAGAATTACAAACCGAACTTTATTATCAATTAATTAGAAAAAGTTCAAGAAAAATTTTGTCTGATAATAATAATAATGATCAAGAAAATCATCAAGATAATAATAATAATAATCGAGATACAATGGATGATACAAACACACTACCAAGTCCTAAATTTTGGTGTGCACCTAATTCATTATTTAAATGTGATAATAAAAAATCAATAACACCACCGGAACCGGTACCAAAATCACCATCAATTGAAATCGATAATAATCAACAAACCGCACAAATGACATCACCATTTATACAATGTTTACAATTTTTATCCATTACAATATCATTATTTTTACCACAAAATCAAGTATTATGGTTGATTAAACATCATATTAATCGGAATAAATCTGAAAATGATGAATTGGGAAAATATTTTTTCTATTGTGAACATGCATTACATCGTATATTGATGAATGGACCTCGGCGACAAATACCGTCACGTATGGAAATTATTTCGATTATACAACGTAATCCATATAAACATTCAATGCCACATTCAATACCTGTTCATTTTGCTAATAATTCATATCAAGTAATTAGTTTTGATGGTTCATCAACTGTAGCCGAATTTACTGAACAAATTAATTTTGAATCAGGTATACGACGCAACATTTATTCAGGTTTTGCATTATATTGTGATGATCCTATTGAGGAAAATATTCAACATTTGTTGGATCCTTTCGCAAAAATATCGGATGCAATTTCATATTGGGAAATAATATTACGTAAATATAATTTGGGAAAGTTTGATTCAACAAAAATGATTAAATTAATTTATAAACATCGTTTAAATCTGAAAGAATATTACAAAAATGAAAATGATAAGGAAAAATTGATATGGATCTATGAAATTAATGAACAAATAATCAATAATCAATTCCCAATCACTTATGATTTATCATTGGAATTAATGTCCATAATGATACAGATTGAATATGGTAATTATCAGAATTTCATCAATGACAGCAATCAAATTGATCAAATATTGAAAAAATCAATTGAAAAATTTCTACCGAAAAAATTTCATCAAAATTTTATCGATAATAAAGTTATTATTGAAAAATGGTCAAATTTAAATGACAAATTATTAACAGATTTAATGCGTATCTATTTAACATGTGCAAGAAAATGGCCTCTATGTGGTTGCCAATTATTTTCAGTACAAATATTCAACAATCTTCGATATGATAACATACTAAGTTATTATTTATATAAATATTTCATCAATTATTCAACAAAATCTTTATGGTTAGCTATTGATGAATCACATTTGGAATTGTTGGAAATGGATACATTTCAATCAATAATGCAAATACCCTATGATAGCGTTAAATCTTATGGTCAATTTTCAGGAAATGTAAAATTTTTTCAATTGATTGTCGAAAATCAATGTTTATCAAGAATTTTAGCAGAAAAAATGGTCAATTTTAAACATTTTAATGATAATTTGAAATTGTTGGACAAACACAATGGCAGAAACGATGATTATAATGATTATTATTCATTATTTTTTCAACTATCAGATAGGCAAAACATTTTACAAATGACAACATTGATCAATGATTATTTGGAAGTAAAGAGGAAGAAGAAAAAGGTCAAAAATAATTGAAAATATTGAAGAATTTGAATTCAAAAAAAAAAAATTTCCGTACGTCCTTTTTGGATTTTTGGTTTTTGCAAAAAAATTTTATTTTTCGACCAAAAAAAATCGAAAACATAAACAAATCTAATTTTATCAAATATTTCAATTTTAATCCGATTTGATGATTTTTTCCTGACTATGTCATCATCATGATTCCATTATCATTATTTTTCGATTGAATAAATGTTTATTTTGTTTTTGAAAATCATTTTGTTTTGTTTTTAATGAAATAAATTCAATGAAAAACAAAATAAATATCATTTTTTTTTTGTTTTTTGAATGATATATTATTTCGATGGATCTCAATGAAATGATTGTACCGAATGTAAAATCAACATATTTAATGTTTAAAAGAGTTAGTGTTCATTTATTTGATTTGTTTTGGTTTTTGTATTTTAACTAATATTTAATTTTTTTTTCTATTTGTTAAGAAATGGAATCGTTTTCCTAAATTTATTCGTCTTTATCTTTTTGTTGCAATTTTATTCGTAATATTTACATTTTCATATTATATTCTATTTGTTGTTTCAAGAAAGCAAATTCCAGATGAATTAATTGAAAATAATCAACATGATAATATTGAAAAAAATGAAGACAAACCCAATGAACAAATAAATGTTCATAATCCACAACAAATTATTGAAAATAATTTAATTGCACCGCAAAAGCAGCTACAGCAATCAATAGATTATGATAATAGTCCAAAAATAATTGCAACAAAAAAAATTTTACCATTTTTATCTGATGATAATAATGGTGATAGTGATAATCATGATGAAGCAATACTTGATAGTGATGAATTTTTGATGGCAACAAAAAAACAAAATGAACAACAAATAGCAATACAAAAAGCAATTTTACATTCATGGAATGGTTATCGTAAATATGCATGGGGACAAGATATGTTAAAACCGATAACCAAGAAATATCATAATTGGTTCAATATCGGATTAACATTGTTAGACTCGATCGATACACTATTAATAGCTGGTCTTAGAGAAGGTAATCGTTTTTTCCATATTTAATTTTATTTTTAATTAAACGGTATTTTCTATTTTAGAATTTGAAGAGGCTCTCGATTGGATTAGAAAGGAATTATCATTTGACAAAAATGAAAATGTCAATTGTTTTGAAACAACAATTCGTGCCTTAGGTAAATGATCCTTATTTTTTTCATCCACAAATAAAAATTGTAATAAAATTTTTCGCACGCTTCTATTTCAATTGAAAAAAAACAGGTGGATTGTTGTCAGCTTTTCATATAAGCAAGGAAAACATTTTGTTGAAAAAAGCAGAAGATTTAGGTGAACGTTTAATTCATTGTTTTGATTCACCAAGTAAAACTATACCATTTAGTGATGTTAATCTTCGTAGCAAAATCCCAAAAGCACCTAATTATGCACCTGAATCTTCCGTATCGGAAGTAAGTAGTATGCAACTTGAATTTCGTGATTTATCATATGAAACAAATGATAAAAAATATGAAGAAAAATCATTTGAAACATCTAAACATTTACATGAATTAATTCTTAAACGCCAACAATATTTAGTGCCAATGTATATAAATCCATATTCGGGAAATTTTATGTCTTCCGTTATAACGTTAGGTGCTCGTGCTGATTCATATTATGAATATCTTTATAAACAATATCTTCAAGCGAAAATTGAATTTTTACTCGATGATTACATTAGATCCGTTGATGCGATAAAAAATCGATTAGCTAGAACAACTATGGGCAAATTAAAATTATTGTTCATTGGAGAACTTCTACAATCTGATCCACAATCTATTCATCCAAAAATGGATCATCTTGTCTGCTTTTTATCCGGCACCTTAACATTAGGATATTATCATGAACATTTACTTTCATTTCACAAAACAGGCATAGGAAATGAAACATTCGTAGAGCATTTGAAATTAGCTGAAGATTTGGCACGTACTTGTTTTTATATGTATAATCTAACACAGACAGGTTTATCGCCTGAAATCGGTTATTTCAATATAAATGATGATAGCAATGATGAATATTATATAAAACCAAGAGATACACATAATTTATTGCGACCAGAATTTGTTGAATCATTATTTTTCCTTTATCACATTACTGGTAAACAAATATATCGTGATTGGGGTTGGCAAATATTTCAAGCATTTGAAAAATATACACGTATAAATACCGGTGGTTATACAACAATAAATGATGTTAGAAATGCAAAAAATGTTAAACCAAAAGATTTAATGGAATCATTTTGGTTAGCTGAAACTTTGAAATATTTATATTTATTATTTATGGATGATCATAAAATTGTAAAAAAATTATTAAATAATTATGTATTCAATACTGAAGGTCATATTTTGCCGAGAAGAATATGATTTTACATAAATTTTCCCTTTTTTCCAAAACAAAAATTTGTAATATTTGAATTGTAAATTTTGAATTAATCAATCAAATAAAAAAAATTTGAATTTGAAAAAAATAAAATCCCTTTTTCGGTCTATCCTCAAAGGACGTTTTCGAAAAAAAAATAACAAAAACAAACTTTTGTTTATATTTTTCTTCATTTTTTTTTACAAAAATTACCAAATAATTAAATTGAATTATTGACCTGAAAAATATAGACAAAATAAAAGAAAAATTCAAAAGTAAACAAAATGTATACGATCAAATAAACTTACCACAATTTTATTCGATTAATGGCTTAAGATTTCCATCAATTCAATGTGCAAAATCTAATTAAAAAAAGATGATAAAATCTGATAATACAAATAATGATAATGATCCCAATAAAAATGACAATAAAAATTTAAATTCATTGAAAAATCATAAAATTTATCATGAAAAACAATGTAAACAATTATGTGCATTACATGCATTAAATAATTTATTTCAAGATTCAAATGCATTCAGTAAAAATGATTTAGATGAAATTGCTGAAACATTATCACCATCATCATTATTGTTCATAAATCCACATAGATCAACGTTTGGTTTAGGAAATTATGATGTTAATGTTATATTGATGGCATTACAAAGAAAAAATTATGAAGCTGTTTGGTTCAATAGAAAAAAGTAGGTATATTAAATTTTTCAAGTTCAAATTCATATGTGATTGGACATTGAATACAATAATTTTTCATCGTATTTTTTCTTATGAAGAGATCCAAAATATTTAAATTTAGATGTAATATTTGGTTTCATACTAAATATACCGAATGACTGTGATTTTTGGAAAAATGCATTAACATTATTCACATCATCGCGTAGACATTGGATTGCTGTGAAAAAATTTGATACAAAATATTATAATTTAGATTCAAAATTAAAAGAACCGAGCATAATTGGTCAAGTAAGTAATGTGAATGTCAATACAAAACAATATTGCTATCAATCTAATCGTTTATTTTTATTTCTCATATTGTCAAATTGTTTTGATTGATTGATTGATTGATTGATTGATTGATACAACGACATTTGTTCAATAAAAAAAAGGAAGATAATTTATTTGATTTTTTGCAAACAAATTTGACCGAAAAAAACGCGGAAGTATTCATCATTGTCACGAGAGAAATCGCTCAACAAAATAATTGGTATAATGAAATAAAGCAATGATCATTATTGTTTATTTTTCATTATTATTTATTGTTTGTAAGAAAAATAAAATCAAAAATTATCTTCCATTCTTCTTATACCAGATTTCTTTCTATTTCTTTGATGAAATTTATTTGTATAATCAATGTGTAATGATATATAAAATTTAAAATTTGTTTGAATCAATTTTTTTAAAAACATTTACAACGAAAAAAAAGAATAATTTTTTTTGTAAATTTATAAAATCTTTATGAATAAAATCGATTGGAGTTTGAATTGATTGATTGATTGTTTGTTTATCAGACGATTATTTAAAATCCAAGATAATTTCTTTGATTTGTTCTTTGCTGCTGTTGTCGCCTTTGTTGATTATGCAATGATTGTTGTTGTTGCTGTGGCTGCTGTTGATTGAGATTTGATTCCGATTGTGTACGATGATCTTGAAGAAAATATTTGTCACTGAAATGGAAAATGTTTTACATTGAAATATTTTTAAAAATTTTAATTTTGAAAAATTTACCTCAAAAATGGTAATATTGCAACGAATGTCTCCTTGTTATTAATTTCAGCATGTTTTAATTGTATATGATTAATAACATTACGAAGATAATTCTCCAGTTTTTTTCGACGTTCTTGTACTACTTTTGAATCTTTATTCCCGATCGCTTTTTTAGGTGGAAATTCAAATTTTGATGTTGATGGATATTTAGTTTTCAATGAACGATATAAATTATAAAATTGTGAATAACGACGATAAACATTCCATTCTTCATCTTTTATTCGTACATATATCTGATAAATATGATGTGATTTACCTTTAAAACCACCGGATAAAAATGCTGTCGGTATCCATACATGTATCAATGGTTGTGGTAATGATTGTAATGAATGAGTATTTGATTCTAATAATTCATTTGATATGCATATTGTTTCATCTTGGTCTGGCAACTGGAAAAAATTATAATCAATTTAAAATGAGCAATGATCAAAGAAAAAAATTACATACAGGACCACGTAATTCGATCAATTCATTTCGCAGTCTAGTTATAATTGAATCTTTTACTTGTATCACTTTATATAAATGTTCATTAAATTCAACAATTTCACCATGCATCTCTGATACTTGTATCAACTTCTTTTGATAATCATCAATCGTTGAATTCAAATTTTCATTCGATGATGATGACGACTGCTTTAGTTGTCTTTGCTGATATGTATTATATTTAAGCAATTCGATTGTTGCTATGTATTTTTTTATTTGTATATTGAGCGAATCATTTTCTTTCGATAAACGATCACGAATTTTTTCTAGATCATTGATTTTTTCTTCGAGATTTTCGGAATGATCGATTTTTGATGATTTATCTTCCGTTATCGCATTAGCAGATGTTGGAGATGACGATGATGTTGTTGGTGGCTGTGTTGGTGAGATATCATCAGGGATTGGATAAAAAACTAATTTTGAAGGCTCAGATTCATTTACAGATAATAGTGATGTACTTCTTCTTGCTTCGATAAGATCTGCATCATCAATCACTGATAACTCTTGAGGTAATCCTTTGATATTCATTGAGTGAGTTAAAAATGACGTTACAGGTGCACTGCGTGCTTGGCATGTTACAGATGTTTTAGCAGATTCATATTCATCATCATCATCATCATCACAATTATCTTCGTTATCATCATCATCATCATAGTTATCTTCAATGATAATCAAATTACTTTTTTTCTTAGTTGATTTGACTAAAAGATTATCTCCATCATTTTTTCTCATTGGTGCCAATGATTCGATCATTGAATCATTAGGGATGTTTAAATTATCATCGACTTTTATAGGCGATGGCGATGATGATTCATGAGTCGATGGTGGTACATCCAACTCAGCTATATCGATATTCAATGCGAATAATATTGAATTCAGACTTTTGAATAATGAAGGCAATTTATCAAATTGTTCCTGAGTTAAGGATAATAATAAGGCTTGATCATTGTAATGTTGCTTACGATGTTCCAGCTGATCAGATTCTAAAAACATGAGAAAATATTTTTCTAATGAATGTTCATTCAAACAGTTTCGAATCCATGAACGGCAACGACCAAGATCTAAATTAATAATACAAACGGAATTAGATTTAGGATCAAATATCTTATAAATTCAACAAATGATAAAAGCAAATTTACCTGTTTGTACATTGCGAAGCGATAAGAAGCGTTTCAATTCATGTTCAGTCAAATAAAATGAAATGAAATTCCAAAAATTTACATCAGTATCATCATCATTATAATTTGTTTTTGAAAGAATGTTATTTATCAATTTACTAAGGTGAAAAAATTAAAACATATGTTAGCATCGCAATGATTAAAATTTAGCTCAAAATGATACTTACTTTCCACGTTCAATTATTTTATTATGCGACCGATTTTTCAGCAAACCATCGGATAAAATTTCTTCAATTATTTGCAATAAATCAATGACCAATTGATCGTTTTCGGTGGCTAATTCATATCGGTTTACAAAGCGATTATGACACTTTTAGTTCAAGATTAAAATTAATGTTTATTCAACTCAAATAAAAATATGAATGATTGATATATTTACCTGTTTAATAATTGATTCTAATCTATCTAATATTAAATAACAACTTTTCGATTGTTGTTGACATTTGATTTGATTTGATAATGACATGATTTTATCTTGGATTTTGTCTAATTTATGTACAGAAAAAACTCAAATGTCAGCATGAAATCTTTTTTCTTGAATAAAACGCCATAATTTGTAGCCAAATAAACAATTTTATGTTTTTATCTTGAATTTTATTTTTTTACAATATATATTTAGCATCAAATCAATCAATCAATCGATAGAAAATTAGGAAAAAAATATATCATTTCATTGAATAAACACAAACAAATGTAAATAAACAGCAAACAGAAATAATAACACAAAAGTTTCAATCAACAGCAAAGGCATCGTCATCAACAGCAGCAGCTGCAATAAAACATATGCGTACATTTAAAAAAAAAATTGACATTTTTCTTGGGAGTTTTTTTTTGGAATCATAATTCAATTCTTGGACTATCACTCATTTGATCTGATGATATCGATGATTGAAATTGATTATGATATTGTTGCGCTGTGTGTTGTTGACCAGCTAAATTATTAACAACAATGATTGTTGCTTTTTTTGGAAATAATCGTATTAAAATGACCATTGACAAAAATGTCACAATAACTATCACCAATGATATCCAAAGCCAATATTCACACGCAGCGCTTGCAAATTCACGTATTTTATCCGTATTCTTTTTCAAATTCAGTACATTTTTTTCAGTAAATCGATTGGTTTTTTCCAGTAATTCGGTATCTTTTTTCACAATTTCATTACTTGTTGTTAGATTATGTTTTAGATTACCGACCAATACGACCATTTCGTTTGTTACTTTTTCTTGTAATAATTCATGATATTTTATGATATCATCATAATTTCTATTTTTTATTGATAAATTTCCATTCAAATTATTTTCATTATTCGATTGTTGTTTTTGAAATAATTCACGTTTAATTCGCTTATCACAATTCATCATTTCATTTGAATGTATTTGTTTTGTTGTTTTAATTATTTTGTCATCATTTATAGTTTCCATTGATTGATTATTTGATTGTAATGTTTGTATCGCATCATATTGTTCCAATACATTAGGTTTCGAGTATGCATCGATTAAGCCGCGAAAAAATTTTGCCTTTTTCTCTGCAGCTATTAATTCATCATTCCTATAGATATAAATCAAAATTATTTATATTAAATCCTCTGAATTCAGAATATGTAGATAAGACTCACAATTTACCGGTCATTTTTTCTTGATCAATCATTTCAAATAATGATTTTATGTACTATTGATCAGAATAAGATAATTAGAAGTTCAAATCGAAATCAGAAAATTTACCTGCTCCAATCGCCAATCACATTTATCCTTGAGTTGTTGAAATCTTTCTTCACATTTTGTCAATAAACAAATTATGTTTACATGATTTTTACTACGATTAATGATCGTCATATTGATTGAAATTCAATTAATTCTTTTTAATTTAAAAAATTAAATCACAATTAGTCAAATCCAAGAGTTTACGTGGATTTTTCTGGATTAAAAATAATTTCAATTATCACACCGTTTGAGTGGCTCATGATGGGTTGAAATGGTCGTTTTTTGATCATTTTTGTTTTCGTTACTCAAATATTCATTCTCGCTCTCGACTGAAAATCGAGAAAAACCGTTGAAATTTTTGATTTTCATTTCAAATTCATGTCAATTTTTATACATTTATTCAATTGATTTGCTTGAATCAATTCAATTAATTTCATCGATTAATTGGCTCTGTGATTTTTGATTCTCTTTCAAAGAATAAGAGAAAAATCATGTCTGTAAGTATCAGACAATTTAGGCTGAATTCAAATTGAATCATGCTTCAAATTTTTGTGATTTTGCTTGATTATTCATTCTGTTTTTTCTAGTCATCAAACGTTGAAAATTTAACACCGAATGTATTAAGAAAAATATCTAAAGAATTAGCTGAACTTGTCAGTTCTCCGCCTGAAGGTATTAAAATAATACCAAATGAAGAAGATGTATCCGATATACAAGCAATTATTGATGGTCCTGGTATGTGTTTACATTTTTACCATTTCTAATCTCTCCTGATGAATTCTCATTTTCACTCTGATAGCTGGTACACCATATCAAAATGGTTCATTCCGTGTAAAATTGATATTAGGTAAATCATTTCCATTGCAGCCACCAAAAGGTTACTTTCAAACAAAAATATTTCATCCAAACGTATCACGTAATGGTGAAATATGTGTAAATACATTGAAAAAAGATTGGAATAAAAATTTAGGAATCAAACACATTCTATTAGTGATTAAATGTTTATTAATTGTACCGAATGCCGAATCAGCATTAAATGAAGACGCAGCAAAATTATTATTAGAAGATTATAATGAATATTATAGACGTGCTAAAATGATAACTGAAATACATGCTACAAAACGTTTACAACAGCAACAACAACACCAACAAACAATGAATAATAATAATTGTACTATAATAAACGATAATAATGATGATGATAATTTATTGACAAACAAAAGTAATAATCAATCAGCTGCAAGTAACAATAATACTAATAATTATAATGATCAATCATCTACAAATAATAATAAAACAAAATCAACAACAAATAATGAAATGATGCCATTACTTAAAAAAAGACAAACAAATATAAATGATAATCAAAATCAAAATATAAATTCACAACAATTAAAAAATCGTTCGAATAATCCAACGAAATCATCAATGCAAAATAATCATAAACGTACATTGAAAAGGTTGTGAAAATCTTCAAAATTATCTTTTTTTACATCGATTCAAGTCAATTTCTGATCAAAAAAAGAAAAAAAGCATTGTTCAAACATTCTCATCAATATATGTTTTATAAATATTTCAAATTATATTGGGCCTAAATTATACAAAACTTGGAATGGGGATAAACAATACTAACAAAAACGAATCAAAATATTCCATAAGATTAATATAAAATACAATGAAAATACCCGTACAAAGAGCAACAACTACAGCAAAACTGAATCTAATCATAAACAAATGAATTTAAATATCATAAATAATCCTTTTTTTTCTTCGAAATGTTTTTATAATCATTTGCTTGTAATAATTTTTCTTTATACATTTTTTTTTACATAAGTCTTTATTATTTTTCTCTCTCTCTATCTATTAATGAATTAACATTTGCATTAACACAGCAATTATTATAATTAATATTACAATTATTATTGAATTTAGAATATTTTTTTCACATTCATTCATTCATTCATCTTTATCTTCATTTATTTAAATTAATTAAATAAATATTAATTAATTAAAATAAAATATTTGTAATTTTTCTTTGAAAAAAAATGTTTTCATTCAAATGTTTCAATGTTTATGCTCTCTATATATACAATTTATCATAAATTTTGAATTGGGCAGGTTTTTTTTATTTTTGTTTATTTTCATTCATTTTTTTTTTCTTTGCTCAGTTTCGTTAGCTGCAGCAGCAATTTTTAATGAGAAAATAAATAAAAATAAAAACAAATGATGCAATTTTGTGAGTTTTAATTTTAGTTTTTTTTTACCATTTTTCAATATTGCAATTTGCAGAAAACAAAGAGGATTAATTTAAAAATTAATTAATTTATCAAATGCGAATGATAAATGTCATTTATTAATCCAAAATTTGACTCAATTTTAGCAATTTTTATTTGTTTTTGGCTGCTGTTGTTGTTGTTGTTAATCATTTTTCCAGTTTTTAAAACGATTTTGATTTGTGATTTAATTTTTTTCTCTTTCTGATGTTGTTCTCAACAAGATTAGATAAATTTAATTTTAATTGTAAAAATTTTAATTGAAATCTTTTAAATTTGATCATCAAATTATCATTAAACAAACAGAAATAAACAAAAAAAAAATTATCGTTCAACATATTGATATTTTGTTGTTTATGTTTTTTTTCACACCATTTTTTTTGATGATTTGTCAATTTGTTTAAACTATTTTCAACACATTTTTTTCTTGGTCTCAACACAATAATGAAACATCAACATAAAGATATAATTATGTCAGCATTAGAATTGAAAGATGAAGGAAATAAATATTTTTCATTACATAAATATGAAGATGCAATCAATCTTTATAGTCAAGCAATTGTGAGTTTTAAATAAATTTTTTGGTTTCTTATAATTAAGACTGATTGATTTAATTTATTTTTCATTTTTGGAAAAAGAATCGTAGTCCATCAACACCAACATTCTATACGAATCGTGCACTTTGTCATTTAAAATTAAAAAATTGGGAAGCATCTTGTGATGATAGCCGTAGATCATTGGATTTGGATCCAAATTCAATTAAAGGACATTTTTTTCTTGGTTTAGCATTATTAGAATTGGGTCATTTTGATGAATCGATTGCTCATTTACAAAAAGGTTTTGATTCATTCTTTTATTGCAATGATTCAGTCAACTAATTATTTTCCTATTTTCAAATTTAATTAGCATTAGAATTATCAAAAGAAAATAAAAAAAACTATGGTGATGAAATCGCATATCAAATACGTTTGGCAAAGAA
Source organism: Psoroptes ovis (assembly GCA_002943765.1). Taxonomy (NCBI): domain Eukaryota; kingdom Metazoa; phylum Arthropoda; class Arachnida; order Sarcoptiformes; family Psoroptidae; genus Psoroptes; species Psoroptes ovis. The sequence continues at coordinate 3,049,827 of PQWQ01000003.1, read as the reverse complement.
AAAACGTTGGAATGTAATGGAAGAGAAAAGGATACGTGCTGAAATTGAATTACAATCATATCTTTGTGATTTAATACAAAAAGATAAAGAACAACAATTGGCAAAATTAAAACAAGATGTAATGGATGAAGTTGTCAAAGATGAAGAAGTTATCAAACAATTAGAACAAATGATACATAAATCATGTGATGAACATTTAATTGCTACTAATGAGCTGTTTGCAATGGTCGATGATAGACGAAAGGTATTCTCATTATTCTTTTATGCGATTCCATAATTTTCATTTTAAACTTAATTTCTTTGACCAAAGAAACGTGAAGTGCCCGATTATTTATGTGGTAAAATTAGTTTTGAAATAATGCAAGATCCAGTCATAACGCCAAGCGGTATTACATATGATCGTAAAGATATTGATGAACATTTGCAGCGTGTTGGTCATTTTGATCCAATAACACGTACACCATTGACTGCGAATCAATTGATACCTAATTTAGCTATGAAAGAAGTTATCGATAATTTTCTAACTGAAAACGAATGGGCTAATGATTATTAATATCGAATGATTTGTTTAAATTGAACATAGCGCCTAAATTTGTTTGTAATTATTATAATAATCATGAATGTTACTTAATCAATAACCATGTGTATGATTGGGCAAAAATTAGCATTTCAAACATTTTAAAATGAGTTGTATTTATACGAGTGCCTTTATTTTTGCATGGAAGACTAATGTTTAGAACCAGAATGAAGAGAAATTCTAATTCATTAATTCATGAATTTCACCTTAAAATATAATGCATAAATCTAAATCATAAATCATTATTCATGATTCTCATCTTTGATTTTTCTTCATATATTTTCATTATGTTACGATTATTAATATTATTATTATCGATTTGATCTGTAATTTTTTTAAAAAAATGATTCTTATTAAAATTTATGTTTATCATTATAATCATCAATGTATTTATTACGAGTTTACTTGAAGGTGCAATTTTTAAAATTGTTTGTCGTGTGAATTTGTGATTTGAGACTGTATTAATGCTCGGTTACCATGGCGTTTTCGAGAATTCAGCAAAACTCGAATTCAATCACTTGATTCTAATGAATTGTAGCTTTTAATGAGTTTTTACTTGCTAAAGTTCCAATAACTTTCTAATAAAATGACTTTATTCCATTTACGTGAATTTTGGACTACAAATCTTGGCCAAAATGATGAAGAATTTGATAAATGTTCAATTTGTGTATCAAATATTGATAATGAATCAGATGGTCATGGTATGAATTGATTTAATAATAATGAATTTTCATTATTAATGTTTGCTTGTATTTAAAATTTAAGATAAAATTATTATTGGTAGTTTTAATGGAATTTTACGTATATTTAAAATTGTCTTAAACAATGAAACAGTCAAAAATGAACAGAATTTGTTTCAAATTTCAGATTTATTGTTGGAAGTAGATTTTAAATTACCAATATTGCAAATACAATGTGGATATCTATTGAATTCAGCCAATATACAATTGGCCATTCTACATCCCAAAAAATTATGTGTATATTCAATCTCATGTAATTGATTGAAAGCATTGATTGTTCTATTTTATCAGTGATTTTGATTTATTTTTTATCTTCATTCATTTCACACAGCAACATCTGGTATGACTGATCATGGTACATCATACAATATATTATTGATATATGAATTGAAATTCAATCAGACAGCAATCAATATGATGATTGGACCATTTGGTATGACGAAAAACAAAGATATTATTTGCATACAAAACAATGAAATAGTATTTGAATTTTATGAAAATGAAACATTTTCATTCGGTTATCGATTCAATAGTGGCGGTAGTGGCAATATTGATAATAATCGTCAAAATAATAAATTGAAATTTCCGATGGAATTTGTCTATGTACCGAATCGGGATTTAATGATTTTTGTAGATGAATTGTATCAAATTCAATGCTATCAGTATCAAGAATTAGCGATGAATTCGACAACAACACCAGTGCCGGCAATCAACACATCAAATGATAATATTGATCATAATTTAGATCGAAAAATAACAATATCAGATTGGTCATATTCTTTCGGAGAACCAATAATTGATATGCAAACTGTACAATTATCAGATCGATCGTACATTATAATTTTAGGTGAAAAACATTTATGCGTTTTGCGTGATAATGGTACAATTCATTTTATTAAAAAATTTGATTCCAATCCGAGTTCGATTTGTTCGTTTGCGAATGATCAACGTGATTCATTGATATTATTGATCGGAACTCATATGATGAATATGTTATTATATCAAAATGATATTTTACGCTGGGCAACAAAAATACCATTCATACCGATCGCTATACGACGTGCCAATTTCAATGATATCACCGGATGCATTGTATTATTATCAGATCAAGGGCAATTGACTGTAGGGTATTTAGGCACTAATCCATCATTGCGCATAATAACAATACCGACATTGATTGATTCATCATCACAATTCTCTAATAATGAGAAAATTGAAGAAGAATTACGTCAATTGAAAAAAATGCTAAATTATGAACAGCAACAATATCAACAATCGGACACATTCGATAATGATGATCATTCATCATCATCTACTATAATTGATCTAAATTTAATTGAATGTCAAGTTATAAATTCGGATCAATTAATGATGAACATTGAGTTGATACCAATGCAAATATCATCAGTATCGTTTATAAAATTGATAATAAAACAAAATGATTTTTATGATATTGAACCATCAGAAATTATTGTCGATAATTTTATTGAAAAACAAAAATTTGAACTAAAGATACAAGTAAAGTATAATAATTTATTGCCATTAATAACAAATATATACTTTACATCGATAATTTTCTATGCAATGGACTCGATAACAAAAATTTCAACTAAGAAAATCCGAATACCATTTGAATGTATGATAAAATTGATACAATCACCAACATCAGCAACGATCAATCAACAATATTCGATTCGAATGACAGTTTCGTCAAATACTGAATTGATATTATCGAAATTATTCAATGAATTATCTTTGTCTGAAAATATGAATTATTTTAAATTTCAATTTATAAATTATGAACATATATATTCAACGATTCGTGTACAAATGATTGAAACAAATAACCAATTGATTTACATTGAATGTAATGATCTCAGTGGTTTGAGTGTAATTTCCAAGCAAATATTGAGACGAATAAAAAAAATTAAGGAGCTGAAAATTGAATCAATGCAAATCATCAATTTTAATTTGAATAATTATCTATTGAAAGCAATAAAAAATCAGCAAATAAAGTTAAAACAAATCAAAAATATAAAGATTGATTTAGAAAAATTCTCGAAACACTATCGTTCGATACAGAAGCGTATATTGATTAAATCTAAAGATAAAACACCAGTTCCATTGGATAATTATTCAAAACTATTGACAATCATACAAAAAAGGGTAAGTGCATCTTGAATTATCTTTTTCATTCATAAACCCATTTCTGTTTTTTTTTTCTGTATTCTTCAAGATTGTTAAAAATTTAGACAAAATATTATTGAATCAAAAATTGTTACAAAATTGTAATTATCAATTATGGACAATATTGAACATTTGGTATTTGATTGTGAAATATTGTGGCAAAAACAATGATAATAATGCAAATGAGTTGAATGGTAAATTCGTCAGATTAATAAAAATAAATCAATTTAAAAATTTTCATCACAATGAAAATGACAACGATTGCTCTTGGTTTGATATATTTTCTTCAAGTTTAATCGAGTTATTTCAAATGAAAAATTTCGACCATAAAAATAATGATAATAATCCATTGAAGAGGCAAAAACAATTCATTCAACAGATTAATGAAAAATTATTTTCAAATTTAGTTCCAATTGAATTTTTGTAAAATCTTCCAACAGATTGTGCTCGAATAGCAAAGAAATTTGTTCTATTACTTTTTTGAATACCGCTATTAAGCACTAAACACAACAGCAGCAACAACGATAGCATGCTTTTTCACTTTCTCATCAAATTACTATTCAAACAAGCAGCAAAATAAATGTTGTGCCCATATGTGCTCACAATGTTTATGATATGTGCTGCATATCTATTCACACACATATATTCACATATATACAAACATACAGCCCATACACATTACAAAGACACATAATGATTATGATGATAATAATGGAATAAAAAATAAACGAATATGGCGCTCATCGCCGCTTTAACTCTTCATTAATTATACTCGTAGTGTTGTGTTTGAATTAAAATAATAAAAACCTGATTGTTATTGTTTTTTTAATCTCTAATTCGATTAAATTAAAAAAATGGAAGATTCTGTTGGATTGGAATCAATAGAACAACAACTATCCACTGAAACTGGAGTATCGACTACAATTACAGAACCAACAGAAACAATAACAACAAATTTGACAACCAATAATGATGATAATTCAAACAATATTGATGCAAATGAACAAACAATAGTGATGGATCTATTACCATCTATATCGACACAACCAATTGATGAAACAACTGTTTCAAATGATCAACAAATAATAATTGATACATCAGCATCATCAGCAAATAATTTGAATACAATTGAAATACCAAATAATATCATTTATGAAAATGAACCATATTTATTCACTGGTGAAGTTATAAATGATGATGCTCAAGGACATTATTATGCATTGTTTCAAGATGAAAAAGGTGTTAAAGATAAAGTATATTTGAGAGTTGGGAATTTCTCTGTTAATAATGAATTACAACAGCAACAATTGATTCCAAACAATGCGATTGATTTTGTAATAGATGCAGCAGCAGCAGCGGCATCATCATCATCAGCTTCAAATAATGATATTGTTCTCCAAGATCAGCAGCAATTTCCTAGCGTTGAAAATGAAATTAGCAAGGAAAATGAAATTGTCACAGAGTCTACCACATCATCCAGCATTGACAACGCTGGTCAAGAATCAAATGAAGTCAAATCGATCGTTTCAGTTGCCGATGAAAAAACAAATAAAAATGAAACTACACTTGAACAAACTAATAATTCGGAAGTGATAACAGAATGTAAAACAATGGAAATTGAACAACAATCACAACAAGATGCTCCACAACAAACCTCAAAACAGTCATCAACAATCGAAACCTCAAGTGTCGAGAATGACGAAAAAGATCAAAAAAATATTGTAAATAAAATATCGACAACAACGACATCGACACCGTTGAAAACTGTTAGATTCTCCGAGCCAACATCAAGTGAAAATAAGAATATCGACTCGATATGTTCGAAAAAATCGACAACAACAACGACTACATCTTCAGCATTGTTAGATAATAATACTTTGAATAATAATCAATTATCAAAGTCTTTGAAAACATATAGTAAATCAAATATTGTTTGGTTAAACATTCCAGGAAGTAATCAAGATGGACAAAATAAGAATGGTCATAATAAAATATTCAAATCAAGAACATTAGATGAATCATCAAATGTGAACAATAAACAATTAACGACAACAATCGAAATAGCTGGTGATGATAATAATGATGATATTGGTTCATCAAAAATGTGGTATCCAAAAACAATACGAACAAAAGAATCTTCATACATGACAACAATGAAAAAATTCAATCAAATACAAACGACTAATAAAATAAGTGGCGAAATATATGTTAATAATAAAAATAGTATCAATATTATCAATAACAAATCATCATCATCATCATCGTCGTCGTCGACGACGACGACGACTTCAACAGATCAAAAAGTTAAAATTATTCTCAATAATAACACGAATAAAAGTGCGACAATCACAAATAATAGTAACAGCGATAAGATTGAAATCAAAAGTGGATCAATCGATTTAAAACCGAATAGTAATAATGATGATAACAATAACAAAGAACAATCTCCTATGATATCGAAGGAAACACAGCCGACGCAGCCTAAATTAACGCAAACAAATCCAAAACCATCATCACAACAACAACAACAATTACAGCAACCAAAGAAAAGAGTATCATATCGTAATCAGCAACAACAACAACAACTGCAACAATCATCATCTTCGTCACCAGTTGATAAAGATGATGATAATGATAAAGATGGCTATACGAGTGATGATAAAGATAGCAATACAATAATAGAAACGATAACAACAGAAATACCGAATGTAGTAAATTTTAAACGTAAAGATCGTCGTTCATTAGAAGATTATTGTGATTATCGTATTGGTAATAAACAATTGAAAATATCGATCCGTATTCAGCCAGAATGTCGTGATGATCCATTTATAAATTCATTAAAATGTAATTTTTGTAATTATCGAACACAAATTGTTGATGCATTTCATTTACATAAAAATTGGTGTCAAAAAAAATTATATCAATCAAATAATAGTGATGATCATAGTTCATCATCAACATTATCCACATTTGAAAATGTAAATAAATCTAAATTGAAAAAATTAAAAAATGATGATCATAAAGAATTGAATTTGGACCAAGAATCATCATCTTTGGTGAATCAAAATAATATCAATGGAAGAACACTGAGAAAACGTAAAATAACCGATGAAATTGACAATGGCAATGATGATAATCATAAATCAAAATTTGACAAAAAATTAGCTGATTCTCATGATGATTCAGTCGGTAATAATGATGATAATGTCAAGAATCATGGCGACAATAATCAGATGGAAAATGATACAAAAACAGAATCAAAAGAAGAAATCGATAAGAATGATAATAAAAGTATGGAGGAAGATATTAATGATCATGATGTTGAAGATGAAGATGAGGATGATGATGATGACGACGAAGATGATGAAGAAATAAAAAAACTCGATGGTTTTTCAGTAAAAGATATAGTTTGGATTGAAATGAAAAAGAAAAGTGGCTTATGGCCAGCATTAATCATTGATATATCGATGAATGATAAAAAATTAGTATTAAGGGCCATCGATTATGTTGGGAAGAATACAAGGTTTGTGTGCAAAATAATTATTTCAAAATCATTAACTCATTCTTTTTTCAATTATGTTTGAATATAGTTTCAAAGCACCGACTAAATCCGTCGTGGCACATGATAGCACTGTCGTGAATAAATTTTTGAAAAATCACCCTAATGAATCGCGCACAGTGCAAAAAGTTGAACAATATTTGCGCAAATTAGCATTAGAAGATGAAATAAATCCTATAGAATTTTTTTTCGAACCTAATACGATCATGAATTCCAATGATATTCAAAAAACGGGAAACATTGCAGGAACCGGTGGTATCATCGGCAGTAACAATAATGGAAGCACCATTTCAATCGATGGTAGCTCCATTTATCAATTCATAAAAAATGGTTCAGTTGATTCTTACCTAAGATCAATACATCAAGCTAAAATAGAAAATAATAGACATAAAATATTCCTTGAAAAGCAACAAGAAAAAGAACAAACTGATTCATCTAATAATGTTACTGAAAACAATGGTAATAATAATGAACAAAATCAACAACATTTTGGTCCAATCGAAGATGAAGACCAACAATATGAGTTGTTTTTATATCTTAGGAAATTATATGAAGATTGTTTGAATGAAAATGGACAAGAAAAAAATGACGAAACTATTGTAAAATATATCTATTCTGTTTGGATACCCGAGGTATTTTTTTGAGATAATTTTTCATTTAATAAATTTTCAGAAATTTTTTCATTTGTATATAGGCTATTATCAAAGCCATTAGTAAGAAATATCAAATAGATATGGAAAAGGCTGGACAATATTTTGATGAAGAATGTTCACAGCAAAAATCAACATCATTAAAATTACAAAATATATACCTGAATATATAATAGTATTTCATCAAATGTAGTTTATTCAGATTTAAAATTTATATTTTAATTGATTTTGTTTTATTTATCAACATGCATATATAAATAACGCGTTAACATCGCATAACCATTTGATCATTATCGACATTAAATCTTTAGAAATGCATTATCATTATTATTATAATTATCATCATTAATATTTTGCCGAATAAATATTCCTCACTACCACCAAACAAATCATGATGCATACAAGCACACACACACACACACTTTTCAATTGTCATAAACAAAGCAAAAAAACTAATACCGAAATAATATTTATTTTGTTTCATTTCATTTCATTTTTTCTTTGTGAAAATATTTTTAACTTTTTCATTTTTATTCATTTTATAAACACAATGAAAATACAAATAAAGACATTTTGTTGTTTTATTTGAAAAATGAGGCAAAATTTTGATGATTTTAAATTTGAATTCAATGAAATATCTTGGAAATTCTGCCATTTTCAATGGAAAAATTTAAGCTGAAGCCGAAAAACTTCAAAAAAATAAAAAAATTCAAATTCGAAATTTCTCGGATTCATTCATAAAATCTATGTTCAAATTTTTTGTGTCAAAAAACAAAACAAAAATAGACCAATCAATTGATATACTTTAAATTTGATGATAAAATTATTTCATTTTGTTGATAATCAAAAGAACAAAATCTATGATTATTGATTTTATCATTTAGCCGACCATTTGATGATATCAATGAATTAATCGACAATCAATTGAAAATTTTTGGTTTTTTGTTTGTTTTGTAATTGATGTTTGCGTCAGACATAATTACATGAATGAATTTGTAAATTATGTTTATAAATGTATCGATTGTTTTGAATCAATTATCATCTAGATTTAATTATCATAATAATAAGAATGTATTAAATTTATTGAATATTTTTATAAGAAAAAGAAATTTCACCATGGAATCATCGATATTGAATAATAATAATAAAACAAAAATTGCTGTATTACAATTGACATCAAAAGAAAATAAAGATGATAATTATAAAATTGCTGAAAATTTAATAAAATTAGCTAAAAATGATGGTGCACGTATGGCATTTTTACCTGAATGTTTTGATATGATTTGTCCAAACCGAAAAACATTGATGGAAAATGGTGAAACAATTAATGGTCCAATCGTACAAAAATATCAAGAATTGGCAAAAAAATTAAATATTTGGCTATCATTAGGTGGCCTACATGAAAAACCATTAAATCAAAATTATAATGATAATCATGATGATAAACGTTTATTAAATGCTCATATAATTCTTAATGATAATGGTGAAATTGTATCAATTTATCGTAAAGTTCATCTATTCAATCTTGATATACCTGGTACTAGACTTGTTGAATCAGAATTTTCTCGTCCTGGTTCGAGTGTTATAAAGCCAGTGAATACACCTTGCGGGAGACTTGGTCTGGGTATTTGTTACGATGTTCGTTTTGCTGAATTTGCCATTTCATTAGCAAAAGCTGGCGCCGATATTCTCAGCTATCCATCATCTTTTACAGTTCCCACTGGTAAAGCACATTGGGAAATATTGCTTAGATCACGTGCCATTGAAACACAATGCTATGTTGTAGCTGCTGCACAAGTTGGTGAGCATAATGAGAAAAGAAAATCTTATGGCCATGCTATGATTGTTGATCCATGGGGTAAAATCATGGTTGAAATAACCGATGATAAGCCAGGATATGCTGTTGCTACAATCGATTTTGAGTATTTGAAAGAAATCCGTCAGCGGCTACCAGTATGGACAGATAGGAAGCCAGAATTATATGGATATATTCATCCAGCTCATACCGAATGGGACATTCATCAACAAAACCAGCAACAATCACACCTCGATACTGAAGATTTCAAATTCGGAGATGATGCCATCGTCAAAACTTATCAAATATTTGCTAAAACATTTCATTCGATAGCATTCATGAATCATCGTCCTGTATTACCTGGACATGTATTAATATCACCCTTACGTAGTGTCAAACGCCTTAATGAATTGAATAATGATGAATTATTTGATTTATTTCAATTAGTACAAAAAATACAAAAAGCAATAGAAATTATTCATAATGCTGATTCATCAACAGTGACAATACAAGATGGTAAACATGCTGGACAATCAGTAGAACATTTACATGTGCATATTTTACCACGAAAAGAAACCGATTTCGGTGGAAATATTGACAAAATTTATGAAAAATTACAAAAACATGATAAAGATGATAATCCATTGAATTTACAATATTTATCTGAAAACGAAATGCAACGGCAATGTTATGAATTGAGAAAATATTTATATCAATGAAAATTCATCTGAAAAAAAAGAGCGCAAAAAACAACAAATTGTTCATTTTATTTTGAAAATATTTTTTTAAAAAATATTAATTAATTACAAATTGATTAAAAAATTATTTTTTGTCGACAATTATCGACATGTTTCAGTACTTGTTGAATACGTTTACGTAATAAATTAAAATTTTTCACAGGCATCATTGATTGTTGATTATGGCTATAATCATCATCATTATTATTGATTGTGTGAAATGAATAATAATTAAAATTTTTCTGTAATAATTTCAAAAATTGATGAGATTTTAATTTGGATAATTGATTTAAATTTTCAATGGTCGAATGACGAAATATACAAAGACCATTCAATAATGACTGATGTAGATGATCATAACGTTGTAATAAACGATAACCATGAAATAAACCAGATTCATTATCGATGAATATTAATTTAGTTTTATTATCTGGTAATGACGATGATTGTTGTTGTTGTTGTTTTAATAAATTATGTACAGGATTATCCATCATTTGTGGATTCCAATTTTGATTAATCATATTATTAATCATACGATCAGTGTTACCAATTAAATAATCGAATATAATTAAATCTGACCATTGGACTAGTTCATTGATTGAAGTTGTATCATTCGGATTTGAATTGATTAAATCAAAATAATTTAAATGTTTTGAATATTTTGAACGAAATTGTTTCGGTATAAATGTTGGAGCAAGATTATCAAGATATTTTGTAACAATAATCCATTTATTTGTTTTCCATTTTAATTTTTGTTGTAATATTGTTTGAATATGAGACCATCTGTGATTATCATTATTATCATTTTCAATAGTGATTGATTTTTTATTATCGAATTTTAATAAAATTGTTGGCAAAACATTTGTTATGTTTAATAAACGTGCTAAAATGAATGAATAATATTCACCGAAAATTTGTTCATTATTTTGTCGATAACGTGCACATAATTTTTCACCATTATCAGTGATTAATAAACAATTTTTCATACGACCACAATAATTTAATTTTATATGAATGAATTTTGAATCAAAAATTTTATTATACCAATTTCTATATTCATTGGAGTATAATTCATTATTTTTAAAATCATCATTATCATCAATATTATCAACATTATATGACCAAAATATTTTATCACTATTATCAATTATATTATTGAATGATTTTAATTTAAAATTTTCATCATCACCGTAATTATTATCCATGATATCAACATTAGTGATTGTGGTAACAATTATTATTGTTATAATTAAAATAATTATAATAAATGTTGAAAATAATTTTATAATAAAATTTCTTATCTGTTCGATTATCATTGTCATTTCGATTATTTGATTATTATTTGATCATAAATATTTGATAAAACTTATATTTACATAATACGAATCAAAATCAACAAACACACAGACACGAACACAGATAAAAAAATGGTAAACAAATAAACACAGATATCATCAAATTGAAATAAACACAAAGATATCATCGAGTGAATCACATCGTTTGTGATATCGAAGAAAACAAACACACATATAACAACAATCAGACAAAAATCTAAAAAAATCAAACAAAAATCATTTTCAATCAATAAAATAAAAGCATGTTGTTGATACGAGTTGATCATAATCAATGTTGATTTGAATGATTAAATGGTGAATTTTATATTTGATTCACAAAAAAAACATTTACGAAATATTCAATCCGGTGTTTTAGAGTCATGTTCACCCTTCCAACTCAATTCAACAACAAATCAACAAATGAATGAATGAATCGAGGAAAAATGTTTAAAATCAAATTTTTCATTCAATTCATTACGAATACGAATACGATAGGAATACGAAATGAATGAATAATAAACCAAAATAACCAAAAATGATTGATAAAATTTAACACCTTTTTCGTATTTTATTGTGTTGTTGATAATAATGATAATGAATATTTATCATCGTGTTTATATATTGTTAAATGGTCATATGAATGTTTATATATAAAGCCAATGAATACTGTTTTGATATGAATGTGTGTTTTACCTTTCTTCATATTCAAAACGAAATATATTCACATGTATTCTTCAGGTGTAAGCTCTGTGGTAAAAATTCATTCATTCATTCATTCAATTCATTCATTTACCACAAATAAAAATCAACGATACCAACGCGATATCAGCCGAAACACATTCGTTGTATTTATTCCATGAAGAGCCATGAAAAAACACCGCCAAATGGTAAGCCAATGTTTGATCATTATTTCAATTTCGAAATTTTCTTGATCTTCTTCTTCTTCTTCTTATTCATCTTCTCGATCTTCATCATTTATTTGTCCACCACCTGAGAGATTTATTCATGTTTTATTTATGTGCATATGTATTTTTAATATTTTTAAATATATTCTCACCTGTATGAATAAGTGTTTATGTGTATTTGAAGCTGTGCATACTTAATAAGCATTGGAAACAATTTCTTTTCTGTCATTTGGTCTGTTTGATTTGTTTGGTTTTTGGTATTAATCGTTTCGAGAAATACTGCATTATGACCATGGTAAATGGTCATGTTTTCCTCACGGAGAAAAAAAAGCCAAATTCATGAATGTTTTATAAGAAATCATGAATGTGTATTGTGAGCAATGAAGACAAATAAATAAATAATTTATTCATATTAAATACTTTATGGAAAAAAAATTTGAATTTAAATGATTTTTTTTTGGATTTGTATGCGAATTCAAGAAATTTGACGGTCAATGTGTATTATTGTGATCACCATCATCATGATCATTGATTCACACGGTTTTGGTTTCTGCTTTTTCACCGATGGCCAAGTTTCGCCATTTCTTTGGCAAACGAATAAACGATCGATTCAAAATTCAATTCAAAAAATTCAATTTGAATTTGAATATCTTTGAATTTCTATGTCTTTGAATTTGAATATAAAATTTTTCCAAATTTGACTTTGATCAATCGATACGTTTCTAAAAATTTTGAAGGGTTTAAACCTGAAAAAAATTTCAAATTTGATTATTCAATGAAATAATAAATGAAAAAAAAAATGGTGAACAATGGAAAATTATTTTTTCCCTGCCACCAAACAATTGTCAACCCTTAACTGGTTGGTGTGTGTTGCATGCCATAACCTTAACTGGTTGACAGAGGAAAAAAAGCGAAGAAAATTTTATTGTGAACCCGGTGTCCTTGTTGTATGACCATTGAATCGAATATTGAATTGAATCTGAATGATCAAACAAACAAAACAATTAATGACACAATGACAAAAGACCACCTTTGAAAAATGATTAGCTTAGGTTTGAAAGGTATGAACCTTTGAAAAATTTTATTTTCAGGTGTTTTTTTTTTTCATTTCTTTTCGATTGGAATTTTGATTATTCTTCTTTTCCTTATTTTTTAATGTGAACATTTTTGCCTGAAGAAGGAGAAGGTGGAAAATAATTCAAAATAATTCCGATCAACGGCGGAATTCATTTAAGAAAAATCCAAGCACCACAAGATATCTGCAAAGAATGTGACATCTGATTAATCACATGAAGCATTTGACAAAATTAAATGATTTAAAAATTATTACCAGTTGAAGAATCGAATCAAGTATCATAAAAATTTTCAATAAGTTCAAGGTTTTAATTTCAAATTTTTGTATTTTCAATTGATTCAATTCAATTCAATTTTGAATTCATCAAAGGAAAGGGTTAAGGAATTCAATTTTAAAATATTTTCATAATTTTTTTCTCCAATCAAATTCATCTGAACACAAAAACGTGTCTTTTCACCAGTCATAATCATTATCACTTGTCTTTATGATGGCTATTTGGCAAGTTTTTGTTCTATGTTTATTTATTTTGTTTATGTTAGTGTCTGGATACGTTCTGTATTATGATTATGATTATTATTATTTCAGATATTATCACATACAGAGAGTCAGAAAGATGTAAAAAAATGATTGTCGATGAATAAAGAGGTGATCAAAGTGTCAAGATTAATAATAATTAATCGTCGAATATTTATTATGATGATGATGATGATCAAACAACAAGTTAAAGTCCAAGTGATTTTCAACCAGTTTCATTTGTTTGTTTCATGATTCCTTTAATTACAACCACCATACGGTTGGTAGCCCATTGGATGTGTGTCTTGCTGCAATGACTAGTCGAATAATGAAGAAAATTTAGTGGTTATATCATCCAAAGATTCAAAGATAATCAACGAAAAACGAAATTCATTTCAATACACACATTTTCAAACATACTCAAACATATTCAAAAAACACACACATACAAGTACAAGTACTCACAGATAATGATAATACCAAATTATTATTATTATTACCATATGTTCTTAATGTCGATGTTGAAGATGTTGCTGATGATGATGATCATATTCGTATGATAGTATGAGAAAAATTTTATAATTTATTTTTATATTCACATTCACAGTCATGGTTTGACGAGAATTTTTAATAATTTTCATCCATTTCTAGCTGAAGAACATGAAGAATATAAAGAAAATCAAATAATATTATAAACATCTTGTGCATCTTCGATGTTGTTTGTCTTGATGATGATGATGGTGGTGGTGGTGGCGGTGGTCAAAGATTCATATCGTTGATTCTTCTTAAATCGTTTGCCGAAAAAATAAATCGTTTTTATATTCATTATCTTTTTTGAATATTAATCACCGAAAAAGCTTTGGATAAGAAAGAAAAATATGAATATGCTTGTCTCTTGTAGTATCTATCTGAGTATTATCATCATCATCATCAACATCAACATTATTATCATCATTTTTTCACCTAAGATTAATGGCTGTTGTTAATGATCTATCAAAATGTGTGTGTATTCATATGTGTATTTGCTATGTGTATGAATGAATAGAATACAAATTAAACGCTAGAGATACTTCAGATTTGAACAGATTCAAGAAACACAAAAAATTTCAAATCATCATTGATATTAGAATCGAGATAAATTTGTTCATCAAACAAATAAACAACGACAACAGCAACAAGTATTCTTATTATAACAAGTGTATTTACAATCAATCAATCCACTCTTGAGTTGAGTTAAGTGAAAAAGCAATGAAGCAATGAATGTCTTCCATGGAAGTCTTAGAAGTCTTCCAAGGAAGATTTCTGTGAATTTTTTAAATTTAAAATTAAAAAATTAATTCAAAGATTTATGTGAATCAAGTACATTTTGAGATGGAAAAAATTAATATTTCAAGAACATTTATGGTTGTTTTTTCAATTTGAATTTGAATTTCAATTGATTTTTTGATTTTCAATTGAAATAATAATAATAACCACAAACATTTGGATATAACACTTGGATGATTATCATCTTCATTATTTTCTTCATTTTTATCCATTTTTTATTACAATTATCAATCAAATTATTAATCAAACTCTACATGTATTCAAATATGTGTCTTAAATCTTGATTGATTAATTCGGTTTTTTTTTTTTTTTTTTTTGGTTTTTTTGGCTTCATTAGTTGCTTTAGTCTCTGTATTCGATAATATTCAATTAATTTGTTCATTTTTTTTCTTTTGCCATTTTTGTCATTTGGTGTAAAAAAATATGATTGAAAAATTAATTAATTCATTAATTTATCGAATATCAAAGACCAAAACACTCAAAAATACTTTCAATTTTAATGATGTTTGCTCCTATGGATTATGTTGTTTTTTTTTGGGGGGGGGAATTGATTTAGTTTTTGTCAGTGTATGCTTGTGATAAGTGTACGAAACAACTCCAAAGGTTGAAGGTCAACGAAACCATATTTGACCCGGATGATTTTTCGTTTTTTTCGTTTCATTTAATTTGGCGGTTGAAACTTTATGTGTGTTTGTTTGGTAATTTTCCTGAAAAAGGTTGGGCCATTTGTGATGATCAATCTCTCAATGATTCTCATTTATTTTTCCTGGGGTTTCGTTGCTTCATTTTTTTCCGTTCTCATTTGTCGAACATCTGTCATTTGTGACCAAATAATAACGCGATAATCAAGAGTCGTAGTGATCGTGCAACTGAAAAGCAGTTTCAGTTCAATCAGATTTTAATTCATTTCGCTAGAAACAACTGTTATGTCTATAACACTTCGACATACGGTTCAAATCATCGAAATTTAATTCGATCAATTTTTATTTTATTGATTTGAAAGGTATTTTCGGAATGAGGTTGGTTGACTGGCTGTTTTTACGTGGTATTAAAGCACGTGGACCATGTGCAACAATAAAAACCAAAACTAGGACTTTTAACCCAAACAGCAGATGCTGCTTTTCGATTATTTCGTTGATTATTTGCCGAGGGGTTTTAGCAGGGTTTAGTTTCTTTTCTTTTCATTTCATTCTGGTATGCAATCGACGCGTGTCTGGCTTGTGTCATTTTTAAGATAATAATGATGTGGATGGTGGCGATGGTGGAAAATGTACTTTAAATGTATTCGTAATAATTAAGCAAAGAGAAATTAAGGGAGAAAAAACGACAGCTGTTTGATTATTGGATCAACGATAATCATTTGTTTGATTTTCATTTGAATCGTTCATTCGTTTGTTTTTGTTGTTGACCGTTGAAATTTTTTTTCATTTTGATTTTAACATTCGTATGAAACGGACGGATATTTTTTTTGAATATTTTTCGTTTTAAAATTGATTGAAATTTCCATCGATTCAAATTGATTTAGATTGACCTGAGCATCGTTGGTTCGTTTGCCTAAAAAAAATGGTAATTTTTCACGAAAAATTATCACCAATAATGGCCATCAGTCAGAAATGTATCTCGAATTTTTATACTAATCATCATAATCATCATCAACAAATGATGGCTAATCGTAATCATAAACGTTACGGTATTTGTGGTAGTCCATCGAATTATGAATTTGTAAGTTGCTCATTTCCTTTGTGTATGATTATCCTTGTGGTTTTGCTTTTGTGCTTGTTAATTTCGTATATTTTAAATTGATGCATCTCAATTTAAATTTTTGCCAAATTTCTTCTTTCATTTAAAAGGCCTATTTTGAAACATCACCAATACAAGTATGGTTGAATGAATTACAATCATTGACAGAGGTCGAATCATTAAGTGCATTACAGGCGAAATCGGTCGCAACAACACCAGAATCATTTGAAGCATTGTCAATACGTAATGCACAGATATCGATACAACAAATAAGACATAATTCAATAATAATTATTGATGAATTAGATTTATTAATCGATACATTACCGAATGTTTATAATTGTGATTTAAATATTATTAATTTTTTATATGAAAAATTTTTTCATACATATGAAAAAATACAATCATTAATCGATATTTGTAAACGTAAAGGTTGTGATTATCATCAAATTAATATGCCATCAAATATGGATAATAATAATAAACAATTATCTTCAAATGTATTGATTATTTGTGAACAAATTATTAAATTAATGAGAAATAATCTACAACAACAACGCTCAACAAATTTCCATAATTATGATAATTGTAATTATAATGATAACACTGCACAAATTGAATGTAATATACGTAAATTGAAAGAAAATTTTGGACAATTAGTCGATGTTACGATTAAAAAAGAATCAATGGTAAGTGCTTTTGATTGATCAATTTTTCATGAAACTAACTCATGATTAATTCTTTTAGATACTTGTATCATCATTAAATCGTAAAACTAGTCATCTTTGTTTGAAATGGTCATTATTAGCATTATGGCAATTAACACAAAATGACCCATATATGTGTCGATTATTTATTGATAACCAGAAAATCATCAATTATCTATTAAACATATTGGAAAATAATTATAATAATTATTATTTCAACATAACCCCGAATGAAACTAAACAAATAAAAGCAGCAACATTACGAGTATTAACATATTTATCATCGAATCATAATGCTATTTATCAAATATTTAATGAATTTCAAATCAATAAGAAAATTCTATCAACAATACTATCATTTGATAATGATATGGTTCTACAGAAAGAAATGATTGCATTTTTAGTACAGATTACAACAATATTCATTGATAACAGCAATAAATTAAGCAGTGAATTCGATTATAAATTATTGATCAATGAATTGGTTAATGGTTTAACATTGATTATCAAAAAATTAGCTGATAATAATAATGATGACAATGAAAATGAACAAATATTTTTAATGTGTTGTGCAACATTAGCCAATATATCGTTCATAAGTATTGATGTATTGATGAAATATGATATATTATCATTGATTATGAATGAATCGAGAAAATATTTCGAACGATTTGAAAATGAAATTAATTGTGATCAATCCCAAACGAATACAAAAGCATTATCATCATTATTATTATTAAAAGATCAAATAATAACTTTATTAGCAAATATGTCACAAAAATATCATTTAATTGTTGTTAGCAGTGGTGGTTTAATATTTTTAATACAAACATTATTGAATACAACTACATTGAATAATATGATTGATCATCATCAACAACCTAAAACAATACAATTATCAATCGAAAGGATACAGCAAAAAATATCGGTTGCATTAGCACGTTTAGGAACGAATAAAAGTACGGCTAAAATAATTTATAAATTAAACGGTGTAAAACGCTTAATACAATTGTGTAAAGAACCAAAAGAAAGAAATTATTCAGACACAGTACTATTGGCAACGATTGCAGCCATTAAACGTATTTCACAATCAATCGGTCGTTTACCATTCAAAGAATTGAATGCAATCGATTTGATCGATTTAAAACTGCAAGATATATTCATGAAATATTCAATTAAAAATGAATCATTAGTTTAACAACAACAAACAGACACATAAATATTACAAATAATTAATCATTTTTGTTAAATAAAAAATTTTATTAATTATTTATACAATTTTTTTCTTCCTAATGGATTATTATTATCATTAAAATGTAATAGGAATTTGATATCCATTCGAACATATATGAGAATATGGCAAGTTTTGATTGTCTTTTTTTTGGAAAATTTTTGTTTACTTTGAATACCAGGTGCCTATCATGAATTCTTGTTTTTTCCAAGTTTACAATGAAAATGCACGCGTTTTTTATGTTGGTTCGGATGTTTTCCATTCATACAAAACAATAGCGAAAAACATACATTCTTCGATGCATCCGTGTCGATGTCAATGATGCATATCGTTCATTCAATTCAATATTTATAGCATTTTTACAAATGAATGAATATTAAATTTGATTGGAAAGAAAAGATTCGATGCATTATGCATCGTTCATTTGAATAATGATAACTTGATAATGAATATACTCTCTGTTGATTCAATCATTGGAAAAAATGGACATAATCGATATGGATCAACAACAAACATTTGGATCATCATCTACCACGACAACAATCATGATGAATGATAATAGCAATGTTTTAACATTTATGACTATTGATTTACAATGTTGTTGTAGCAATGATAAAAATGTAATGATCGATAATATTGTCAATGATTATGGACAAGCAGAAGAAGATTATGATAATGATAATGACGATGATGATGATGAAGAACAAGAGGATAGAAAAGACCCGTTTAGTCCAAAATATCGCATACCATTACCAAATTTTTGTGATTTAAATGATAATTTCAATGATGATGATGATGGTAATCGACAACAAAAAGATTATCTCCGGCAACAGCCTAATTATTTTAATAATAATAATACAAAAACATTTATAAAACGCCGTAATGAACGTGAACGTACACGTGTCCGCAATGTAAATGATGGTTTTGAACGTTTACGTTTACATTTACCATTATCATCGGAACAACGTGAAAAACGGCTTTCGAAAGTGGAAACATTACGATTAGCAATTTCATATATCAAATATTTGGAAGATATTTTGAAATCATAAAAGAAATTTGAATTTTTTTTTTAATTTCAAAAATAATCGATTTAATCGATTATTTTTGCTTTTGTGTGTTGATTTTTTTTTTCATTTTTTTTGTGTGCAAAGTAAACAATTTTAATGATAATTTTTTTGAAAGAAAATAAATTCACAAATTTCGATTTAAAATTTTTGATTCAAAATTTCAAATTTAAAAAATCATTCAATCATGGAAACCACAACATCATCGTCATCATCAACAACACTATCACAAGCTGAAAAACGTGCAAGATTAAGACGTGCAAAAATATTGGCCAATTCAGAAAATCGTATGAATCGTATATTTGGTGTTCAATCAACATCATCATCATCATCATCGGCAACGATATCATCAAATTTCAATGAAAATAATAATGGTAATCAAAATAATCATGAATATGAAAATTTATTATCATCACCATCATCATTATCATCGAATTTTAATGCATTTGATGCTCAATCACATCAAGAACTACATGTAATACATTTGAATAATTTTAAATCATTTGATTTTGATTTTCTTTTTTTTTAAAATTAAATTTAATTTTTTTCCATTACTTAAAATAGAATACAGAACAATCATCATCAGCACCAATAATCAAGGATTCAAATCAAAATCAACAACAACAGCAACAATTACCACCAAGAGATAAACCGTTTCCGAGAAAAGTATCATTAATATCATCACCAATACATTATAAAACATTACAACAATCAAAACTTTATCAACAACAACAAAATTCATTACTATCATTGATATTGATTTGGTTTTTGATGTATATGATGAATATGAAATTATTAATATTATTGATATTTTCAATTGGTTCATATTATAAATTCAATTATGTAATTTTATTGATTACATTCGAATTGATATATTTTACATCATTACGCTTCTCATTTTGGTGGAATCATCATTCTAATAATGTTTTTAATAATAATGAAAATCTTAATAGCTCCAATCATAATAATAATTCGAATGCTAACATGAGTAATAATCATAATTTATTTATAATTTCGAGTCAATTCTATAATCATTTTTTATTATCAATTTTTTGTTATATAATTATACAAGTAATAATGGTTATTCAAAGATAATGAAATTATTTTTAAACTGAATAAGAATAAAATTAAAAGTCTAAATTTATGGGTTTTTTCGATTTTAAATATTTAAATACAAAATAAAGAAAAATTGATGATTGGATTTATTATTTCTTATATAATAACGATGAAAATGATGGTTTTGTTTTCGTTTGAGATTCAAATGTAATTTCTGGTACAAAAAATCATATCTAGATTGATAAATTGCGAGAATTTTAATTAATGAGACAGTAGAAATTTATATATTACGTACTTTGTTTGCATAAGCGTCAAGATCAGCATCCAATTCATCGGCTGTGGGAACTTTTTTTTGTCCACTATAAAAAACACAAAAATAAGAAATCTATGAATAGAAATAAAACTCGATTTTTACCGTTGTGTTCCAGCACGTTGACCGATGCGTCCGCCTCGTCCACGACGGCCAGCATTTCGCACCGGACCACCACGACCGATTCCACGAGGCTTATTACCACCACCAGCGGCATTAATATTTTTTTTAAATGAATCAGGATTACCGATACGAGATGCGATATTTGAGGCCGTCGTTGTTACCACTGGTTGTATTTGCATAGGACGTCCTAAATTTATAATAATACAGGTATATAATAATACACAAGGACTTTGGTTAGACGAAATGTTTGGATGCATTATTCATCATGGATATGTTTGTAGCTGAATATTGATTGATAGTGATGAAGGTTGACTTCAACAAAATCACAAACTGATGCAATACTGCTGTTGCTGCCCGTTTATAAAGTGTTCAATGTTCAAGATAAATGTCATCATTTATATATTATTGCTAATAAACAGCGCGTTGAGACGAGGATTACCATCATCGCCAACATTCATCAGGCACAAAAAAATGAAACATTCACTTTCAAAAATCAGGATCATAATTCAGACCCGTTTTCATAAAAAATCAATTCTGAGAAAAATCTTTCGCACTGATACCATTTTAGAGAAAAAAGGTCATTAATGAATTTGAATGGGCGAGTATTCCAAATTGTCAACGGGTGACAACATTTGTTCTGTTAGGACTCATAACAAATATAAATAAATTATCGCAAATTATTGCAGTGACAATAACAGCGCATCAACAATTCATATCCATTTACAATAATAATATCAAACATCAAGGAATTCAAATTTACCGTCGAGTGGTACTCCATTGTATTTCTTCATGGCACGAATGGAGTCGTTAATCTTGAAAAAAATTACTTCAGCTTTGCCAAGTGATCGACCAGATGAATCATAATGTACAGCTGCTTTTTTCAAAGGACCAAATTCCGAGAATAATTCACGAATATCTTGATCTTGAAATATAATATTTGATAATATAGTAGTTATTTGAGGTTGAATTAGTTTTTTCATAAAATAAATTTTTCCTTCAACAGAGTAAAAAGTTCATAAAAAAGATAGAAATCGAATCGATACCTGATACACCAAAATCTAGATTTGAAATCATCAAAGTTGCGGATTTAACATCAGCGACAAATTTGTCATGTGTCCATTTATCTGGCAATACTCTTGGCTAAAAATTAAGAGAATTAATTTACGGAAATTCAAGCTACCTTCATTTACCACATTCTTTTTGCGACGATTATTTCCAGCTTTCATTTGACGAGAAGTTGCACCAATTTTGCGAATACTAACCGATTTTCTTCCACCACTAACGGCACCACGATTGCCGAGACCATTACGAGTGGCATTTTTTGCACCACCACGCTTACGTCCACGTCCAGTTGTAATACGATCATGTTTAATAATATCATCCAAAGACATATCAATACGTTCAGACATGATTGATTTTTTTTAATGTCAAAAATTTTCAAAAATGAAGAAAATTATGATATAAAATGATCGAAATAATTTGGAATTTTCTTTGAGAAACGGCGTGATCTCACACTTTTATATATTTGACCACCAAAAAAGACAAAATCGAAATGATAAAATGAGTGATGAAATTAGAACGCAAAAAACAACGAATTTTTGTTTTGTACTTTGTTTTTATATCGACTCACTTTCAAATAGCTCATTTAGGCGCCGCCTTATAAAAAAAAATGATGGCCGAATTCGATTGATAATTGGACCGTTCATATACAACGGATGCGAATTTTTCTTCAATTTTTTTGGACTTTCGAAGAATTTTCATTTTAATTATTTACATTTACTTGTGTAAACAAACGTGTTTGTGAGGATTTGAACAGAATTTGAGGATTAAAGCTGATTTAAAATCAAAGAATAATTGAAAAGTATGGATTCATTCTCGAAAAAAATCTCATACAATTGGATCGATATTACCGATGAATTTCGGAATCAAACTAAAAGTATGCATTCAAAAATGATTTCATGATTGTTTTGATTCATTAAAAAAAAAATTTCAGAGTTAAAACTTGGTGAATTGGTTCATGATTCTATGTTCACATTATATGATGCTATGGCGGCCATTGAATTGATGGATCCTAAAATGGATGCCGGCATGATCAATGATCAAGATAATAGTAGAAAAAAGTTGTATAATTTTGATGACATGTTAAATGAAAAACGTATAAAATTAGAATCATTTGAATATGATGAATTGATTGGTATTATCGATGACACTTATTCTTGTTTGATAACATGGTTAAATGGACATTCATTAGCACAAACAATGTTCATTAATGTTTTTTTACACAATCCACAACTGATTATTGATAAAACATTGAAAACATTTTGTATAACAATATTGAAAATTATTGATATGATAATCAATTTCATGAATAAAGCTGCCGTTTATGAAGAAGAAGATTTTCAATCGAAAACATATGGTTTTGATTTAGCAACCAATATTAATTTGTCTAAAATTTTACCAATGCTCAAAATTGTTGAAGATGATTTACGTAATGAAATTGAAAATAATATTAATAATAACAGCATCAATGATGATAAAAGACTCAAAATGATTGAAGCAATTTTAATTAGAATTCGTTTTACCAAACACTTTTTTCTATGTTTTTATACATTTAAAAGATATTTATACCAGCAAAATGCAATACCACTTGATGAATTCATCATACAATTCAATGAAAATTTGAATTCGTGTGAAAATTTATTCAATGATTGGTTATCTACAATTCATTTAGGTGTGAAGCCTAAAAAATGTGATCATAATACCGAAAACAATAATAGTTATAACAGTAGACTGGATTATCCAACAATAATTGGTTTTGAACCATTAATAAATCAGCGATTATTGACGCCATCCTTCCCACGTTTCACCAAAATTAAAAATCGTAATGAAACAATAGAAGATATGAGAGAATTATTGAAGCGATTTCGTGAATTATTGAAAGTAAAAGATTGTGAAAATTTAATTGATGTGATTAGATTTTTTGATTTATACAGCCAACATAAGCCGTCATGCGTTTTATCGCGTTCATTATTACAATTGTTCTATTTACCACATGAAGATAAAGATAGTGTCTTTGGTGAACGTGATTTTATATCGATCATAAAAGAATCATGTAAACGTTTTATTAAACCGCCAATATTATATGGTAAATTACAACTAGATCAAGCAATAAAAGAGCTTGTTGAATCGGTTTTTTATAATTGTTCTAAATATTTTAAAAAAATATTACAAATTTATGGACATAATCGTACAAGTCAACGTGGAAAATTATCAATAATATCAAAAGATATTGTTCATGTGTTAGAACAATGTTCGATATTAGAACAGATTTTATTAAATCGTTCAAATTGTGATCATTTATCGATTTGGATTCTATTTTACAAATTTTATTTTTTGTCAAAATATTTATTGACTGGATTTGAATTAGAATTGTATTCAATTCGTGAATTTGGATATATTTATTTCGAATTAGATCATATTTGGAACTATTTATCATTGATTATTAAACGTGCCTTGGAAAATTATATTGAAAATGAATTATTTCTCAGTAAGTATTTCATGTATTATTTATCATTTATATTTTTCGTATTAAATTTTCCAATTTTCAAATTTATCCAATGATTAAATAATAGGTTCCACTAATAACCAAATATCAATAAATGGCAGCAATAATATCAATAATACTAATAGCAATAAAAACATCAGTAGAAAAAAATCCAAATCAAAATTTCTACGCAATAATCAAAATGATAATAATCGAAAATTCAATTTTCATGAATCATATTCAACTTATTATAAAGGTTTAAATTATATGTCATCAGCAATGTATCGTTTAATGATTGCCATCATGATCGATAAGAAAATCAAAACATTGAATAATTGTATCAATAATGAAGAAATAAGATATAAACATCGTTTTGCACCTTTATTACAATTTAATGACCATTCATTGTTACAATCATATC
The DNA here is from genome assembly GCA_002943765.1 of Psoroptes ovis. Lineage (NCBI taxonomy): Eukaryota > Metazoa > Arthropoda > Arachnida > Sarcoptiformes > Psoroptidae > Psoroptes > Psoroptes ovis. Next base: position 3,024,233 of record PQWQ01000003.1, on the reverse strand, counting down.
AAACATATCGTAATTGTTTTGATCAATATATTGATAAGAATAATACCAATAATAGCGATGTATCATCATCATCTTCATCGAAATCAACCAAACAACTTTACATTGAATCATGTCAATTGTTTGAACAAGCTAAAAAATATTTCGAATTACTACAAAATGATTCTACATTTAAAAATGAGGTATTTTGGAAATTATTCGAATTTTGAAATTTTTTTAATCAATCTCATATTAAAATCGTAGGTGCAATCATATATCAAAGTAACAAAAACCAATAATATTGTGCTCAAGTTATTTCTATCTGGTCATAATAATAATGTGAGTTTGATTGTTTGAAATATTTTCTTGATTTTTTGTAAAATTCCCAAATATATTCATCCAATAGGGAATCGTTGACTTTAATTTTACTGAAAATATTTATTTTCCAATAATACGTTTTGGTTCGGAACAAAAACATAAACTATGATTAGATAATTCGACATTAAGAAAATTCGTGTCCGAAAAAAAAAACAAAATCATTTTCATACAAATTATGATTATTTTGATTATTATTATTATAAATTGATAAATTTCACCTGTGATAATATGAAATTGTTAAACATTAAAAAAAATTTGAATTCTACGAATTGAACCTTCTGTTTCTCTTTTTTCTCTTTGAATTCTAATCTAAATTTTAATGGAAAAAATTGAATGACAATTTTTTCATTTGTTTTGACCCTACTTTTCATGATCAATGTTTTGAACTGGTTAATGTAAAATACGTCTTTCAATCGTATTACAACAATTGATCAATATGGAGATTCTTGTCTTCTGCACGATCCATATTCGTTTTTGGATGAACATTGAAAGTTTTCTCTCACACATTTGTTGTTACATTGATCATTCAATTATAGGTAATTTTTTGTTTTGTTTTCTGAAAAAAATACTGTTAATTGTTATTGGTTATTTAATGAACGATTGATACGAGTGCGGTTGCCGTTGCATACTAATGAGTCATAAGCTATGACCAACCTAGGAGTAATAATTTGTCAAAGAATCTAGTCAACAATATGACGTATTTTTACGTCACCGGCAGCATGGTTCAGGAAAGTTGTATTTTCTCTCACCAAACCAACAAATGCTAATGGCTCACTTTTTTTTCTTGATCTCAGTAAAAAACTACGCGCATAATTTTTATAAATTTTCAAATAAATTTTGAAGCCTTTTGTTATTTTGAATTTAAAGCGCACTAAATAAGGTAGATTTTAGACAAGAATAATCTTTGAAACAACGAATATATTGATCATACTAAGAACTGAAGCATAAATAAAAATAAATCGTTGTTTTAAAATAGAAATAATCATTAAAAAAAAATACATATCAAAATTTAAAATGCCAACCATTGCATATGAAGATGATGATAATGAAGATCAACAATATGCTAGATTATTGTTCGAAGGATTAACACGTCAAGAATTGATCAATTCACATGCTGTTGAAAATGAAACAGTCATCGATAATGATCCAAATTTAGATTTTTTAAGACCGTAAGTGATGTTGTTATTTTTTTTCGATACAAATCAATTGAAAATTTTAATAAATTTTCAATTCAAGTGAATATTCTGAGCTTACTAATAGTGAATTAATGCGAAGAATTGGTGAAGATTTGAAAAAATTATCCGAAGCTTTTGCAAGAAGTCGTGAACGTGATCAAGTGATGCGAAGAGCTCGCGATACAAATATTTTAAACATTACACAACAAGATTTTAATGAGCTTTTAGATGGATTATTTTCAGGCAATATCACACGTGAACGTATAGTGGTATTGCTATTTTTTTGTTCAGATGCCATTGTAAATGCATATCAAAATCGTTCATCAATCCTTAGAAATTTATTCAATTGGTCATTAAACTACATTATTAATCATGTGTGTGATTGGGTGTCTAAACATGGTGGTTGGGTTAGTATCAGTTTATTTTCTTGGAATTAACAATTATTTTTTGTTTTTATGAATCTGTTTTTTTCAAATTGTACAAAGACCAAAGTCATTGGAAACATGTTTTCAGGATCATTGATTTATTGGTTAACCAGTGCCGCATTAGCATGGATGGCTTGGCGAAGATTAAAAAATTAATCTACAAACTATCATATCATGACAAACGCTCAAAATTTCAATTATCTTCTTAGTATTAACTTAATTTTTATGATCTCCATGAGTAAAAATCATTATTTTTTGACAATTTCACAAGTGCCTAATTGATCACAATGAATTCCAATAATTCAGAAACCAAATTTTTAATTATATAAATCAATCAATGTGATTTCAATTATTAAATTTTATCTTTTTTCGCTTATTTAAATAAATTTCAATTTTTGTCATTTTTTCAAATAAATTTCGAGACGTTCTCTGTGAATTTTTATTTTTCCATTTGTTTGTTTGTTTATTTGTCAAAGGAAAAAATGTGATTTTTATTTTTCATTTTAAAATCATTGATCTCAACTATTTTGAAAAAGATTCATTATTTTGAAGAAAAAACTAGAAAAGATAATTTAATCGTTCCAAAATATGAATTTAAATAATGATTCCACATTGAAACAAGTACCGCTCACCTGTAATGGACATACAAGACCTATTGTTTATTTACATTTCAGTAATATAACTGAAAATGGTTTCTATTTAATTTCAGCATCAAAAGGTAAAAATTTTGATTTTAACGAAATTCTAAATCAGTCATGTATTTTTGAAAAATTGTTAGATGGTCAACCAATGTTACGAAGAGGTGATACCGGTGATTGGATCGGTACATTTGAAGGCCATAAAGGTGCTGTTTGGGGTGTTGTCCTCAATAGTGATGCATCATTGGCTGCAACTGGTTCGGCTGATTTTACAGCCAAAATATGGAACACAACACAAGGTGATGAATTGTATTCGCTTAAACATAAACATATTGTCAAAAGTGTCGATTTTAGTAATGATGATAATCAATTACTTACATCAAGCAATGATAAAATTGTACGATTATTCGATTTGAACAATATTGATTCAGGTTTGTTTCATATTACCAAGATTATTTATTCAAGTAATTCAATTTTTTCTTTTTTCCATCCCATAACATAATTAGAACCACAAAATTTTATTGGTCATGAAGATAACATACGACAAGCATTATTTTCAAATATCGAAGGTACACAATTTGTTAGTTGTTGTGATGATAAAACTGTACGTTTTTGGGATAAACGATCGAATAAAGAATTTTATAAATTAACATTCGAACAAAGACCGAATGGAATTGAAATAACAAATGATAAAAAAATTTTATCAATTTGTTATGATCAATATGTAGTATTTTTTGATCTGATAAAAATGATTCAAATCAAAGAATATTATGCACCAACCATCATTGAAACATCATCATTACATCCAAACAAAAGTGTATTTGTTTGTGGTGGTCTTGATTTTCAAATTTATAAATGTGATTTTAATAAATGTGAAGAAATCGGTGAGTATTTTGTTTTTTTTTCTAATAAAAAATTCAATTTTATTTTCTAATATAAAAAAATTATAAAAATCACAGATTCATATTCGGGACATTTTGGTGCTGTACATTGTTTACGTTATTCACCTGATGGTGAATTATATGCAAGCGGTAGTGAAGATGGAACACTTCGTTTATGGCAAAATACGATCGGAAAAACTTATGGCCTTTGGAAATATGTTGATGGTAATGAAAAAATAGAATAATTAATTCTCTGATCGATTGGAAGCTGTTTTCAATTGTATATTTAATGTTTTCCCGAGATAATTGTAAATTGATTTCTGTTGAAAAAAATAATTAAAATTTAAAATCAAATAATTATCAAAAAAATGTGATTTTTCAATTATCATTCACCATTTTGTTGTCGAAACAATGCAATTTATTTTTAGCCACTGTTTTGCAAATCCAATTCCAAAGTTGATCAATCACATGACTCATTTTTTGTACATTACCGAAATAAATAATTAAATTGATGAACTCTAATGCCAAATTACACTGTTGTTTGATATCCTGATTAAATTTCAAAATTATTAATTGGAGAAACAATTCAAAGACGAAAATACTCACAAAATCATGTTGAAATTTTTTAAACATATCTAATGATTCTTGATAAATAATGTCGAAATAAGTTTCAATTTCATGTATAAATTCTTGATCTTGTACATAGAGGCTATCATTTGAATCGATACGATCAATATGATATGGATATATTGGCTGAATACAAGTGGCCAAATATTTAGCCATATTCATCCATATTAATAATTTATAATTTGAATTTGTTTCAAAACGATATTCTTTTAAAACATTATATAAACCTTTGAATAGATAAAGAATGCCTAATTCAGGATTGTCTGGTACAACGATTAATGTTGATAATAATTGTGATGCAAATTGATAGACGAATTCATCATTTGAATATAATTTTCCATCGAAATTTTCCGAATATGGTGGCAATTGTCTAATCGATGTAATTGCTAATTTTATGAATGCATCTGTTTGTGGTAAGCATCCATTTATTAAAGAACAATGAGCACTGGATAGATACAACTGAAGACGAGTAAATATATCATATATTGATGGTATTGTTATGAATGAAAATGCCATACAAGCATTCACGAACGATATTGTTTTTTTCGTATGTTTTCCGTTTACGAACCGATAAGCATCCATCGATAATGTATTGACTTGTTGAACGATAAAGGCAAGTACGTTGTCCAAATTAGAAAAATTAGCACGCGATTCAATGTAAAAATTTAAACGAGCTTCCAAATCTTGTTGCTGTTTGTATGATATTCGACGAATGAAACCAATTATTAAGGCTGAAATTTGTCTTTTTTCATCATCTAATGTTAACAAGTCAATCGAATCATGTAATAATTTACATAGATATGTAATTGAATTCAATATGACTGGATCTGGTTGAGGGTCGCCGTCATTATCATTGATGATTGAACAATTTTGATTAAACGATGAAACAATCAATTTACAAGCATCAATTTTGATAGATTCCTTGTGGAAAAGATCCAAAAATGGTAGTAAATTATTCATAGAGAAAAATTTCTTCCAACTAAAATTTGCACTTCCATTAATTATTATTTTTTGTAAAATATGATATAATTGTTGTAAATTTTCGTAAGGTTCATTATTATTTTTATTATGATTATTATTGATTATTTGTATGATATCACCAAGAAGTTTATTTATGTAATCGATTGAGCTATATTTTGCTATTATCTCTGACCATGTTTCCAAACAAAATAAAAATTCATTTCTATCTATTTGGTCATAATTACTTGGCGATAATAATAGGGACCATAAATCGATGAATATCAAATTTTTTTCTATCGAATATTTTTCGAAAAAATTATCTTCATTAATCAATGATTCACCAATTGATTTTATGAGTAAATATTTTGGATAATTGAGATTTAATTTATTCATTTTTTGTTGTTGTTGAGAAGTATCATCGATATTATTATTGCTATAGATGCTTTTGATCAATTCAATCAATTTGGAAATATTCTGTGCAATAAAATTTGATGGAAAACATGTGATCATTGAATTCAATATAAATGCTGAACATGTTCTATTCTTGAAAAATTCAATTTTATTACGAAAATATTTCAATATGTTTTCATAATTTGAGCCTTTATAAAATAAACAATTAAATATCCAATCTATTGCCGGATTAAACAGACTATAGTATAATGTAAAATCAATATTTTGTGAGGCTAAATTATCGCTGACAAATGGACATGTAAGCTATAATTAGAGAAATTTAAAAAAAAACTGATTAAAATAAATTCAAAATCTGGATTTGATTCCAAGTACCTTATCAACATTATCGATTATGTCATAAATGTTTTGCAGAAAAATTTTCTTCATTTCAGGAAATAATTTAATAACAACACGACAAAGATATACACGGCAATAAATGGCAACCAATGGATCACCAATACCACGTATCATACGTGTTAATCGTAAAAAAATGCGTTCATATTCATCACGCTGATTTTCTTGGGCAATCAAGAAACGATAAATTTTCAAAACAGAACATTCGATATAAAATCTTGGCAATAATTCTCTAATACTTGATATTTTATAAAACCAATTCAAACATGTTTCTTTAGCATCATCGATTTGATTTTGCATTTTTTTATCAATTCTATCATAAACAAGTTCGCCAAAATTATCCAATATATCGGTTATTAATACAAATTTATTTGGATAAAAATGTACAACATTAATAGCTGATAATTGTTTGGTACATTGAATTGCAATTTTCAAAGCTTTGACACGTTGATCATTATTCCAAGCATTAATGATTGCCATGTTCATTTCTTCAATACGTTTGATGTATTCTTGTTGACTAAGATCACGCATTTCATTAATTGTACCTTCATCCATTTCATCTAATTGTTCTAGACGTGTACGAGTTTTTTGCGAAACATTTGCTGTCGCGGAAGAAGATATTGATATTGGCGTTCCTTTTTCAAATTGGAATGAAGATCTAATTGTCAATTTTTCAACTGTATTAAATTTGTTCAATATTTTCGTTCGAAACAATGACCAATTTTTAAAATCATCATCAATGTAAGAATACATTTTTCTTTCTTTTAAGAATTTCTCATTACTATTATTATCACTGATAATTCCATTTTTATTATTGTCATCATTAAATGAAGTTGAAAATGCAGCCGATAATGGATCGATACCATTCCATGTTGTTGTTACTAATGTTTTCGCATCAATTGAATTTGCTTTGAATAATGATTTTTTATTTTTATCATTTTTAATATTCGATGAATGTTCAGCATCGACATTATTATCATCTTGACCACCGGAATCATCATCATCATCATATATTGATGACGATAATGGATGTTTATGAACCGAGATAAGTTTACATTGTTTTGCTGGCGAAAATTTATGCTTTTTTAGTAATATACTGCAATTGAAATGGATTAAAATTAAAATGTGTAAAACCTTTCAAACTAACTTACGATAAATGATCGGCCATATTCTTCAAAAATGAGAATCAAGAAAATTGGACCCGAATTTAATCTTAACATCACCAAAAAACGCCTTGATAAGAAAATTATTACAAATTATTAAGGCTATGTCAATACAAAGTATCCGAGAAATGTGTAAATAGTCAAACAAACAAATTCAAAAAATTTTCAATTAAAATTTTATCAATTTTTATTTATTTATTCATTTTTCTTCCGAAAAAAGTATTATTTATTCAATTTTTCAATTTCAATATCGTTACAATTTACAAAATTTTATTCAAAAAATGTTCCAAGAAATGTTTCGTTTCGATTGTTTTTATGTATTGTTTGTTTTTTCGTTTTTCTTTTCGATAAATTTTCAATTCAAATTTGTTTGAATCTCATGTTTCTATGTTACCATCATAATCATGTAAATATGGAATTAATAATGAATAATTGATAAATTATTGTTTACACCTGTTTGTATATGTGTGTGTTTATTTATTAGTCTAATTGTATGTAGGTGTGTTTGTGTGCATGTTGAGATAATGAATATTTAATTAAATTTGAAATTGTGTTTGTTTGTTCGTTTCTGTCATATTTTCTTTTACATTTTTTGCTGAACCAAAGCAATTATTTTCATCATTAAATACATCATGATCAAATATTCGTGTCTATTTAAAGGTTTGTTGAGAATATGTTTTGTTACAATTAATTTAAATTAATTTTTTTTTTGTTTGAAATCGTTAAATTAATGATAATCTTTGATTATTTGAATATTCATACATAGATATTCATATGTAAATGATTATCGATCACATCAAAATTACATTTGAAAATAATTAAAAAAAAATGTTGAAAGTAAAAAATTTTGAAAGTAAAATTACAATTGAAAATTATGTATGATTCATTTGCATGTTGTAAAAGTATGGGTGTTTATAAGGTGTGTTCATAAGAATATTTTGCAACATTTATTGTTGAATGACTAATGATTTGTCAATGTGATGGATTTGCGAGAGTTTTTCAATTATTTTTTTTCAAATTTTCCAAAGACTAACACGTTGTCAATGATGAATGAACATTTTGAATGAAATGATGATGATGATGATGATTATTTGAATCAAATTTGTCGAATCGTTGAGTTTTTATCAAGTTTATAATCAAATTATTATTATTATTATTTTTATATATTGTTTATGTTTCGATTCTTGTTGAATATGTTTCATTTTGTTTTTCTCGAACAAAAAAAAAAAAAAAAATATAATGATGAGATATTCATTTTGTAAAAGTTATGAATTAAAATTCTAATTTTTATAAGAAAATTAAAAAGAGATTAACACTAGAAAACCGACTAGCCCGGTAGAGAATTACACAAATACGTATAGATATATATATATTTGTATGTTAAGATAAAAATAGTATAAAACTGAAAAATTGTCATATGTTTTGTTGTTGATGTTTGTTAAATTAAATTAATTTAAAATTAAAAATTTAAAAAAAAAATTATAATTATCAGTACATCTAAATATATGTATTTTTTCTTTGTATATTGAATGATTTATAAATGATGAAATGAATAGTTGTTGTTGTTGTTGTTGCTTCTTTTTTTTATATTCCAATTCAAACTAAATGATGGATATAATAATGATGATGATTAGATGATTTATTAATTGAATTCTTGATGATTATTATTATTTTTTTTTTTTTTTTTGTTATGATTTTTTTCATTTTTTCGATTTTTTTTTTTTTTTTTTGAAGGCACAGTTTACATTTAGAATATTTTTGTTTTTATAGTTTTTTTTTTATAATTTTTGGATTCGTTTCAGTATGAATAATAATTGTGATAATCATAATAATAATAATAATTATTGAAATGAACATTATTTCCAGACAGATATAGTATTGAATAATAGAAAAAGGACGGGTTCAATTTTTCTTTTCACTCAAATTTTGTTTCCATTAATATTAATAATGATAATATTGCATCCAAATGAAAAATTTTAAAAAGGATGTGCTAATCAATGACAATATCAAAATGTTGAACATGAAAGTAATGATTAAAAATCGGTGAAATCAAATTTTGATCATCAATTTTTAGCATCATCACCACAACTTGTTTCTTATTTAATCATTTTTTTAGTATTATTATTAGCAGCAAAACCTTTAGTACCATCAGGGGCTTTTGGCTGTCGAATGGCAATTACTTTTGGTCCATTAGTTTCTTTGCTATTCAAAAAATTTCTAATGAATTGTCGATCAGTACCAGTTAATAAATTTTGTGGCTGATTATCATCCAAACGATTAATGTCGATAGCAAAATATTTATCGGTTTTTCTATTTTTGACCAGAAAAAAATCAACTCTATCACCAAATTTTAAGTCAACATTAGCTCTTATTTCTGCAGCATTGAAATAAATATTTCCTACAGTAGCAGAATTTTCAGGCTTCAAGAAGCCAAACAATTTTTGTAATGATATTATAGTACCCTAATCAAGGCAATGAAAATTAATGAATTATTTTAAATATAAATCATAAAAATGATGATCACTAACCTTAAGACGATTGCGAATGACTTCAACATTGTGGGCGCGTTGTTTTTTAGTAACAGGATTTATGATGACCTGGAATCGTACTTTATCACCAACATTGATATAATCTTTGAGAAATTTCAATGAAATCATGCTGAATTCATATTCATTCTTATTCCAGCCATTCATCATCATTCCATTCACAGAACTTTTCTTTATTAATCCAGTATATTCATCTTTTTCACTATCAAAAATTTGTAAGGTACGTACAACCTCACCAACAAACTTTTCATTAGAAATTGTATCATACAATGGAACTGGATCTCTTGATGAAACATTTATAGCTTTCCATTTACCATTTGAAAATGATGTATCAAAGTCAACGGTCAAACCAACTCTACAATTATCATTATTAAATGAATTACAATTGAAATAGTATTCATTTTCACCATCAATCGATTCAATAAAACCATAATTTTCTTTCAATACTATGATTATACCAGTTTTTCTATTCACACCATTAATTTCGTTTGATGATTCAAATGATGATTGCAGATGATTGCCAAAATCAAAAATATCATTATGCATGATTTTGCCATTAGTCAATGGCATCATTGAATGTGTATCTTTATCATTATTTCGAAATATTTCAAATAATTCTTTCGTCAAATTAGTGAAACAATCATCAGTGCTGTTATCAGTGAATCCATTTTGTTTGATAATACCGTTTTGGTTGTGTTTGTTATTGTATTGATGAGTATCTTTGTTTTCAGCATTATTGATGTTGTTATTCATTGTGATAGTTGGTGATGATGTAAAATCAATCAAATTAAAAATTTCGTTCATGGTTTTTTCAGCTGATTGTTGTTGAGTTTTTTGTTGCGACAATTGAATATTATTTTCAAAATTATTGTTTGTATTACTATTATTATTATTATTATTGTTTGGTTGTCGTTGCTTGGAAAGTATACTATTGAATAATGTACCATTTGGAAGTATAGAAATTCGTATAGCTTGACATTTTTTTAGTTGAGCATCAGTTATGAATGTGAATTCGACTTCATCATTCAATTTCAAAACAATAGTCGGATCTAATAATTCGGCAAGTTTGAAATAAATCAAGGAACCTTCTTTACTAGGACATTTTATAAACCCGTAAGTATCCTAGAAAATAGATGAATAAAATAACTAACTGTAAATTCGATATGATTAGTTAACTTACTTTTAAACTAGCCACATATCCACGTTCTCGATTTTCAGAATTTGTTGCGAATGTCTCCAAAAGAAAACTAACGTTGACAGCACGTTCATAATGTGTACGTCGATCGGTTGCTATTTGAAAAGTTACTAAATCGAAACAATTGATAGTGAAATTACCACGAACATCTTTGTCATAAAAGAAATAATCTTTTTTAAGATCAGGACAATAAATAGTTCCAGATACAAGATTTGATCGATTATTATATTTGGTTACTTGTCCTTTATATATTTTTTCTGAAAAATCTTCATCCAGATTCACTTGTTTTGTGACATTGATGGCCAATTCTTTATTTTTTCTGGTAGTAATATCGAATTGTACAACATCGCCAATTATCAATGATTTAAAATCTTCACAATCAGATGAATGAAAAAATATTTTCGTTCCACCTTCCGAGCGTTCAATAAAACCAAAAGTATCTTTTATAGCACTGATTATTCCTTGATTATTGGGCATCGATGATCGTTCTAGTTGAATGCATGTTGCACCAAACGTACCGTTGTCATCGGTATTCAATACAAATGATACTTTATCATTAACTTTGAAATTAACATTGTCCAAAACATCTTTTTTAGTGAATGCCAGGAAAAAATATTCGCCCATATTATCGAATGCAATACGTCCGACACTATCATCAGTCAATTCGGCTGCAATCACACCAGATAATCGTTCAGATTTTGATAATTTCACCATAAAATTGTTCGAAGTTATTTTACGAATTTTGATCGCAACAGGTTTTCCAGTGCGACGATCAAAGGATGTTTCGTATTCGACTGGGTCACCAATTTTTAAATGTTCAATGTTTTCCTCATATTGACTATTCATATAATGATTAAAAAATGATAATTGTTGACAATGAACAATAAAATAAAATCATTACCTAAAATGAAAAAATAATCGAGATTGTCGTTCACAACATTGTATGAAGCCATATGATACGAGCTGTGGATTGAAAATAAAGTCAATATAATGAAAAAAGAATCGAAAATTACACTTACCATTTTTTCAATAATACCTGTTTCTTTGACACTTTGTGATGAATCAATCATTTGTGAATAGTTTTGTTGATGATCAAATGTTGTTGCCGATGATGATTGATAATGATTAAAATGATTAGATGATGATGAATGATTATTATTCTTGAAATGTTGATGATTCGAATCATAAAATGAAGAAAATGTATCGGTGTTTGGCAAGAAAAATTTTGACTGAAAATAAAACAAAGAATTAATTTAGTTTATTACAACAATGATTTAGTTTATTGAAACAATATACTTACATTCGAAGAATTAGACATTTTTGTTTTTTAAATAGTTAATGAGATTAATTAACAATTGATTAGTATTGTTTTATTATTTGATTTCTTAATTATTATTATAAATTTTGTTTTCTTAAATAGAAATATCGCAATTTGTTTTTCTATGCAAAAGAATATAATTCACAGTCGGTTACCAAATAATGTTCGAATGTTTATGTAATTTTATCATATGTTTGTGTTTGTTAATATGAGAATATGCGAAATGTTGTTTGCTTGTTTTTAATAAAAAAAAATAACAAAAAAAGTAACAAAAATTATAAAAAACAAAAATTTCTACAATGAAAATTTACAATGTTTTTGTAGTGAATTTCTAATAATTCTTTTCTTTTTTTTTGCCGTTTGTTTCTTCCTAATGCACAATAAAAATTGCAAACAACGTGATATCTTTGTAATAATACAATGACGATGATGTTTTTTTTAGCAACCAATTTTCACTCTCTCTAATTCAATGCTTATTCATTAATGTATGTGCAAGTGTATATGCGGCGTTTTCAGAAATATTCGTACAAATTTTTTTTAACAATCGTACAATTGTTAGAATGGGTAAGTGTTGGGAGAAAATAAACTTAATAATATTTATACCGCACACATAGACAACACCATAACAGTAATAGAAAGAAATGAAAAGGCAAAAAATATGAATAATAATAATGATAATAATTTTACAAACGAACGTTTCTAAACAAGAATATTATTTCATGTGTGCATGTGTATGATTGTATGTTTATGTTTATGTGTGCTTGTATAAAATAAAATGAAACAAGGTCAAAAAATAAGATTTATATGTTAGTTTTGAGATATATTTCAATTTAGTCGTTGTGCAAATTTTTTTTTTTTTTTTTTGATCGAAATTGTTCAAAAAATCATCCAAATAATAGATTCATTTGTTTAAATCACACATATTCAAATTTAAAGGGAAGTTTTATTCATTTGGTTACTTTTGAGATACTAAATTTTCAAATAATTATTGCTGAAAAATAAGAATGATCAATTTATTGTCGTTTAATTATTAGATTAATCAATCGAAATACTAATGAAATTGTAGATAAATTCTTTAAAACTAGATTTTTTGCCGTATGATATTATGAAAATAATATTTTACTTTTTATTCTGTATATTTTTAAATATTTTGTTCACATTTGTTTCACTTTATATATCACAAATTTTATTTTTTAATTGATGAAAATATACAAAAATGGAATCATATTAAAATGATATTTGATGATTGTTTGTTGATAATGATTGCGGAATAATGATGAGATTATTTCAATTAAATTTGGTATATGCTTGAATTTTTCGTTTGTTCGTTTATAGATATTTGTTTGATGAGAACATCATGATGAGACAACAATTTATTTTGAAAGAACTCAAAGGAAAGAATGCTTTATTATTGAATTTTGAAATTAATTTTTTTTCATTGAAGATCAAAAGGTTTACTTGATGATAATTTTTCAATTAATTGGTCGTAGAGGCACTAATTAAATTTTAAAAAATCAAATAGGGCATAAAACAAGAATTAATTTGAGACGAAATTCAGAAAACAATTTTTCCAATCGTTTATTAAGGTTTTGGCACACCGGATTTGCATAGAATGAGAAAAGAGTACATAAATACCGGACAAATCTAATTCTATTATATTGAAGATCAAACACACATTAATTGACTTGAAATGATTGATAATTTCGCCAATCTTTATTTCTATATATTATCAACAAGATGAAAAATGATGCAATTTGATTATTGAGTACAAAAATGTTATAAAAAACTGAAATAAAAATGTGGAATTATTATTATTTCGAGATGATTTGATTTATTCATTAATTTTTGCGGATTTTGCTAATTTTTTCTAGAAAAAAAATCATAACCAATGTAATTTATGTTTTTTTTTTTTTTTTGTTTTTTATGATTTTTATGAATTCAATTTTCAATAAGGATGGATGTGTATGATGAATTTTCAATTTTTTTTATTTTCATTTTTCTAATTGACGAAAGAAAACAACAAAAATAAATAAAAAAATTGAAATCAATGAGTTTTTGTGTATGAAACGTTTGTTTTAGTTCAAAAAAAAAAAAAAAGCTCGAATTTACCAAAAACATTCGACGCTACTTGGACATCTTTGTTTCTTCGTTTCATTTTTCACTGATTTCCGAGTGCTGCTACCATTATTCATCGAAATCGAATTATACCGTTTACTAATGCCACTACTACTGCAACTACTGATCGCCACTACTATGCAGCAAAAAAACGAAAAAAAAAACTTTCACAATTTTGGCACCAGTGAACAATGTATTTTGCTCATTTATCTTCATTTTTTTTCCTTTTCACATTTTCGAAAATAGCGAAATGTACAAAAAAAAGTGCAAAAAAATTCGAATTTATTAAAATTGTAGCCAACAAGTGCCATCTGTCTGCCAGAATCCGAAACACTGATTTGATTGTGAATCATTTTGTCGAAAACAGATGTCGCTAGTGTTTATATTTGAAGTATTTTTATTTACATTTTTTGAATGAAAAAAAAAAAATTCAAGGATTTCATCGTACAATAACACCAGAAGAAAAAACAAGAAAAAAAAATCATGAATCGCTCCTCTTGTCGCGCGCTTCTCTTCATCATCATCATCATCATCAAATACACTGAATAATTATGAAATAAAATATAAAAAACAGCAGCAGTAGAAATGCTACACCAGTCAAACGACTCCGATTCTGAACAAAAATAAAAAAAAGCAGTCGACAAATATAATAATGAATAATGATAATGAAAACGACCGCGAGATTTTGTCGCCGAGGGTGTTGGCCGTGATGAAGGCCACCAACAACATCATCATCATCATCATCATCATCATCGCTATTATTATCATAGGCATCAGTAACTATCACCATCATCAACAATGAACAACAACAACAACAACAGCAATAGATTTGAATTAATAGTAATAAATTGTAATAATAAACATCAATAATTTTTTTTTCATTGAAAATAATGGAGAAAACTATTATATCATCATCATTATCATCATATAACAAACAACAACAACAACAACAACAAATAACTCTTGATGTTTTGTTGTTGGTAGTAGTAGTGTATCCATCCATCCATCCATTTCGCCATCATCATTATTACACAATATCGAAATATGAATTGATTTTCATTCATTTTTTTTTATATTTCGTTTTCATTTAATTTCAATTCATTCATTTTCATCTATCTGGCTTTCGATATGATGATGTTTTCGACGAAAGTTTCCATTTTTATTTTTCGTTTTCTAATTTCAAATTTTTTCTAATTTAGATTCTTCGTATATGCTGAGATTACTGTGAGAGAATTTATAATCATCAATAATTGTCAAATTGAAAAAAGAAGAAAAAAGGAAAAAAAAATGGAAGAATCCAATGTTTTTGAAAATAATTTTGATTCTACAAAGTTCGTTCGATCAATGACGACCTTACAAGGTTGAATGAGTACACACGCACATACACGCATTCAAATGTAGACAATATGATGATTTAATATTATGAATGTTGCCAGATGATGATGATTTGGTTGCCGCATCTAAAATGGATGCTTAATATTTATATTTTCTCTTCTCTTTGTTTAATCGATTTTTTTTTCTTTTACATTTCTCATCCATATTTAGTATTTAATACCAAATGGTCGATACCAAAACATTATAAATACTTTTCAAAAGTATTTATGAAGATAATTCGAAGGGTTCGTCGACATTATTCGGAGAGATGAATTTATTCACAGACTGCTACGCTATACATGTATAATCTTCACCCAATATTTTTTTTTCTTTCTTTGATTGTTTGCAATCTTCATTGAAATCTGCACCTTTTTCTTTTTTCTTTTATTGAAGTAATGAATTGAATTGAATTTCAAAGTTTGAATAGCTATTCAAAAGAAAAGGATAAATTGGTACCATCCAATAAAAATCGAAATAATAATTTTCGTTGTAATAATTTTCATTGTCTGGAACCTTTTCAAAAGGCCTTGACGGGGGTCGAACAAGGACATTATTGCGCATTGGTAGACATTTAAACGATCATAAAAAAAAGTATCCTTGAAAATGAACTCTTGGATTTCCTTCATTCATTCATTGATTTAAGTGAAAAAAAAAGAAAAAAAATTTCAGGGTTAAGGATCATCAGCCATTGGAACATAACCAGTGTACACCACACATTCTTTACTTTTATTGTTTGAAAAAAATAAGAGCAATGGCCATGTTTTTTTTCTTTTGATTTTTGTGGTAGTGGCAAAGTGAAAAATAGGGTACCGGAGGTGAACAACAGGAGGAGGAGTAGGAATTTTTTTTTCATTCTTCGAAACGTGTTTCATTTCGAGGGTTTATTCCGAAGTTATGAGTCTTTTCTCAAAGCTTTTTTTTTTGAGACATATCTTCCAATTTTTCCAATAATTTTTCAATTTTTCATTTCGAAAAATTCAAAATTTCATAATTTAAAAATTGCCATTCAAAAATGAAATTCGGAAAAAAAGTTGAGTCATTAATTCATTCATGAAGCATATTCAAATGCAATGCATTGAAGAATTTTTGAATGAATTAAAAATTTTCGATATTAGTCATACATTCATTCAGATGAAATTATGATGAAATTCTACTGTCTTGCTCCTCTCTTTTTTGTTTGTTTGTTTGTTGTCTCATTCTTCATTTGAATAATAATTTTTCATGTGTCAATTTCGAATTTTTGTTTCCTCTGCTCCTCTATCTCTACCCTACCCTCCTCCTCTTTTGTTCATAATTCTCTTCTTGAGTTCAACCACACCAAAAAAACAAGAAAAAAAATCGGCGTGTTTTTTTTTTCGAATTTTTTTTTTTTTACAAGAAATAAGGTAGAAGCACTGTGAATAGAAGAGCGCTACCACCTCATGACTTTTTTCATTTAAAAATGTTCAAAAACATCATATTTTACATGTACATTTTCGAATTTTGTCATATTTTCTAGTGCTTCTTCCTTTTTTTAATCCTCCTCATTCGTTTTTTTTTTTTTTTTGATTAAATTCCATTTTTTGATTTTCGATTTTTTTTTTTTTTGGAATTCTGTTCATCATTAGACTAATCTTTTTCCTCCTCTTCAGTCGTTTTACCTACCTTCCTCCCTCCCTCCCTCTTTTCGATTTCATTGTTTTGTGTGTTTTTTTTTTTTTTTTTTTTGGTTTATTCCATTCGAATCACAATGATGAGTGGTAGTAATGGCGGCAAATACTTGGTGAATGTGTATGATCATCACAACCAAATTGATGGCGGTTTTTTTCTATTTTTTTTTCTTCAAAAATTTTTTTTGCTGTTCGGGTGTGCAATTCATTGACATTAAACAGAACAGAAAACGAAAAATTGAAAAAAAAATCAAATGAAATTATGAAATAACTTGTTTGATGTTTGAAATATTTTTTTTGATTAATTTTTTTTGTTGTTTATCAGAAAAAAAACAAAATCCGAAATCTTCAATGATAATTGTTTTCTTCAGAATGTTTTTCTGAAAAAAAAAATGTTTAGTATATTCATATTATCACATTAAAGAAAACCAACAAATCGACAACAGTGAAAAGTAGAAGAAGAAGAAGAAGAAAATATCATTGAACTTGGATGTTTATCGTTCGTAAAAAAAAAGAAAAATATTAAATAGAAAATCAAATTGAAGAATTCACAACATTTAGTTTTCAAAATTCGTAAGTAATAATGTTAAACATGTCTTAGTCGATATAAAAATATCAAATTCAAAACAAACCAAAATAGAAAATCCATTTCAAATTCTTCGATTTCTTCGAGTTTTTCGAATTTCTATTTTACTCGAAGATTTTCTTACTTAAAATCACCAATTTTACTTGCTTGGTGGTGCTACATTCGAAGAATAGATAAATAATAATCATTAAGCATGATAATCATTTTTGATTATCAACACCATCATCACCATTGACAACCAGTCAACCGATGATGATGATCATCATCATCATTATTCATAATCTCTTTTATTCTTTCGAAACAAATAAACAAAGAATTTTTCTCGAAATTCGTTTTTTGAATTTCATAGAAAGTTCAAGTTGAACAACCGATCGAACAACTTTTGTATCAATGTGTGTGTGTGTGTATTTGTACATATAATGATATTAAATTCTCAAGAAAACCTGATGCTGAACCTGGTGAACTTGGTGGACAGCATCAAACACCGATAACAACAACAACTACCTTAGCTTGATATTCGAAAAAAATAACCAAACAAATTACAAATTTTAAAGGTTTCTTTTTCATAAATTCAAATATAAATAATAGAATTTTGTAAAACACTTTTGGTGTAAACCTTCTGATCATGTATCCTTGATGATCATTAGATCGTCAAGCGACCACCAATCAGCGAACAAAACAAAACAATTTATTTTTTGACAAACTATTGGTCATCTCTCGAAGATTTGATAAATTGTCAATTAGTCTATGTTCATCTTCGGCATCTTCGAGAATCAACCACCAAGTGACCAATCATCTGTTTTTTTAGCATAAATTAAAAAAAGCGTACCGGCGCTCTTCAATCAATTTTTAATCAAAAGAAAATGATTTTGAATGATTCAAAGACCTCGAAGATTTTATCAAAGCATTATGTTAATATGAATGGGGGCCGATAAAAGATTATTGTCATTGGTTTATTGTCATCAAATTCAAATTTCTAACCAAGAATTTTCTTTGTTTCTTTATGCTTTTGTGGGTGCTTTAAGTGCATCATTTCTCAAAAAAACGCAACAAACAAACAAAACATAATCATAGAGCAAAACATGTTAAATAGTGGTGGTGTACACAAATATTTGTTGCGTTTCTTTCTACCCTTACAAACAATAATATATTTGTATATTCATCATCATCACCATCATTACTATTATTATCATCGTAATCATCAGTCAAACAAACAAACAAAAAAACTAACAACGACAAATTTCAATTGAAAAATTGTGAATTAAAAACTATTAAACATAATAAATACACACACACACACACATACATACATACATACACGCATATAAAAGAACATTGCCTTCGTTTTGATTTTGGTATTTTCACTGTGTGTGTGTGTGTGTGTGTGTGTGTGTGTGTGTGTGTGTGTGTGTGTGTGTGTGTGTGTGTGTGTGTGTGTGTGTGTGTGTGTGTGTGTGTGTGTGTGTGTATGTGTGTATTTGTTTGGTTTTGGTTGTTTTGATTGAATTTTTCTAAAACATTTTTTTTTTTTTTGCTGCACATACACACATGCACACTAACCAATACCAATACCATTAGACTGGAATACACAAACGAACACACCAACACCAAACATAAAAACAGCAGCAGCAGTGAATATTAGTAACGATTTTATTTTTTTGTCTGTGAATTTTTTTTTTCGATTTTCATTCATTTTTTGTTTGCTTTATTATTTTGCTTTTGTTTAAAAATCAAAATCATTTGAATTTTTTTGTTTGATTTGTTTGTTGACCATAAATATTCGTTGTGGTCGTGATTATTAATCAACACTTTTGTTGTAGTGATGATTATTATTATAACTAAATCACAAAATTCTTGAATGAATATCAATGATTATAACGAATTCAATCAATTGATCAGAATTTTTGAAGAATCCACATGATTCGTAGTCTCAAATTTATTATTCTAAATTGTTGAATTGTTTTATTTTTGTTTTGTTTTTATTCTGTTTTACGTGTTGGTGCATTGTATTTTTTTTTATCAAACCAAAAACGTGTTTTCATTATTTTCTTTATTTTTTTGTGCAAAAATTGACAATATTATTGTGTATAATCGTATCAACGAATATTCTACGATAGTCTCTTGAAGATTTTTGAAAAATTCGTTTTGAACACGTTTTTTTGTTTTTTTTTCCTTCGATTTTTGTTAGGTTTTATTTATTTTTGTTTTTATTGCAAGAAAATTTATTTTCAATTATCATTACTTAGCATTAATCTTCAACGATAATTCGTCGTATTTATTTTCATTGTTTTTTTTTTCATTATTTTGTTTCCAGAAATAACGAAAAAGAAAAATGATGACAACATTCGATACTTCATCGTTGTCATCGACCATGTCAACGACTTCGACAGCTGCCGCAGCTGTTGCCGCAACAACAACAACGACGACCAATAGCCATCATTTGAACGCTATTAATAATAATAATAATCATTCAAATCATTTTAGTAACAATAATAATAATAATAACAATAATCATTCACATCTTCATCATCAACATCATCATCATGATCAATATGCAAATGAATTAATATCGGCAGCCGCATCTGCAGCATCAGCTACGACCAATTTAATGAAAAACAATAATAATTCCAATAATAATAATAGTAATAATAATAATTCTCAACAACTGTCATCATCGAATTCATCATCAAATTTAAGCAGTAGTAATGATGATAATTCAATGTCATCATTGAATAATTTATCATCATCAACAACAGCGGTCACCACTGCAACCACAACGAATGGTCAATATTGTAATGGTATCGTAACAGCTAATAATAACAATAATAATAGTAATAATAATAATTCAATATTGAATAATAATCATCAACAACAACAATTCGATTCACAACAATTTGTTCGTATAATACAAGAATGTAGAAATCGTTTATCACATAAACAAAAAAATTTAGAACAATTATCGAATCGATTACATGGTCAACATGGAAAAGCGCAACAAGAAATTGACAATACTTATCAGGCAATTTTTACAGCATTAAGCAAAGGAAAAACTGAGCTATTAAAAGAATTGGAAGATGTTTATAATGCTCGATTGATATCTTTAACAATATTTACATCAAAAATTGATGAACAATTAAGAAAAATTGAACAAATGTTATATTATTTAGAACAAGGACAAGACTGTACAAATGAAATGATCAATTGTAAATCATTAATTGATAGTAAATTACAAGCCTTATTGAACATTGATCTCGATTCAAGTTATCATTCTGGTGAACTTGAATTCATCGCCAATTATAATGGTATACAAACGATACTCAAACAAAATATTGGTACCATTAAAACATCATCAACAGCTGATAATAGTGGCAAATACTTATCAAGATCGAATAATAACAATAACAATTATCATCATCACCATCATCAGCAACATCTTAATAATAGCAATAATAATAACAATAATAATAATAATAATAATAATTCACAAATGAATGGTTTTGTTGATCCATCATCGAATGGTCTTGTTGATCGTTTCGGATCATTCAATATATCTCAAAATCATTGTACAAACAATAACAATCGTTCATTATCATCATCGATTTCTGATTCTTTAAACAATCCATTCACATATGATAAATGGTCAGCTGTTGGCTGTATGAATGGAAATGGTTTGACAAGTGGAAGTGGTGGAGGAACTGGTTCTAATTCGTCTCCAGATTCGACACTATTCACTGGATGGAATGTTACCGATGGTCTTGTCGATTTAACCGGCTCCGATACAATTGATCTCATCAATAATCATGATTCTTCATTATCATCAATAGCAACATCAAACATGCCAATTAAATCTCAAGTTCAACGACAGAAAATGATCTATCATTGTAAATTTGGTGAATTCGGTATTATGGAAGGTCAGTTTACTGAACCGTCTGGCGTCGCAGTCAATGCACAAAATGATATTATCGTTGCCGACACTAATAATCATCGAATACAAATATTTGATAAAGATGGCCGTTTTAAATTTCAATTTGGTGAATGTGGCAAACGTGATGGGCAGCTTTTATATCCAAATCGTGTAGCTGTCGTCAAACAATCTGGCGACATTATCGTTACCGAGCGTTCACCTACGCATCAGATTCAAGTTTATAATCAATATGGACAATTTGTGCGAAAATTTGGTGCTGACATTCTGCAACATCCGCGTGGCGTGACTGTTGATAACAAAGGAAATATTATCATTGTTGAATGTAAAGTTATGCGTGTAATAATTTTCGATTTAATGGGCAATGTGATGCATAAATTTGGTTGCAGTAAACATTTAGAATTTCCAAATGGCGTTGTTGTCAATGACAACAAAGAAATTTTCATCAGCGATAATCGTGCACATTGTGTGAAAGTATTTTCATATACTGGTACATTTCTGCGTAATATTGGTGGTGAAGGCTTAACTAATTATCCCATTGGTGTTTGTATTAATGATAGTGGTGAAATATTGGTAGCCGATAACCATAATAATTTCAACATAACAATATTCACACAAGATGGACAATTAGTGAATGCATTAGAATCAAAAGTTAAACATTCACAATGTTTCGATGTTGCATTGATGGACGATAATTCTGTTGTATTGGCCAGTAAAGATTATCGTATCTACATTTATCGTTATTTACAATTACAATCATTAGCTACGGCTGTAGCTACCAGCGGTATCTGTTGATGATGATAACTATAATTATAATTAAAATTATCTCAACATCACTGTTAAAACAAAATTATAATCATTTTTTAATCATCAATCAATCGAAACAAAATCATTGACATTATTGTTATCGACATCATCATCATCATCATTATTGATTCGATCAATCGAATCGAAAAACAAAACAAAACAAACGAGTAATCTTGGCCATTTTATCGAATCTTTTAAATTTTTTTTTTATTTTGAACGAATCAACAAAACTTGATCATCATCATCATCTTGATTATTATTATTATTACCATCATTATCATCGTTCATTGATTTAGATTTTCGTTGCTTAACAAAGAAAATTTACGAAGAAAAAATTGATTCTTTTGTTTTTAATTTTTTACATTTAAAAATATTTGAATGTTAATTTAATTTTTTTTTAAATTTCTTATTCCTCTTTCATTATTTTTTTTGATTATCTGTTATCATCAACATAATTATTGAAATAATCATCATTATCATTATGCATGCATCATCCATACACCAACACATACACACATTAATCATGCAAATTATTCGTACATCGAACTTTTTATATCTTCTGCTTCCATCACACACAAGCATCAAGCGATGACATCAAACAACAACATTGAAAACATCGCATTTAAATATTGACAATTATCATCATTTATTCATATATTGATACATTTTTTTTTTTTTTTTTTTGTCAATTGATCAAAATCGAATCACATCAATCATGAATCAAACAAAAATGGAAAACAACAAAATACCACTTAACATTTACCATTTTTTTTTAAATATTTTGTTTGTGTTTTTGTTTAGTTTTTTATCTTTTTAATTTGTTTGAATGCTAATCGTGTTATGATTATTATTATTATTTTCTTAATCAACATTATCTTTTAATCACTATTTTGCACTAATTAAATCCACTTATTGAATTTTTTTTTCTTGTACATTGACAACATATTGCACAACCATCTTTTTTTTGTTAATTTTAATCATTAATTGTAAACAAACATCACGAAAAAAAATCAATTAATCAATCAAATATTTTTCATCAAGTTTCGATTTAATCGCATTTCCATTGAAACAATTATCATTGAAGAATTTAGAATTATTGATTCATCATTACCGATTAATAATAATAATAATCATTCGTAAGAGACGTTCCAGTATCCAATTATCATCATCAATGTTCAATTCTTCATCATTTTATTATACGCTGCTCTAATTATTGCATTTAATATGTTTATCATGATCATCATAATCAATATATGATATGTGCACCATCATCATCATCTTATAATTCATCATTATTGATATTTTTTTAAAAATAATTTCCAGAATCGTTTTTCTTTGAGTTTTTCTTTTTAAATCTTTCTTCCGTTCTGTTATTATTATGATTATTATGACGTTATTGGTTGAATTTAAACAAAAAAAAAACAAATCATCAATTAATCATCAAGATATTTAATTAATGATTGATGCAAAAAAAAATGACAATTTCGTTGGTTTATTTTTAATTTTTTTCGCATTTTTTTTTCTTACTTTTTTTACACGTTTTATTTTTATTATTGATTATTGACATTGATATTAATAACATCATCACCACAATATTAACCACCAATTGTTTGTGCACACATAAATACACCCACACACAAACCTTACATTTGTTATGCTATATTTCGATTTGGGTATTGTTTTTTATTATTTTCAAATCAACAGTTAATGCATCTGATCTTGGACAAATAGTTATCATACAGTTGACCAATAGACGGTTGTCAACAATGGCTCATATTACACAAACAATATTTATGGTTTTTAGTGTTAATTACATTGATTCATTGTTACCAAAAAATGAAATTACACAAAATAAAATTACATCAAAATATACACAGAAATGACAAATTAACAATTTAATCCTTTAATTTTTAATTTTTTTTCAAAATATTTCGATCTTTCAATTCTTATCATTATTATTTTTATTATTTCTATTGGTTTTGATTGAGTTTTTCATTTTTTTTTCAAATAATTTTTTTTTTGTTTTAATTATTATTATTATTAAAAATTGATTAAAATTCCTTTTCAAATCAAATGAAATCCAATATTTGTTTCGTTACCCAGATGTTAATCATGTTTATCAATATTTTGTTTTGAGTTTTGATTTATTTCAAGTTTTGCATTTTAAGTAATGTGTTTTGACCAACCCTTGACATTGAGCATCTCTTCCCGTACACACTCCTATACACACACCGACACGAACACGGATTGAATACCGAACAACATCAAATTCACGATTGATTCAATCACATTATCATCGAATCAACAATCATTTCCATCATCATTTGATGCAATTCCCTGGATCAAATTATTTCATGAAATGACCATTCTTCCCTTCGTGCATTGACCGTGCTTCACAATATAAACGCAAATATATTTTTATACGTAAAAAAAACAAAACTAAAAATTGAATTTTTTATTTTTTCAAATTCGTTAAAATTCTTTGTTTTTTAATTCTAAATCTAAATTTGAATATTTGTGAGTTTTGTATTTGTGTGTATGTGTGTGTGTGTGAGTGTAGAGAGCTTCCTGTCAATTTTTTTATATTTAAATTTGTATTAATTTGCTGCTTGATCATCATCATCATCATTATCATCTAATATTTATCAAGTAATCAGTTGATCTTCAGCAACATCAAAAGCTATAATCGAAGAAATCATCCATAATCATCATCATGTAATCAACATATTGAATTTTATAAAAATTATAATCATCATTTTGACCAACCAAAAAAAAAGGGACAAAGTATCAATAAAACAATTCAATGGAATTGAATTTTAAAATTTTTTTTCTAAATTTTATAATTTTGACTTCCAAAAACAAAACAAAATTTTTTAAAAATTTGATGAGTTCGTGTCAGAAATTTAAAATTTCAATCATTTATTTATTTATTTATTATCGATTATTACTATTTGATAATTATTAAAAATAATTATTTTAAATAAAAAATAAAATTTTTTTTCACTTTTCATATGTTTGTTTGATGCTAATCTAATAATGATAATCTATAAGATACATGTTTGATTCAGCACTAAATTATTGAAATTGTAGATTGATTGGTCGGTTTTGTGCTTTGAAAATGATTATATTTCCGATTGAAAAGTTCATAAGGTTCACGAGGTGTTTGTATTAAAGGTATTAATGTTGTCATATATTTGGTCATCGACGATCACAATTGTATTTGTTGTTCGTTTGTTAATTTTTTGTTGTTTTGAATTTGATCAAGAAATGAATTTTCATTTCTTCCATTTGATTGTTCGTTAAATTAATTCTAATTTTTACCATAAATAATATCACCGGTTATTTTTGTTTCAATTAATTGAAATTAAATTTAATCACATTGACCATAATCAGGATGAAATGTTTTCTTTCGATTTATATCATTCACAATGGCTTTGATTGCATTCATTTCAGTACGATGTGTTATGAATTTTAACAATAATCCAATTGTTGCAATAATCATAAATATTAACGAAATCAATATTGTTTCTATGAATGTTAAATGTATGGAAAATTTGATTACAACCATTATTATCATAAACATTATTACTATCATCAAAACCGTAATTAATGTATAATTGAATGATGGCTGATATTTATCTAAATATGTATTCAATAATATTTCTATTTCTTTCATCAATTCTGAATCTTTAATTTTTTTATACATTGGTTTCTGTTCACGTAATAATAATAAATAGTCTTTACGCCGTAATTTTGTTACATTATTAGCCGTGGAACATTTCATTTCATTCATTTTTACAGGCGATGATAAGCAAGATGATGATGTCGATGATGAGGACGAAATTACTGGTTCAACAAAAGCTGTTTCATTATTATATAATATATCTTTCAATGTTTTATAGTGAAAATTCAATTTAGCGACCACTGGTTGATGATCACTAAATGACAAGCCTGTCATATCTTTGGCGACTATTTTCATTTTTTCTGGTACACACATTAAAAATGGTTGTATTTCAAAATGATTTATATTATTTGATGAACTTGAAAATATTGTTTCGATGTCATTTTTCAGTGAATCCATTTTTTCATCATTATTATTCCTTCCATTATTACTATCGCTATTCATAATTCGATGATAATGATTATGATCTATACCGATTGCCGATGATACTGGTGAACATGAATCACGTAATTTAAAAAATATAAAATCAATACGTTTGCCATTTTTTTCGTCCGTTTTTAAATTTTGTTGCGGTGTAAATGTATTATCACGATGTCCACATGTAATTAATTCTTCATCACTTGATTCATAATCATGCTGCATTATTTTTGATAATGATTCATTAAATTTGAATTTATATTTGCATTTATTTGATAAAGATTTAGCTGCATTAGTTGAATCATTATTATTAATGGTATTCGCTTTGAGTGTTTTTCGTCGTGGTTGATCCATTTGTATCAATTTATAACAATCATTCAAATCAGTCAATTCAACTGTTAGATGTATAAAATGAGTTTTAAATGAAAACATTCAAAGAATAGAAACATACTTAAAATTTTATATGGCAATTCTTTTGATGATGTATTCATATCGCCAGCCAATATAATTAAATCTTTTGATCCAGTATTCGTGCAATTACAAGACATTAAATTTATAAATTTTGCCAATTCATATGATTGACAGATACGATGTATTGAATATTGATCAATAATCTTTTCATTTGAATCATATTGTGCGTGCATATGAGTACAAAATAGATGCAAATTTAATCCAATCAATTCAATACGAACATATGCAACACCTGTAATGATCAAAAATCATTTGAATTGATTAATGGCTCCATAAAATGAATAATCAATCACCTTTAGTTGAAAACCAATCGCCATGAAATGGACGAAATGGTGAACCATTTATACTATATGGATGAAAATGAATGAATTGTGGCGTCCATTTAGACATGATAACTAAGCCGCTTGTACCAAGCAAGCTAGCATTATTGAACATGTGAGCAAAACGATATTTTGTTTTAGTTTTTGTTCGTATGTAATCGAAATCTGATTGTATCCATACTTCTTGTAAAAAAACAACATCATAATCATGATCAATTAAATGTTGAGCTATTAATTTGATTCGTACTTGTCGATGATCTGAAACATATCGAAGACCCCTTTGATCACAAAAAAAACATTAAAAATCACAAAAAATTTTACAAGAAAACAAACAAACATACCAACAATTTAATGTAAATATTTTAAGATTATCAATTTCAAGTTTTTTTATTGACATTTTACTTGTTTAGAGAAAAAAATCACAAATAACTAAACCATCTAACAATGCAACAATTGAACTCAATTTTAACTAGAAGCTGTCAAAAAATAATTTTAAAACGCATCTTATCTCGTTGAAAATAGGTTTATTATTCAAAATAATCAGTAGAAAATCACAATAAAAACATAAAATGTAATAAATAAATCATTAAAAAAAACAAAAACATAAAATTGTTGATGAAAACAAAATCACATAAAAACTGTTTACGACGACGTTGACACATTAAAAATTTCCTTTAATAAACGACATGTCGCTGGAGTCACGTGTTTTCATAAAACAGCTGTTTTTCAGTTTTGACCGAAATTTGAATTTGTAAATTATGAATTTCTTGCAAAAATCTTGGCATAAAAAATTATTTTTCTCATTAATCAGCGATCATTTGATTAAAAGACAAAAATTCGATGTCAATTTGAAAGCAAATCTGAAAGAATTGTTTGAAAATGGTACAAAATATCGTAAACAACCGGGTAATCGACGATTGTTTACGAAACAATTGCCGGTGAAATTGCAATTGTCATCGATTGCTGTCATTAATAGTGAGTTATTTTGGATATTTTATCCTATAAAAAACTAATAATTTTTCAATTGAACATAAAGAGTACCGTAACAAAAATTTCCGAAAAAAAGTAAGCGAAATTGACAATGAATTTCATCGTATATTTATCGCCAAAGATGATGAATCATTAGAAAATGACCAGAACAAAAATCTACGAAAAGTTAAATGTAATTTTCGCTAACGATTATTGACCACAGTTGATTTTCATACTAATTTTTTTCTGTTCATTCTAATAGTTGATGAAACATTTGATTTTGAAACTTTTGAAAAGAATAAAGATTTCAAACAAGAAATGCGTGAACAGCAGAGAAATTTATATTTTCAAAAAGAATTGTAAATATTGAATTTTTTTCAATAGATGCAAGTTTAATTCTCTATTTGCACAGTTATAATAGTCACGAGTGCGCTAGCTACATGGCAGCAAGGTTGCCGGCTAATTTCGCAGCCATTTCATATGTTTTCAATGAGGTTCGGTTCATGATTGATTTTCAAGAAAAAAACTACTTTAAGTTTTTGTTTTTAGATAAAAAATGAAGAACCCGATTTCCAACCGAAAAGTGTATTTGATTTCGGTTCTGGTATTGGAACTACGATTTGGGCTGCCGATCATTATTGGCATGATTCAATAAATGAATATTTTTGCGTTGATATGAATGAAAATATGAATGAATTGTCAAGAGAATTATTACAACGTGGTACATCAAATAATGATCACATTTCTAAGCAAATTTTTTATCGTCAATTTTTACCAGCAAAACATATTGTAAGATAATCTTTCATCTCGAAATAATATATCTGATTAGTTTAATTTTTCCTTAGCCATCTTATGACCTTGTTGTCAGTGCGTTTTCACTTTTAGAAATGGAAGATACTAGAAGTAGACTGTATGTTGTCGAAAATTTATGGCAAAAAACATCCGGCTGTCTTGTATTAATTGAACATGGTTCAAAAGCTGGTTTTGCTGCCATAATGGAAGCGCGTAATTTTCTTCTGCAAATTAATCGCAATATTCAAATTGAACAAATTCAACCTCAAATAGAGCCGCAAACTGCAATTACTGATAGATTATCTGCAATTCGTGGATCAATAATGGCTCCTGTATGTTGAAATTGTTCACAAATTTTCACTAGATAAATTTTTTTTTGTTTCAGTGTCCTCACGATTTAGTATGCCCACGACAATCATCGTTACATAAAAAATCATATTGTAATTTTAGTGTAAATTATCAACCTTTAGATTATGGTCAAGCGAATCCAAGAATTAAATCGGAAAAATTTACATTTTTAGTGATGAAAAAACATGGTCATTTTGATTGGAATGAGCAGCAAAAAAATTGGTCAAAAATAATTGAACCTGTTGCTTCTAGAGCTGGTCATGCTGTTTGTCGTATCTGTGATAATGATGGTCAATTAAAACAAATTATCGTTTCAAAATCAAAAACAGAAAGGTTATTAAATACTTTATTATTATAATTTTTAAATAATTAATTTTTATTATTATAGACATGTTTACAAATGTATAAAAAGTGCAAGATGGGGTGATAAAATTCCTGTTGATGTACATAAGATTGAGAATAAAGAAGAAATAAATTAATAATTTTTCATTCAATCTCAATTGTTAGAACTTGAGGTTATCGCAGAAGTTGCTGTGGTCGCAGTCGTAGACATATTAAATACATCTTCTAATGACATTAATAATTCTTTGATATCATCTCGACATTCATTGAAATACATACAAATCTGTGCTGCAGCATGTGATTCTTTATATCGTTTATTTTGTTGGAAATAGTGTGCGAGAAATTTGTATGCATTTGCAAAATCTGAAATGTTCAAATTGTATTGAGATTTTTTCTCCTCAAAATTCATGACGAATTCATTGTAAATGACTGCAGCTTTATCCGGTTCATTCATACGTTCATAAAGATTAGCCAATTTGATCAATGATGGAAATCCAGCTCTTGCATAACAATTGGCTGCTTCTTCGTAGCGTGAATTTTTTTCAAATGTTTGTCCTAATGCTAATATAAATCGTGTATCATTAGGTTTCAAAAACAAAGCTTTTGAATAATAATAAATGCTAAATGTTGGATTTTTAGATATTTCATATGCTTGCCCTAACCCATACCATGCACGATAATCTTGTTTATTACATTTGATAGCTGAACGATATGCTTGTATTGCCGCATTGGTGTTTTTCAATTCAATATATTCATGTCCCATCAATGTCCATGCGGACAAATATTTTGGATTCAATTGTAATGCTCGTGAAAAATATACAACTGATTTTGCATGTTGACCACGGAGACTATAAAAATTTGCAATACACACACATGTTTCTACACGATATGGATCAATGGTGTTGGATTGATGAGCTAATGTACCTAATTCTGTTTGTAATTCTTTCACATATAACAAATTACTATAAATATCCATTGAATCTAATCGACACGGTTCATTTGCGCGTACTGATGAAAATAATCTGATTGATTCATCAAAATTACGTATATTATTATTGACGATAGCCATTTGTGTTTGTATGTCAACATTATTCTCAAATGTTTTATACAGATCTTGATATATATTCAATGATTCTTCATTTGATTTTATTTCCAGATAAACAGATGCAAGAAAAAAATATTTTATCCAATGATCTGGCAATACTAAATTTGACATTTGTGATTCTTCAACAATTATCTGTGTCATTTGTTGCCATGAGCACCAACACAGAGGATTCAAACGTATACTCTTAAATAATGATGCTAATGCATCTTGATTGAAACCAAGCTTCAATAATACGATTCCATATAAATAATACATATAACCATCATTCAATAATGTTGAATTTTGTTGTTGAATCAATTTTTCGATATTATTTTTTAGATCAATAAATGAACGATGTAAATAATTTGGCACAACAGATGTTGGTTCAATCATACGATCTTGTCTTTCTTTTTCAATGGCTAAATATTCAGAATAATAATGAATGAAACAAGATTCTGGCGATGAATGAATTGATGATTGTGACAAAAAAGCTGCGCGTTTATATTCACCACAATCAAAAACACATTTAGCAAAATAATAATCAGGATTATTAATTGGCAATAATTTTGAATAATTATCGTTATGACTATCATCATGTTCCATCATTTTTTCTTGATTTTGATTATCAAATGTATTATTAAGATCATTTAATGATAGAAAACATTTTGTTTTGATTTTTGTTTGATTTTTTATTGATTTTAACATTTCGGCAGCCCATTTTGCACTTTGCTTGAGACCACGTGCATTTGATTGAATACAGATTTCGGATAAATCTTGTTTGATTTGTTCGATTTTCATATTTGTCGGACAATTTTTAGAAGAAATGGATATTTCAAACTTCACAAACCGTGTTTATTTTTATTTATTAATTTTTTGTTTTTGTGCGGCTGTTTTTTTTTTCAAAGTCGTCCTTTATGAACAGCATCACATTTAACACGTTTTTGTTTTGCTCGCTGTGTTTTTTTTTTTTTTTTTTTGTTTTCATATGAAGTTCCGGCCATCAAAGTGTGCGTGTATGGTTTAGACCTTTTTTTTGATTTTTGCTAATTATTTTTAAATTTTGAATAATAAAACTTCTTTAAAAATGTTTATCTTCGTCAAAACATTCGACAAAACAATATCATTCGATGTTGATCGTTTCGAGGCGATCGAATCGATTAAATCTAAAATTGAACAACGTGAAGGTATACCATCGGATGATCAACGTTTAATCTATGGTGGTAAACAATTGGAAACATGTTTGAATGATTATGATATTCCTAATGGTATTTATTTTGAAATTTTCCCTCATTTCGGATAATAGATCTAATCATATTCTAACCATATTTTAGATGCTACAATCCATCTTGTATCACGTTTATGTGGTGGTGTTATTGAACCAAGTCTTTTGATTTTGGCTCGAAAATACAACTGCGACAAAATGATTTGCCGAAAGTATGTGTCGTTGATTATTCCGCTACCTAACTATATTATTGAACTAATATTTTTCAAATTCATTTCTCTTAGATGTTATGCTCGTTTACATCCAAAAGCAACAAATTGTCGTAAACGTAAATGTGGACACTCAAACAATATTCGACCAAAAAAGAAGATCCGTTAAGCGATTTCAATTGACTCAAAATGGATTTGGATTCAACAATAATAACATCAAAATATCTAATATTTGAATCTTTATTTTTTCGCTCTTATTAAGATTTGAAAATTGACAAACAATATATGAAAAATAAAAATTGAAAATTTTTCATTTTGAAAAAATAACGATTTCAATTCACTCGATTCAGGGAGCAACAAATTCCTATCAAAGTTATGAATATAGCGTAATTAGTCATTTTTTCTCAGCAAAATAAAAATGAATTAAATTCAAATTATAATTAAAGCGTGAATAAATGAATATATCATTGCGTAGCTTGCGTATTCATACACAATTATAATGCATTGCGTTGTTTATATTTTATTAGTTTTGTGTGTTTTTATATTTGTTTCTGTTGTTTGGTTGGTTGTCTACATACAACACAATGATGTTTATGTGATTGTTTGCGTGTCTGTTTGAAATGAGCAAATGAAATAAAAAATGTTTTATTTCATTTTGATTTCAAATTTTTAATATTTTCATTTCATTTGCTGTTCATTTACTATGAATCAAATATTGTATAGAAATAAATTAAATAAAACAAAAACAAGTATCAAATGATTGATTTTTAAATTTTGTGGTGGTGGGTGTTGGTGTAAATAAATATTTGAAAAAAAATCATCATCTTTCATTTTTGTTCATATTTTCAAATCTTTTGTCAAATCATTGTTTGAATTGAATTTTTTTCTGATTCATTCAATATTTTATTGATTTGTTTTTATAATAATTTATAACATCAAAAGATAGTGTGATTCACGTTTCTGCTGCTAAAATAATTGTTTGATAATGATTCTATGATCTTCTTGAGTGATTTTATCAATGATTTTTTCAGAATAAAATAAATAGTTTTGATTATTTATAATTGTTGATCCTATTAAATAAACAAAAATGAAAGTAATTGCATTATATGATTTTCAAGCACAACCTGATACAGGTGAAATTTCTATTGTTAAAGATGAAATATTGACTGGTAAATTATTTTTTCATTAATTTTAATTTGTTAGAATTCGTTACTATGACAATTTTTCTTTTTTTTCTTCGGTCAAATCAGTTACAAGACAAGATATTGGTGAAGGCTGGTGGGAAGGTATTAATTCCCTTGGACTTAAAGGCCTTTTTCCTGCTGGATATGTTTCACCAGTGCCTTCAAATAATATTAATTCAAATAATCATAATGATAACACCAATGAAAATGATGCATGGAACACACCATCAAATAAAAATGATCAAATATCACCTAAATCAATGTTGTCATTCGCTAATCCATTAGGATTTCCGCAACCAACAAATGAATCAACAAGTCAATCAAATCAACAATTCAATAATAACAATAATAATTATGCTGATCAAGCTGATGATGGTGATTGGGGTGATGATGATTGGGATGATGATGATAGTCAAACATCAGAATTTACAAACGATTATTCACCTACAAATCCACCACAAAATCAATTAGCACCAATACATGTTGGTTCAAATAATAGACAATATCATGGAAATAATAATAATAGAAATATACAGCCATCGATCAAGAAAAGTATTAATAGATTTTCACATTTTGTTAAATCTGGTGGCGAAGATTATATACTTGGTTTGAAAACAATAAATGTCAACCAAAATGATCTGATACATATTGTATTCGATGAAGATGGTCAACTAAGATGGGCACCAACATATTTCAATGTAACAGTCAAAGTTGAAGAACCACAAAAAGAAAGTAAAATGAAAGGTTTAAAAAGTTATATTGCTTATCGTTTAACACCATCGGATACTGGAATACCAGTAAAACGTCGTTACAAACATTTCGATTGGTTATTAGAACGTTTACAAGATAAATTTCTTACTATTCCAATACCATCATTGCCAGATAAGCAAATATCTGGACGTTATCAAGATGATTTTATTGAAAATCGTCGAAAACAATTACAATCATGGGTGGAAAGAATTTGTCGCCATCCTGTGCTTTGTCAATCAACGGTGTGGAAACATTTTATTACATGTAAAGATGAAAAACAATGGAAAAATGGTAAAAGAAGAGCAGAAAAAGATGAATTAGTTGGTGGAATGATATTTTTGACGATACAAATACCTGAAAATGCAACAATTGATGTCAATACTGATTCAAAATTGGAACAATTCTCACGTTTCATCGCTAAATTAGATGAATCAATGAAAAGTACACATAATGTATCGCAAGAAATGATAAAACGTTATCAATCATTTTATAAAAGAGAATTTTCAAAAATCAGTTCCATGTTTACTGTATTAAGTGAAGCATTTGAAACATGTCCATCAAATAATAATAATCAATCTAATAAACAATTAATACAAGCAATAAATACAACTAGTGAGATATATGATACGATTGGAAAATTATTCGAAAAAAATGATTGTCGAGGTTTTGTTCAATTATCCAATTTAATGCATGAATATCGTGGTATATTGACAGCATGGCCAGAAATATATCAAGTATATAAAGGATCAATAAATAAAAAACGTGAACATAAAAAAGCAAGAGATGAAGGTAGATTAGATGATAAATCATTGAATGAAATTGAAAAACGTGCCGATGTTGTAACATATGCAACAATAGCCGAAATGAATCATTTTGAACATGAACGTATTAATGATTTTAATAAAGTAATGAATGAATTTTTGACTGGACAATTAAAATTATATAAAGAAATTGTTGAAAATATTGAAAATGCATTGAAAATGTTTCCATCATCATCATCATCATCGTCATAATATTTTATTATAATTCACAAATATAAATTAACAATCAAGCTATTATCTTACAAATCTTGGAGCATATTTCTTCAGAATTATTTTAATTATAATTATTATTTTTTCAATATTTACAATTATTCATCATTTAATTTTATGCATCTTCTAATTTACATATATTTTAATACATTCAAATATATTCTATTTTTTTAAATTTATCAATTTATACGAATTCAGAATCATAATATTTTATCAAAGTTTTTTATTCTAAGAATAATTAAATTTAATTTATGGAAAAATTATGATCAATTCGCAATTCGCTTTGATCACCTGATGATTATGATGCTTCAACGATGTTCATTGAGTGAAATGTCATAGGTTGAATGGCTTAGCTAGAAAAGGTGGAGACCTTTGAAAATTGAAAAAGGGTGAAAACTTTTGAAAATTTCAAGAAATTCAAATCTACAAAAAGCGCCATCCAAAGCTTTAAACGCCCTCTGAGTTTGTAAATTTACAGTTTTACTTATTTTCATTTGTTTTTGTTTACAATTTTACATCGTGATAATTCATATTTTAGCCCAAATGATTTTATAGCTTAAATTTCATTCTATCAATCAATGAATCAACACATAGCAATGCATATCTCTTTGTTTGTTTTTTTTATATCAAAATGAATTAGTTTAAATAAACACCTCTTAAATGCACTTTGTTTGTCTGTTGTTTGATTGAAAGAAACGCAATTTGATTCTGAAAATTGGAATCAAATTACTTTGGAATTATTATTACAGCTCAACTCAATGCTACTATGTTTCTATGGTTTTTTTCAATGATAATAATCGTCGTTAAAAATTTGATGAAATTAGATTATTGACAAAACAATAAAATATTTACCATCAAATATTTGTTTGTCTTATTCAAAGAAAACAAACGTCTTATAAAATATTTGATAATCGATAGGATTTTATGAATTGAATCTGTAATGATGATGATGATGATGACGATGATGATGGAAAACCATGTCATTATTGATTATTTGATTGCTTGATTGATTGATAATTCATTGATTCAAAACAGATTTTTTTTTGCCATTATTAAAATGCATACGAAATTGGCCCGAATCATAATTGAAAGTCATCATTATAACCGAATTTTCCATCAATTGTGATCATTTATATTTTATTTTTGTATTGTTTTTTTCATATTATTATCATTCGATCAATCTGTAATTGTTTGATTGTTTGTTTGTTCTTGATTGTGCCATCAACATGTGGGTCAAATTCGAAAGTGTTGTTGTTGCCAATGCTTTTTGGTAAGTCTGTCTGATGTGTTTGTCTTTTTGTCAAAATTTAATTTTCTGAATTATCAAAAACAGGAACACTGAACGTGCAAATTTATATTTTGTTTTGCAAAGACGTCTTGGACACGGTACTAAAGGTTTGTCATCACTATTAGTTGGCACAATCGATTCAGTGTTTGATACAAAGGTGATTTGCAAATTTTAATTAATCTGTATATTAATCATTATTTTTTTATGCATTGAAATATCAGCCCTTACCATTTAGAATATTGCATCAGATAGCAAATTCTGACCGAACATATCGTATGTATTCTGATTTTGTTGAAATTACAATAAATTTTTGATCAATTTACCCTTAAAAAATGTTTACAGTTATTGCTGCATCATCAAGTTTTCAAGAAATATTGAAAGATTGGGAATATCTTGAAACAAATTTAATGCCAACACTGACAAATTTTGAAAATGATAAAGATGTAACCGATTTTATTAAATGTAAAATTGAAAGCCTAATTCAAATGAATGATCAAAATAATATAAATAATGCTAATGATTCATCATCTATGTCAAAATTTATTAAATTATTTTCAATGCCTGAAGAAGAAAGACTTGTAAATTGTAATCTCATTTTATTTATATTATATAATTTACTTGAATTAATCAAAATTTCAATCTTTCAACTCTATTATTAGATTATTATTGCAGTTATTTCAAAGGTTCATTTCCGTGGCAAGGTTGGCTTTATATTAGCATTAATCATTTGTGTTTTTACTCCTACATGTTTGCCAATGAAATCAAAATCGTAATCAAATGGGTTGATGTCAAGGTATGAGATTCAATAATTATTTTGTTTTTCTTAATTTAATATTTCTATTTTCTTAATTTTTTGAAAAGCATCTAGAAATAAACAACCCAAGATTCTTTCCAGACAGTATATTGGTGAAAACACGCACAAAAAAGTATCTATTTTCAATGTTTATGAAAGCAATAGAAGTTTATACAACGATGGAACAATTAGTGAATATCGCTATGAAATCATTGATATCAGATGATAAACAAAATTTACTGTCAAACGTTGATCATAAACAACAAGCATTCAAAAACAGTTATCGATCACTCAAACGTGATTTAGATGCAAGAGCTATGTGTGAAAATTATAGAATTACATTTCGATTACCAATGGATGAAAAATTAGACGGTACATTATCGTGCACATTATGGACACCATATAATAAGCAACATGTATGGGGAAAAATGTATTTATCAAACAATTATATCTGTTTTGAAAGTAGAGTATGTCTTTTGCAGAATCGATTATGAATATTATTATCAATGAATATCTTCTTTTTTTGATAAGGTTTTAAATTTTCTATCCTTGATCATACCGATGCGTGAAATTCGTTCGGTTGAAAAATTGGACAGCGGTACAAATTGGCCTGTTTGGAATAAAGCGATTGTCATTACATTAAGTAAAACAAATATCATTTTTGATCATGTTGAAGATCGGGATTTTTTAATTGAAAAAATTAGTGAAATGTTGGGCAAATCGGATCATACTAAAAGGTAATATTTAAAATCTGCATATTTTTCTCGATTGACTTTCTAATGTTTCTTTTAACTATCAGTGGTGAAGGATTAGATGTACTTGGCAGAGAAAATCGTGCGCTAAAATCAAGTTCATGGACAATCGAGCCAGCATTGAATAAAAAATTTACATTCGAAAATGTTTCACCTGAAACTGAAGCTCTTGAATCTGTCAAATTAAATTTATGGCAATTGCATTTTATTGATTATGGCCGTGGAATAACTTGTTATCGTGTCGCTGCAACAAGAGATCTTATTTTGCAAGGAATTCCGGATGAACTTCGTAGTGAATTATGGATGCTTTATTCAGGAGCAATAAATGAGAAAGAAACAAATCCTGGATATTATGAAAAACTTGTTGAAAATTCTATGGCCATTCATAATGTTGTATCAGATGAAATTGAACGAGATCTTCATCGGTCATTACCAGAACATCCTGCTTTTCAATCTGAAATCGGTATAAATGCATTGCGTAGAGTTTTGAAAGCATATGCTCATCGAAATACAAATATTGGTTATTGCCAAGCAATGAATATTGTTGCATCTGTATTTTTATTGTATGCAAATGAAGAAGATGCATTTTGGTTATTAGTTGCATTATGCGAACGCTTATCACCTGATTATTATAATAAAAAAGTAATCGGTGCATTAGTAGATCAAGGTGTTTTCGAAGAATTGGTCAAAGATAATCTTCCAAAACTTTATAATCAATTAGTGCGATTAGGAATATTGTCTATGATTTCATTTTCATGGTTTTTGACAATATTTTTGAGTGATATGCCGTTCGAGTCAGCAATCAATATTGTTGATTATTTCTTTTATGATGGTGCAAAAGTTGTCTTTCAAATAGCATTAAAAATATTGGATGCGAATGAAGAAGCATTGATGAAATGTAAAGATGACGGTGAAGCAATGACAATATTGAGCGGTTATTTTGAAAATATTGTTAATCCTGAAGCTAAAGTACCTCATATGTTGCATTCATTTTCATACGGAACCGCCAGCAAACGTGCTAGCCAAAAGATGACTGACATTAAAGATTTAATTAATGAATCATATAAAAAATTTAATTTCATAACAGCAAATCAAATAGAAAAATTACGTTTAAAACATCGTATGAAAGTTGTGCAAAATTTAGAAGATAATTCGAGCAAAAATACGATACATTCTTTGCTAAACATTCCATTCATAGCGAAATATTTGTCATATGATGAAATACATCAAATTTATTTGATACTAAAAGAAGAACAATTTCGACAACAATATTGGCGACAATTAAATCCGCAAACCTTATTAGAAAAGAATGATATCCACTCATTCAAAATTGATTTAGATCAATTTCGTTTATATTTCTTACAATTCATACAATGGAATTGTGATAATTTAGAAGAATTAATAGTGAGAATATTTCGATTTTTAGATGAACAAAATTCTGGTACAATTGGTGCATATCAATTATTAATTTGTATGATTATATTCATAAAAGGTGATTCACTATTACGATTAAAATTTTTATATTCAATACATTTGATTGATGTTATTGATTCATCATCATCGAATGATTATGATAACAATTCAACAAAACAATCAAATGAACAAATCGAAACTGCATCTGAAGCTATGGAATTTTTTGAAAATGATAACACCAATGCTCCAGCAGCAAATTCAACTTCAGTATCTGTATCAAAAACCTCTAAAAATGTTGATCAATCTGGCAAAAAACTTGGAGAATTTAAATTGAAAGATTTTTTAAACGTAGTCATGATCAATTCTCAAGCCAGTAATATAAATAATGATGATGGTGATAATAATAATTATAGTCGCACAATAAGTTTTAATCAACTACTCACTAATAATTATAATTCAGATGTTGATTCGAACAATCAATTTCAGTATAAAAAATTACCGAATATGAATGAAAAGCAATTCATTCGTTTGTTTAAAACAATGTATGATATATTTGCAAATTGTGAAACGAATGAACATCATTTATCTGATTGTATTGCACGTGTTGGCAATGATCTATTGCGACATGGCTATCTGACATCGATAGCCATAGCTGAACGTGAAAAAGAAAAAAATAATAATAATGATAAAGAGACAGTAAAATCGGATGATAGTTTTCAAACGATCAGTGTTAATGATTTGAAAATTGATGAATTATCAATCAAAAGTTTTAGTAGTTGTTCTAGTGATCAACAACAACCACAACAACAGCAACAAGAGCAAGATAATCAACAAACGCAACAAAAACAAATTAAAGATAATGATAAAATCGACAGTGATAATCAACTAAAACAACAATCATCATCATCATCATTATCATCATCGATAACAACAAATACAATGAATGTTGATGATAATAATGACAACAGTAATCATAATCATCAACACCATAATCATAATCATCATCATCATGACTATGAAACAATGAATTGGTTAATAAGTTTTGAACAATTTTCAAGTTTATTACATACTGAACAAATATTAATAGATTTGTTTGAGAAAAAATATGAATGGAAAATTGTAATATCAAAAATAAAAAATTTAAATAATCATAATAATTTGGATCGTTCACCTAGTGTTTCAATAACAGCATCGAATACAAATACACCGTTTGCCAATCAGCCACCTTTATCATCATCATCATCATCATCAGCAACAACAGTTCCATCAGCGTCTACATCGAATCAATCAACATGAATCAATGTTTAAATCATGTATTTGTATCATTTATTTTTTTTCTTCTTAAAATGCATTAAGAGTTTGAATATTTTATATATAAAATTTTCTATGTTTGCCTACATTCTAAAATAATAATTATTTCAAAAAATTCAATTCATCAACAGAATCAATCAATGATTAACAAAAAAAACATCATTCATTCAAGATTACCGAATTTAATCAAATTGAAAAAAAAGAAATAAATCTGTGATAGAATTCAATTTATTTTTTCATTTTTTAAAAATTTGTTTTTGGACAAAAAAAATTTCAAAAATTTTTTTTTCAAATTTTCAAATATAATTAAGAACACATCAACAATTTAATCAACATTAATAAACAAGCAAACACACGACAAACAAACATTAACAAACAAATCAATGAATAAATAAGCAAAAAAAAAAAAATAAAAATAAATTGTGCACAACAAGAGAGGATTTTTTCGTTTTGTTTTGTTTGTTGATAAATAAAAATTCAATCAATGAGAAAAACAATCATTAAAAAAATTCAGAGAAAGAAAGCATATGATTAGTTTTGTAATTTTGCAATTGTTTGAGAATTAATAATTGATTAATCATGTTATTGAACAATAATGACAAACAGTGGATGGTATACCGGGTAAACATCGGCAACGATAACGATTATAATAATAAAAATTATCTTCATTAGCTTTTTTACGTAATTTTTCGGCAACATCATTTTTATTGATATAAATTAATGCATCATATAATTCATTTAATGGATCTTTGGCTGATGATAATCCATGTAACCAAATTAATAGCATACGATATGCATGATCTTTGTAGCTTGTTTTACCCGTATATTGATGTTCGATTGCTTTGGTTTTGTTTTATTGTTAATGATATGAATAATAAAATATATATGATCAATTGTGTCAAATTATTAACGATTGGAAATTACCTTTAATTTGTTCTTCAGTAAAATTCCAAAATCTTGCCAATTTTTTCCAATCATTAGCATCTAAATGATGTCTTGATAGATAATATAACATTTTACGTATATGTCCTAAACGTATACTTTCTTGATTTTCCAATTCTGTTGGCATATCATATGATGTTTGTTTTTCGATCGATTGTTGTTGACCAGTACGATTATTGTCAATTTTAAAAAATTGTTCACGTTCTGCTTTTATGAGCATATCGACCAAGGCTTGAAAACTTCCACGTGATGCAATGTAAAGAGCTGTACGACCACTCTGTTCAAGTGTTGTTGTTATTTTTCAATAATTTTTAAGAATAGGAAGAAAATATCAAAATTATATTGAATTTCAAAAAAATTTCAATGTAAATTTGATTGCATATGACAATGATTTCAAATTAAGAAAAAATCATTATCAAGGTTGATGGAAAAATTGAAGTTTGAAGGTTATAGGAAGTGTAATGACAATAAAATTGTCATTAATAATTGAATATAATGATTAAATTTACCTTTTCGGTTGCAAATAAATCTGCATTATGATTAATCAATACTTCCGCAACATCAGTATGTCCAAGCTCGGCAGCTATCACCAATGGTGTTTGTTTTCGCTTAATGGATTTAAGAAAAAAATAAAATAAACACAAAAGAATTGATGATAATCGAGAGTTGATTTCAACAATGTCCAATGATATATGATTTGAGCCTTACATTGTTATAAGCATTAATTTCGGCTTTATTACGTATTAGAAAAAGCGCTACACGAGAATGATTGCCCATAACGCATAAATGTAATGCTGTATTACCATTTTTATCTTTGGAATTTGGATTGGCACCATTTTCGATCAAAATTGAAACAACATCTAAATAGCCTAATGCAGCTGCAATCATTAATGCAGTTCGCCCTTTCTAATTTTTTTTAATAAACATGATTTGATTTGAATTGATCATTTGTTATACAATTATTAATTAAAATTAATTAATTAATTACCGTATCAGTAATAAAAATATCACAATTGTGTTCAATCAAGGTTTTTAATGTTTTTTCGAAACCATATTCAGCTGACAAATGAAGTGCTTTGAGTAGGAAAATGAGGAGGAAAAAATTTAATTTTAAATTTGAATTAAAATTGATTTTTCAAACAATTAACTAATTTACCAGTTTTTCCATCTTGATCTCTTTCATCTGCTTTAACACCTGCTTTCAGTAAATGATCCAATATTTCATGATAACCTTTGAAGCTTGCCCAATGTGCAACAGTTCTACCTTGCTGTAATTGATTAAAAAAAATAATAAATTCAGACAATCATATGAATGAGTATGAAGTAGTAATTACTTTATCTTTCATGTTAACATCAGCACCGGCTGATATTAATTTGTCGACAATTTCGATATTATTATTCATACAAGCCATCATTAGACAAGTTTGCCATGACTGCAATAAACATGAAAAATAGAGTTAAAATCTATTCCATCGTTTAAATGTATTTTCAGAATTTTTACCTCATTCACAGCATTTATATCGATATCATGAACATTATCCAACAAATATGCAATTATTTCATTTTGATCATGTTTCACTGCACAATGTAACACTGTTTGATGTTTCTTGATTTTTAAGAAGAAAAATTTCAACAATTTTTAGCCAA
The DNA here is from genome assembly GCA_002943765.1 of Psoroptes ovis. Classification (NCBI taxonomy): domain Eukaryota; kingdom Metazoa; phylum Arthropoda; class Arachnida; order Sarcoptiformes; family Psoroptidae; genus Psoroptes; species Psoroptes ovis. The sequence continues at coordinate 2,980,727 of PQWQ01000003.1, read as the reverse complement.
ATATTTGAGGGCAAATACCTTGTTCACAACACGACAATCGCATTTAGATTCGATTAATAATTTAACCATTTCCAGATTGCCAACCATTGCAGCCATCAAGATTGGTCTCATTTCAAACTTAATTTAAATGATTTAAATTTAATTATTATTAATCTATCATTATCATTTCATTATTACCTTATCAGATGCTTCAATATCACAATTAGCTTTGATCAATAATTGAACAATTTCTAAATTATTATTAATTATAGCCCAATGTATTGGTGAGCGTCCTAATTGTGATTTTTTATTCAAATCAACATTCATACTGATCAATCGTTTAACAGTGTTGACATCATTTTTCATTGCTGCTTCTTGTAGCAGGAGATCGACAGGTATATTTTTTTCAGCTTCATAAAAACAAAGAATTTAACATATTTAAAAATAATCTTATTCTAGTTGAACTTACATTTAATTAAATCTGAATTTGATAATGGTAATGATGTATCTGATTTTGTTGTTCTTTTCGATATGATAGATAATCGTTTAGTACGATCACTATTTAATGATGATACATCATCCATCATTTTTTGATTTTAAATGATTCTATTTCTTTTTCATGAATAAGAAGCAATCATTGATCGATAAGCAAACAAATCAACGATATTCAAGCAATATTTTATGCATGATTCAATGATTAAAACATGGCAAAATTATCATCAACATCGTCTAAAATGGAAAAAACAAAACCAAACAATCATACTATTTGTTTAAATTGGTATATTTTTACTTTTATTAATATTATTATTTGTTATTAATATTGCTGGAACACAAACAAGAATTGTAATCAACCAAGAATTTCTTGTTTATTTATTTATTATATAAAAAAATAATGATTATATATCACTATATGTTATATCTAAAAAAATGTAACACATTCAAAAATGAATGAATGAACTGTACACGCATATTCTATTCATGATTTCAATTTTCATCATTATTCGTTTTAATAAAATCGTTCACCAAAAGACAATGAATTTTTATAGAGATCAATGAACCAATTTGTGAACCAACACGGCATTTAGGCCATATCGATGTGAACCGAAAATTCCAATAAACAAACGAAAAAAAAAGTAAAAGACGCCTGGTAACAAACAAGGTTTTTTGCTCGTTTTTTTCGGTAAATTAATTTGACCTTTGAAATTTAATTCATTTTGTATGTTTGTACAAAAACCCGAAAATATTGATGGAACCTTTTGGATAATTTAATAATAGAAAAATTCACGAGAAACCTAATTCAAAGATTTCAAAGAATAAAAATAAAGTTTTGCTCAACATTAAAAATCACTAATTGGATTTAAATTTAATTCAGTTTCGTATCGATTCGATACAGTACAACTATTCGACCATACGAATTTTCAAAAAATCAGAAAATAACGAAATCATCAATCACCAATTCAGCAGACCAAAAAATAATCTTTGAGAAAAATTTCTTAAATTTAATTGTCATTTATTTTATTTTTTTTTTTTCAAAAGGTGCATTTGTACATTTGTTTGTTGATAAGAATGAATTGATTGAAATCAATGATTGATTGAAAAAAACTAACACATTTTTTAAAACAAAAATTAACATTTGAAGAAAAGAGAAAAAAATAGAGATGAATTTAAAGACTAGAAAATTTATTTCCTAAATTTTCAAATTTAAAATTATGATCATTATTATTATTAATAAGAGTTTTAGAATTTGAAATTGAAATGTGCTAAAATTGAAAATAATTAATTAATTAATTGATTGATTGATTCAATGATTATGATTGTTTTATCCATTATTGCTAGTCAATTGATTGATCATCATCTCATACTCTTTGAAATAGTATATGCTTTTCATCATCATTATCATCGCTGTTGTCGTCATTGTCATCGTAGTCATCATAATCATCATTATTACGACGACGATTTGATAATTTTCCATTATTATTTAATTTTTGATAATTAACATTATAATATGATGATGATGATGATGGTGTTGTCGATGATTGTGATGATGATCCTAATCCAAGTAATTCATTCGAACGTTTTGAGCTATCACCAAATGATGATTTCATTTGTTTTTTTAATAATATTACAATTATAAATGTCAGAACGATGATCAATAAAATATAGATTGAGATATGATTCAATATAAAACCAATTATATGACTGATTGTCAATGAATTTTGATCATATTTATCATTGATTAATTTTATACTACGCGGTATATCAATAGATTCACATGGTCCATTTTTATTATTGACACAACGGCAACATTCAATGAAATCATTAACATTTTGATTATTATTATTATTTGCATTACAACAAGGTACACAATGCATATTATCATCCATAAATAAATCCGATTTACATGTGATACAATCACTTGCTAATGGTCCTGTGCATGTTGAGCATGATGAATGACATAGTTCACATTTTTTCATTTGATTCATAAAATGTCCTTCTAAACAATGATAACAGGTTCCGTTTAACATTGTAGAATTTTTATGACAAGTTTTACACTCAAAATGTGAAGGTCCATTACATGTTTCACAAGAATAATGACAGCTATTAAAATCAAATTAAAAGATAAAATACAATCAATCCGGAAATTTTTTTTCTCACAAAGGATCTGAAAAATCATGAAAAAATGCAAAAAAAAGGTCAAAAAACTTACGATTCACAAATTGTTGATTGTTCAGTTTGTCTTGAATAATAGTGATCTGGACAATCATTATCGATACAATCACCTTTGAAAAATTTATAACCCTTTTTACATGATAAACAATCATTTGGTGAGGGACCTTTGCATGCATCACAATTTTCATGACATAATAATTGATTTGATGCAATGGAAAAATCAGTATCTAATATACAACGATTTTTATCATCTAATTTAAAATCATTCGATTTGCATGATTTACAATTATCAGGCGTTTGCGAACAAGTTAAACAATTCGAAGAACAAGGTATACATTCTTTAAGCTCGATATCTTCATAATAACCATCAGGACAACGATCTAAACAATGATAGTCAAAGAAATATCCGTTCTTACATGAAAGACAATTATCGGATGAAGGTCCAAAACAACTATCACAGGCATTATTGCAAGGTATACATTGACCGATATCATTATTTGCCCATTGTTTTGATGGACATTTTTCTACGCATTCATCGGATCCATACATTTTATATAAACCTTTCGGAACACAATCATTCATTTTTTCTGTGGCTGGTGATGTACTTCGAGGATAATATCTTATTGTTTCATTATATAAACGTTGTGCATATGTTTTTTCGAATGTACCATAAAACACTAATGACCATGAAAATAATTTTCCCGGAACAATGCTTGGCTTATAGCCATCATTTTGAATCACAAGTCTCCAGGTACCATCTGGAGGTTCTCCCCAAAAATGGACGGATAAGAATGGCCAAGAATTGAATGAAATATCTTCCATATCTCTGGGTCGAGGGAAAAGTAAATGTGATATGGTTCCTGAAGGTGATATTAATGATATTTTTAAATTGCCACGAGGCTGATATTTCAATGTTATTTTCGCTTGTACATGTTCAAGATATCGTATATAATTTGATGTTCCACGGCAGCCACTTGTTAGCAGTGATACTTCTAATTGTTTTCGAGTCAATGCAGGTATTTCCCATTCCTTTATTTGTGTGGCTGTTTCACAGATACGAGCCGAAGGGACTGTGGTCCATTTTTCTGCATATCTGACGATTGTTTCAGCATCGAGTAGGCCATAGCCAAATTTGTGACTAAATTTTCGGCCAACACCATTGGTTGCCCAGCCTTTTTCATGTCTTAAAGGTTCATATCGAGAAGATAATACCACCAAATGTTGCATATCACGCCATGTTAAAAATGGATTAGCTTCCAACGCCAATGCAATGATTGCAGCAGCTATTTTAGCGAGAAATTTCGGATCAGATCACTGATTAAGATTTTGAATTATAATCAATAATATTTATTCTTACCGATAGGTGCAGATGCTGAAGTTCCAGTATGAGTCCGCGTGCATAAACTATCTTTTTGTGGTATTTCTCCTTTTTTCAATGCTTTAAAATATGTTGTATCTTGATCACAAGTTAAGATGTTGCCATCTTTGTTCGGTGTACCGCTACTGTATGTTGTCGATAAGGTAGATGAACACTAAGATAATCAAGATTTCCAAATAAATTTAATTGAAAAATTATGTAAATTAAGTTGACAATCGAAACTTGACAAAAATTAATTAATAACATCTTACCTCTTCCAAGTACCATGGTTTATTACCATTTTGAGTGGCACTACTAATCGAGAGTGTATAAATCGAGTTTGTGTAACCATCACAGTTACAATTATCTGATCGCCGTCCACCATTGCCTGAAGCCCATACATAAATCGATCCACGTCCACGACGTCCCTTACGAATACCGTCAACAAAAGCACGTTTGGCTAATTTTCCTGGACCATCCACTGTTTTACCATCATCTTCTGGACCCCATGAAGCAGAATAAATATCAACATATTGCGGATTATGACTAATAGCTCTAGCTTCTACTTGATCAGTGACGATTCCATCCAACATACGAACGCCACCAATACTAGCATTGAATGCAATGCCAACACCACAAAATTCTATGGAAGAAAATTAGTCGATTGCATTGGATCATTAAATTTTCGTTAAATTAATGAGAAAAAAGTTTGCAATTATTTCTGCAAATGAATGCTTACCATTATATGCTTCGGCTGCAACTTCACCAGCACATCTTGTACCATGTCTGTAGGAGAAAGAGAGAGAAAATTAATCGAAAATAAATAATGAAGCAATTATGAATCATCAATTATTATTGATTGATGATCATGATAATGATTAATGCCAATAAACAAATTATTATCAAAAATGAACAATTCATTAAAAAATTAACATATTACTTACTTATTATCACCATTATCTGCAGGCGTTGGATCAGGATCATTATCATTAATATCATAACTAGCTTGAGGATCCTAAATTTAATTTTTTTTTTCAAACATTTTTAACAAAACAAATAATAATTAGACAAAATAATTTCATACAATCAAGAGTTAGTAATATTTACATAATTTTTGACAAGTTCCGGATGATTGGGTTGTATGCCGTCATCAAGAATAGTTACGACAACTCCTTTGCCAGTGTAGCCACTGACATTTTGTAAAAGATAATAGAAAACAAAAGCAAACAGATAACAAAAACCGGTTGAAATTCAGTTGAATTTGTTTTGAAAATAGAAAATAATAAAATTAATTAATTTAAAAAATATATCCAGAATGATAATTACATTCTCCAAGCATTCTGTACATTCATATCGAATCCACCGCGAGCTCCTTTATTCTAAAATGAAATGTAATGTAAAACAAATATTAATATTTACATTTGAAAATAAACAGAAAAAAAATTAATGAATCAGATTATTTGATTATTTGAAATTAAATTAATTTTCAATTTTTTTTTCATTTCAAAAATTTTATTTGCGTGTGTAGGTTTTATCATTAAATATTTTCATGTTTTTTTTACCCAAGTAAAACAAATTTTGTTCCAAAACAAATTTAATGAAAAACAAATTAAGATGATTCAAAAAGAAAAAGTTTCCTACGAAAAAAAATACATACCAAATACCACATATCACGAAAAATTGGATCAGGCATCGTTCGACGATAACGATAATTCGTATTTTGATTATCTCGCTTGTGACGTACATAAATTTTTTGCTGTTCAACCCAATTCACCTGCAACGTAGATTAGTTTCATTTTATCAAAAAAAAAAGATATTTTTAAAGATAAAATAATTTACACCTAAGCAAAAATAAAATTTACCTGTTCATCTTTAGCCAACATACGATGATGATGATGTGCATAATCGATTGAACGTTTATTCACATGATTATGTGTGAATAAATAATGACAATTTAATGAACCAACCTGGAAATAGAAAATTTGGAAAAAGATTTAAAATTTGGGATTTATCAAGCCAAAATTAATAATCAAAGAGTTTATTTTTTGGAAAAATAATCATTTCCGTTCAATCAAATGAAATTCAATAATCAAGAAAACATTAAAACATCTTAATAATCATAACCAATTCTGATTCAATGTCAAGGATTGTTGCAATTTAATGACAAAACGATTGTTATTTCAATTGCCAGAAAAAAAACAAAATTCAAAATGATTATTCATCGATTGATTAACAATTGACAATGATTGCTGATTGACAATCAATTTCTTTGAATCATTCATCAGGATGAAAGTAAATGGAAAAAACAATTTCAATGAAATCATATATACCCGATGATTGTTATTACGATCATTATGATCAATAATTATTTAATGAGAATCACTATTATTAGTAAGGATGCAATCGTTCATTGTCAAAATTATGGTCTTTCATCATTACCAAAGAGCTTTAAAGTAGCGTCAATCAATCAATCAAAATGAATTGATTGATTGATTACACACGTTCATTTGTGAATAATCGAAAATTTCTCAAAGAATAATGAATGGAAAATATGAAGAAATTCATTGTCAAATCAATTGAGACGAAATTTCAATTTCAATTGTCAAAATTTTAATTCGATTTTAAACAAAGAATCCCTTTAAAAAGGCAAATGAAATGAATCCAAGTTTAATGATGTTATTATTTGTATTATTATTGAGTAAATTGAATAAAAATTACAATTTCAATGAAATGATTATTATTGATTCATCATTTATATTATTACATTTGTATTGTTATCATTCGCTATCAACAACTTGTGGATAAATGATTTTTCAAAATGATTATCATTATTATTGTTGTTGTTTCATGTTGTTGTAAATACGAAAATAATCAAATCATTAACATCATCAATTGTGGAAACATTATCATCATCGTAATCATTATTCATTTATTTATTTATTATTTATTCGAAAATAATTTTAAAATAATCAAAAGAAAATCCATGGTCAAATGAAATTATTATTATCATCATCATCATCATTAAACAAAGAGAAATTGAAATCTTTCTAAATCTACGAGTCGCAACAACGATGGATATCCTTGTTACCTCGACGAATTGACAAAATTTTCCAAAAACAAAACAAATCAAATTGAAATTGTTTGTTTTTCATAGAATCAATCTATTATATTATTATCCAGGATTGTCAAACCAACATTTGATTGATTAATTTTTGCCATTCATTGATTGTCTGAATTTCTAAAATTTCTTAAATTGAAAAAATTTAAAATTTAAAAATCTTAGAAATTCAAAAATTTTCAAATGGCAATGATAAATCATTAAATCGATAGAGACACTTGGATTTTGAATTTGGAATTTCGAAAATGAAAATAAATTAATTCCAAGACATTCAATTTCATCATTTTTTTTCAAAATAAACGATTGAATGACAATTCACAAATAATCCATGAATTCATTTAATGAATTTTCATTTTTTTTGAACTTCTTGAATTTTTTTCAATTTTCTCAAATTCCAGATTAAAAACATTGATTACATGGTTTTATTATTTGAAGATTTACGAGTAATTCAGCCAGATAATTCAAAATATGAATTTACCTCGAATAAGATTTAATTGAATTTACTTGTGCGTTTTAAGTGAAGAGAATGAAGAAAAGTTTCAAGTTTTACCTTGAATGAAAGATTTTTAAATATATGCCTTATGATTATTTTTGCCTGATGATTACTTGGAATTTAATTGAAAATTATTGAAGAAATTTCGATTATAATTCAAATAGAAACAAAAACGCATTTGATTAGTTTTTTCGTAAGATTGAAGAATATTGTCAATTTGATTGATTGAAAATTAGAAAATAAGAGAAAAACCTAAATAAATTGAGATATTAATTCGAAAAAACTATTCATTTAATTGAATTGTCGTCAAATAGGCAGGATGACATTGCTGGAGAATTATTTGGTTTTTTCTACAGAAAATTTCATCGAGAAGTTTAATTGAAATTATCATCTTGAAATTTACTGGGAATTTCTCGTCTCATCCATACTGATTTCCGAATATCTGCAAAATTCACGAAAATTTCTGGTCGACCAGAAATTTGTAATTGAATATTACACGGAATATTACTCTAAATATTACACTTTTACATGATAAAAACAAATCGAAAAAAGCACGAAATGATAATGAAACACACGAATAAACAATTTGTTTAATTTGAATGAATGTGTTTTGAAAATGGAAAAAAACTACAAATTGCTGTAATTGCAATAAATGCAATTTTCGGAAGATGTTTCACGAAAATGCACACAGTTGGATGCATTTAATTTAATCGCTTTTTATGCCTGATTTTATCCATTATCATCATCATTATTTTTATAAAATATATTCAATTGTTTCAATCATCAATAAATTGAAAATGGTGAAAAAAAAGAACGCATTTTACAAATGAAATGTTTCATTTTTTTCAAATGTTTTTATTAAAAAAATCAATTTACACCGACAAAACGATGAAACATGACCATTATCCGACGAAGATTTTTGAAAAGTTTATTATTCAAAATTGATTGAATTAAATTCATTTGTTTATTTGAATGGAAAATGTGAAATTCTCGTGAAATATCTATTTTCGTACATTTTCATACGGATTTAATGGCAATTTTGGCACCATTGATGGCGGAATACTATTTATTCCTTTTCACACTTTAATTTATACGTAAAATGGCCAAAAACAATACGAGACACGAAATTAAATGAAACAATTTCATTTATTCAAAAATGTTTCATGCTGATTTTTATAAAGTTACTCAGGATTTGGCTCTGAATGGATTTACTTTATTAAATCAAAATATTCAATCATTCATTTGCATATATTTGGTTTTTCTTTTCTTATTGAATGAGAGAAAAAATAATTCACCATGTATCAATAATGATCCATATGTCAATCAAATGAATGAATCAATGGATTATTATTGATTAAAGGAATCAGAGAAAATGATTTATTGAATTTTGAAATTTGAATTTTCATAAAATGTTTGCAAAAACACAAAAAACAAAAGCGATGGATGAATCTGAAATGTAATTCATTAATAAATATTCAGAATTTCATTTCATTATTTATTCAAAGATTGTTTTCTTCAGGAAAAAACGGAAACCCTATGGATTTCTATGCAAATTTCAAATTATTATTATTCACCGAAGAATGATTTAAAAAATGAAATGTTCAAATCATTTCAATGAATAATGAAAATTTCTATTAAATATTTATGGAGTGAAACTTTTTGTTTGAATGAAATCATTGGAATGAAAATACCAAAATTATAAAATATTCAATCATTAATTACCTTTCCATTATTAATAAAGCCATAACGTTTAGCTAAATCATCGGCTAAATTATCAAAATATTTTTGTTGATTAATATCACCATCTAATAGATGATCATGACAATCATTCAATGCGATTGCAAATTCATTGGTATAATATTGCTCTTTTTGTGATTGTTGCTGTTGTTGTTGATTTTCATCTAACAAAAATGACGATGACGCTGATGATGATGTTACAATTGTAAATAATGATAATAGAATAAAGAAAACAAATGGTAACGAACAAATTGATGATTTTAATAATGATGATGATGATGAAGATGGCAATAATGATTTCGATGATGATGATGATGATGAATATAAATAATTTCTGTTATTTTCATTTTCATTATTATTATTACTATTAATTAATGATATTAATGATGACATTGATGATGATGATTTAGATAAATTTTTTCTATGATTATTATGACAAGAATTATTATTGAATATTATTGTTGTTTTAAACATTTTTAATGTGGATGTTTGTGGCGGAATAAAAGCATTATTATTAAGTTTATTATTCTCAAAGATTTTCATTGTATTGATATTTTGATTATCATTTGAAATTTGCTGATGTTTATGATGACTCTGATGATGGCTATGATTGGGATGATGATGATGATGATATCGACAATAAATTTTTTGTTTAGTTGAATTGATTATAAATTTTTTCTTCGTTTTCATTATTATTATTGATGATGGTGATGATAATGATGATTGTTTGATTATTGCTTTTGATGATGATGATCGTTGATCGAAATTATTATGATGCCACATGATTTTAGCGATTTTATTACTTGATTTTGATATTTGTTTTTTTAATGATTTGATTTTCGTCAATATTCATATATCACAATATCTTCTGATGATAAAACATACAATATTTTATCGAAATAACTTTCTATTTTATTTCAATATAAAAAAATACAAACGAATTGTCAACACCCAAGACCAATCGGATCTAATCGGTATTTGTTTTTTAAAATTTTTTCGATGAATAAATTGGAAAAATTTTCAAATCATCAAAAAATGATACACTCACAATATTATATATTTCAATTGCGTATTTTAATATCTCAATATTGCGAATAGCCGAGGAAATTTTTCTCTTGGGGAGAAATGAGAAATATTTTGAAATTTTATTTGCTTTGATTAATCCAAATATTTTCCAAAAAATTATCTTCTTATTTAGCCAAAGAAAAGAGTGGTACTTTTATCATCATTATCATTCGCACTACAAATAATGATTAATGAAATAATCAATGATGATAGTGATGTTTCGATGAATTAATTGAGCTGAATTCCAGTATCAGTGATCATTAAATATTGATTTTCTTCGACTTCTTCTTCGCTCTTCGTTAAAAGTTCTTGGATTTTTTGAATTTCATTGATTTTATATTACTTATTGATTGCTGAAATGAACAGACACAACTATCAAATGAATGGTTGTGCAGTGTTTGTCAACAAATTTTCAAAGAAAATTTCAATTTTTTTTTTTTTTGAAGGAGAAAATCTATCTGTTTTTAGCTTTTAAAATTCGTTTGATTCACATTTGGAAAAAATTTCATTGATTGATCGATTGATTTCATTTGATTCTACATTCAATTAAATGTGATTATGAAAGACTTTTAGCTTTGTTTGTTTATTCGTTGATTAATATAAATTTGAAATAAAAGACAATCGACGACAAATATATTGATCAATTGTAATTATATTGATTTCACTGTTCGTGTGATCATTGAATTATTTATTTATTTCAAAGACAAACAAACAAAACAAATGAACCAAATAATTTTTGATTAAATTCGATTAATCATTTTTGTAAAAGACAAAAATTGAAAAAAATGAAAGGAAATCAAAGAATTTAATGTTTCGATTTAATTCTAATCATCGATATTTGTCTTTCCTTTTGTGATTTAAAAAAATTTGATAATAATTTTGGAAGTAATGATGATGATAATCCATGTAACGACGACAAAATTGTTAAAAATTCAAATTGAAATGATAATTTTTAGTTGTGGACACACACAAAATTGATATTCATAAAACGGATGTCAATTTCTGAAATGATTTCGATTTGATTTGGTTTTTGGGCTTTGATTGGCTTTAGAAAAATCACATTTGTGGTTTATTTACATTGCAATCATTTGTATTTCGGAAACATCTCGTAGATATTTGAAAAATTAAAATCAAAAATTAATTAAATTGATTTTTCACGTTTGATCATTAATGATTTGAAAAAAAATGATGAAATATTTCAAATTCAAAACAATAACAAATGAATGTTTGAAAATGATTAATTTTCAAATTGAAATTTCCATCGAAAATTGAATTTTTTTCATTCAATTTTCGATTATCAATCGGTAATATTCAAAGTTTTTTAGGTTTGAAATATTTAATTTAGTTGAAATGGTAGTTTTCGCCTGTTTGAAATCACTTGTTTCTCTTCACTTTGTTTTTATTTATTGTTGTCGTGGTTTGATGAATGTTGTTTTTTGTTTATATTTTTTTCTGATCATCAAACAATGATGGTTTTTAAATGCATGTTTTAATTTTAGTCATTTGTTTATTTTCATTCATTTGAATTTGAATTTCTATCTGTAGATATTTCATTCATTTATGCTGGTTGAAAATATTTATATTTGAATTTTTTTTTTCATGTAATCAATAATCATTTGATGCAATACCGAAATTTTTTCGATAGATTCACTTCAATTTAATGGATGAATTTGTTGATGATGATGGTATGTGGCCCCAGTTATGCCGGATCAGCTGTTTTTGTGAATTGAATTTTATTCAGAAAAATCACATGAAAAAATCCAAGTAATTTCATGATGATTCACATGAATTATTGAAAAATTCACATTTGTTCGTATGAATTTAGATTGAATTTCATAAATGAAGAAATATTCATATGTTGTTGCTTATTTTATACACAACATGTTTGGTGTTTTTGGACAGCAAATTTTCGATTGATTGCATTGTATTTTGGTGTCAGTAAATTGGCGATATGATGTGAAATATGCAACAAAACAACAATTGTTTTTCAAAAATTTATTTTCAATCATCAGAAACACAATTAAACAATGAATGACAAAGATATGGGATTATTTTCTGGATTGAATTACAGACACACACACACATCTATGTGATACATCCAAATAGCAACAACAATGACGACGACGACGACAACAATAATAAAAATAACAGGCACACATGCACCATTTGATGATAATAATAATAACAGAAATCCTCTTTCTCTCTTCATTTGCTGTCTCTCATACAGACATACACACACACACACATATCACTCTTACAAACGGCTACCTTTTAAGTCGAAAGATTGGTCGCAGTTTGGTTGTTCTTTTGTTGTTGTTGTTTTTAATTCAACAAATAACATTGGAAATACCATTGGCTCTTAATGATAATTCACACCATGGTTTCTTTCATTCAAATATTGATTAAATATTCTCTCAGCTTTATCATCAAATTGATCAGAATTGAATCTAATTGAATTTGATTGATTTGTTAATTTTTTTGGATTGACAAACGTATATAATTTATTGAAGATATTCGCTGATATTCGATCGAAGAAATCAAATTGAATCGAAATTTATTGGATTTTGAATCTTTGAACATCAAATAATCGTTGAAATCATTATCATCAAATGTATATTGATACATCTATGAATTATCCATGAGTTTCTTCGATCGATACATTAAACGATATTCCGAAGCAATTTTTTTTCAATTTACAACTTGAAATCAATCCGAAAAGAAAAATGAAACATGTCATTGAAGATGATGATGATGATGATTATTATTATTATTATTATTATGTTAACCATTGGTAACATTGAAAGATTGAATGAATGAATGAATAATGATACCAATACAAATTCAATGATGAATGACAAAATTTACATTTTCTTGATTTTCATTATTTTCTATTTTCGATGATCTAAATTCATGGTCGATTTAATGAATTGTACATGTATGGAATATGTATGTATGTGTGTGTGTGTACTGAAGCAAATGTATCTAAAGAAAAACATGAGAGAAAAAATTATGAACGAAGATTGGAAAACATTTGACGATGATAATGATTATCATCAAGATGATCATGAATCAATGAAGAACAATAATTAAGAAAAAAATAAATAATAATTAGAGTGAATGGATCAATGATATGATCATGTAAATGATATACAAGTACATTCTGTCTAATTTGAACAATTACAATGGTAACAATAATTAAAAGCTTGATTGATAATTTGAATAGAGATGAATCAATTTAGAAATGAGTTTTAAACGGTTCAAAAAGAATGAATAGATTTATATTTCATTTGCCTATCATCATTGCCATTATATCATAGATACCATTACCATTTTGTTTATTGAATAACAATTAAACGATGGGAACAAATCATCAATTTGTTGCTTTGAAAATGAGAAAAAAATGAATGAATGAATTTGTCAAATTTCCAAAAAATATGAATGTACGAATGGATTGCCGGTTCAGCGCATTTTCACCATTCAATAATTCACCATGTCACTCAGCCTGAATCATCATATTCAAAGTGAACACAAAAACATCTGCACTTTGGATTGATGTAAATCCATAAAAAGAAATATGCTCATGTCAAATCATCATTAACATTATCAATCATCATTTAAATAATAACAATAATAATTCTTTCTTAAAATGGTAATCAAACATTGACGTAAATACATTTATGAACCCAATGAAACCTTTCATTAACAAAACATCTTTAGACAGACAAATGTACATAATGTTCAGGTGTTTTCCAGTATTTCAATCGATCAGAGTCAAATTATTGAAACCGAAAGCTTTGAGACCATTTCAATCATAAATTCAATGATCAAATCGATTGCTTTGTTTTTTAAAATTTTTATTTCAAAATTATAAATATATTATAATAATAAAAAAAATAGATATAAGTAATAATAATCATCATTATTCATCAATAATAATAATAATAATAATAATGATATTTATAACGAATTTTTGTTTGTTTTTTGATTTCGTGTTGTTGTTGTTGGTGGTTGAGGTGGTGATGATAATAATGGATGGATGGGAATTTTTGATGACAATTTTTTGATCCATAAAATTCATGTTTAGGTATTTTCATGTTTTCAGTTTTTCAAATGAAAATTGAAATTGATCGAATGATTGTAAATGAGAGAGAAATCGAGCAAGAAAATGTATTCATCATATCGGAATAATGAAAATAATGAGAAAAATATAAAAATAAAATGAAATTAAATGAAAAATGTCAGTTTGTTTTGTTTTGAGTTTGATTGAAAATTGTCAAATGATTCATGATAATTTCAATGTTTAATCATTTAATGATTTTGTTGAATTCATGGTATACGAATACACACACACACACGCACATACCATACACCGAAAATATCATCTTTAATTGATCAAAATGATTGGTGTCATTTAAGAATAAAATTTCTTCTTCATATTTTTGATGTTTAAATAATAATTTTAATGCGTGTCCCTGGTGCGTGTGAATGGTAATTGGTTCCGTCTTTTTGTTTTGTTGTTCATGATATGAATATCTTTTGTGTTTGTTTTGTGCTTGGCGTGTTGTTGTAATAATAAGAATAATGATAATAATAATAATAATAATGAATGATGAGTTATTGTTGCTGTTGGTCTCCTAAGTTGAAAATTGATTATTAAGGTTTCATTTTAGATATGGATTTTTCGATTTTTGTCGATGTAATTTTGTTGTTTTTTCGATTCATTCATTTGGAAAAGAATTTTCACGATTAGCAACAAGAAAAATGTTTGCCATTGTTACGCCGATCTTATTCATTGTTTGTGGGAAAAAAATTTTTGGTGTTCATTGAAACGAGAATAACTAGTACAATCAAAAGCAGAAGAAAAGAAGAAACAATTAGTTAATGACTGATTTTAATGAATGTAAAATAGGTTTGAAATGCATCATGGAACCCTTTTACGATCAATTAGACGACAAACCTCTAATGTATGAACATTGTTCTTATTGATATTTTCATGATCGTTTGTTCGATATTTTCATTAGCATTTTTGATATTTTTTTCTCTTGGTTGCTAATAATGAATAAAAGAAAATTATTGATTATCACTTAGAGAATTCAATTTAAATTACATGAATATTACCGAAAATAAAATAATTTTTTGATTTTTGTAGCTTGTATTCTTTGTTGATGTTGATTCATTGATTTTTTCTGTTAGCATTATTGATCCGTTCTTTACATCATTAAATCATTAATGGATGTTTCGAAACAACGTTTTAATTCTTCAAATGAAACAATAATTACATTTTGTGCATCACGAGATATTAGACAAATTTTTTCTGGAGATCCAATGTCGAATTTATTTAAATTTGAAATTATATGGCCAAGATCTAACCATGGTTTACCATTTTCATCACATTGATGAAATAAATAATCACGAAATAATTTCAGCATATAACGATCACCTGTTTCACTCCATGTTGGATCTAATTGATGTTCTGGCCTTTCATTGATTGTGCCTAATTTTGATAATAAGCGTAATAATCTACCATTATCGATTTCTTTGGCTAATTCATCATATAGATGATCATATCGAAGATAGAAATAATCTAGCTGCATATAAAAACGTGCCCCAATCATTGGCATTATATCATCAATCGATCGTGGTTTATTGGCCGAATTCGTTTTGAATGATATTAAATACATTATTAAATTTCTAAGATCATTTGAATAAGTACGTGGCATTATGTCCAAGTATTCTTGTATATTATGATCACGTTGTACTGATGTGAATGCTGACAATGAATTTGATGCAATCGCTAAGCAAATTCTTCCAAATAATATTAAATCTTCCTGTTGTAAATGCTGAATGAATGCTCGATGATTTGTTGATTGATGCACAGCATCCAATGTAAGAATATCGGTTACACCACAAAAACTTAATTTGACACGTGCGTCACGGCCACGATTAGTGTTTGCATGTGTACCGTTCCAACCACTCGTGATTAGAATTTTGGTTGGATCTAATGATCGAAACGCTAGATTAGCTTGATGAATCGTTCTTAATGCTGATGATATTTGTATGATATAATTCCATATGGTTTGTTCGGGTAGAAATTTTCGAGTATTTTGCTGCTGCTGACTATAAGGTCGAGATGATGTAGAATAGCCATTCAGTGCCATTGGTGCAGAATGGCCAGTGTTTAATGGATTAAATTGATTCATGAAATAACAGGACATCAGTGTTTCGGATAATGGATGATAATCATAGACAAATATCACAGAACTGTCGCCAAAAGCTTTCGTAGTGAAGACCTGCCTTAATGGTACAATGTTTGGATGTTGAATCCTTTTCCAAGATTCAATAGTGCTCATCAATAATTTAGCGTTGGCCGTGTTAGGTTGAAAAGCATGAAATCGTCGCAGACAAAATAATTGTCCAGATTCACTGTTTGTACCTCGATAAATAGTCGATATCATACCATTGAATGTATAAGAACTAGCTCCTGATAATGGTTCAAGTGGTATAAGATCTATGAACACATCAACTTTGGCTGGTATTTCAATATTTGTTGTATCGGAGACTAATTCCTGAGTTTTCGCCATCCTTTTCGTCAATTCTTCACGGATTGAATCGGCTATGAAAAATGAAGCATTAGAATTATCGACAATCTGAGTTGATGCTGGCTGCTGCGAATTCATAATTCCTGCAGTATTTGTCGCTGATGTTGATAACAATGATGAGGATAATGGTTTTGTCGTTGACGTTACATTATGTTGTTGTGATTGTAATAATGATGATGCAGATGATGAAGACGGATTAGGATCATGATTCGCATATTGGACCGATTTTTGTGTCGTAACATTATTCGAATCAATGTTAAGTTGAGATAATCGTGAAGTAATTGCATTCGCTGCGGCTTGTTGTTGTTGATGGTGATGATGATCATAAAATGCGGCAATCACATTGTCAGCAGCCAATGTCGGTGCATATGGTGCTGAAGTATAATGATGATGTGCTGATGATTCTGAAGGCATAGGTGTTGCGGCTGTTGCTGCGGCAGCAGCTGCTGCAACTACCGCTGCATAATTATTTGAATGCATCACATCCGATTGTGTTTGTCGTAATCCAGTTGGTGTTTGATGATGATGATGAGGATCAATACTGAAATAATCGACTGCAGTCTGTGCTGTTTGTTGTGACATGTTCGTTGTATTCAAATAATCTCGATTCGTTGTTGTTTGTACAGGATTTGGATAAAAACTTGTTTGTCGAATAATAATAATAATTTCAGTTCACATTAACATTTTGATAAAACAAAAAAAGATGAATATTGACATTTTTGAAGAAGATAAATATTGAGAAAAATTTAGAATATTTTCATGACATTTACATTCAAACTATTCATCATTTACCTATTGATCACTTTTGTATTTCCATTCGCTGTCGTCGATGATGATGGCATTAAGCCATCCATGTTGATAATCAATTATTGTATTTTTACTGTTTATTCTGATCTTTGATATATTTAAAAAAAAAGAATACAAAATCAATGATTAGACCATCAATAAAGGGCAATAAATACCTGAACTGTTATTTATTTCATAATTTATTTTTCAATTGATTTTTATAAATGATGATATCAATAATTCATAATCAAATAATATAAACAAGAAATATTTCAAAATTATTTCATTTGAAAACAAAATAAAATCAACAATTACGAAATCTTGAACAAAATGAAAAATAAACAATCAACAATCTGTTATATTAAATAAAAAGATAAAAAAACGATAAAGACATTTCAAAACAATCACAAAGGATAGACAATCAATGAGAAAAAAAGATTTATAATAATGGAAGAAATTAATCAACTGATTTAAATCATATCAAATCAGATCATAATCAAAACAACAACAAAAATCATGGACGATGGACGGTTCTAATCTTTATTTATCATCATTCATTTTTTTCCAATATTTTCAATTAATTTGCCACCATTCAACCATTCAATAAATCAGAGTAATGGCTCACAAAATACACAATTAAAAAAAAAATACACGAAAAATCAAAAATCAAAACAATTTTTCATTATTTATCATTATTATTAAAAATCATTTTCTCAAATGCATACACACACACACAAACAAAGATTATACAATTACAAAATAACACAAACACACATAAATATAAATACAAATAAATGAATAAATAAACAAAACAATTGAAAGAAAATTATATGCTTATCATGAATTATTATTGGAGAGAAATACAGCGAAGAGATAGAGAGAGATAGATGGAGAACATGCAAAGATGAATATATTGAAAATTGAATAAAATAAATGTCTGAATGAATGAATACACGAACGAATGAATGAATGAATGACTGATTGGAATTAAATTGAAAAGTTATTTGCAAATAATGGAAATAATATGAACAAAAATAAAGGCAAAAATTTGCTTTGAAATGAGAGAGAAGAGAAAAAAAAAGACACAAAAAGCAAAACAACAACAACAACAACAACAACAAAAAATGACAACAAAACAAAACACACAGCAGAAAAAATTGAAGGAAAAGTTTACGGAAATTTTTTTTTCCATTCGAATAAAACTTGGGGAAGAGAAAGTTTACGGAAGTTTTTGATTTTGAAAATTTTCAAAATCAAAAATTCAAATTTTTTGAAATTCAACCAAAATTCTTGGATTTTTTCCATTTTTTTTCAATAATTTTTCATCTTATTTTAATCAATTAAAAATGAATGAATTATTAATTTATAGATTAAAATCTTATATTTGAAATAAATAAAAATATTACAAATTTAAAATTTGAAAAAAAAATTTACAAATTATTAAATAAAATGTTATTTGTTCACTTTTGTTTGTTTTTTTTTTTTTTTTTTGAGAAATAAAATATGAATATTTGTATTTTAATTTGTTTTGTAAAAAATAATTGTCATTTTTTATCGGTTTCTAATAATTAATGAGCACTAAATAATTTGTTATTTATAAAATAATAATAATAATTTTTATAAATACATGCAAAATAATTATTGTAAAATTGTAATTATTGATATTTTTTTCATTAAAAATGATTATGAGATGAGAGTATTGATTATGCTATTGAGATGTTCCACCATTATGTAAATATTATGACGATAAATATTGTTTAATTTGATTTTGTACAATGATTTTTGTTGTTTTTTGGCATCATTATTCCAAAATGATAATTTGTAAATTTATTCATTAAATGAATTGAACATATTCAAATCTTCAAATGTATTTTGATCTTGTTGCCCTAACATGTGTAACATGTCCATATCTTGCGGTGGTGGTTGTTGTGCTGATTGCTGTTGAGAATTGGAATGTTGTGATTGTGATTGTTGACCTGAAATTATCGTATTAGTTGTCGATGATGGTTGTGATTGTTGTGCTGATGATTGTTGTTGCTGATCATTGCCACTTTGTGACCATTGTGTCCACATTGCTATCATATTGATCATGATTTTAATTATATTTTATTAATTTACTCTATTTAATTACATACCAGGTCTTGCAGTAGTTGTTGTCCCTAATTGTGTATATGTTGGTGCTCCAGACGATGGACTACGTGATGGGCTAACTTGATTATATGCACCGGTTTGATTTGCATAAGTTTCAGTCTGATTATAATGAAAAATGTGAAATAATGAGAAGAAAAAATTCACATAAATATAAAAACATTAATTACTCTTGTCATATTTCTGGTCGGCCATGATTCGTTTGAGGAACTTGATATCATTTTATTTAATGATGGACTATTTTGTGTTGCTGTCTGCATTTCTGCTGTATTCATTGCTGAAGTTGACAATAATCCATTAGGATTGTAGCCAATTACATTTGGATCTGGATAAATTGAATATGGCTGAATTTGAAAATACATAGACAGACTTAATTAAAACAAACTAATTGGAAAACTAATATCAATTACCATTTGATGATTATACATTGAAGGATCATTAACACGATGAATATTATATGAATCTAATGATGAGTCAGTTTTTGTGATTGTATTCAATGTATTCATCGGTGCCATGTGTTGCGGATGTGAAAGTGTGGGTTGCGGTTGCTGTTGACCATAATGTTGTTGTTGTTGTTGCTGTCCATTATCGACAGCTGATGAAACTGGTGTTGCCGGTGTCGTTTCATTTATCATGCTTTCAGTATGATGCATGTTTCTAAAATGAAATATTGAAGTTTTATTCAGAATCTAAAAAATTTCAATAAAATCTTACTTTGTTGATGTGTTTGTGCAGACAATATATTCAACATCATCGGTATATGGATTATGGAATGCAAAACTACTTGTACGAAACCAGACCCAATCACAATTTTTTGCACGAAATCTATACATTACAGACATGACTTGTCCTTTTAAACTTAGCACTGTTTGAGGATTGAGAAAAATTTGGATTAAAAATTCTAAATAAATTGAATACAATTTACCATGTTTAAAACTTTCTTTCATATGACTTTGATCCTCATGATGATAATAATCGAAACAAATTTTGCCTAATAATTCTTGTGGCTGATAACCAAGTATGTTTGTTACACGTTGATCGACAAATGTAAATTTTCCATCCAACGAATGCCTTGAAATGAATTCATTGTTTGCATTAGTTGCCATCAAATCATTTGTATTTGGGACAGATGTCACTTGCAAACGTCCGATTGCAACCATACAACAATTATTGATTGCATGATTTTCATCTTGTGTATCTAAACGTTCCATTTGAATACCGGTCGGTGGCCAATTTTTTATATAACCTGTACAATGGACAACGGCATAATGATTCCCATCAATACTGGCACCAAGTCCACTACGCTGTCTGATACGATGTAAATGATTAGGTGATATTGCATCTAATGGTAAATTGCCAATTTTCATTCGACATATGAAACCACGACGTGAGCCCATACAAAGTCTCATCGATGATTGGTGCCCTTCTTTTTTTACAGTTCCAGTTTTAAGGTCCAATATACGGCCACCATTTGGTGATTCTTGTGTTGAAAGTTGTTCGCGTACTTTTTCAACATCTTCAGGATGTATTAAATCATAGATGCATGAATTGAAAAAATCAGATTGAGAATGATTTAAAACCGGAGTGACTGAATCAGATACATAAATAATACGACCAGAATCGCATGAAACTACGAATAGAAAGCCATCAGCAGCTTCCAATATTAAATGTTTCAATTCTTGATCAGTTAAAAATGATGGTTTATAAGTTCCATCATTGTTTGTATTGCCAGTACCACGTAATGATTTCATATGTGCTACGGCCATTCGTAATATTGTTAATTTATCTGGTTTACGTGCTAATGCTGAACATGTTGGTACCATATCGGATAATTCCGTGATATATGCTGTCATTTTATTACGTCTTCGTCGTTCAATTTCACTATGATTTTCTCTACAAGTAAATGTCATTCATTACATCATTGCCATGAATCAAATTCTTCAAAAAACATACCTAGCGAAGCGTTCTTTATCTTGTACTGTATCGTCATCCATTTTATTATTAATATTATTATCAGTTGAATTTATATCAGAATAATCAAATGATTGAATCTTCATTCAAAATTTATTCTAAATGAAATTCAAAGCGAAAAATGAAAATTATAAAAAGGTAAACAAACTAACAAACAAAACAAAAAAAAACAAAAATTAAAATTTGAAATATTTCCATTTTTAAATTGATAACACATATTAATAAATGAATGAATTGGAGCAATAATTTATCATTGCCAATAATGATGATAATAATAATAGCAACAACAAAATGTACATAAATGTGCTTAAGGCTAAAAAACTGGAGAAAAAACGTGATTTACAAACCGGACTTTGTCTCAAACATCAAAAATGATTATTTTTTCAAAATTTTTCAAAATAAAAGAAAAGACCCCGGATTCAAATTTTGAAATTTATGGGGTGTAAACACTTTAAAAACATTTCACCGAAATAAAATAAAATAAATGCACTGAAGAATGAGTATGTCCAATACTAATAATTACAGGTCAGACACTAGGGCCTGAGGGTCTTTGAACAATGAATAAAATTAAACATTGGGCAAAAAATGAAGGCAAATTTACTTTAAAATGAAGAATATTCATTAACCAAAAAAATAAGTGATCAAAGAGATATGAATTCATGCTGAAATTGAGCCAAAAAACAAATTAAATCTATTTTCATTAATTTTGCTTGGTCATTCCATTTGGCATTTATTATTATCATTCTGAACATTGAAAAATGATTAAAGGTATATGTTTGTTACACCTGCATATTGTAAAAATATTGCCATATATCACAAATTAAACATTTTAAAAAACTTTTACGCAAAAAACTATAAATAACTGATTAAACAACTTTCATAGATTGAAATCAATTTTTTGATCAGCAAAGAGCTAAAACGCAAATGTCATTTTCCAAGTCAAATTCATTCAAATTATCAATGATTAAATCAATTATAAACAATTTCATAAACTTACATAATTTATTTGTTCTTTAATGATTATAAAATCAAGAAATTCATGATTAACATGTCTTCATTATCATTAAATTGATAAATAAAACTTATTCGAACAAAAGATTGATTAATTGATTAAGCAATGATATTTGCTTCGAAGTTGTCGCCGAATAATCTTCAAGTAAATTAAGCTTATAAAATTTTCAAATCCATTTTAATATAATTTTTTTTCACTTTATTCCGCAATAAACACTTTTGAAAAAAATGTTATCAATAATAATTGAGCAAATAGATAAATAATCAAATGGAATTAAACATTTAAATCGAATAAAATTAAAAACAAGAAAACACAATCAAACACCATTGAATAACATAAAAATTGAAGCATTAAAAACAGAATAAAATTATTAAAAACTTGATCAATATTTATTGGTGGTGGTGGTGCGATTAGGGTTATTGTTTTTGTTGCTGATGTTGGTGTTGCTGTTGTTGTTGACGTAAACACAACAAAACAAACGTTTAATATTATTAACACTTCGAATGAATATTTAATTCACCACATTTAATGGTTCATCTATTTATTTATTTATTTATTCACATTCAATTCTCACAATTGTTGTTTATTGTTGTATCATCATTCAACAACAATAATAACTTCTTCATGTATTTACTGAATTCATTTTTTTTTGTTCTGTTTTCAGTTTTTGAGCTCAAAATTTTTGAATTTTTTTGCCATTTATTCATTCATTGAAATATTTTTCCATCACAATTCAGCTACTGCTGCTGCTGCTAGCCATTTGTTTTGTGTTTCATCGTTGGATTGCATTTTTGGTGGATGCAAAATGCTCACAATCACCATTATTATCTATGCAACTCGTTCAAGTGAATGAAAACATTAAAAAAAATGGATGACACCTGGTCAAGCGTTGTTTTGTTTTCGTTGTTCCATTTGAATTTGTTGTTGTTTGGTGGTGGTAACAGCATTAAATGAACAAGAGTAAATTTTACAAAAAAAAATCCGAAAAAATTGAGAGAAAAACAAAAACAAAACAAAACAAAATGATGCTTTTTGTTTTGGTCAGTGTTGCGCTTTGCAATCGATAGATGGTGATCTTTTATCAAAAATTTCAAAATCGTTTTATTAAAGATTTTTAAATTAAGATTAAGTAAATCAAGTTGATTAAGTCTAAGATATTTGAAAATTTCAAGAATAATTTTAAAGGAAATGAATTTATACAAAGATAAATGGATTAAAATCATTGAAATGATACGAAAAAAAAGAGAGAAAACATTTGTGCATTTGAATTTTTTCTAACTAAAATTGTTGATAAATTATCACACATAAACACACGAATAAATAAAACATGTTAAACTTAAATTAAAATAAAAATATTGCACAAATAAAAAAAAGGATATTTACACAGTTCTATAGTCTAATTTTATCTTCTTCCAGTCATTTGTCAAGAGGAAAAAAATCACAATGATCGATTGTTATAATTTTTAAACAATTCAAATGATGATATTTCAATTTTTTCTTTGGTTTTAAATCCAGGATAAAGACCATTTTGTTGTGTAACACGATTAATGCCTTTACTGTAACCATTCCAATGATTACCGGCAATGCCAATAATATCACCAATTTTTATGTCTATTTCATTATCTTTGGTCGATTTATGATCTAAAATTGCTATTTGATTGTGACTATTTTGTCCACCAAAATAATAAATATCATCAAGTGAGAAAAAATTTGCTGAGCAATCAACACCAGGCTAAATGTTTGGAAATTGAAAAAAATTGAATCATAAATACCAATGAAAAAAATCAATCAAAACTTACATTTTTGGATTGCATTAATTCATATGCTAAACGACAAACTTGTGAGCTAAATGTACAGACTAAATAATCAGTTCTGCTGAGCATCCAAACATCGAGGATTATATATTTCAGTGAATCAAAGGAATAACGACGATTTACAGCAGCTGTGCTTGCTATGAATAATTCAAAATTAGACCAGTTAATGTAAAACATTCATTGAATACTCACAAATCTCAGAATCACCTAAGAATTTATAACCTTTTTTCTCAAATTTTGGTACTTCTTTTCGCCATACACTTGAATCGTCTGTTGCTAGATAAACTATACGTTTCGTTGATGAGAAATCGTTTTGACGTTTTTTAAACAACTCTAAACGCTCATAATAGTCTTCTACATGTACCATATACTCTGATAATGAATGAAATGAAGCTTCGGTTGCGATTTTATCAGTGCGACGAACATGTACACCGACGATTGGATGTTCAAATTTGAATTCCTCTTGTTTAGTTTTTAAAAATTCTTCGATTGATTGCGAAGGTTTCATTACATATTGTAATATTTGTCCAATGAACCAAACAAACGGAGCACCATGTAATGATATCAATTCATCAGAAATTTCTTCTGGTATTGTCAATGGAAGGAATGGTGGTCTTGGCCGCAATGAATCTAGTATTGGCAAATCAATCACTTGAACAGTGTTAAGTAATTGTTGATTGTGAACATGATCAATAGAATTGAGCCAGTTTGCACGTGGAGATCCTGAATCATCGATACATGTTTGACTAAGTGGTTGGAATGCTAAATCCCACAATGATTCGGATGATGATTCTTGATTTTGATGAATTTTATTTGCATAACGCCAATTTCGTGAATTTAATATCAGTGTGCGATTGGTAGCTAATGCAACTACCATACAATATGATAGATGATGTATTTGACAGCCAAAACCACATCCTTTGTTTAATGTACAAACAACTTTGTTGGCTATTTTGCAATCATTAGGATTTTGTAATTTATTGATTTGTTTTTGCATATAATTTGATAGTTTTTCCAATCTCATCATTCGTATTTTTTCATTACGTTTTGATATAATATCTAAATATTGAACAAATGAGAATGAGTTGCTATGAACATAAATAATTCATAACAATAAAAACAAACCTAAATCAAATAGCAGACTATTTTTAATTTCTTTGACAAAATCCTTTGTATCAGATTTGACTGTTTGACTTGATCGAATAAAATTCCATAATTCATTCAAATCTGTATGCAACTTTCTTCGACTGAATTCATAATCTTGATCAATATTATAATCATGATGATTAATTTGAAAATTATCAATGGCAAACAATTTATTATCACTCGATGATTTAATCATAGAATTTTCATTATTATTATTATTCTGATTAAATTGTAATTGTGGTATAAAATTTTGTATCAATAATCTTAATTCTTCATTTTGTGATTTAAGTGCTTGCAATTCAGCCATTGCACGACTTAAACGTGCCAATATTATTTCTGATGATGAATCAAAATTTTGTATATCATTTAAATGATTACCAATCAGAAAATTATTGAATGGTCCGCCACCATTCAATAATAATAATAGTAAAAATAATAAAAATATTAATATAAAATATTTGATGAAATTATTGACAGAAAAAAACGTAAACAACATTACGTTGGAAAATTGAGTGGAAATGATATTTGATACAAGTATTTCAATTATTTTAATTATTTACAATTCAAAATACATTCAATTAATTGATAGATCGATCGGTCGATTGATTGATTAATTTCGTTGATAATTAAAGAAGGAAAAAAAATTTGCATTTACATTCACATTGATTGATTGATTATTTACGATTAATGACCTTCAAGAATACAAGATGATCCAATTTCAATAAGAGAATATCGGGAAAAATATGAAAAAAATAATAAACAATTTTAACCCTATTTTCACATGTTGTATTGAGCATTTAAATTTGGGCCGGCTATTTCGCATACATTTAACCTAATTCATAAAATCGAAGAAACAGGGTAACTTAACACCAGCGAAAACTATCAACCAAAAAAGGAGACGTTCACAAAGAACGGATGAAAATTTTTTTTTGCAGGAATTTCAAAATTCCTGAAACCCAAAAAAAAAATTGAAAAACTCAGAGATAAACAATCAAAGATTTTAATCTCTGATAGTTAAAAAACTAATAATTTAATTGTTTTTCACCATTGAACTTGTCATAAACTTTTAAATGCTTTAAATACTTTTTGCTTTTCGGTTTTTACTCGGATTTTCTACGCAATAATCGATCGCTTAATCATATTTTATTGTTGGACCGAACAAACAAATGAAATGAAACAAAAATAAAAAACTTTTTCAAAACGAAAAAAAAATTCCACGAAATTCAATTTTTTTGATAATTTTCAAATATTTCCATTATGGCAATTTTAACCAGAGATAAATCTACCCAGATTCTCTTATCACTTTAAAGTTTTAGTGATTCGTATTTTGCTCTTCTTTAGAGCCGGTAAGTGTTATGTTAGGCCGATGTCCACCAACCCAAAATCATAATTTGATTCATCGAAAGCAAAATTCAAAGTACAAAATCTTTGAAATCCATGAAATTTGTTTGGAAAATCTATTCTTCTTTGATTAGATTAACTGCTAAAAGTTTAAAGATTCTTAGATTCTTTGTTTGTTTTGTATCTGAAATTTCTTTTCTTATGTTTTTGTATCTAAAATATTTCTATTCAATATTGAATTTTGCTTTCGTTGCTAATTTTCCATTCTGTTTATTTGTATTTATTTATTTTGTTTCAAATCATATTTTTGATTTTAACTTTGATGATATTTTTGTTTTTATAGCACAGAAAAATTCATCAAATTCAATACGTTTATATTGAATAAAATTCCTAGAAAATTAGCCGAAACGGTCATTGTTTTTTGATGATCATCAAAATTATTATCATAACGATAATCAAGATGGTGGCTAGTGACCATTTAACAGTGGTCAGTGATTATTCTTGGTTTCGACTTCGGCTTGGCTTTGATTTAATTGAATTTCATTTTTATTTTCGTGTGTATATTTACATTGTAAATTTGTGATTTTGTAATTTTTTTTTCTTATTATTCAGTCATTCATTCATTGACCATATTCATCATTCATACATTGATGATAATTATCTTCTTTGAAATGTAATCATTATTATCAACGAATCATCATCATTATTATTATTATCAAAATAAATGTGTGTTTATGTCTATTGAAAATTATTCATTCATCATTGTTTCTTGATGATCATTTCGTTGGTCAAATTTGAAATGAGAAAATTAATGAATAAATGACTCTAATCACTATGTATTAATGTGAATTTCATCTTTTAAACAAAACAAATACCAAATCTTATCTATCTAACAAATAAATAGATGAAAATAGATAATAATAAATAAACATTTTCCATGATTTTGTTTCGGTTATATGATATGAGCAGCCAAAAGATAGCAATGATAGCGACCATTCATTCACCATATTTGAAAAGAATTTGAAATAAAAAAAACCAAGAAACAAATAAATATAATAATCCATTTCAAACCAATAGATAGATGATACATAATCTAATTTAGTTGCGAAAAGAAAAAAAAATGATGAAAATGAAAATAAAATAAGCATCAGCATTCATAGGGCCACATATGACAAATGTCTTTTGATTCGGGTTATTATAATAATGATAATCAATTCAATTCAATTCAATTTGAATTGAATAAAGATGAATAGAGATGAAAATTAAATAAATAAATACAAAAACGCAAAAACAAATAAATCTAATCAATTTTTCTTTATCTTTGATGATGGTTATCTGATGACTATGATGGTGGTGATGATTTGTTGCTGGATCATTTTTGTGTCGAGAAACACCAAAGCAAAACCAAATTAAACGAAACGAAAATGAGTTGACCAACGATACTAATCATCGTCAATTCATTTCATTTGATGTGTTTTGTATATCATATTTAATCATCAACATTAATCAATTTGAATGATTATTCTTTGTTGGCCATTTTTTCGTTATTTCGTTTCGTGGTCAGAAGAAATTTTTCGTTCTGTTGTTTGGAAATGAATTCTCTCAGATATCAATCGAATACAGCATTATTACCGCTATGAAATGATTGAATCTATGATCATTGATCAATGGAAAAAATTGTTTATTTTAAATATTAAATAGGAATTCAATTTCAAAATGGAAAGCATCTCGAATGTCAGCAGTATTCATCGAAATTCATCCATTTATTCCAAAGGCCATTGCCCATAGGGCAAAATTTTTTCGTTGTTTCTCAAAAGAGCTTTCATGTAAACTTGAACTCATTCCCTTTAAAGCTCTGAAACAACAAATTTGGCTGACACTTCTGGTGCTGGTGATACGGTCATGTGGTCATGGTCAATTATGGTCATTATTGTGAATATAATTTTACAACTCGTAGAATTTCGGTACAAGTGAATCTTTTGGGCAAAGTTCATTAGCTTATTTGGCACCATTTGACTGTTGAGAATTTCAACAATAATTTTTCTGACATGATTGAATTGGATGAATTTTGATAATTTAATTTAAAAATGATGAAAAATTGAATCCGAAAAAACGACCATATGATTCTTGGATTGAAATCATTTTGTGACAGAATTTTTTTTCGAATGTAAATGTTTATAACGAGTTTATTTCATTTTGATTTCATTTCATTTTTGTTTCAAACAAATTTTTAGAGCAAAAATAACATTATTTAAATAATGTTATAATACGATATAATGTATTAAAATGTTTGTTTGTTTGTTTTTTTTCGGGGCCAAAATAAAAAAACAAAATGTTTTATTTTAAATTTTGAGATTTTTCATATACAAATTCCATTATGATGTGCGAAACAAAAATGATCTGTCAAACCAAACTGGACACTGAATTGTCTTGGCTGCTCCATGTTGCTGCTGCTGATGCTGACCATTGTCCATTGCTTCACATGACATTTGTATGAATTTTACTCGAAAATTCTTCGACTTGAAATTCTCTTCCAGAGCCAAAATCATGTTATTTTTTTTTATTTAACTTTGAGGATTCATCGAAACAAATGGAAAATATGATTTAATTTTCAAGAATTTGTTTTTTGTTGGACAGAAAACAAAGAAAATATTCCAAGATTTTACATTTTTTCAATGAAAATCTTCAAAAAGATTGAAATGTAATTATGTTTTCAATGTATGATGATGCTGAAGACATGAACAAATGTCATCATCTGATGATGATGTTAAAGAGTCAAAGAAGAGAGAGATGCAGAAATTGTCAAATTCACAAATTGTAAAGACATTATTTACTGTTTAAGAGAGTGGTATGTATCATCAATAACGAATCCAGAGAGGATCTAAATAATAATTGAATTTAAATGAAAGATTTCATCGAATAATCCATTTATTCAATGAATGAATGAAAGGATGGATCAAGGAATTTGTCATATTTTTTGAATTTTCAATCATCGAAATTGGTCCAAATTAGCCGAAATGAATTCAAATGTATATTAGGTTCATTCCATAATCAATTTTCGTTTTCCAATCAAAATTCAATCATCATTATTAGCTGCTAATCATGATCAGCCGTCCATTTGGCCATCAAAAATCTCTTCAAAGCTCCTAGTTTCAAAGGACTCGGCCCAAAAAGTCGGACCAATGGTCAAGATTGTCAAGATTAATCTTTTTCGAAAAAAATCATCTTCAAATTAATCCGTAGAAATCAATCTTTTTTTCTTAATTTCAATCAACTAAATTCATCATTTTTCTTTGAATTATTCCTTGAAATTATTTCATTTCAACTTGAGCCATGGTCGACAATGATCATCATCATCATTGAATCAA
Organism: Psoroptes ovis; assembly: GCA_002943765.1. Lineage (NCBI taxonomy): Eukaryota > Metazoa > Arthropoda > Arachnida > Sarcoptiformes > Psoroptidae > Psoroptes > Psoroptes ovis. The sequence goes on along the minus strand of PQWQ01000003.1, from coordinate 2,950,123 downwards.
ATCGAATGGAAGCGAAAAATCATTATCATCATCCAAGAATCCAGAAAAAAAATAATGAATCAAAATAAATTCGAATGATTCTTGATCCATATTCTTGATATTTCATTTGAATGATGATTCAATATTAGTATTTGCCATCATTTCATTCGATTTTTTCTGGGTCACATTTAGATTTGAAAAATATATTCATATCAGATTATTAATATTATTATTATTATGATTATTAAGTTCAAAATATAAAAAAAAAAAAATATTGAAAATTATGTATTTGTCAATGCATGTATTGGTGATGCTGTTTCGATGTTGATGTTTACTTGTTTATTTATTATTTTTGATGATCTCTCATGGAAAATATGAACTGAAACTCTGAAAAAAATCGCCAAACAAATTGAAAATTGAAGATAATAATGATGATGATGATGATGATGATTGAAAATAAATAAATAAATATTCGAAAGAAAATACCATAAGCCTATTAGTTATTATTAATATTATTTTGTTATTATTATTATTATTATCATCATCTCTATTATCATTGGCTATCTGTGTGTGTATGTGTTTAGAGATAAATAAATTAATATATGAATGAATGAAATTGGATATATTTCATTTCGCGTCATATCTTCGTGTGTCCAAATTTTCTCTTAGGTCCATCATATCAATCGATGTTGTTAATGATGATAATTTAACAATAATATCAATGATAATTCCTAGGAAAAATAAATGTCAATCTTCTGAATTCTTCGACTTATGACGTAATCTCGATAATTAATTTGTAAATTTTAATTATTTAACTAATTAAATCAAGTGATTTATCAACTTTTAAAATTCAGATTCAGAAACTCGCATCAAATCAATTTGTTGAAAAGTTGTTCTCGAGAATTCGATCAAAATTCATTTATCGAAGATTTATTTTGGGAGTGATGGTCGTCCAATGATTGTTCAGTGATTTTCCAGAGATATTTTCAAGGATCTTCTTTTGAAGATTTTCCGGCCGTTTTTGAATTTAAATTTTATGAATCAAAATTCAATATTTATGATGATTTTCCATCACCATCAAAGAAACAACGAATTGAATGAAAATTCCTTAAAATTTTCTCGAGAAAATCTTAGTATTCAAAGTTCAAATCAATTCACGATTTTATTCAGAAAGCAATGCAAATATATTAATAAATTGATTTTGAAAAAAGTCTTTGATCATTACTAAAAGGAAAATAAAATTCTTATCATATTTGTTCGGTTATTCACTGACCAATTTCGATTCATTTTTTTCCATATTCTTCTCGGTTCGTTCATCGTCCATCGATGACAATATCACTATCATTTGTTCCTTTCATGCATTTTTTCCTTTAGTTCCAACAATCTAAGCTTATTTTCATTCTATTCTCCATTGAATACAAATATGGATTGGATGATAATATGCACATTTTAAATCGAAACAAACAAACAAATAATCAATGGATTCAAAGCAGAAAATAAATATGAAATGATTAAATCAAGCGTTAAGATTGAGAATTGAATGAATGGAATCGAGAAAAATATTGAAAATATGTGAATCCTTTTGTTGATCATTATTATTATTAATATTGTTATATTCTATCATTGAATTTACAATGAAAATTGATTATTATTAGTAATATCATCGTTATTATTATTATTATTATTATTCTATTATCTTTTGCATTCCACTTTTTGTTTTGTTTCCCATGGTTATGGATATAAACTCAAATTCAAATCAATTATGTTGATACTAAAAGGAAAAAAATTATTAATATCATTAACATTGAAAAACAGTGACAAACGTTAAAACTTGATCAGATATATGCATAAACATTGAGCCAGGAACCATTATGAATCCAGAAAAAAAATTTCAATTTTTAGATCTATGGATAAAGTAATGAAATTTATGATTATAACAATAAAATTCAAAGGTTATTCTTTTTTTTTCTTTTTTTTGAATAACCGTGAGAAAAAAGTAATATTTTTCTAGAAAAGGAAAAAAGACAAATCGATCTAAACAAAGTGAATTGAAAATTAATTACTGAATCATTTGAATTAATGAATCACTTATTAATGAATCAATTATCAAATTAATTAATTAATCAATCAATCATCAATCTAATATTTTTTTTCGGCACAAAAATTATTTGAGGAGCCGCATCATTATTTTCTCTTCCTTCCATCAACCGATTTCAAAGTTTTTCGTTCAATGATTGAACTTTGTTTGTGTTAACAAAAAAGTTTAACCCTTTATTTATTCATTTTTTTTTTTTTTGTTGTTTTAAATTTTTTCAATAAATAAATACTAATAATAAAGTATGGACAAATGTATACGAAACTACATATTATTTATCCGATCAAGTATTAAAAGAAATGAATCAAAAAACAACAAAAAAAACGAATGACATGTTTGTCCAAACACATTTTGTTTTGACAACATTAAATTTTCCTAATAATTATAATAATAATTATGATAATCGTGACACATCATATCGGATCTGTATCGCAAATTGTTCAATTGGCAAATTGATTATGTTCTATTTTTCATGTTTGACCATTGTATCGATGCACTGTTGGTACACTGGGTAACACCGAAAAGCCAAAACCCCCAAACAAACGACTGCAGAACGAATTAGCTAATGGTGGATCAATGGAAATCAAAGCGAATTACATCGAAACAAAAGGGAAAAAATTATTAAAATCTTTATATATTCAGTGATTATTAATTTCTAAATATTGTTGTTGTGTTTTATATTATGTAATTGTTATGTTGAAATTTTGTTATTTTTTTCCATTTACATTAACATTCTGGCCATTATTATTATTCTCATTTTTTAGCTGATCTTGAATCATAAATTATCTTCGTTGTTTGTTGTTTGGGTTGTTTGCCGGGCTCTGATTGGTGTTGCTTGTTCGGGTGTTTTTATTTTTTGTTAAATGTTTTACCGATGTTTTAACATTTATTATTTGAATTTTCGGGTAATTTTCCGAGTCAACATCGAGATTTTCAATTAAATTTTTCTTCATTATTTTTTATTAATCATTTTTTTTAAATGTAAAAAATAATACAAGATTATATAATCTGGCATTCTGGCTTATAATAATTATTACATTATTATTATTGCATAATGTAACGTCATTATTTTAATAAAACGATTTTTTTGTTTTGGATTTTTCTTCATAATTATATAACAAACACCGTCACCATCATTATAAGCACCACCACCACCATTACCATCAGCAACAACAGCAACGATTATTCTTAAATTCTTAATATTTTGCCTCTCTCGCATCTTATATATGATTTTGCTTGGCTTTTCTGAATACAAATGTTTGTCATTAACCAAATGATTTATGGCTGCTTCATGATTTTTTTTTTTTTTTTTTGGTTATGTTTTAATTAAATTTTTTTCGTTCATTTATTCCAACCAAACAACAGCACTTGTAGATCAACCCTTTTATCCAATTCTCCGGTTCCTTAGAACTTTTAAATAATAATTCCTTCGATAAACTTCGCTAAAACTTTACTATTTCCTCTCTCTTTCTCTCAAGAAGCTCGAAGTTATTCATAATTGTGAGATCATGATTCTCATCATCAAAATCATCATTCGATCAATTGATAATGATGATCATGATGATGATCTTTCAATAGTGAAAATGAATGAATTTAAATTGAACCGAATTGAATTGAAATGATGAATGATGATGTTTTCTCGATTCCTTATTATATATCCAACGACAAGTGCTACAAAATGGATACGCATTTATAAATTATCCGGGGTTTCCCATCCATTTATCCATCCATACACACACGCATATATACAGAGGATATTCGAGCATTTTTCAAACTTATTTTTTCCATTGAAAATTTCAATACAAATTCAAAAATGAATTAAAATGAAAATGTTTCCTGACAAAATGATGAAAATTATTTGAAAATAAAAAATGAACAAGAAGAATGAATGCGAAGAGCATCAAAACATTTGCAACAATCATCATCGATATAAAATACATGTGAAATATATGATGGAGATGATGTCAAATATCATTTATAAATCGTATGTGTTAGCCTGTCTATGCTTGCATGTGTTAGTCACTGTGTGCTCGATGTATAATGTTTGATGCTTGATCGTTGCTGTTGTTGTTGTTGCAGCATGTTTTTTTGTTGCCTTTGAAAAATGAATGAATGATTGGAAAGCACTCCATCGTTGGAATTGATGGATCAAGATGGATCCGACCATCGAAAAATATGAATAATACGACCAACAAACAAAAAAGCTAGAAATAGAAGGAACCGATCCATCTCCGCGCAATACATTAGCTTTTTCGAGAATAATTGTATAGAAGCTCATTGGGGATCATTGCCTTATGTATCTTGTTACAAGTTTGAGATTTGAAATTACAGAATCATTCATTAAGATAGGATTCATTCATTCATATTGATTGATCAATGAAATTTAACATTGAAAATATCTAATACATCTTCGGCTACAATCGGCTTCAATCTTCATGTCATGCTAATAGATCCTAATAGTATCGATGAATTGTTTCGGGTGTATCGTATGCGTGCGAACGTTTCGTATCGTAACCCTTTTGGCTCCAAAGAAATTGAAAGTGAAAACTTTTCATTTAACCCCTTTGTTCCCATTCTTTCTGTCTGCCGAAAAATTATTTGATTTAATCTTGTTGATTGATCTTGATCTGCTGCTAATGCAGTTACTGCTGATGAAAACTTTTTGTTTCAATCTTGTTTCATTTCGTGTTATTGTTTTTGTCAGTTTTGAAATTTGAAATACGAAATTAAAAAAATTAAATCAAAAACATCCGACATTGTAAACACATATCATCATCATCATTATCGTTATGATTTGCGTTTTAAATCAGTTTTTCTTGAGAAATTTCCATCATAATCATCCTCAACCAGCAAACAAAAAAACAAAAACAAAGAATTCAAACGTCTAAATGTCTAAAACGTTTAAATATGAAACAAACAAACAAAAAATGATAATTTCATTACTTTAATGAGAAAATTGAGAATTTAAAAGAATTTAAATACAAATTGAAACGAATTAAACATATTCATTGTAGGATTGTTTATTCCCAAGTATTAATACAGATGATGTGATAATAATCATGATTCAAAAATGATTCAACTATCGTTTCTTGTGTTTAATCTTAAAAGAATTTGAGTCAATTTGAATTCAAGTTATAATCGGTACCATTGATCGGAATTTGATTGGATTTTATTCGACGATTTGAATTTAATCGTCTTGATTTGTTCATATCTTCTCTTTCTAAGATAATGTGCAATTATTTATTCATCCGTTTGAACTTGTAAATTCATCTCCGAAAACAAATCTGCTCATTGATGGATACAATTGATTTGACAATTCATTTCATTCCATTACCATATACTACCACTATGTGCCGAAAATGCGCTTCAAAGAAAACTTTCAAAAAAAATTCTATGACCATGAATTTGAACTGTAAAACTTCGAAAAAAGTGACTGGTAATTTCTTATTTGATTGGCTGAACATGATCTTAAAAGGGGGTGGAAGGGTGATGGAAATTATCAATTTTCTTCAATCTCAAAACGAATGAAACATTTTCCAGTAAAGTAAATACAAGAATCGTTGTTGTTGGTGCCGATGAAGACATTGTAGACATATTCATGAATCATATACATCAATACACACACAACATCGAACAAGCATAACTAAACCAAATACTTGTACTTGTAACTAACTTGTAAATTCTATATGTGCGGGGAAACAATATCAATTCTATATTCCATGTTTCATGTTCCATCAATTCTTTCGGTTTTTTGGATGCCGAAAACCCATAGATTCCACTAGATTATTCGTTAATTCGTTTACTGCTTATCCATTTATTTATTTATTCATTCATTCAATTCATTTATTTAGCTTCGTTTTTCCAACCAAAAATAAGAGTAGAAAACCATCAGTTTGATTCAATTTTCTTTGAATTTGAATATGGAGACAAATCATCCTCTCTCCATCATCATCCACATCAACATTATCATCAAATTATAAGTAACTTTTTGGATGGATATGTTCTACACATTTTGGATAGATACGACATATAAATAGTAGCCGTAGAAAACTAGTCGTGAAATAAGATGTCATGTTTTTTCGTGCCATGGTCGACTATGAATCAATGGCACATCAGTTTTGATCCATTTGGAGCGTACAAAGCAAACACTAAATTGATTGGATGCATGGAAATATGTGGCGAACATGGCCAAAGCCGAAACAATGTGCTACGCACCATCATAGAAGAAACATCCGCGCCAGATCATCAGCTAAAATCTGATGTTCCATTACATTATTATTGATATTTTAATTCTGTATCTGTTCATTTTCATTTTTGGATTTCATTCCATAATGAAATGTCTTTATGAAATGTTTCTATGAACCGAACAAATATTAGTCGCGCGCGCATCATCTAATGTGATGTGATGTGAATTACCACCAATAATTCAAATATCATTTGTAAAATGAAAAAAAATGAAAATGAAATGAAAAATAATCAAAACAATTGACAACAATTTATTTATTTAGTTTCAAATTTTGAATCTTTACTCAGCATCAGTTTTAATTTCATCATCAGTTGTGATGGATAGACCTAAAATTGACTATAAATCTTCGATTCACTTTGACGGTCATAAAATGTCCAAAAAACATCAAAATTTCACCATAAAATAATAAGGAAAATCCTGTGAATATCTGAAACCAGTGAATTTCAAAAATCTCAAAGAATTTTGATTGCTTCAACCAGTGAAATTTTATGAATTTTCAAGAATTTCCATTCTTAAAATTGTTTATCGTCATTCACATGTTATTACATGAAATTTTGCCGTGAAGCCAACATTGCCAATGAATCGTAATATCGATTTGTAAACAAAAACATTAATCTGAAACAGTGATGTGAATTAATCTTGTTTTGATTGAAAATAAAAAATTGATTGTTGAAATTAATTTTTCCGTCACATCATTGAATCATTTTTAAAATTGATTTCGGAAACATCAGTGAAAATATAGCTAAAATAGCCTAAATTCACTTGTTTTATTGTGCAAAAAATTTGATGAAATGTGACACTGTTTGATCCATGAATTCATGATCGAAAAAATTTACTAGAATTTTTATCGAAAATTCAAAAAAAAACATTCAAAATGCTTGTAATCAATGTAAGTATATTTCTTTTGAATTTTCAATTTTTAAAAATTATTTTGTCTGAAAAAAAAACAATTCAAATTGAAAATTTCATTAAATTAAATGGATTTTAAATTGTTTCGGTTATTAGGTAATTTCGCTTCCATTTATCATTTGTCTTAAATCACTTTTGAAATTCAAATAACGAGATAAATTAATTTTCAATCAGCAAAAATGAGCCAATTTCCCGTCTTTGTTCGTGTCCATTTGGTCAAATTTTCTTCTTCTTCGCTGTTTGTTTTTTGTTTGTTATTATAGTTTCCATTCATGATCATCATTCCATATTATGGTCGATGATTGAATATCTTGTTTGATTTCGTTTTCAACGTCAAAAAATGAAGAAAAATTGATTCATCAAACGAATGAATCAAAACTTGTAATAAATTTTAATGCATCAATGCATTTCTTTCTGTTGATCAAGATTGAACAAAGAAAAAATCAAAAAACTTTGAACAATTTTTGATTGTTTTTGGCTTGGACCAAAATAAGAACTTATATCTGGCTGTTTAAAGTTGATTTAAGGGTCTTTTAGCTTCTCAAAGATTTGATTCGTTTTGATCAGATCTGGTCATCATAATCAGAATAATAATCATCATCATAAGATAATGACCATAATCGTCATCTGGTTCAAAGATAATCATGATTATTATCATTACAATGATGATTATCTTTGAAAAATAAGAAAAAAATTTTAAAATTGGATGATATTTTCAATTTTAATTTGAGAAAATTGATTTCATTCCATCAATTTTCCATTGTTTTAGATGAAATTAATTAATTTTAATAAAAATTGAATTTTTCCAATCAAAAATTTCTTGTTTTCAATCAAAAGATGATTGGCATCATCATGATCAGCTTCAATATCATCATCAGCATCAGCATCGACATCACCATCAGCAACGACATTATTCAATTATCAACAAAAAAGGCCTTATTCTTGACGACAAAAATGTTATTCACTAAATTCAGCATTTTTTACGGCAAATTTCTGTTTTGTTTTTCATTTTCATTGAATAAAATACATTTGAACATGAAATGAGCCCAAAGGGTTAGAAAAAAAATTATAAATTACAAAATTACCCAAAAAACAACGACCAAACAAAAAAAAAAAAAAAAACAAATTGAGTAAACAATTGATATATTTTTCCCATATAAAAATATATCGATGTAATGTAATAATTATTGGCAATATGCATTTTATTCATTCATTTTTTTTTTTTTTTTTTTTTTTTTTTGCATTTTACAAAATAATAATGGCAAAATAAACAAAACATTAGCTTGGCTATGGATGTTGCTGTTGTTGGTTGTTGTTCAATGTAATTTTTTCTCATAGAAAAAATAATAAAAATAAACAAACAAAAATGAAAATTGATGAATAAGGTAAAATGAGAGAAAAATGAATGAAAAATTGTTTCAATTTTGCTTCAGTTTTTGTTTCAGTTTGTTTGTTTGTTCCATTAATTAATTAATTAATTCAATTTTTATTTCATATTCATTCAAAGCAAAATATGGTTCATTTATAATAATAATTGAATGTAAATTATGAATTTTATAAATTGATAAAACACAGAATTCGCCCTAAAAACACACGGATGTATGAAATGAATGAAATTTTCCTGATGGAAATAATTGAAAAACGAATCAAGGAGCGAAACAAATAGACATACAAAGACTATGGCAAACATAGACCAATATATTGGAATATTGGAGCACAAAAATGTTGATAATTATCAAATGATATTATTCAAAATTTGATCAAAAAATTTCCTGTGTTTTGTTTCCGAATATAATTCAATTTTTGTATTAGATTCTTTGACCTCTGCTTAGAGGATTTGGGATCAAGAATAAATCGAAATTAATAATCCTTATGATAATGATGCTAATCAAATCAAATCAATTAATTTCGTTTTTCAATTCATGGAATCTCCAAGTATGATTCATTCATTCGTATAATAATTTGAAGCATGATGATGTATGATTCGTGAGACGATGTATAGCTTGGCTCAATAGAAAGCTAAGCACTTGACCAGCGATCGTTGGCTTAAAAAACAACAAAATTTATAGGAAAAACATGTTACATTTCAGCATTTACAAACATATGTTGTTGTTGAATTAGTTGTTGTATCTATGATTTTCAATTTGTTCCATGGAGAAATACAAAAAAATAAAATAAATCCGATTTCATTGTTTCATTTTTTTTTCGGATCGAAATACGTGTACCGAATGATCAGATGATAATAATCATCATCAGTAGAATCAATGAAAAACAAAATCAATTATTCAATGGAAAAAATGATTATAAAAATTTAATTCCAAACAATATTTGTGATTTGATATTATTATTATTAATGAATTAATATCATTATTATTATTGTTATTATTATTTGACCATAATTCATTAAAATTTATGCTCTATCTTTCTCTTATTATTGTTTCATTTGTATATGTTTCAGATATAATTCAAATATTGTAACAAATATTGATGATGGACAATAATGATGTCCAGATGTTTTTTCCGGATATAATATTAATAATAATCTTGATTCAATGATGGCTCAAAATAACAATTATAATTATAAAAATAATTATAAAAATCAAATACAAAAAATAATCATGATTATTCCAATCATCATACACTTGTTTATGATGATGATTATATTTAATCATTGTAATTGTTTCGAGCAACGACAATCTTTGAATAATAATTATTATTTAAATAATCATAATATTATCGAAAATGATCTCATTAATAAATCATCAACAACAAAATCAACAAAAACAATTATAAATTCATTCATCAACAATGATAATAACAACAATTATAATCATTATAATGAAAATTATTCATTCAAAAAACGATCACATCGATCAACATTATGGTAAATAATTTATTTTATTATAATTTAATCATATTAATAATTAGTATAATTGATTTCTTGATTTGTGATTGTTTTTGCGGCGTTTCAGGCATCACCACCATCATCAGTATTGGAATCAATCGTCCAATGATGTTAATCATGATAATAAGCATCAACAACAACAATCAAAACAATTTCATTCAAATCAATTTGATAATATTAAACAAAATGATTATCATCATTATATGCAAAATACGAAACAAAATAATAATCATGTTGATACATTATCATCATCATCATCATCATCAACGATGACAATCAATGATAATGAAAAACAATCATTGAATGAATTATGGCCAAACACAATGAAAAATATAACCACAACTGTTGGTCGTGATGTAACATTTGAGTGTGTATTTCCTAAATTAAAAGATTTTCGTGTAAGTATCATTGTTGTGCATATTGTATTCTTTATATAAATAATTTACGAGTATTTGACTATTATTGTTTCATGTGAAACATGACACACACACGAAAACAGTCGAGACAGATAATTATACAACTGGTGTAAATGTTTTCAATTTCAATTCTCTAAGGACCTGGAAGAGAAAAACATCTGAATTTAAATTGAAATCAACGCCAAATGTGTGTTAATTATATGTAACACTTAGAACACGATTCAACTCGATTGAATTATCTGATTTCCACCCTTGACACCCTTTACAGCCTGATAATTAATGATAGAATACCATAAAAATAATTTAAATTTAAATACAAAACACACATTTAAACATGAATAATTGAATAATTAAATATCAAGCCGAAATGAATCGATATCCTTCTGCTCTGATATTAATTGAATTGAATCATATTTTCAATCATGCAAATGATTGAATCAGAGAAATCAAAATTCTTCAAAAAATAAAAATAATAATTGCCATTATCAATGATGAACAATAAATGTTATTCAATTGTTGGTGCTTTCTGAATTGCTGAATTCAGCACAATTATCATTCAATTATATGATCAGATGTTTCTCTTGATTTTCAACAATGATTCATGATAATAAAAATTCAAATAAAATTCAATAGAATCGAATAGAAATCTATAAAAATCTATGCAAAATACGGAAAAGGCCACCAAGACATGAAAGAGTTAACATATTTTTATTTTCTCTGAAATTCATTGAATTTTTGCATAAAGCAAAATAAAAAAACATAAAAGATCAATTAAAACATAAAAAAACATACGGAAAAAATGAATATCAATCGTAACAATCAAATTATTCTTTGATTCTGCAAAATTTTTGTTTTTGTTGATCATTCATTCATGGTCATTCTTGATCATCCTTATCATTCAAACAAAAAAACCTATCATTAATAATAATAATAAAATTGAATTTGAATCCAATTTTCATTTTATTGTTGCTGCCCGCATGGTTGTTGACCGGCTAGCTGGCTGTTTGGCCATCGCATATTACGCGTATGGTGTATGCACAATGATGAAATTAAATTAAAATGAATCATTCTTTCAAAATGAATTCATGATGGACAATCGGCAACAATAGCATCAACAACAGCAACAATAGTAAAACAACCAAAAAATGGAATCCTAAAAATGTCAACGATAATATCACATAACCATAAAACAAAACAAAAAAACAAAGAAATATTCAACATCATCATCATATTTAATTGTCATGACTGATTTGTTGTTGTTGTTTCAAGTGAAGATGATGTGGATGATGATGATAATGTTATCATTGTTATCATCATCATTGCTCCTCTTCGAATGATGACAATTGCCATTCAACAATAACAACAACAATGGCAGCAGCAGCAACAACAACATCCAAAAGAAAAATGGATATCATTTTTCCAATTGAATTAAATTTTACAATCGCTACAATTTACAAGAGCCCAGAATTTGCAGAATCCATTCAGAAATAGCCCGAATAACCCGAATAACAATGATAATCTGAAAAATGGCAACGAAAAGCTAGTCAATGGCATACATCGTCAGCATCAACAACAACAACAAATCAAATCAAATGAATGAATGAAAAACAACTTGAAAATATTTTAAATTTGTACCCAAACAAAATTTTAACCCGAAAAAAATGCTATTAACTAGATTATTATCTTTGTGATTATTATCATTATTATTCTGATTATTATCATTTTGGATTATTCACAGAATTTTGAAAATTGATGATGTTTAGAAATAGAGGATCATTGTTCTTTGCCAATTGTTTTATGTTTCATTGTAATAATAAGAAAACAATGTGGAAATTTGCATTTGAATAGCATTCAATTTTTAAACACATTCAATTTTGAATAATTTGAAATAATTTTGAAATGAATTTCGAGATAAGATTTTCATATAAAATTTCATTTGATACACATAATAATAACGAATGAATGAATTGAAAATTTCAATTTTTCAAAAATTGATTTTCTTGATTGTCTTGTTGAAACGATCAACAACGATTAATGATATTTTTTGTTTTTCTATGTGTGTGTGTGCATGCATTTATTCAAAAACAATTCAAATCGATTCAAATAATAATTCTTGTTCGATTAAGTAAGATGTTCTTGCTCTTGTTATTCGGTACAAAGACTATACCAATCCTTCAAAGAACAATAATCCTTTCGTTATTCCATTATGATGAAATCGGAACGAGCTAAGAATTGAAAAATTTGAAAAAATAAACGGAAAAAATTTTAATTTAATTAGATTCTTGAATAGAGAAGGAATCACTCTGAATTGTGAACCAGTAAAATCAATGAATGATGATAATATATGAAATTGTATCAGGGTAAAATCTCGTAAAATTTTCTTCCTTACACATTTTGATTGATGAAAAATATATTTTATTATCTTTATCATTTCATTATCATCATTTGCATTAGCGGGGTAACCATTTGCATTGCATCGCATTAGAGTTTACGGGATTTTTTATTATTTTATGGTTTTTCGGATCATTTCATTCAATTTCATTACATCCACATATCCCAATTTCAGCTCGATTCAGCTTATTCAATCATTGTTCTTTAAAACAATTTAATCAATTATTTATTGATTTTTCTGCCTTTAAATAGTCTTTGAATCATACACAAGTTTTGATTAAATCAACAATTCTAGTCCGCGTTTAATTTCGTTGGAATACTTAAATGAATTTCAAAATTTTTTCAATTAAATTTGATTAAAAATTTTTCAAAGAATTACTCAATCCTTTGAGACAAAGTATTGGACTGATTTTTTGACTAATCTTGTCGATATTCATAGGAAAACAATGCTCATTTTTCCACCCTGAATTCTCGCCTAAGACTAAAAGCCAACCATTGTTTGAGATTTTCTTGTTTTGTTAATGGAAATTATGATAATAATTCAATAGTAATGTTTCATTAATGATAATGTTGATCATAATCATCATCAAAACTTCTTGGTGAAGACAAATCATCATTTATCATCAGCGATGATGATAATGATGATTGTTTTTGTTGACAAATTTTTTTCATATCCCTTTAAAAATGCTTTGAATTAATTTTAATTGAAATTCATGAATTCGGTGAAATCATATGCTTTCATTGTTTTTCCTCTGTAATTCAAATTAAAAGCTTGTCTGGTTTCATAAATCAAATCATCATGTACTATTAGCGATGCATGATACTGTAATTACTAAGAATGGCCGTATTTCAGTACGATCACATGCAAATACTACATTTTATTTAACAATACATGATGTACAAGAAAATGATCGTGGTTATTATTTATGTCAAGTGAATACAAAACCAATGCGTATACAAATTGGTCATCTTGAAGTGAATGGTAAATGAAATCGATTTTATTAAATGCTAATGTAATGTTAAATATTGACTTCTATACTAACCAACAGTTCCACCATCATTTATCGAAGATAAAACAAGTTCCGATTTAGATATAAATGAAAATACAACAACAACGCTGTCGTGTGCAGCAAAAGGGCGACCAGAACCACAAATATCATGGCGTCGTGAAGATGAACAACCGATTCAGTTGAATTCTCAAGACGCTAATTGTATGTTTGTCATTGAAATGAATTCAAAATTCGTGTGAATTTAAATTATTTTTGAAATCATTATTTTCCATTTTTAGCATCATTAATTATAAAAGGACAATATTTAATCTTGGAAAATGTTTCGAGACATCAAATGGGTAAATTATTTCGAATAATTTAACATGATTATTTGTTTTAAAATTTAAATCTTGATCTCGAACATTCATTGCCCAAAAGGTGCCTATCTTTGTATTGCTTCCAACGGTATTCTTCCAACCATTAGTAAACGAATATTTCTCGGTGTTAATTGTAAGTGTTTATTGGGTGAATTATTTCAGTGCCAAGACAAATCTTTTTTCCCTCTTACCTCTTCAACAGTTGCACCAATAATATGGACAAATAAACGTTTCGTCGAAGCACCATTAATGGCGAAAAACATTACGATCGAATGTCATATTGAATCTTATCCAAGAGCAAATGTTTATTGGCAAAAAAATGATCAATTACCACCAATTGTTTATAGTGATAAGAAATATCAGCTATCAATCATTGAAAATTTAATTTCTTATCGTTTTATTGCAAAGCTCAAAATTAGTGATATTAATTCAAGCGATTTTGATAGATATTATTGTGTGGCTAAAAATAAAATTGGTAATGATAGAAATTATGTACAATTAATTGAAATAAAATATCCATCAACAACAACAACGACAACAACAACAACTACGACGACTACTACAACATCAAGAACAACAATCAAAACAATTAATCGTAGACCATCATTACAATCATCGATAAGAAAACATCATCAACAACAGAATTTGATGCGTAAACATAATCAAAAATTATTGAATCCACATCATCCACATCAACGACAACGTAACAGACAAAAATTCGAATCAATTAATAATCAAAAGAATTTTAATCCTAATTCTTATAATGATGATGATGATGAAGGTTTGTATCCATTTTTTGATCCGTGTCCGATTCTGACTGATATATGAATGTTTAAATTAATTTTCTTTGCCAGAATTCGATGACATCAACGAGGACGACCTCGTCGAAGACGATGAAGAAATGTATGCATATGAAACCAATTATATGACACCAGAACAAAACAATAATGACGATCAATCAACAACGAATCAAATAAATTCATCATCATCATTATCGACCAATGTAAACCATGTAAACCTTGTAACATTGATCATCATCATTATCATGAATATTCATTTGCTCATTACTGTGTTATTGTAATATAATAATAATAATATGAATATTTGTATGAACTTTTGCTTCTCGACATTTTACAGACCAAATCAATTCAATTCAAATCAAATCATTGAAACTCTACTCAAAAATATTGAGATTCTTGAAATTATTTTGACTTCTCTGAATGAATGAATCAAACTCTTAGGTTAGAAGGAAGTTTTATCTTTATTTTCATTTCATTATTTACATTTTTACTTCGTTTTTCCGCTTCGATAATATCCTTTATTCATTTCATCATTTTGTAAGTTTCATAAACAAATTAAATTTTATTTCAGAAAAAATTTTCCTTATTTAGCATCATTTTTCTCTTTTTTGTAACTGTAAATGTAAACAAAAGCATTTTTGAAATAAAAAATAATTAAATTTTTTAAATTAAAAATTTGAATTTTTGAGTTTTTTCTCTGCTCAGCAGATGGCGCTCGTTTTCTCAGTTCTCGCGTTTTTGACAGGTCTGACATTTTGAATGTTTTTATTTATTTTTTCCGCGAAATTACTTTTTAAAACTTCATTTAACTTTAAAATTCTTTTTTAGATTTCTTCTTCCTTCTCTTCGCCAATCGTTGCGAATTGCCGGAAATTTTCGTATAAAGGCATTTCAACTTGTGGTGGCTGGTGATGTTGGGGTTGCTGTTGTTGTTGGTGATGCGGTTGATGATACTGAGGATGCTGCTGTGGTACGGGATAGTGGGCATCAATGTTCGGTTTTATTGATGATGTTGAATTATCAATCGGCTGTTTATTATCATCATCGTTTGTGGTCACATTAATTTTCTTCACCGAACGCAGCGTTGATTTTTGAAAACGTGAAAAACGATTCGATAATGTACGACGTTTTAGGCCACGTGTTATTTCACCTGATGATGTCTACATTGGTTAATTTTTTGAAATGATCACAAATTTAGATATCAATGATTATTATCAATTGAAATACCTTGCTATTATCGCTCGAATTTTGTTTTTTCCGTCGCAATAATACTTCATTATCACTATTTTCAATTTGTATCAATTCATTATTAGCGTTTTTCATTACTCCTTTAGTACCATTATTAAGATCTTGTGGATCAGCAAAATAATCTTCATATGATTGCAGAACATCATTTCCAAAAAAATCAGCCGTTTCATCCGGTAATCGTAAATCGGCGATCAAAGTTAATATCCCAATCAATATGCATACAATTCCATTGATTAAATTGATATAAAAACACCATGAAAAATGTGTGATTAAGAAACCATTATCGAATGCTAATCGAAATTGTATTGAATTATTATTTTGTACATAAATAATGTAGACAGCATTAGCTGTCAGTAGACTAATGCCAGTAAATATAATGAATAATGAACCATAATAAATGACCATTTGAAATAATATATTACTCAATATAAACAATGGTATGGCTGTCCTTAATGTTTTTAAATCGAATGACAATCAATCAATTAAAACAGTATATATTTAGAAAAATATAAAAAAAATCGATAATCAATCATTTTTTATAAATGATTATTGATCAAAGATAAAAAGTTTTTGAGAAAAAATACCATAAAAATATATGCGCCAACCAACCAGCTTGACGATAATATCGACCAAAATGTATTGATTCATAATCGATTGTAAATGTTTCGGCCACCCATAATATTGGATATGGTAAACCACGAAATTGTGCATGACGATAATTTTTTTGAAATGTTCCAGCTATTAATGATATCAATAAGAATTGGGAAGTAATTTACTTGTATGAAAAAAAATTGGTAATATCAAACCATCATAACCGAAACCAGGTCTTCCTTGTGACCATTGCCAATCAAAATATTCATTATAATCAATAGTTTCATTTTGTTGATTGATTGGATCGCCAATCAGCGTAACATTGATACCACGTAAACCAATATTCAATCCAATAGTTGCATTTATTTGTTGACTACGTCCAAAACGATATGGCATAATTGATTGTAATCGTCCATATTCCCAATATGGCATTAGATTACAAACTAAAGATAAGAAAAATCAATAAGTGGCTGAATCAATCTAAAACCGATAAACAATTGCAATATACTCACATAGAATCAAAAATAAAATAATTAAACTTGTTCCCCATCTTAATAGAACGGAAAATTTCTTAAAATACAAACAAAAATGATAAAGTTGATTCAATCGACATGTACAAAGAATTAATCTTTTTTAAATCACATACTTTACCACGAAAACCAGGTAAAATAATCAGAAAAGTTATGGAAATGGCCAAAAATGAAGTAATCAAACGAAATAGATTAACATCAACACAAATATTTGGTAAACTATTTGTTTTGAAATAAGTAGGATAGATTTCTTTACGAAATTCGATGAATGATAAATTTGTTGGAAACATATTTGCGGCACACAATCAATGAATTTGAATCAGTCAATCAATCGACAATAAATTCATGTCCATATTTCAAACTCCAAAAAACAGCAGTCAAATCATTAAAAACCATTGAATTCAAAACAATTCTCACAATTAAGCAATCAATTTCATAAATAATTCTCACCAAATCCTAATTCATTTCATTGATAATTAGAATTTAGATGAAAAAACAATCAATCAATCGAATAACGGAAACAATTTTTGTCAGGAAATCGATGAAATATGAATTAGAAATTCAATTTAACAAAATAATAAATCAACATTATATCACATGGTTTGTAAATTCATAGAGTTTTATTTTTAATTTTGAAGAAATGTTTTCATTCCAATTCAATTAATTCATTTATTTATTTACTTTTAATAATTTTCAAATTTGATTCAGATGAAATGTAGTTTGGTAATTGGATTTTTTCTTTTGATTCAAAAGAATTTTGAAATTTTTTTTTCCACTTTCAATGTAGTATATTTGATTGTATTTCTGGTGTTTATTATACAAAAGAAAATTTTTAAATGAAAAGATCAAAAAATTTGCTGAGAATATTCTTGAATCTTTACACACTGACACACACATCATTGCAGTAATACAGAATCAGTTTAATTCTTTGTTTCATTAATTTTTTTTTTGGTTATTCTTCCGCTTTCGATGAACGGTGTAGCTTTGATCATATTTATATAAATAAAAAAAAGGTAGCAAAATATTTGGTCATATTTTTTTTCTTCACAAAAAAAATTACAAAAAATTCATTCATTCATTCATTTATTTATGATTGATTTGTTGTTGTTGTCGATGATGCTGCCATCGAACCTGATGCAGGTAAATCGATTGATATGAATTTTTTAAGTCTATCTAAATATTGACAATATAATTCAATATCATTATGGCCAGCACCTTCGATCCATAATGGATCAACTGCACGTTGACAATTTTCATAAATGGCTAAACCATGTGAAAAATCTATTACTTCATCTTCTGTGCCATGTATTACGAGTACTGGTGCTGTTATTTTTGGTACTTTATCGATACTATAATCATGAATATTTGATTGGAGAAATAAATGAAAAATTACTAAAGAAACGATGATTCTTTTTCTGATTGCAAATACCTTGGAAAAGCATCAAAAAACCATGTACGTTTTGTATTTGGAAATGCAACTCTCATACCAGACATTAATGGCGAATGTAATATGACAGCACCTAATTCATAACGTGATGCTAAATCAATAGTTGGTACTGTGCCGATACTTTGTCCATAAAGTATTATTTTATCAGGACTAACACCGTATTTAGTTCGTAATGTAGTCCATGCAGCGTTTATATCAGCATATAAATTTTTTTCGGACGGTTTACCGGTGCTTGCACCATAGCCAGAATAATCATATGAAAATATGTTACAATTAATTCGTGTACCAAGGGCATAATAAAAACTACTCATTTGTCCAATATCGACTGCATTTCCATGGCTAAATAATATCGTATATTTAGGATTTGTAGTCGCACGTACATACATGCCTATCAATTTGATATTAACCAAAATAATTATCATCGAAATCAGGAATAAAAAAATAAACAAAATTTAACTCACATGCAATACGATTACCACGATTAGATTGAGCAAAATGTACTTCAAAACAATCTAATTCACGTTGTGTATAATGCCAATCGGCACGTTCAGAAAATTTTATCGATAATTTTGATGAATTATTTTCATCTTGAATGATTGTATATGTTGATTCTGGCGGTAAAAATGCTAATTTTGCCGCAATACGTGATGGACGTGGTGGACAACAAAATAGACAACATAATTCGCTCAATGTTAATCCATTCATTTTTTGAGCATTTGTCGATGTATCAATTGCTGTTGTCGTATCGATATTATTATTATTATTATTGATATTATTACTGATGATATTACAATTATTATTGGCGATATTATCTGGCACTGATGCCTGTCTTGATATTGAAGACATTAAATTCTTTAATTATAGAATGAGATGAATGAAAAAATTTTGAAAATGTATCAGATTGTAGAAATTTACAAAATAACAGAGAAAAATTAATAATAATTCATTGATTTAGAAGAAATTCTCGAATTTTATTATGATTTTGAAGGAATTCGGTTATTTTTTCCTTTTTTTCAAACGACAATTCTTGATTATAATAATTAATGATAAATTTTAATACAAATTTCGAAATGTATTTTCCAACTTCAAACACTCAATACTTGATATGACAAACATGATTATGATTTAGTTTTATTTAATAAACAATTATTTTGCTTCTTCTTCTACTTCTTTGGTACTTGTTTTCATATGTTTAATTGATTGTTTATTTATTCATTTATTTCAATTTTTTCAATGATATGACCAATATATGAATAATAATAATGATATATCATCATTTGATTATCAACCGAAAAAAAATTGATCAAGATTTTCAAACCAAATAATCAGTTGATTGATGATGATTTATTTCTTGATGATTTTGATGAAATTTACAATGAAATTTCTTTCTCACAAAAGAATGAAAAATGAATTTATATTTATTATTAATGATTATCAGAATTTCGAAATATGAATTTTGAGTATTTTTTATTTATTTATTCAATACAATTGTTATTTTATATCTGAGATTTATTATTATTATTATTAATATTCATAGACGATTAATTATTCATCATTGTTATTCTAATTTTTATTTTTATTTTTGGCTCGAAAAGTGAATCAAATTACAGCAAACAAAATAAGATGGAGAAAAAACAAAGCAAAACATCAAGACAAACATCAAACAAAAACAAAAAACCACCATTAAAAAACATAAACCGGCTCTATCTTTCGGTTCTTTGATGATTCATTCATTCATTCAAAACATTGATTCAGTCAAAATTTTCAATGTTGACACACAGATAGAAGAGAGAGAAATACAAACAACATTGAAATGTGTAATACACGATTGATAATGGATAACAAATATAAATGAAGAGAAATATGAAAATAAATAAAAACAAAACAAAAAAAAAAATGAAAAATCCAAGAATCTTCAAAAAATAAACAAATCAGCAGCTGCAGCCATCTGTTTTTAGAGAATCCAACTATTATTTTCAAAAATTTTTTGTTCTCTTCGAAAACCAACAAAAATTTGACCCTTCTCGATTGATCTTGACCAATGACCATCATCATCATCATCATCATCAGCTGCGGCTGCTGATCATCATCGCGGTTGGTTCATTTGGATTGAAATGGTGAAATTTCTGGAAAAATCATCATCAAATTTCAAATAATTGGTCAAGATTTCAATTCTTATCAATGATTTCATTTGCCTTAGGTTTTCGGGTTTTTACTAGAGTTTTATTAGGGTTTTTTGACCTCACAAACAACCGGCCAAACAGCTAACCAGCCAACCTATCAACTAACCAAGCACCAATCATATGGACCCGGTGTGTAAATGTGAGTGTTTTTGATTTTTTAAATCAATATATTTTTAGCAGCAACAGAGTTTTTTTCCATTTCAAAAGGCCAAAGGTCATACGGTTTTTGCGGCTCTTATCGGTGAATAGGTATGTATGCATGTTTGGTGGAGGAATTTTTCCGAACAAAATTTCATATTTAAAATTGTACCAAATGAATAAGAAATACTAAACCAAATAATAGACCCAATAATGACTACATATATTACTACAATGGGACCAGATGCGCAAGTTGTCGTAGCTTGCTGATAACGAATAAGCTATATTTGGACATTTTTTCAATGAAAACAAAGCTCAACACTGTATAACGGGATTTCATTTCATTATCATCAAAAGTAATATGAATTCACAGAAACCATTTGGCCATCAGGTCACACGACCAGGGTCTTGAGCAGCTTTTCATGCATTTACCTGGCTGCGCTTTACTTGTTTGCTTTGCTTGTTTCCTGTTAATAAGGCACACGACACACGACATTTTGCTGATGACAATAGGCCAGAGGCAGAGAGAGTGCGAGGAAAGCTTTTCCTTTCAAGATATTTGTCAGCAGCCGAAGCAGCAGCAGTGAAAACCTTGTGACCTTGAATCAAAGTATAATCATCATCGTATGAACCTTATGGTCAATTATAATTACATTTTTACAGCTTGCGCGTGCAACAAATGTTTTTTTAATTCAATTCAATTCAACATTCAACAAATGTTTTATTATCATTATCCTCATCAAACACACACGTAAAAAGACATGTTTGACCATTGGTCATTTTTGATTTGAATCATACGCTCATTCATTGATTCATTCAATG
This sequence comes from Psoroptes ovis, assembly GCA_002943765.1. Lineage (NCBI taxonomy): Eukaryota > Metazoa > Arthropoda > Arachnida > Sarcoptiformes > Psoroptidae > Psoroptes > Psoroptes ovis. Next base: position 2,928,057 of record PQWQ01000003.1, on the reverse strand, counting down.
CATTTATCATTTATTTATCTATCGGATTGTTCAAGGAAAAAACCTCAAATTATTACCCTATTGATGATCATGACGACAAGGTGGTTGGTTGGGTCGAAGTAAAACAAACACACGGCAAATACCTCGTGCAACCTTTGCAAGAGGTTTGCACGAGTTTCATGCTTTGATAATTTGCAGATAATAAAAAATATTCAAAACTTTTGTATACCTTTGAATCCCTCATATCTCATTATTTGTGTAAATTTATAGACATTTTTGATTGACTGTAAATTTAGTTGTAAAAACTCGAACAAACAATGACAAAAAACTGATTCATTTCTTTATTTGAAAATAATGACAAGGGTCAATCAACTCTTTCGTTTCATTTGATTGAAAATTTGAAATTCAATCATTTCAATGAATGAATGAATTGGTCTATTTTTTGCTGCGCACGTTTATACGATATTTCTGGATCAAAATTCACATAAAAAAATGAAGACAAAATATTCCATCGAGCAAACACAATACGTATTTAGCTTGTTCGCTTGTGCTTGGCCTAGCAAACTTATGACCTTAAAAAAAAATTTTTTTAGATGATTTTATTTAAGTTTTCGTATTCGATGATGATGATGAAAATGGCCATTGTTTTGAGGATCATTTGTTGGAATATCATCTGTGTATCTGTATCTGCTGTGTGTTTATAATCGTATATATGACCATTGTTGTTCCCAAAATGATAATTTGCAGTTTGTTGTTGTTAATGTTGCTGATGTTGCCATTGTAGTTGATTGAATACATGATATTCGTGGACGAAATTGAAGAAGAAACCTAGTTTTTCCGTTTGATCCAATTTCGTTTGATTTTGACCTTAATCGATGGTCATTTTTTGATGGTCAAAGGCCAAATTTGAACTAGAAAATTCTTCCAATATGCCAAACATTGAAGCGATGCTGATACTGTCCAGCGGCCGTGCCATAATTGTCGGTAAATTATGCCATGGAAATTATGGTAAAGATGGTAAAATTGGCTTCGGACTGTATGTCATTTGGTCAGATGCTCAAATCGATAATTTCCTGTCCATTTTGAGGGCACGTGGACCATGCAGACCATTTGACAACCGAAAATAAACAATCAAAAAGATGCTCGAAGATTATTTGACGTGTGGTTGCTGCTCGTGTTGCGATGCTGCAATTGATGCTTAGGCTTACGCTATTCGTGTGCCTGTCTCGTGGCCACGATCATTAGCCGTTGGACAATAGATATCAACAACAACAATCAAACATAACCTCACCCTAAAAAAAATTCATTATCACAGATTTATGCATTGTTTCACTTTCACTTTGAATTGAAAATTTTATTCAAATTTTCAATTTCAAAACTCGCCTTTTTCCGTTTTTTACAAATTTTTTTGAATGCAAATCTTTGAATATATTATGAATATACGGAACACACCTTATCATATTTTGAATGAAATTGAATCCAAATTACCAATTGTAAAACACATGTTCCATGTTGAATGAAATGGAAACGTTCAGATTGATTTGCAAAGATTTTCGAGGAAAAATAAAAAACCATAAGCATTAATCGAATTCGTAATTCAAAGACAATAATCAGGTAAAGGTTAGTGAAGGTGAGCAGCATCAACATTAGGGAAAATCAGGAACATCAGCAGCAGCTTCGGCTAGCGCAGCGGTGCTGAACAATTACCGGGATTCATAGGTTACAAGCACTAATTGGGACAGAAAAATTTGATGCATTTAAATGCATTCGATTTTCAACGTTGATTTACAACGGTATTTTTCTAAATTTAAGTTTGAATAAATAAAGAAAAACCGGGAAGAGAAAGTTTGACATTGAAATTTTGATTTTTATTTATTTGAAAACGCTTTCTCCGCTTGTTTTGTTTGTTTAATTCACATTCATTATTGTACATCTGTTTACCTTTGAACAGTTAAAATATTAAACTTCCGATTTTAAGAGGTTCGAAGGGTCCAGGTGATTTTATTGTCGAAATTTTTTTACTTTGATAATGAAAATCAATAGTCGTTTTCGAACGTTTGGCGCATTATTACGCTTGCTGTTTACACTCTCATAACAACACGTGTGTAATGCAGAAGAAAAAACAATTTCTTCCCTCTTTTTCTCTTTTCTCCTTCTCTTATTTGAATTCTTCGTACTTCTACACTTATAAAAAGGCGTGACCAGTAGAAGATTTTCTTCTTCTTCTTCAAAAAAAAGCAAAAATAAAAACGTAGCAGTCATATCAACAGGTAAATAGGAATGTAGATGTATGAATAAATCAACACATAATAATATGCAGAAAAAAATGAGCGGAGGAGGAAGAAATTTTCTTTCTCGGACCAGTGATGGAATGGGCGTCGAGATATAAATTCCAATTCCACAACTTTGACTAATGCTACTAGCAAAATCAGTGATGCCGTCAGTTTGATTCTTTGATTGATGCTACTACAACAGCTAAAACAGTCGGAATATATATTACGAATGTGTGTTTTACTGTTATTAGGAATCTACCCCCTTTTCGAATATTTTGATTATTATTTTTGTTTGTTTACGTTTTCTCTTCGAGATTTGAAATTGAAAGATTCAAATTGTATCTAAGCTTGAATTGGTTTCAAATTATCATCAAAAAACATCGACTACATCGCATTGGAACACAAAACAACAAAAAACGCAAAACATATTGTCGTAGCTGTATCATGTGGAATGAAGATCATAGAAAAAAATGAATGAAAAAAAAATGTGAAATGATTTAAATGTGAAAAAGTTTGATTCAAAAGAAGAAGAAACGATAATTTCATTCAATAAAAAATCAGAACAAAATATAAATGTATAAAAAATAAAAACCCGATTTTTGACTAAAAAAATAATACTCAAAGAATCGGTAGTATGCGAATTGTATAAAAAAATAGATGATATTTTAAATTGTGAACAAATAATAATAATAATAACCATAACAATAATAAACACCACCTTCCGATATTTTTGTTAATATGAATTAGTATGAAAACCATTTTCATATTATTAAAATGATGGAATAATGTATGAAAATGTAAAAATATTTTTCTGTATACAATCGAGAATAGTTAAAGCAACAACATCGTTTTTAAATGAAATTTGAAATCAAAAAAAATTGAAATCAAATTTTACAGCAAAACTAGTAGTGGTCTGATGAATATTATTTGAATGTGTTCGTGTGCTTATATTCGTATTTAATAAAAAATATTGAATTTTTTTTTCATCATAATCATTGTGATAAAATTTTCAAATGTTATTACTGGTGATGACGATGACGAAAATACATGCATACGATCGCTGATAATAATAATAAATTCAATGATTATAAATTGAAATGAAATGTATGAATGAACACCAGTTGAATCCAAGCTTCTTCACTGACCTAACTTCACTGATGTCGAATTACATTTATGACAACTTATGATAACCTAGTGAAAAAAAGATGAGAATTTCAACAGTGAAAATTTTTAAATCTTGACAAGTTTTTCAACACAAACATACTTTTGAACGATTTAATTTGTGAAGGAAAAAAAATTTATTTTGCTTCGTCTCAGAATATTACGTCAACGATTTTCAACTTTATTTATTTATCAATTTTTTATTCAATTGATCATCTTTTAAATCGTCATTTCAATGATTCGATCTGATAAAATGCGTACCACATGTAAGTAGTCTTTGTTTAAATCATATTTTAATTTTTTTAATTAATCAATCAATCAACAAAAAAAAAAGAATGTTATCATTATATTTTAATTTTCATTTATGTGTTTTTATGTAGTATTAAAGTACAATTAAAGCTAAGAAAATCATTTTCAAAATCAAAAACCTTCAAATATGATCTTGAAAATTTATTACTATTATTATTAGTATTTACAATTTGAAATAAAATATTGAGAAATGAATGAATGAATGAAATAAAAAGGAAATACACTAACAAAATGCAATAAATTACCTAAAAATAAAATATCAATATCACTTTATTTTATCCCTTTTTTGTGTGATCAAAGGAAATTTCCCATTCAAGAAATGTATGAGAAGAATGAATTTAAATTTGAGAATTCCAATGACAATGAAATTTGGTTTTTCCAACACGAATTTTTTAAAGAAAAAATTGATTTATTGATTTTTGAAGGTAACATTATTATTCTAAGCCCTTGGCAATGATTTATTTTTAAAAACAACAAAAAAGTAATTTTTCTTTTCAATCACGTCTGAATAATATTTGAAAATATTTCCAGAATGTAAATCAATTCACAAAAATTGCAATGAACTTGAATTTTTATTTTTCTTGAAACATTGTTTGTATTTTGAGAATGATTCATGAGAAAAAATCCGTCAATCATCGATATTTCATTTTATTTTTTGTTTATTTCTTTATATTTGACTAAATACAATTTGCTATTTACAACAACAAAATCAAAAATAAAAAGCAAATCGGTCATTTTCAGTCAATCACCCTGTGTCCATTTCGTTGTTGTTTTCATTATTGTCGCCACTATGTTTATAATGATAAAAATTCTCAATGAAAATTTTTTTTCTTAAATTTTCTTAGTAAAATTCAATCAAAGAGAAAAATCAATGTGAAAACTTGTTAAATGAATGAATTTAAAAACAAAATCATTTTCATTTGATCCAAATTTAGAAACAACAACAACAACAACAAAAATTTCCAAGAATTTTCTTCTAATTCACCTAAAGGCACAATAATCAATAAATCAATTATCGATTCGTTTCAATTCTACTATTAATATTCTTTAAATACTCCTTTAATAACCAGATATATGTCCAAATTTATAGCCAAAAACAATGAAATGAAACAAACATTTACTTTGTATTTACTTTAAATATTCAAATAGAAATGAATTCACGATTGTTTCATTGGCCTGTGTATATTTGTATGTGTGTGCGCGTATATATGCCAAATGACATACATTTTTATTTTATTTAATTTCAAATTTTATATTCGTTTTACGAATCACAAATTATTCATTATCATTATCTTCATCATTTCTCTTCCTTGTACTCTTTCAAGAAACAAAATCCTGATTTTAGTATTTAAATTCTAAACAAACAGTCAAAAAAAATGTTATTGGCCTTATGTTACTTTCTGTTATTTGTTGTTGTTGTTCTTATGTTACATAAGATAATGGAAAAAAGTACTAAATAATAATAATAAATAATGATAAATAGCCGCCGGACATGATCAGCCTTGATCTTGGAAACTCAGTTGTACGAATTTGAAAGAAAATTTTACTTCTTTATTATCAGAGAAAATATTTTTTTTTTCTCAATGAATTGAAATGAATCTGAATAGAAGTGAATCAAAATGATTAAATGAAATTGTCGATGTTTGAACATGAAAAATTGAAGCAAAACAAATCTAGATCTTTGAATGAAGAATTGTGTGTCATTTTATTCGATAGAAAATTTTGTTTTTGATCATTGATCACTTAAATTTCTTCAAATTTCTTAGATACACAAATATTTTGCATGATTTTTTTTTACTGTGTGTGTATAATTAATTAATTTGTTTTTTTTTCCGTTACATTCGTTACATTTGATTCAATTCATTTAGGTTTTCGAAGATATTTTGCTTGTCAAATTTAGTTTAAATTTTATTTACTTCAATTCATTTATCTCATTGCATTTTGTTTCATTCATTTATCAGTATTAACCTCATCAGTGTTTTTTTTTTCGTTTCTTTCCACTATTTTACAATCCTTAAATGATATTATTATCATTATTATTATTTTTTTTCTTCAAAAATTCAAGTTCAGGGCAAGTTTTTTTTTCTTCACCATTCATTTACAGTCTCTTTTTTTCTGTGCAACAATTCATAATGGTAATAATAATAATAATAATACTAATGATAATGATATGTCGCCATTATGAGTTAAAGGAAGATGATAATGTCGATCGATGATGATGATGGTGATGGCTAATGCATGAATATATGAATATGGAAAAAGAGTATATGGAGAAGAAGATGATGTTTGTTGCGTTTATGCAAAAAATAAGAAATAATAAATGAATTTCAATGTTAGAATAGGTCAAACGTATCCACATGCACATTTTAATATCCTAACACAGGGCAAAAAGAACAAGTTTTATTTTCGTATCGTCAATTCATTCATTTATTTCAAATAAATGTAAAGTCTGTGAGATGTTTTACAGATGAATTCAAATGAAATCAAATTAAATGTTGAATAAGAGATGAACAAACTTAAGAAAAAAAAATTGAATCAATTCATTCATTCATTCGCCGAAATGTTTTCGCAAATTTCCTGTAAATGTATCTTTTTTCTTTTTGTATTATTATTTTTTCCATAGAATCCTTTTTATTTTTGCTGTTTTTGTTTCATTGTTTTTTTGTTGTTGAATTTTTTCAAAAGAAAACTTGGCCATGAAATGATGAATATTGTCTGTTGCTAGCCGTTGTTTTCATATGACATAATATGAATGAAATATAAATGTTTGTCCTTGATTTTGTTTTTTTTTTTTTTTTTTTTTGTTTTTTTGAAGAAGAACAAAACAATAAGAAACAATTTATTTTCGAATAGACATAGGTCATGTAGATCAAAAAATGAGAAATGTACCGAAGAATATACGATGGACAATGATAATGATAATACAATTTTTGAAAAAATAATTTTCTTTAATTTTTTAGATGAAAATTTCATAAAATAGTTTTGTGTTTCCGCATTAGCTTTATTTTGGCCGGTATTCAAGCCATTTTTTTTTCGTTTGCTTTAATTTATTCAATAATATTGAATATATTTAGTAGATACCCAAGGATATATGAATGGTTATCATTTATTTACATTGTTTTTATTATGATTATTATTATTATTGGTTTCAGTATTATTTTTGATAAAGTGATTTAGCCCCTTTCAAACAAAAAATAAATAAATTGTTTGATGAATATAACATGTTTTCACATTGAATTTAAACATTTGATTGATATGAAATATCAAAAAAAAGAAAAAAAATGTAAATAATAATCATTGACATTGACAATGTAAATACGTAAAACATTTTTTTTAGTACAACACAACTTTCAATGTTAATATCACTAATTTGGCATTGATTCTTTATTATTATTATTATTAGTATTTATATTTCATTGATCAATTTAAAAAATATGTTTATTATTTATATTAGATGATGATTTCATTATTTTAAATGGCATTGGTTGATGATAAAATCATTAATTTAAATTTAACAGAAAAAATAATAACAATTTGTTGCATGAAAAAATGTGAATTAATTACTTTTCTCAGCTGATTGATTAATTAATTAATTGATTGATTAATTTTTGATGAATTAATTAGCTTCAGATTGATTGATTCTAAATAATTCTTTTTGATTTATTTTTTTTATTTTTAAAAAATTTTTTAGACGAAATTGATTGTTTAAAATTTAGTAAGCTATCAATTAGCTCACCACCAAATTCACGTAAAGATTATTCTAGATCATCAGTTGTTGCAGCTTCAAATGTAGCAGCAGCTGCGGCTGCATCAATGGCAGCAGCCACTGTTGGACATCATCATCATCATCATCATCACAACCATCATCATCATCATAATCATTTTCACAATCATTATAATCATACAATTGATTATCATAATCATCGACAAAATAATGGCTTCAATAATAATGGTTACCATGGAAAACCCTTATTACCAAGGATCGATTTTCCAACAAATCAATTTGATCGTTTATTACATATGGATGCAAAAGAATTTAATAATAATTCAAAAAAACATAATGGAATAAATAATAATCGTAATAATAATATCAATAGCTGGAAATCATCTTTAGCGTCATCATCATCCACGTATGATCAAGATACAAAAAAGAATTATGCAAAAAAATAAATTAAATTTATTTACAAAAAGAAAATAAAATTAAAATGCATATAAATAATGGGAAAAGGAGAGAGAGAAATTCAAACATTTGATTTGAACAAATTTGAATTCATCATCATAAAAATGAAACAAAATATTTTGTAAATAATTTTTCTTTATTTAAAATTTACTAATCATTCACATTTATTTTTTTTTTTTCTAAAACAATTCATTCTTCATTTGGAAACTATGAAAAAATGATTTACTCTTCATTCAATCATTAGTATTCAGCATGATGTATCAGCATCACTACAAATTCATTCATCATCATTCATCAATCAAATCATTTGATTCCATTCAAAATTTTTCAAATTGATTATTTTTATTCAGAAAATATATATTTTTATATATCGATCATTTTATTATCATCATCATTATTTTAATATATTTTGTATTGAATCGAGTATTGAAAAAAAATTTTTTTTTATATATTTTGTTTATTACAAAAACACAAATAATTTATAATTATTTATCATTCAATGTGTGTCTGTGTGTGTGTGTGTTTGTAAGACATCTAATGTCTTTCGTTTGTCTCAATTATGAAAAAGCTTTTTTTTTTTTTTTTGATTATTTAAATTCAAATATTTTTGTTTATTTAAAAATATTTTTTTCATTATTCTTTGTAACCCTTTATTTTATCAATCGCATCCAAATTTTTCTATTTTGATACAAATTTTATTTTTTTATTTTTTTAAATAACGCACAAACAAACACTCGATAAAACAAAATCTATGCATGAACAAAAATACAAGTCAGAACTTGAGAAAAAAATCATTTTCCTTGATGTAAATGACAAATACGCGAAAAAAAAAATTATGAACGATAATTGATTGATGTATGTATGTATCCACAGTATGTGTCAATATCTGTCAATTTTTGAAGAAAAATTCAATGTTAAATGATAATATCGATAATGATGATAATTATCATTACAAGCAGCAGCAACGGCAGAAAATAAAAATCAAAAACATTTATGAATATTATTGTTTTCTGTTTGTTTTTTTTTTGTTCATTCGTTTAAATTGTTTTGTTCACCTCTCACGACCTTGACCGATGACCGAGAAAAATGTATGATGATGAACAAAAAATCAATCAATAAACAATCAATGAATATATGAAACAATTTTTGCAAATTCATTCACATTATTTGTTTTTTATGCTTTTTTTTCGATACGACCAAAGTGAACAAAATGCTTTTAAAGCTTTTTTGCTACAACAAATTTTTAACCATCCAAATGTTTTTTACCTGAATGTTATAAATAATAATAATAATAGATGATTATATATGTATGAATTTTGAATTTTGTTCTTCGAAAAAAAAATAAAAAGGGAAATAATTTTTTTTTTTTTTTTTGAAAGTTTTCTTGCATCTTGGAGGGTTTTGTTATTGTTTTTTTCACTGACATTCTTCCGATTTGGAGAACGACAACAAATACAATAAAAAAAAAACAAACCAAACAACTTTTGACTAGTTTGCTGCTTGGTTCGGTTGTTCACCATTCGCCAATCAATCAACCCTAAAATTTCAAGTTTTTTGAATTTTTTTTTTTTTCGTTTGCTTCACATAAGTTTAAGCTTGTCCTTGTTTATCTTGAAAATTAATACTATATTCGAAAGATATGAATGAATCGTTTAAGAACATTTGAAGAAAAAAATGAATAAATTCTAGTTTTTCAAGAAATACCTGGTTTTCAACATTGAAAATCATTGAATGAATGAATTAAAGAAAATTAATCAGATTAAATTGAAAAAAAAATATCGGAGTTCATAGGTTTAAACAAATTTCGTAATTTAGATGTAAAAATTTGAAAATTGAGATTCCAATATGATGTGACAATTTTTTTTCTATAATCAATAATTCAGTTTTTGCTTAATAATTAATGAATTATAATCATGATCTATGAATCAATGTTGTCTGAATCAGATATTTGATTATTATCATGTTGTCGTTGTTGATAATCATCATTATTAGATGAAAATATTACATCAATCAATGATTGTGGTATCAATGATTGTTGTTGTTCATTCATTTGTTGTTGAATAAAATTTATTAATTGTGGTCGTATTTCTGGACATTGTTGAAACACTGATAGTAATTGTGATGATGGTAATTGTAATAATACAGGTATACTTTGCGGTAATGTACGTTGACAACATTTAATAAAACCTTCCCATACTTTTTTCTGATTCCATACTTGTTTCAATATTAAACGTTGCAATATATTGTTCATAATAAAACCAATTAATTTTGGATAATGTCCCAATGTTTGTATCACTGTACGCATCAATAATGTCGGTAGTGGATTTTGTTCAATTAATATTTGCATTACAATAGCAAAAACTTCAGCCGTGAATAATGATTTTTCTTCAAAACATAAATTTATAGCTATTAAATGAAGGAAGAAAAAATAATCAAGGTTTTTCTTCGTGAAAAAATAAAAGAGGGTAATATAATTTATTTATTACCTTTTATAATTATTTTTAGATCACATTTTGATGAATCAATATTGTGCAATGCAATCATAAGATCAGCTGGTGAAATAGGGCTTTGATATGATGGATCTATTGGGAAAAAACAATAAAAACAAATTAAGGAAAAACATGCAAAATTGAAAAAAAATTCACAAAAGACTAACCATGTGAAACGAGTATACGATTGAATACTTCTTTGATAACAATTGGATTTAATTTTATTAATTGCGGTAGTATTTCAATAATTTCACGTTTGGTAAAACCACTTAACACTGGTATCAAAAAACGTATATCGGTGACACGTTTTTGTTTTTGATATAAATCTTTCACGCATGCAACCAATTTCGCACTTGGTTTGCGTTTGTCAGTTAAAATATGTATGACACGTGAAACAAGAATTTCAGCACCATCAATGAATGAGCCATTTTGTACAAATTTTATCATCTCCATTGAATTCATATCGATTTCTTGAATCGGTTCTTGTATCAATCTCAATATGCTGCGCTTTATTTGTGCATTTGCTTTTACATAAACATTAGGCAATTCATGTATTAGTTTCTGATTCAAAGGTAATAATTTAAGATAAACATCAAATACAATTTTAATAGCATCATCATTCCATGGTGTTGGTTCAGTTGACGCATAAACTAATGGTCCATATGTATCATTCTTGAAAAGATTCAAGCATTCCAATGCAAAAGATTCAAGAGTTTCTTTGAGATTGAATTTTTTATTTTGATAAATTTCTATCATCATAGCCAATGAAAATTGATGGATGCCATCATTATTTGTTTCAATACTGATTTGTGATAAACAATTCAAAAATTCTTTACGATATGCTGGCCGTTTTTCGATCAATATTCTTAATATCGCTGACGATGATTCAAAATCTTCTGAATTCAATACAAAATACTTCAATTTTTCAATAGCTTTTTCATCGATTAATGGTGATTCTAAATATAATTTCTGTAAGAAAAAGTCAATATCATTTGACTCACATTGTTCTAATACACAATCTATGATCCATGATAAGTAATTTGAATATGATTTCATTGATTTTGAATATAATTTGCAATCAATATATTCCATATAAATTGCGTTGAATATAATATCATATCTTGAACGTATATCATTGAATATGTATTCTTTGATAATTTTTTTCAACACATCGAATTGTATGAAATTCGTGGAAAGTTTTCCAATAATTTTACGATAATTTTCATACTGTTTAGTTGAAAATTGTGATGACTGATTTGCAATTATGATTCGGCTAATACATTTTTCCATTTGTTGAATTTTTTTATCCAATTCTAGTGGTTTGGTGATGTCTTCTAATTTAAATTGTTTCATTTTAACTGATGATATCATTTTTTTACCAGATTGAACTAATTTTACTTTATTATGATTTTGTTGCTGATTTTTTATTTCACGAGATATTAATTTTTTAATCATACTTGTCAATTTTTTATTGATATCCGAATCGATTTTAATTCCATACTGCTGTTCAAATAAATTTGAATATTTTAATATTATTTCATCGATTCCTGGACCGACACCAGCTCCTGTTATGTAAAATGCCAATTTTTTTGCAATCGTTGATGGATCATTCAATGAAAATGAAAATTCATTCAATAACATCATTGATTCTGGTGTCAAGTCATCTGGTAGTAAAGGTAATGATGATAATACTAAATCGCACACGACTGTTGGATTATTGACACGGCCAATCAAGTCTTTAGCTGTAATATCAGCTGCCTTTATGGCATCATATCTCGAGAATTTTCGTGAAAATTCATGTAAAGTTGTCTCTAAATTTGATTTGAGTTGTTGTTGTTGAGTTAATTGTTGCTGCATAAGCTTTTGCGGATCATTTTCTTGAGTTGCATGATGATTGTTATTATTATTGACACCATTATCTATTTCATCATCATCATCGTCTATTTCTAATTTAATTTTTTTTGTCTCGTTTGCAGCTGAATTTGTTTCAATTTTTATGCCACGTTTTTTACTTTCTTGTATACAACGATTAATTTCGCTTTGTTTTACACCAATATTCAATAATATCTGTATGATTTTCGATTGATATTTAGAAAATTGTATATGTGGATGTTTAAATAGCATGATCAATAAAAGTTTCAATTGTTTATTCACAGAATTCACTTGTGATTTGGCTAAAGTTGGTGGTAAATTGGTACTTAATGTTTCAAACGCAAGAATTACTTTATCAAAAAATAACCGGGGACGCTGTCGAGCAATCAATGATAAACTTTGCATTGTTGCCATAAGATTTACACTTGATATATGGATTTTAGATTGAAAATTTATCAATTGTTCGAATAGTTGTTTTGCTTCATCTTCCAAAGTATCAATATCTAGAATTTTATTATCTAGTTTAGCAATTTGATCCAATGAAAAATCATCCTTTGAATCATTACTATTATAATTTCTTGTTTGATAAATAATAACTGTTTCGATAAATTTTACACATTGTGTGCGGACACCATCATTCTCGGTCAAATCAATTAATGAAAAAACTTGATTCTTAATCTGATTCCAAACAACCATAGTTGACTCTACTTCATCATTGACTTTTGCTGTTGAAATCCATGGTAGAAAAATTTTATATAATTGTGTCAAAGCTTGAATAACACGTTTCAAAACGTTAGGCGTTTCATCAGCTAACATCATACTCAGGTTGACAATAACTTTTGGGAAAAAATCCGGATCTTTCCGGCAAGTTGCTTCGATAAAACTGGCAACAAATTTACGAACTTCAGAATATGTGTCATTTTGAAAGGCAAGAATTTCGTCTAAAAAATTATCCAAAATGTCATTATGTATCACCAATTCTTGAGCTTGATTTAAATATGATACTTTTTCACTTTCATTTGTTGATGCTATAGCATTTTCAAGAAACTCAACAACACGTGATTCAATACGTTCAGTTTCGGACATTGTTTTATTGTTTTGAATTTGAATTCAAATTTCAATCAAATTAAGATCAAAATTATTGTTTTGAATTTCGAAAGAAAGTCATGGACACTTTTATTTCCGAAAAGTTTCTCCAGCTGATTCTTGAAAGACTTTTCAGGAACATTTCCTGAAATGGAATTATGAAATCAATTCCAATCTGATTTCAAAATTTTATCATGATAATCAAATTGTTGTGCAATTTCATCATCATATGGCCATTATTAGATATTGGTAATGTTATAGAAAATTTCCGTAATTTTAAATTCTGATTTTTACGATATTTTTTCTCAATGATTATCTGTTTAGTTCAAGCTTCTTTAGGCGATCGATTAAAATTGTTTCAATATTATTTAACCAACTGTATTAGAGAAAATTGTACACGAAAAGATTCATTATCAAAATTTGAAATAAATCAACCATTGTATTTGAAATTTCTTGGTTGGAATTGCCAATCAGAATGTCAGTATGAATGTCAATGGAAAACAATCATAGAATTGAAAAATAATTATAATTATTACCGGCAACCGACTCCACAATTTTATGGAAAAGTATAATCATGAATTTTTATAGATTTCCCCAATAATCTTTGCTCTCTTGACAATTTTAGTGGACTTTCTATCGATTATTCGGCATTCAAGAGCCAGCATCGTTCATTTTTTCATTCACAAATTTATTAACAAATTATTATTGTTGGAGTGAATATCGTTTATTTGGCCAATACTCGAATGATCCATTATATAACTTATGGCAAATGCAGGCATTCATCTCAATGAATGCATGGTTTTGGTCAATGATGTTTCATGCCTGTGAAACACCATTCACAGAGGTAACGCTATGATTATCATTAAATTTCGAAAATCATCATTAATTTCATTGATTTGATTGTACAGAAAATGGATTATTTTTCAGCCTATTTAATCGTGATATTTCTATTATATACGATAACAGTCAAATTATTGATCGAAGTCTTAAATTTCAACATTAATAAAAATGTGATTCAATTTACAATTGCAATACCGTTTGTTGGATTTTATTTAAATCATTTGCGGCAAATGTATGAAAACTTTGATTATGGCTATAATATGCAAATAAATGTTATAACAGGTATGATAATCAATTGACTAATCATCAAATAAATTGAATTTTTAATTCCACATTAAGGAATGATAAGCACAATATTATGGTCAATATGGTGTTTTCGTAATCGTCACCAGCGTCCGCATGTACGAAAGTGTTTTTTCAGCTTACTATTCATAAACTTATGCTTAACCTTAGAATTGTTTGATTTTGAACCAATTTTCTATACTTTTGATGCACATTCACTCTGGCATTTGGCTACAACATTTTTTCCATTTTTTTGGTACAGGTAATTGTGATTTTGAAGACTGAAAAAATTATGAAAATTGACAATCATTTTTTTCTATTTTCCACCAATAGCTTTTTGAAAGACGAAGCAATATATTATTTGATTGAAATTAACGAAATCAAGCAAAAATTACTCTGAAACATTTATATTTGTGATTTAAAATAAAAAAAAATTTCAATTTTCAATAAATTTTTTCGATCCTATCCTTTATGAACGGCCCTTCTTGAATCATTCCATTTTTGAGTCCAAAACAAAAACAATCAATTTTTGGATTTGACCAAGAATCCATTTTTTTCGAGCCGATTCTATATAATTGCTGTTCATTTGGGATCATATTAACTTCGGGTTCTTCATCTCTAAATGAATTCGTAATAGCCCATTCAATCATTTTCTCACTAGGCTTTGTTTTTTGTGTTTTAGTGTTTTGTTAATTTATTTGTTTGTTCTGGTTTGTTAAAACATCAAATGGCATCAAACGAAAAAGATGATGATGAGCTTACAATACCACGTGCTGCAATAAATAAATTAATTAAAGAAATCGTTCCAGATATACGTGTCGCAAATGATTCAAGAGAAGTAATATTACAATGTTGTTCTGAATTCATTCATAAAATAACAACTGAAGCAAATTTAATATGTGAAAGTCAACAGAAAAAAACAATGTCAGCTGAACATGTATTATCTGCATTAGATCGTTTAGGTTTTTCCAGTTATAAATCTGATGTTGAATCTGTTATGAATGATTGTAAAGGTAAACGACGAAGACAATCTACACGTTTAGAACATTTAGGTATACCTGAAGAAGAATTATTACGACAACAACAAGAATTGTTTGCTCGAGCTAGACAAGAACAAGCATTAATTGAACAACAAGAATGGTTACAAATGCAAAATGCTACTATTGCCCAACCAAGTTTGAATATAACAAATGAAGATGAAGAATATGAATCATAATTCATACCATTATTGACTACTGTAATAATTATTTATTTTAATTTCATCTATATCAAGATTTTTTCATTAAATTTTCGTCGAAAGACAGCTACATATTTTTTTTGCCTAACACAAAAAACATTTTCCAAATTTATTTGCTCTTAAAAAATTGCTATCACACCGTTATGGCTGATAATAGTTTACCCATATCATCTGATGATAATAATCATCATCAAACTAATGAATTATCATCAGCGAAGCAACCAAAATCTTCATCTGCATCATCACTGTCTTCATTGCCGCAAAAAAATAATAATAATCCATTGTATCAAGCCAAAATGAGTTCTGATTCAGAATTAGAAATGAATTCAAAACAAATTCTTGAAAATAATGATATAATTTGGCGTGATTGGTTTTTTAATAAAATTGATAAAATTATCGATATTACATCTTCGATATCAAACAATGGTCAACAGCAGCCAACAATCAAAAATATCACGGTCATATTTGGACAAGCTGGCAGTGGCAAAACATTTTTATTACAATTATTGAATGAAACCAAGCGTTTTCAAAATCGTTGCTTGATGTCATTTTATTGTAAATTTACTTCATCAACTCCCAACGATTTTATTAATGAATTCGAAAAAAGAATCAATGAAATATTTCATTCTAATCATAATGATAGCAATAAAAAGCAACAGCAATCATCGCTATCGACAGCATTTATTGATCACAATGTAAATTTTCGTGAAAATGTATTAAAATTTTTGAACAATCTCGAGAAAGATCCTATTATTGTAAATAAACACCAATTAAACAACAAACGTTTTCTTTTATTGATTGATTCGATAGATTTGCGTCCAGATATATGTGATTTATTAGCCAACAATTTATACTCATTACCATCTTGGTTGCACATATTGATAACTGCAAGACCGAAACGCTATCGAGGCATAACAAAATTATTCTCAGGTGCAAGAAAAATAGTCATTGATGATATTAAGAAAACCAACGTCTATAATGATATAATGGGTTACTTGTGTAAACATCAACAAACCAAATTATTTCTGAATAATGACTCACAATGTCAGCAACAATCATCGTCATTATCATCGACAACATCATCAACTAAACACATTTTAAATAAAATTGTACATAAAAGTAATGGTTCAATATTATATGTAAAAATATTATTGAATTGCATTGAAAGAAAAATATTTGATGTACAAAAATTAGATTTTATTGGTGCTACGTTAAATGGTTTATATTTAGCAATATTTTCAGCTATGTTCAATGATAATTTAGAATATGAATCAGAATTTAAAACAATATTTCAATCAATTGATCGTATTAATTCATTTAAAATTAGCATTAGTGATCTAATTCAAAAATTAAATATCGATGAAGATGTTATTATAAAAATTTTGAATATTATACACCATCATCAATTGATAATGTATACAAATAATAATCAAACAATTAAATTAATACATAGTAGTTTATTTGAATGGCTCAGTGATATAAAGCATTGTACAGCAAGATTCATCTGTCGTTCATATTTCAACGATAATAACAATAACAGTAATGAAAACGGCCATAATCAATTAATGAATGATTTAAATGAACAATTAATTAAAAATAGACAATTAGCAATGGCCATAAATCAAAAATATATACAAAATAATGATGATTCAATCAATGACATATCAGATGATATGTTGTACGAGAAAGATCGTTCAGATTCACAGTTGGGCACTGTTAGCGGACAAGCACAATTATCATCAAATTCATTTTCAAATAATAATAAACAACAATTAGATGTTTTGCAGCAAACAAATTATATTGAAACGAATTATAGTCATATTGATAGAAATTTTTCATTTAACAATTCTAAAACAAATGATAATTTTGTTGATAATAAAAAATATAATCATTCAAAATTCTTATCAAATAAATTTGATTCTACATTAATTGCAAACGATCAAAATCAATCACAACATAATAATAATAATATAGTTGAAAGTATAACATCAAATTCATTGAAAGGATTGAATAATAAAAATAATAATAATAAATCATTTTTATTACCAAACGATGATGATTATTGTATTGGTGATAGTGATAATGAAAATAATAATAATAATAATAATGATGATGATGAAGATCAAATAGATCAAAATGATGATTTGAGTAAAACAGAAATATCAAAAGAATATCTTAATAAATTATATCAAAAATTTGAACAAGCATTGCATATATGTGATTTGAAAACGCTGCGCAACATATTACAACGTTATAGTAATGTCATAATAAATCAAAATTTTATTAACGGCAAAACACCTATGTATTGGGCTATTAAAAAAAGTAATATAAAATTGGTTGAATTATTCCTCGAATTCAATGTAGATGTTAACGCTGTTTGCGATCCACAATGGGGTTATTCTTCGTTAGTATTAGCATTGATGCAACATTCATTCAATATTTGTGAATTGTTATTGGAAAATGATGCCGATGTTGAATTATTAGATCGTTATTCTATGCCACCTATTTTACATGCCATCTTAGGTAATTGTTCACCTGAAATTATTAAATTATTATTATATTGGGGCTCACATACTGATTTTATTGATGAAACTGGTCGATCATTATTACATTTCGCTGCCAATGATCCAAAAATATGGTCACAAACTATTACATTACTACTTACTGTTGGTTGCGATGAAATGCACAAAGATAATAATGGTCAAACTGCACTGCATATGGCTGCCGCTAATGGTTCTGCAGAAACGGTTGAAGTTTTAATTGAATTCGGTGGTGATAAATTAATACATACGCAAGATAAATCTGGTAAACTTGCTTTACATGAAGCTGTTGCGAAAAATGCTAGTGAGCTATGCGAACTATTGATCACCCCTAAATCGATAAATGCTGTTGCTCATAGTGGTCATACACCATTGAGAATCGCCATTCTAAATTATTATTTAGACTTGGCTCAATTATTGATATTAAAAGGTGCCGATGTTAATTACAAAGATGCTGATGGGCGGTCAATCATTTATTGTGTTGTCGCATTTACTCATAGTACATTGGAACAAAAGGGACCTCCATATTTCAATCTTGCAACATTGTATAGAAATGGACCAGAAGAATATATTGAAACAGCTGTCAAAACAATTGAATTCTTGACTAGATTTGGTGTTGATTTAGAAATAAAAGATCTTGAAGGACGGACAGCATTACATGTTGCAGCTTGGCAAGGCACCTATGCTTTGGTTGAATGTTTGATTAAACTTGGTGCAAACATTGATGCATTAGATGCTGAAGGCAGAACACCATTACATATGTGTGCATGGAATGGACATATCGATGTTGTACGTTTATTAATCGATTCTGGCTGTATGGTAAATCCAATATCATCAACACAAGGCGCATCACCATTATTAGTTGCTGCACAACAAGGTCATTATGATACATGTACATATTTATTGCAATCAGGTTCAGATATTTCACATCGTGATTTTTATTCACGAAATGCAAAAGATGTTGCATTGAATTGTGGCCATAAAGATATTGTACAATTAATTGATTCATTTATAACATCAACTACCGCATCAAAATTGGATACGAAATTTATTGAATCAAATCAACAACCTCATAATGAATTATTGAATAATAACAATAATAATATTGATAATCAAGAATTAATGACTGGTATAAAATATTCCAAATATGATGCAAGATTTTATACAAGTAACAACATTTCCATCGCTCAAAATTTAGACAATAATAATGGTCATCTAAATAATCATAATTTATCATCAACAATCAATAATCCTAATGATAATAGCAGTAGTAATATGAAAATTGGATCAAGAAAGAATAAAAAAACACGTTCAATCAGTAAATTGACCAGAATGCTACATTGAAACATGTTTCTCGCATGATAATATTGTCTCAATCTTATTCTCAATAATATTTATATTGAAATTTTTTTCTTTTTGCACAATTTTTAAATTTTTCCATTTCAAATATTATTCAATTTCATCGATTTGTAATTTTTACTAATGACAATTTTACTTTTATTTAAATTTAATTTAATTCAATTCAATTTTATTTGATTTCAATCATTCATCAATATATTATGCCATTATCTTTGAATAATTTCATAAATTTTTTAAATTAATCAGTTTTTCTAATTTGTTTGTTTGTAATTTTTTGCTAATTTTTCTAAAATGTCAATTAATAATTTAAGTAATAAACTTTTTTCACATTAATTGTCCATCGGTTGCCACCAAATCGATTCAAATTTAACCTTTTTTTCAAATGAACTTGTTTGATGATCACTGGTTAGCCCGTTCACCCGAATACCGTTATAAAGATCTAAAGGGTCGTCCAGTTTCAAACAAATAAGTAAAAACTTGATCATTTCAACCGGTTTATTAGGTTCTAAACTCAGTTGTATTAAGTGCAGAATCTAGAAATGAATGTAAATATTTTTGATTGAATCAATGATTATGATTCAAGTCAGTTTTTCGTAGCATCTTCCGTGAGTTGTCCAGATTTTTCTCGTCAGAAATGGAATTATTCGGGATTTTTTGTGTATTTTTAATCAATTTTTCATCGATTAATTCGAATCCACTTGAATCTAATGCTAATGATCCAATCAAATCTGTTGATGAATCCGTAGATCCAATTGAAAACGCAGCCAAATTGTTGATACAAATTGATGAAATCATCGAAAAATCGTTTTTATCAACATCGGATGATGATAACGATGATGAAACGATTACTAATGGTGAACATTATTACATTTCAGAAAATGATCACAAAATTAGCGGTCATCATAGTGAATTGCCTGAATTACCATCAATGCTAGACGATGATGATGCTAATTCGACGCAAGCATTAATTGATAATCAAAGAAAAAATAGTGATGAAAAACTTTTCGAAGCAATCATTAAGCCACAAATAGAGAATCAATCTGAAACAACTCCGCAGCCAATCCAGCAGCCAACAACAGTACAACAGCCAATATCTTCGACCGCAGATTCACCACCATCACCACAACCGTATCCACAACAAGAACAACAAGAGGAACGTTTTTCAGTGATATTAAGTGATTTGAAAAAAATTGAAGAAATGATTAGCATTGCCATTACTAAGGCGAATGCTAATCGTCAATATCGTTTGGTGATGCGTTTACGTCCACTGCAATCATATGTACAACAAATTCATCGAAACTTGGAATCATTACGTGCACGTGTTGTAGCGATTGCAACATTATCAAATTTGGCCATAACAGTAAATGATATTTTGGTACAATTCGGAGATGTTATCACCAGTTCACAAATAATGTCATCCGGTATGATACCTAGAAAACCATCAAAATCCCCTGGATCAAAAATCATTAATTGAAACATTTCATATCTATTAAAACAATTTAATAATGATCAATTAACGATTATTATATTTATTTTGCTGATTAAAATTATTTCCGTAGAAAAAAACAAATAAATACTTATCTTAACTATGATTGATCTTCTATCATTTTGATGATCGAAATTCTTTTCATTTGAAATTGATGAATCAAAAGTAATCGAAAAACATCTTACGAGACAGTATTAGAGAATTTTTTATGATTCATTTTATGAATCTTAAAAATATTTGTAAGAAAAACAAATATCTAATACATATCTGGTAAGATGGTAAACGTTACTTAATCAAATGAATGTTGGGAATTTTGTAGGTAAATTATAATTACGATGATTTTTTTTTGTCATTTACAAGTCTTCGTATGCTTTCAAGAGTATTTGAAATATCTCGGGCCATTCCCTTTGTAACGAATTAGATCTGCAACATGGAAAAATGAATTTTAATCAATTAACTAATCAAAATCAAATAAATCAAAAACTTACCGAAAAAAAATGACCGATTTTCGGTACATTTGCTCGCATTTTTGATTAATCAATTGTTATGTTTAATAGCAAATAAAGTTCATTTTTGATCATTAGACAAAAAAAAATTCTAACCACATGCCAAATGGTAAATTGTAAAAAATATTTTTGATTATTATTATTATTATTAACAAACATAAAGTATTAGTAACAACAACAACAACAACAGAAACAACAACAAATTTTTTTTTTTTTTTTTTGAAAAAAAACTCGTGATACACGAGTTGTTGATATACTCTTTCGAATTCACTTCAAATCATTTCATTTCGATTCAATTCAATTTTTTTTTTTCGTAAACATATCGATATTAGAAAAAAACATAAACAAGTATTTTACATGAATCTGGGCGACAATTATAATAACAGAAACATACAGAAACACATACTAACACAAACTATAACCTGCTTGAAATTTCTCTCGAAAAAAAAATTTCAATTTAGATTTTTTCAATTTAGCAAAAGTCGACTAAAAAAAGAACGATAGAAAGCGTATGGATAATATCGTTGGGCTGAAGATCAACACTATCATCATCATCATCATCGATTTTTGAAAAGGTTGGCGTGTTTCGGCTGCTGCTGCTGCTGCTGCGGTTGTTGTCGATGTTGTTTCCCGATACCAGCACCAGTATCAAACAACTACAGCAGCTTTGATCGAAAATTGAAAATGAAAAAGCTTAAACCATTTGAAAAAAAAGTCTTCATCATCATTATCGACATTAGTTCACTGTACATTGTTGCTGCTGATGATAATATCATCATCATTATTAGAGATATTTTCATATATCAATCAATACACATAGACTCACATGAACACACACACTTGTTGCTTCTCGTTTTTTTTTCATTTCTATGTGAATGAATGCAGTATACACCATAGAGAAATTGAAAATAAATGTTTATTGATTCGTTTTTCCTGTGTTACGACGACAATCAACCATCAAGCACATCAACTATCAACAGCAGCAGTAACGAAATGAATGAAGCCGATGATGATTTACTTGTTGCATTTGATTTTTTTCTATTTTTCAATTTTCTTTGCTCTTAGCTTGCTTGAACCAATTGAATCAGCAGCAACAGTGATAACGATGGTGATGGCGATGTCATCAAACAATGTCATCGACGTTTATATTAATCTAAACATTGTAATTTTGCATTTGGTGATTCATTTATCATAGATCACCGGCAAAGAATTAATTCGATTGTTCAATTTCGATTTTTCGGGTTCGATAAGTTGATTTTTGAATGATTTTTCAATGAATATTCATTGAAAACTAATCAATTCTGGATGAAACAATTGAAAAATCATATATCACACACACAAACACCACATGAAATCATGTATAATCACACTATAATGCACACATAAACACACATGGAGATACAAATTGTTCTTCATCATTTTCTCTCTACCAATTCACTGGTTAAATATAAAACAAGATTATTTTATTGATAAAGATTTAACTCTGGGTGTGTTGATTTGTGTGGTGTTGGCGGCTGTATTTGTGAGTGTGATCTATGATTTAGTGCGTCTATACCGCATGTGTATGTGATTGCGGTAAATATATGATCAAAAAATAAAATGATCAAATATAAATGTACATGATTCATAAAGCATTATTTATCATTTTTGTGATTTATTTAATTTGAAAATGATTATTTTTAATCTCAATGATAACGACTCTTAATGTAGTTCTAATGATGATAATAATAATATGGATGATGATATGATGTCAATGTGCACACATACAGACACTTGAATAAAAATAATTTTCTTGATTATTTTACTCGAAATTCATTCATTTCTTAATTTCAATTTTCAAATCTAAGATAGAAGTCTTTGGTATTAAGATTTAATAATGATATATCATAGTTGGATATATTTTATTTGTGCATGATGGAAGAGAATGAGGATAGAATTATACAAAATTGAATAAATGATGATATTCAAACATGGATAATAATATTTAAAATACCGGAGAAGAAATGAATATATGAATGCTTAAATACTCGGAAATTTGAATTGAAAATATGTGAATTTGTGTGTATGCAAATTGAATGCAAATCGCATGAATAAGTAATCTTATTTTCTTACATTCAGTACATCAAGTAATTGCAGAATTCTAAGAAATTAAAGAAATCAAAAAAAAAGATTAATTATCATTGAATAGATTTTCGGGTAAATGAATGAATGAACAAATATTTCTGGGGTTTAAACCAATGATATCAATGATAATAATGAAGATTTAATGAATAAATTGTTTGATCATTCACCAATTTGCTTTAATCAAATTTTGTCAAAGCAGAGATACTGTTATTCATTGATTATTGGGAATTTAAATGAAATTATCATTATTATCATTCGTTCGAATGATATGGCCACAACAGTTTAGGAGATTTAATTATTTCATTTTTTCAGTTCAGAGCAATTATCAGCTCATAACTTTCGTATTTTTTTGATGATTTGCTGTTGTTGGTTGATTGATCGATTTCTGCTTTTGATTTAGCCAAAATCATAAGAAAATTGATAAATTTCCTTAGCACATTCGCGACTTGATTGAAAGAGAAATTAATTTTTGATTTCATCGAATTTCTATGAAATGATACTGATAATGATTTCTATCGTAAGATAAAAGTCTTTGGTATCAATCAAATTCCTCTGTTCGAAAGGAAAAATTTATTTTTTTTCGATTGAAACGACATGATATACTTTGAAATTTGTTTGCATGCATACACAAAGAGCCTCATTTATCAACATGAAACTAAATCACACTATTCATCTATTTTATTTCTGTTTTTCCTTAAAAATGTTTCGCATTATAATTTGAAATTTGGAAAAAAAGAGAAAATGATAGCTCGATTGTTACGTACGCATACACACACCAAAGTTTTACATTTAAAACATGCAACGATTTACTCTATTGAATCATTGATCTGCTAATGATGATGAGATAGCTTGAATTCAAATTTAAATTTAAAATTAAGATTTTTTAAAATATTTGGGAATATTGAAAATTTAAGATATTTAAAATTATTCAAGAAATGAAATAGGATTCAAGATTCATATTAGAAAATTGGTAAATTTTCAATGAGAAAAATTTCAAAATGGATCAATTTAAAACAAAATAAATTGAATCAAAATTAAAATTGAATAAAAATAAATCAAACTAACCGTTTTGGTTATTCATGAAATATGATTGAAAATTATTGTAACAAGGAAATTGAAGGAACTGTTGCATACATTTTGCATTTACAAGTAAAACAGAAACAAAAAATGACGAATCATTTTCGAAAAACAGTGAATGATGATGATTATAACAAACATTTAACATAAAACAATGATACAACGAAAATTTTATGATTGAAGATCCAAATCTGAATTATCATCATCATCCATTCATTTGTTCATCATTCATTCATTCGAATTGATGGGAATTGAATTCAAACGAATGAATTAATAATAAATTGGAAAATGAATGGAAATTTTTATGATTCGAGTTCATTTTCTTCTTCTTAAGATAATTTTTTATTTATTTTTACATCTTGGGTTGACAAAATAGTGAAAAATGTTCAATGATTAAATTTAGATTCATTTCGATTCATGTATTTTCTTGGCAAACATACAAACACTTTTCTTTCATTTTTTTTTCAGAGATCAAAGATGGTTCAGTGGATGGATGGATGTATGATGGTGATGGCGACGATGATGATGATCATATACAAATATTTATATTTATGGAGTACAATATATAACAATATCGTTAAAATGCATTCAATAATGCAACAAATTTCAACGACGACGAGAAAACAAAACAAATAAATAAAGAAATAACAAATGACATCGACAAAATGACGACCGTTATTTATATATACCACGACCGCGAAGACGACGACGACCAAGACGACAATCCAACAAAAATCTTTTATCAATTCTAAATGAGCAGAAACAGAACAACGACGAAACAACAGTTTTGTCTTTGTGTTTCTTTGATATACCATTACATACACCCAAAAAATAAAACTTAAAGTATAATCGTCAGTATCAATGACAAATGACAATGACACACCTACCATAAATACACAACGAGAGATGATTATGAGATGATAATCGAATGAAATATAAAAAATGTCTTAAGATTCCATATACCACCACTACACACCAACATTATCATCATCAATATCATCACCAAGCATCACCATTACCAACGCCATCAAACATTGCCATCGAGCATCACCAAAAAATTTTTGAAAACAAAATCAAACAAATGACAACAACAACACCCACCACCACCGCTACCAGCAGCACCATCAAATAACCATATAACCATCTTCTTCGCTTCATGAGGATGATATGATATGTCGAAAATGATGAAAAATTGTAATTGTAATCGTTGTTGTTGGTGCTGTTGATGATGATCATAATAATAATCGAATGAAATTTGTATCCTCGTTCTCTGCATGTGTGTATTGAATTTCGTTTCGTCTTTGTCAATGTTTTGTGATCGTCATTGTCATATTGTGTTCTATATGACAAAATGAACAGTCATTGATATTCGCTATTTAACTGTACATAGTTTGATTTATAAATAATCGAGCGAGAAAGAGAGATAAATCATCATCATCATCATCTAATGCTAAATCAGCCATTCTTATTAGGAGCAGAAATGATGAATTTCAAATTTTCAAATTTGAAATAAATCAATGTTTTTTCGCTGTTATCTTTGATGAATGTATGAAACATCTGCTGCTCATATTTTCGATAACCTCAAAGCTGAAGGTTCGAAACCATGAAAAATATTTGAAATTGAAGAAAATTGAAGAAATCCAAACATCTCTATTTCTTTGTTGATGACTGATATGATCAATTGATTGATGCTTGAATCAATCAATCAAGAGTCAATTGACTCAGAAATTGTTATTTGATGATCAAATATGATCAATTTTCCATATTGATCAATAATTTAATCATTTACAGAATCAAATAAACGCATACACTCATACATAAATGTCTGCAAGCCATTATGAAGAGATTAAATGTACGATTGTCATTGTCGTCATCCATGGTAACACATACACAATAATTAAATTGTAATTTAATCAATTCTCAAAACGATGACTGATAATATCAATCGTCGTCGTAGCAAAATACTAAATTACTCCTTGGTAAATGCAGTTACCGATGCAGTGCATCATAATTAATCGGTCATCATACAATATAATTGATCGATTAATCGATAATCAATTAATTAATAAAATCAATTATCGATTAATCAATCAATAATCTCTCTCAAGGGTTTTATTTATTTTGTATTTTGTTTCAAACGATTGATACAAAGTCAATCGATGATAGTCGATTGACACTTGTTGATCATCGAAAATCATCCAATTAACAAAATCATTAAATTAGATGCTAATTTTTGGCTAAAAATAATTAATATCGATACCAAATCAATTAATCAATCCAATATTTGATCATATTAACATTTGATTTTTGTTTTTTTTTAAAAAAAAAGCTCTAAAAACAGAGAAATCGAGAAACAAACATTTGCATGAAATGTATTGAAATTTAATTATCATTGATCACATAGATCATTGTCATTAATTGCTCATCCATCGTAAATTTGCTTTACATTCGCTCGTTTTAACACCACATCATCCTACACCATTATGATTTTCGATGATGATGATATACATAAGAATGCAATCTATAGGAATGATGAAATAATTACTTTTGGGTGTGTGAATGTGTGATATCTTCTTAGTCACCAAACAAACATTTAATACGATTGATTTGATTTGCTTTGATATGGGGATGATGATGAATTTGTCACATGAATCTTTTATTTAAATGGATTTCTTATCATCATCATCATCATCGAACATTAATAATAACGGGATCGATGAAGAAATGAACAAAACATCTTGACATTTTGACACGATCGAAAATCACACTTCTGGCCAATATCATCGTTATTCTTTTTGACGTTAATGACAATTCGATGGCCATGGTGTTCGTATTATCACCAAAACATGATTGATTCAAGACTCAAGATTTTTTTTCGCATCATTTCGGTGCTTCAAAGCAA
Source organism: Psoroptes ovis (assembly GCA_002943765.1). Taxonomy (NCBI): domain Eukaryota; kingdom Metazoa; phylum Arthropoda; class Arachnida; order Sarcoptiformes; family Psoroptidae; genus Psoroptes; species Psoroptes ovis. The sequence goes on along the minus strand of PQWQ01000003.1, from coordinate 2,900,355 downwards.
TTTTTGAATGACAAAAGGACAAACGTCTGTGGTGTATGTTCAAAAATGATTAAAATTTTGAGCGAACGAACGAACAAATTTCAATCAATTGATTGCTTTATCTTGTCAGCTAGTATTTTTGGCCATAAAAAATTGGATAAAAAACAAATGCACATACCGCTTGATGTGTGTGTTTGAATGAAATATCATTGATTTTGAGATTTCCATGAAATTAAATGTGGACCCAAAATCTTCGAATGATATTTTTTCATTGGAAAAACTTTGATTTATCAAATCAAAATGTTATCAATGTATGTGTGTTTCTTTGAATAATTTGTCAACACACAATTTTTTCTTGGTTTTGGTTCAATGGAAAAATTCGTTTAAATTGTTTATATTGAAAAATCTTTCAAAGCTTTTCGTACAATTTCTTCATTGATTGATTTCTTGAGTTTTTCCATTGATTTTTCGATTCGATATTTTTGATTGCCAAACATTATCATCAACACATTATTATCGTATGATTTTTCAGTGATTTTCATTGATTGAAATTGAAGAAATTTTGATAAAAAAAATTGAGCAAATTGTTAAGAAAATAGAAATCACAAATTCAAAGACACAAAATTAACAAATGCATTCCAAGGCAAATTGCTCAACAAATAGATGAATTATTTGGTGATTTTTTGTAACAGAGTCTCAAAAAAAAGCAAATGGAATTTGAAGAATTTTTCAATTGAAAATTTTTCAAATTTTAGAAATCTTTCGGTCGAAATATATCTGATTTAAAGTCACATGTACGGAAGTTACAGTTGTTGTTGTCTGTAAATGCTTGTATTTTTTTATCTTTGTTGACATCTATTGTTTATTACCGAAGAATAATCAAATAAAAGAAAAATTTTTATTTTATAACACGGATATTTATCTATTTTGTAAAGGGTTTAAAAATTTAAATAAATAAAATTTGGCGCCATCCGTCGCAGGTTGATTAAAATCGGTTTAAGTTTCGGTCAAATCATTAAGTAATCGTTCAACCCTTTAGTCTTAATAAACATAATTCAGGTGATTGATGTGTACATTGGTCCAATTCGACAATCTTGGTATGATTGTTGAAAAATCGAAAAGAATCTTTACCACAACGTATCAGCACATAGATCGATACACATTGTTTGAATTCGTTAATTGCACTAAAGTTTCAAAGTTATTATTTATAAATATGATGATGCATCAATACATTAATCAAACTTACCAGCAAATTGTATCACTTTCCAATTGTTGATCCAACTGTACACCATCTATATCTTCAATGCTCCATAATTTTCGTAATCGTTTATCAAAACGACGTTCACAAGGTTTATCGGCTTTTTTCACCACCCAATTACAATATGGATCTAATGATTTACCGAAATTCACCCGTAAATCATATGCAAAACGACGTGAACGATCCCAAAAATCTTTGAAAAAATTTTCTTGCATACCAATTATGTTTTGTTTTCGATGATAATGTTTTAAATCATTGCATATTTTCGACGATGATGATAGCTTTTGTTGCACACCGGTATTCCATTTAATTGTACCCAACAATATTTGTATTGTTGCTTCTTTTTCATCTAATGAACACTTACTATCATCTTCGTAGATATGTTTCTTCAAGCAACGTTCAAATTGATAAACGGATTCACATTGTTCCACATTTTCGATTTCGAAATGACCAAATTCAATATTATTTCCAATATTGGTTTGCCAACACGAGTGAATTAAATTTGTTGATATACAAGGACCTTTTGTATTACTATTAATCGTATGACTAATACCATTTTGATCGATCCATTCATTTTCAGTGAATACTTTAGAATTATGTAACGATTGTGGTCCAAGCCAATCGATTTGTTTCTGTTTACACGAAACAATTGTTTCATTATTTTGTGTAATAATATATTTCAATATACTAAACGTTGACCATGTCATTTTTTCTTGACATTTATTCGCATAATTAATCAAACATGAAAATTCTTTATCCATTGATTGACAAATTTGTAGCACATCAATTTGTGATGATACTTCATCTTCTTCCAATCGATCCATCGTAAACACAACATAACGGCCTTCGATTATTTCAATTTTTCGCAATAAACTTGATTCACAATCGGATAATAGATTTAGATCACAATCAAATTCTTCTTCAAATTGTATACCGGTAGTATAATTATAAGTTCGAAATAATTTATCATCATCATCATCAACAATATTATCACCAATATTAGGACGATTTGTTTTATTTGAAATTTTATAAAAATTATCTAATCGCAACATATTACGATCACGAGTTTGTTTCATCATCATTAAACGCCAACGAAAATTTTCATATTCTTTTTTTAAATTTAAATTTTCACCTGATAACAGTAATGTTGATGGTAAATAATAATGTTGATGTTGATTATCAACAAAATGATCAGAATCATCATTATTATTGATGCCGATGATTGTTTCGAAAAACAATAATGATAAGAACAATACGACAAACAGCAAAACGTGGTACAGCGGCATTGTTTTTCGGATTGAAGCAACAACAAAAAATGAATTGTAGAGTTTTTGCATTGCTTATAAATGCAAAATAAATTCAAATCAATCAATCAATCAAATCAATCAATACTAATGGTCAAAATTGAAATTTTTGATTTATTCAATATTTTCTTTGAAATCTTAGACAGAAAGAAGAAAAAAATACAAACATTTTTATTTGTGACATGGTCAAAATAAATGAAATTGAAATTGTTTTTCATCTTCACAGTTGATTGATTGTTTGACTGAATTCATGTTCAAAAATCAATTATGATAATAAAGATAAAACAAACAATTGCAAAAACAAATAAACAAACAAATGACTATTTTACAATGAGAAATGTGATAAAACATATAAGAATAATTATAATTCTTTCATTCATTCATTTTTTCGATGATGATTCCAATCCATGATTCAATTTGGAGAGTAATTCACTGAATAGAGGAAGGAGAATTTAAAATTTTACAGGTTTTTAAAAATTTCAATTCAATTGTTTCAAAATTTTTTTTGTGACAAACTGAATAGATCATTGGTCATTTAATGATGATTTTTTTGATCATTTTGTGTGTGTGTATGTGTATGAGAATTATGCAGAAATCATGTGTTTTGTTCTGTTTAATTTGTATGAATTGAAACTGAATTAAATTGAATTGATTTGTTGGATAGTTTCAAATTTTTGATTGTTCCAATTTATTTTAAGTCAAAATATATTTCAATATTTTTGTTTATTTTGATTCAAATGGTAAAATATAGATTTAAATTTTATTCATGGTTTGATGTGTAATTTGTTAAGAATTTTGAGATTAATATATGTGTGTGTCGACAAATATGTCGTTTCGAAATGTTTTACAATTCAAAAAAAAAAAAATATAATGGTAATTATAAATGAATGATTAGTTAATTAATTTTTTGATGATCAATTGTTTGTTTTTTTGTTTTGTTTTAAAACATTCTATGTAAATGAAGATTACGACTTAATACGGATCTTACATCGCTTGTAAAACGTAATGCATCCAATACAGGTAATAAATTTAAAAGTGCTGTATCGGTTGGATCACAAAACCATGATTTGATCGGTATTGCATTGTCTATTAAAATATAGGAGAAAAACATTGAGAATTTTTTGATTTCTCTAAAGCACAATATATGTTTTACCTGGATATGAACGATATGCTCCTGGACTATTATCCAATATGAATACACTTGATAAATCACCGACAATTGTGGACAAATCTTTTGTATAGCTACCATAATCTAATGTACAATGTTGACGAAAAAATCTTCGCCGCAGTATACCACGATTATTATCTAATTTATCCGCAACAGCTTGACCATATATCTCCATACTGGCTGTAAAAACCACTAAATCATACCAATTGCTAACCTAAAATTCGAATAAATGAATGAAATAAAATGTCATAATCATAAAAATTTTAATTTGCATGAAATGAACTTACAACATCAAGAAAATAATCAACATGTGGCCTTTTATGTACATAAAATCTAACAGGATTACGATCAATCGTAACACGTAATATAAAATCTGGTGGCGTACCAGGTTTCACTGTTTGTCTACTGACACCATCATGCTGTGAATGTATCAAAGTTTCATCAAGATCAAGAACTAATGTTTTCCTTTTGACAAGATCTAGATGACATGTCGACAAAAATGACCAAATAAGAATTAAATTCCAATATTAATAATATCAACTTACTTAAGCGATGTGCTGATAATGGTGATAAAGGTAATATATCATATTTTACTGTTTGATGTTGTTTCAACTGCAATAAAAAAAAAATTAAATTTTGAAATAAATCTTGAATTCAAAATAAACTTACAGCTCGTGTCTGTTTTTTGATCGAAAAACAAATACACGACCAAACACGTGCAGTAAATAATAAAAATGCTTTTAAACCCATTTGAATTTGTTTGAACATTTCATAAATATCTATTTGTTTTTTCTTGGTTAATTCATGTAATAAAAAATTTTCAAAAATATATTTTGTATACGTCAAAAAAAAAGAATGACCAGAAAATATCAACAATCAGAAATCATTTCAATATTTAGATGCATCATTTGAGTGAAATTAAATGTAATCTGTTGACAAACGATATTGATGATTGATGGCCTTAATTTCTTTTGATTTTACACTGATTAAATCAATTAAATCACCGACGAATTCGAATCAATGAAACAAATTAGTTGATTATTAATAAAAAATATTGAGAATCAAGAATCACTAAAGAATAAGAATATTTGACACGAATCTCATATAATTATCATTATCATTATCATAATAATTATCATTAATTCAATGTGATCATAATTTCTCTCGGTTTTTCAGTTTTGTTTGTTTTTGATTGTTTTTAACATTTAAATTACATGTGCAAATATTTACTTGATATTTTCAGTTGTATGTTAAACGATGATGATTAATATTTATATATTTTAGTTTGTTTTTGAAAGCAGAATCAAGTTGTTTGTATTGTTGCTATTGTTATTGTTGATGTATGCATATTTTTTCCGTATCAATATAAATATGTGTGAGAATTTCAATTCGTTATTATTGATATTATTAAAATTTAATGAGGCGCCAACTTCTTCTTAATTAATTGCAATGTTTTTTATTTTCGTATTTGAAGATTATCTCACTCAATGAAAATCATTATCAGCTGTGATCAGCTGTGCACAGCATAGGGTAGAAGCATTTGGTAGAGAATGGTAGCATTTGTACTGCTACCATTCTCCCTTAGGTAAAGAGTTTAGACCCAATAAATTTTTTCAATCTATTAATTTGGCATTTTTTTTATTTTGGAAACTATTTGGTCTAATTTTTTACGTGATGTTTCATCAATTGATTAATTAACGATATCAATTGAAAGGTCTGATTGATTTGAATAATCATATAATGAGCTATACTGATTTTAATTGCGCCAGTCGGAAATTTAACTTCCAGAGTCGATTTTATTGATATTTATTATTGATTCCCAAAACATCTGATAAAAATTTGAAAATGAATAACCTTTGGACATATTGGATTTAGCCAACTATTTTCAGTGCTTTTCCATGTTCAGAATTTATATGTGTCGGCAAAAAAGGGTTGTTGTTTAGCCACTAATTCAATCACATGTACATTGGATACATTGTTTGATTATTCCATGCATACAATTCATCATTCTGTTGGTTGGTTAGTTGGATGGATATAAAACAAAGGATGTACAAAAGATAATAGCGCGTAGTGTTGTCGTCGCCGTCGTTATTTGGCTTCCTAGCCAAAATTTTTAGCTTACATTTCGTTATTGATGGCATACATATAATCTGAGTGCTGATTATGCTGTTTTACAACTTCTCAATGTTAAACAGAAAAAAAAGAAAAATATGCAACAAACCATGTGCTGATGATTGGCGGTGATTTGTGTACATTTGAAAGACACCAACGAGACGATTGGATTTCAAATGAAATAAAGATTTGCAGTTGTTTGTCATTGTGAATATGAATAATTCAGCATAACCTTGATATTAGGAAAGAGTATTTTTGATTAAATTTTCAAAATCACAAGTAAAATAATTTAAATTTTCAATCGGTTATCCTTGGATTATCTTAATCTTTGTTATTATCTGATTCAAAAATAACAAGATATGATGAAGAAAAAAAATTTCAACTCTTTGATAACTGGAAAAGATTAACTTCATCATCAACAGATGACGACACTGAGACCGTGAATTTTCTATCAAAAATTCGAATGGCGCCAAATACAAATCTTTGACTAAGATTAAACAAATAGATTCATAAAAAAAACTTAGTTGATCATAAAATCAAATTACAGAATTAAAGATCAAAGGTTGATTCGCTAATGTCCATTCAGGATTATTGTTTACATATTTTATCATATTTTTTATGTAAAAATTTTCTCTAAAAACTTTTCTGATTTGAAGTGTTTTGTGTTGTTTTTGGTTTTGTTTAATTTTTATTATTCAACTTTAGATCGGAAATTTTCACCGAAAAAGCAATAAATTTTTTTGGTTTTTCTTTTGAAAAAAAACACGAAAAAATGGCTGCCAGCCCCTGTGTGTGGTTTTTTTATTTGGTGCATCGGCGGTATTGAGCAAAGAGAAAAAGTGTAGAAACACAAAGAGCAACGATCGAAATGTTTGGCCGGTTACCGCGACAAGCCGTTACGGTCACAATGAATTCATCTTGTGATTTGGATAAGAAATTCTCATCATAATAGGATTTTAACTTGAATCATTCATAATTTATTTCATCACTGCGGTGTGTGGTGATGAATTTATCTTAATTTTAATGGTTTTCGATTTTTTTTTCGGCTATACATTTTTACGTTTGATTATTTTCCTATACACACACAATCATTGAAGCAATTACCCGAAACATATGCGTTTTTAACGTAAGAATTTTTGTGTAACAAAAGATTTTGATTTTATTTTGTATCTAAAATGGATCATCCATCTTTAATCGTAACTATTTTCTATGCTTTTACTTCTTATCATCATCATTATCAATTGATGATGTGAATGATTTGAAAATTTTCAATCACTCTTTTTTTCCTCCCCTTCCCTAATGCCACTACCAATTTTTTTTTTTCGATGATCGAACAAATATTGCTGAGAGACATTGCTCATTGCTCCTCCTACTTTTTATCCTCCTCGAAGTTTTTAACAGAGATTTAGGAATTAATTTTTCATATTTAATTGTGTGTATGCACCATTGATAATGATCAAATTATGAATAGATGAAAATTGAATAATCTTTTCCTAATTCATCAATGTATATAAGAGAATCGTGTAAAATATTGAAAAATTTGTCATCATCAATACATTCCAGAATTTTTCCAATCGAATCATTTTGATTTGTTTCGCTGCTGCTGCTGCTCGCGGAACGAATCACCATCAGTAACAATACTACTACTTTAGCCTTTGGCTCCTCCTACGCTATGCTTGTCACATCTGCATTTGATCTGAGCAATCGGAGAGCACTTTTTAATGAGCCCAAAAGGTGAGAGCAAATACAACACATTTTCATGAAACAACCATCACATTAATTGATTGAAAATAATGAAATATTGACTCACAAATGTACATATGTAAGAAGCTCTAATTTCAAATCATTCAAATTTGTAAACATTAATTTTAATATGTAAAGCATAGCAAACAAACAACCATTTTAAATCATTTATTTTTTTTTTTAAATATCAAACATATAATTTGAGAGTTAACAGCAGCGACAATTTTAGTTACTGCCGCTACTACCACTCCTCCTCCTCTTCTAGTTCATTCTGGTTGCTTCTTTTTACATCATCCCTTCTTGAATCCATTCATCTTCCTCACAACAACACTCTGATTGTGTAAATTGAATCCGCTCAATTCTTTCTTGTCGACCTCACATCCATTCCATACATTGTTCATTGTGCAAAACTACTACTTTTGAATGATCCAACATCCTCCTCTTGTTCTGACACTTCTTTCACTCAATACCTCTTCTTTTATTCCGCTTGTGCATATTTTATTCTTACTCTTTATTCTTTTATTTATTTACTCCGCGGAGTTTTTCACTATTCGTTGTGTGGCTCCTTTTACTCGTTTCATTCGAACGTTATGTGAGTGTTTGTTTTTGTTATTGTTGCTGCTGTTGTCGTTTGTTTATTGTGTGTGTGTGTATGGTGTGTATGATGTATGGTGTATATGGTGTCTTGGGTGCCAGATTTTTTTTTTATTTTTTGTTGTTTTCATCCATATTATCATCATCAATGAAGAAGAAGAAGAATAAGAAAAATGAAAACAATTTTATCATTGTTTGATTATTTGTTCTTTGAATTGAATTCGATTGAATGAATCCTGAGAAAAAAAAACGAAAAACTCGGGTATTTTTTTTTATTTTTCTGTGTTTTTGTGTGTATTTGTGTATGTGTTTGATTGAATAGAAGCGAAACTAATGAAAAATAAACGCGAATCAATAAAATATATACTCATCATATATTGAAATCAACAATAAATAATGAATAATAATAATAGTGATGATGATGATAATAAAATGAATAATAATAATTGATATAATAGCAATAATGATAATAATAATCAACTCAAAATGAAACCTAACAAATAACCAAACAACCAAAAAACAACAGCAGCAACAACAACAACAACAACGAACAAGTAAACAAAACAAAGACTAATTGATGATACCATTTTGTTGATAATTAATTGTTTTGTAATGTGAATTTTTTTTTTTTTTTTGGTTTTTGAACATTTATTTAAATTTTTATTATTTGATTCTCTCTGGTTCTTGTGTGTGTTTTTGTTCAAAAAATCTGATTTTTTAAATTTTAGTTTTTATTTTAAAAATTATTTACATCTGATTAACTCTTTGTTTCCAGCAATTAATCAATTAAACAATAATTAATAATGAAAACTTGATGAACATCATCGTTTTATGCCATCATTACTCTGTCAGTTATATGATTTTATGGCCATTTAATTTAATTTTTACTCCATTTTTGCATCAACAATTTTAAGACTTTTCACAATTTTTTTTTAAATTTTTTGTTAACCACATTACAATTAAAAGTGTTTTGCGTTGTTTGTGTTCACCATCTTATTTTAAATTAAATTTTATTCAATTCTTCAAAATTTTTGTGCTAAAATTCAAATTTTAAATCGTACTGATTACCGAATAATTAATTGCAACAGCATCATTAACCATTGATGAATGTATTAATTAATGAATTTTTTATTTTGTCGTATATTAAAACTGCTTAAATTTAACGAATTTCGATATCTTTTTATCAAAATTCCTACAAATAAAAAACTATCAATCGTGTGTGTGTGTAAATATCGTGTAGTTTGGTGTTATATTATGGTACTCTTCTTTTTTTTGCGAATTTTGATCATATCAATTGATTGATTTTTTTTTCAACAAAAAATTTTTGTGCTCAAACGGTTGTGCACTCGAATGAAAAGTGATTTAATTAATTAAATAAATTGTGAACCTTTCAAAACGATTAATTAATTGATTTTTTAAATGATCTTCTCATCTGATAAAATGGCCTATGTTTGAAGGTAAGATTTCATCTATTTTTTCCATGCATTTAATTTCATATAATTATTCGGATTATGTGTGTATCGTTGACGTGTGTTTCGTATGTCTGAATTAAATCCGTATAATCTCAGATCAAATTTTGAATATTTATTCAACGTGATTTAGAATGCCTTCGAATGAAATCTCATCTTGAATATTTAGTTTATTTCAATTCCTTGCTCATATTTCTTGATTTTCATTTTGATTTAATCAATGATAATCATTCAATAATGTGATTAAAATTGATCTTTTTCCTAAGGTTTTTAATTACATTTGCATATATAAAAGTATCAATTTTATATTCAACAAAAATATAAATCAAATATTTTTGCGGGATATTTGATAATTTATGACGATATATCCATAATGAAATAAATAAAATTTTTAGGGATTTTTCTCTATTTTTCAGGATCTAAATGTTTGATTAGTTATGTGTTTGTTCAGTGTTAATTAATGTTATCAAGATTGAATGATCGTTGAACGGTTTAAGTTCAATCATTCTATATAAATGCTGAATTCTTAGTCTATTTTATGAATTTGTGATTGAATAGTTTGAGGTTTCAAATTTTATTCTGTGAAGAAATGATTTTTTGTTTGTTTAATTGAAACTGTTTTATTTGATTTGTTAACTCTTGTTCTAATAAAAACAAACAATTGTTAATCAACTAATCAATAAAATTGTTGAAATCATTATTACAATTTATTTATATAATTTTCAAAATTTCAAACACTATCAACTATAATCACTTTTAATTGTTATAATTGGTTTCAAATATCATGACTTGTATTTAATTGCAATTTGTCTCAATTACCGTTGTATAAGATCATATTTTACTAAATATGCTTGAAATTAGATTTCACCGAAGAGAAAAGAAAAGCCTTAAGATCTTTGGTATTGACTTGTTTTTTTTCTGTGGTTGCAATTTCATACAAACAGTGTATTTTGATTAGCTTGTAATTAGTCATATTTAATAATAACAATCAATAATATTCGTTTCAGCAATTATAATTGAAATTATCTGCTTATATCGGTATTATTATCATTATAATGGTGATTATTATTATAATTATCATTATTTCTATTACTATTGATTCATCAATAAAATCTTCAATTTAATAGTTTTTTATTATTATTAATTTCGGTACTGTTACATTACTAATCGGCCAAAAAAAAGTGATCAATGAAATTGATCGAAAATTGATCCGTAAAAACAATTTTTTTCTTTTTCTTATTCAAAATTTGTATTCAATACAAATTTCTATATAATAATGATGATGATGATGATATTCAAAGCAAATGTGTCATTAAATAATATGAGTATGATCATTAACATTCATTAAAATGATTATTATTATTATAATCTTCAATTATTATTTTAATAATAATTGTAATCATTTCTAACACCATAGGTCGCCACATTTTTTTTTGTTATTTATATTAAAGATCAAAAAAATTTATTTTCTATTTTTATTTAATTTTATTTGGTCTAATATTTATTTATTGATTTATTTTGAATACAAATTTGTTATCACAATTGAAATTTGTAGAAAAAAAATATTTATTCATTTATTTATTGCATAAAAACATGCACATATTTAACAGTGTTGTTGTAAAAGTGTGAATATAGATTTTTTTTTTTTTTTTTTTTTTTTTTTGCTAATCATATATTTTACATAAGTGTTTCTGTGTATCTGTGAATGTATGTATGTTGTATGCCATACACTTATTGTTATACAACAATAATAATCATAATCAAAATAATAAGTGTATTGTCGTTGTTGTTGTTGATTGCTATTTATTATTATTATTATGATAATGATGATGATGATGATAATAATAATAATAATAATATACTCTCATGTATTCAACTAAAAAAAAAAAACACACTCACACACACCCCGAACAAATGAATACGAATAAAATGAAATGAATGAATTGGTTTCTATTGGCTTGAATATTGAATGGGAATTGTGTGAATTTGAATTCAACTCGATTGAATTCAAATTCAATATTGAATTGAATAGAATTCAATTGAACTAAAAAAAATGGATGAATGTTTGAATGAATGGAAAAAAAAGAAAGAAAAATCATTCATTCTTCCATTCAATGGAAGAATATACGATTCACAATATTATTCTTCAATTGTTTGGTTTGGTTGCTTATGTTTAGTGTATGCTTTTTTGAGTGTTATTATTGTGTATAAAATCCATAAAATCAATAATATTATATATATGATATACCCTTATGTGGTGGATAATATGTACTTACTTACATGTATAGATAGATATATATCAATGAATTTCTAAAATGTATTTCTCCAATTGTTGTTGTATGTGATTGTATTTTTTATCTATTTATTATTATTATTGGTTTAGTGTATTGGTTAGTGTATGATATTCTTATTGTTATCACAAGTATATTGAATTGAATGTTGAATATACATTTCCATATAATTTTTATTCAGCAGGAAAAAAACTCCAAAATATTCAATGATCAATTGTGAAGAATTTGTTTTCAAAAAAGCAATAATCGTGTTAATTTTTGAATACCCGAAAAAAAATTCCCATTGAATGCAATACATTTTCATTGAGGAACAATACACACGAAAACATCTCCTCATGTACAACGATTTAATTCTTTATTTTTTTAATTTAATTTCATTATAATTTCATTTCATTTCTCATTTAGTAATGGAAAGAATGATGCAATTATCTTGAAAATTATTTGATTATTTTGAAAAATAATAGTACAAAGCCTATTGATATCAATAAATAACAAACAATAACAAAAAGAGCATTTGAGAACCGCTGTTTTTCTATGAAAGATTCTTCAATCATTATTATTGATGTTGCTGATGATGTTGATGATCATAAGTGGTTAATATATTATTATTATTTCTGTTATTTATTTATTTTAATAGTTTATTATTATTGTTTGTTATTATTACACTGTTTTGGTTGTAAATTTATTATTATTATTATTATTACTTTTATACTAATGCTACATTCGTATATATAAACATAATCAAATCGATCATCATTATTTACTGATAATCATGATGATGATGATGATGTTTTTGTGTTGTGTGTGTGTATTATTATTATTATTATTTACCTTAGAATTAATAATAAAAATAATAGTTTTAGTAATACTTTGCTTAATTTATTTGTATATTCAATGATGTTGAGTATGATGATGTATTATTTAGATGTAATATATTAATAATCTAAGGGGTGAAAGATTTGAGTGGTTTTTCTGTTGATGCTGCTGCTGATGATGCTGCAATATTCAATTCAGCGCAGTGTATTTCAGTGTTTGTTTTTTTGTTCGCCTATTTTGCGTTTGGTGTTATAAAATGGTATTTTATTTTATTTTTTTTTGATTCATTTGAATTGTATTTGAATCACTGAAAACGGATGAATGGATTCAATGAATGAATAAGTGTGAATAGAAATGAATTTGGCTCATTTGTCATTGTTGTTGTTGTTGTTTTCTGGTTGGTATAAATCGGTTATTATTTTGAAATTCAGGAAAAATATTGGGTTATACATTATGTGTTTATGCGAGTGTTGTTTTCGTAAATTTGTGGCTGATTTTTGAACTTGATTTCTGCTTGATTTGAACGATTATGGCCGATTAAACTGAGTTTAATATGTGATATATTTCATTGATGATTTTTAATCGTTTTTTTCGTTGTTTTGTTCGATCGATAATGGCACAAATAATGGTTATCATTATATGATTTGAAAATAAAAAAGTTTTCAATAGTTTACCACAAGAAACAATTTAAAATGGTTTGAAAATGTCCAAAAAAATTTTCGATTGGTTACATATGCCCGAAAAAAACATTTTTCCATTTTTTTTTGTTCATTAACCGATTATCCGATTATCATAGATGTTTCAAAAATATGATAAATATGTTCAATATTTTCTAGATAAATATGTTCTTAAATGTTTCATTTACTTTTACCAGTCTTAATACATGTTTTTCAATAATAATTCTTTAATAAATCTTTGATTTATATTTATATTTTATCTTTATTCATTTCTCTATGAAATAATTTATTTCTTTCTTCTTTTTCCATAAATCCATTATGGTTTTTCTATTTTATTTATTAAAACGATTATAATATGATCATCGCTAACAAACAAAATGAAGAAAAAAAATCACAATAATTATGATTAAGAGTGATTATCATCATCATCATCATCATCATGATTAAAAGAAATGATAAATGATCTGTTTGTTGTTGTCGCTGTCCTTGTTACAGTCTCTGTACTAAGATTATGATTTTTCTTTTTCGTTCTTTGCTCATTTCATTTCATCGTCATCATCATCATCATCATCATTATTTTCATCTAAATAGTTTAATTACAATTACCATATAATAATAATGAAGATGATAATAATAATCATAATAATCATAATTCATTTATTTATTTCAATATTTTAATAATTGTCACTTTAGTGTGTGTGTAACAAACAACCAAAATGAATTGAAAAAATTGTTTCTTAGCTAAAGAATTCAATGAATTCTATGAATTATTATCTTAATTGTTTACTGTGTAATTGTATAATTACAATGTTGATGATATAATCATTTAGTTTGTTCACATATGTATCTGTGTGTGTTTGTGTATTTATGTATCTTAATGTTGATATTTTTCAATGATATATGGTTGTTCATGTGTCACTATCGCTGTTTTTGTTGTTGTTGTTGTTGTTGCTGCTGTCAAAACATTTGTGTGTAAGTTTATGTGTGTTGGCAGATGATCATTTTTGTGATTTTCACTTTGTTCTGTATGATCATGGTAATCATCAATAAAATTGATGATTTCATTTCATTTTTTCCCACTTTGTCGTCGCAGTTGTCGCTTGAAAATTTTCGCCTATGAGTTTTTCGAGTTTACAATGGCGTTTTTCTCACTAGTGTTTGACACTAATCATTTAAAATCAGTAGGAAACGGGATGATTTTGAGATGAAATTGAAGATTTTTCAGATGTTTTTGATTTTAATCGAAAAGTATTTTGATCATCTAACACTTTTAATATTCAACACCAATGTCTATGCTAATCAGTCAATATCTTCGGTTAAGTAAATGATTGGTGTCTTGTGGATAGTAGTGTTGCTGATTATTGGCTACCATTGGCTGCTGCTGCTGCTGCCATTAATGTTTTGAAGTAAAATATTAGGTAATAGAAGAGTTAATTGAATTTTTACATTTTAAATTCAAGTGTGTGTGTGTGTGTGTGGGTTTTCGAATTGAAATTATTGAAATGTGTTTTTCTTAATATTTTGATATTAAAAATTATTAATATGTAAATCTTTTTTTTTTGATTTTATGTAATTTTGATATTTATTAATCTTTGAAATGATGATGATAATAATAATCAATAAAAAAACATATCTGACAAGCTATTCAAGATTTTATCATTGATTTGTATGGAATTTAAAATTCTTTTTTTTTTTGAAATAAATATTAAAACACCAAAAAAAACATCTGAAATTAGCAAAAGCGCTCAATCAATCTTTCAAAATTAGTTTTCATATTTTAAAATTTTTTTGAATTTACTGAAAATGTAAATTACCCAATGATTAGTGAGAGAATTATGCATTTTACTCGGGTACTATCAACTATGAATCATAATCATTTATATGATAGGAATAATGATGATAATAAATTTTATTTTATTTCAAATTTGAAATTTAAATCGAAAAAAACATTCAATTTGAAATTCAGAATTTGAATTAAAATTCAAGAATATAATTTTCAAACACATTTGAAATAAACATAAAAATATTTAAAGATGCTTAACACTGATCAAGTAATCATAATACCTAAAATAATCATAATGATACACTAATAATGATAATAATTACAATTAGAATTAGAATTATGAATGATGATAATAACGATAATATGATAATAATAATAATAATGATGAAATAAATAAGCATAAAAGATTCATTCTGCCTGGTTTTTTTTTTTGTTGATTTGTTCTTTTGGTTAGATGCTATTGTGTTGGTGCTGTATTTAGCTGTATTTTAAATGTTTTTTCATCAATTTCAATAATACTTGTAATGGTTGAACATCATTTGTTTTGACATCATTATCAATGATCAGCAGCAGCTTGAAGACCAACACCATAAGCTGAAAAAAAACAATTGGCCATCATAATGAATTATCATTTATATACGGCTATCAATAATGAATGATAACAATACAGCAACAACCGACACAACAATCAATGATTATTTAAAGATGCCAATTTTTCATCATTTTGATTATTTAATAGGTAGTAATCAGTGAATCTCGGTGTTGAGTCTTTGTGTGCGTGTGTGTGTGTGTGTGTTTGGTGTATTTGGTTGGTGTTTGTCTTCATAAGTTGGTTTAGTTGTGTGTGTTTGTCTTGTCTTTACAAGTTTATGATGAGTGTTGTGTGTCTTTGTATGTATTTCTTGTGTGACTTTATGGCAGTGTATCGTTCAATGTTTTGTTGGTTGTGACCGTGGCTGTTTTCGGTCGATCAATGTGATGATCAACGATCGTTTGGTCGTTGTTTTTTGCTTTGATTTCTTTTGGCTTTTGTTGAAATTATCATTTTATTATCTCCATGTTATATAATTCATAATTGACTTGCATGACTACTTGGTATTTTCTCTCTTTTTTTTGTATGAAAAATTCAAAGAAAACTCATAGGAAAAAACTTCAAATGATGATGATGATTGAAATGAAATTAAAATTATCATCATTAATATTATCGTTATTATTATTATTATTATTATTATATCATTTCAATCAGTTTTATTTGTGCTTTTGTTCAGGTGTTTTTGTTCTTGTTCGGTCGTTGTTTTGCTGTTGTTTTGTTTAGTCGTTGTAGCAGTCATTGGTTTTTTTCGTTTGGTTAAATGATGATCATCAATTCAATTCAATTCAAAGATGTTAATGTCTGTGTACTATTAGTTTAGTATTGCTTATGTGTATAAAAGCAAAATATTATTCTGGTTATTTCCATTCATTTACTGGAGGTTACTGTTTTGATCATTGATATTTTTATTTTCAAGTTTTTCATTTTGTTTTTGATTTTTGAAATTTTTTTTCTATTATTTCGTTGTTTTGATCGGTCGGTCGGTTGATCTGGCTGGTTAGCTGGTTGATTTAGTTGGTGAATGGTTGATGAATATATGAATGCATAAATTTGAATCATGCATCTTATTGCATTAACTTTGAATTGAATTGTCGAAATAAGCATTTCCAATTGTGTTTGTTCGATTCATGAATAATACTAAGACAAAATACATTAAATGTAAGTGCACACTGAGCTTCTGAGCAAATTCGCTTCTTGTATTCAAAATTTTTTTTTACATTTTCTCACCTTTTTTGTTGTTTTGGTTTGGTGGCTATTTGGTTTTGTTACTTTGGTTTGATTTGCGTCTTGTTTGGATTTATTTTTTACAAATATTTTGAATTCGATTTGATTTTTTTCTTTTGATGATAATGATGATGATGATAAATAATCATTAATCATCATCATTGAAATCATTACAAATTGATTCGATTTACATAATTAAATGTTTGTTGTTTTGTTTGTTGCTGTTGTTGTTTATGTGGTCGTTTCTCTATTATGATGATGATAATAATGATGATTATTAATCAATGATAATTGTTGATTATATGAAAACGAAAAACAATTTTCCAATGCACAGAGTGTATTCAACCTCAATGATTTTGTTTTTAAATTGATTAGCAATGAAATCAATCATTGTTTGGTTGATTGAAGACGAGTTTTGCTGTAGTTTTTTCTTCGAAAGTTGTGGAGCTGTAGTTGTTGAAGTAATTTAGAATTACATTGAAAATGAACTTTAAAGTTGTTTGAAATTTCAATTTTTTTCCATATTCTTAATTATTTCATAATTATTTGAATAATTATTCAGTTGTAATTAAGCATCGTGAGCAGCACATATAAACACACATGCATACGTATGCAGTGAATGAATGAATCATTGAATCGGTAATGAATGAATAAATATGAATATGAGTTAATGATGATTACAGCAATAATAATTTGAATTGAATATTTAAATTAATTATTCTAATTAATTGTATTATTAATTAATTATCAAATAAGTGAAAGAATTAATTAATTAATTCATATTTATTCGATTTACTTGATTAATTTAATCATTATTGAATAATTATTTTTTTTTATTTTTGTCAATTACTTTCAATTATCATAAGTTTATCTTTGAATATTTTGATGAATGAATGAATAAATAAATATTTTCTGGTTGTTTTTAGCTTGTTTTTTCAATGACAAATGACACCAAACATGACCACAATTAGTTATGATAAAATGAAAAACGATTAGTCAGTTAGTATCATGTAATATTCAGTATAAATGTCAATTTTATTTTAGTTTTATTATTCAGAAATTTTATCTAAAAACATTTGAAAAGTGAATGAAACGTGAAATTTGATCATATTTAATTAAATTGATTTGTATTTTTTTTTCATATATTTTAATTAGAAATATATGTTTACTTGTGCTATCATTCAACCACCAATTAGAATATTAGTTTACGTTTTGTGTGTCATGTGTGTGTGTGTGTCTCTATTTATATATGTTATGTAAATTTGATAATTTGTATTCAAATTCAAAAGTAATGTTGATTATTATCATGTTGTATCTGTTGTTGTTGTTTTTGGAAAATAAATTGGAGAGAATTCGTGTTTTCATTGATCTTCATTGATTCTAATTCATTTTTCAATTTTTCCAATTTGTTTTCCTTTGAATATTCTGATTGTAATTAATGGGCTTTTGAAACTGATAAAAATTGATTCAAATTTGATATTTTTTGTTTTTTCCGCTTATTATCAATGTAAACTAATTTTTCCATAATTTTTTTTTTTCGTCCATAAAGCAGATGAATCATTGGAAAAAATCTTCATAGAGCGATAAACTATAACGACGATATCATATGTTTTTTACTGGATTTGTTTCACATTGAATTGTCGATTTTAAATTTTCCACGAATTAAAATTTTCATTTTCACGTGTGTGTGTGTTGTGTTTATTTACATTGATTGATGGTCATTGAATATTGAAGCAAGTTATTGACATCAAGTTTTTTTATAACAAGGATTGTTATTATTATTGATTGAATTAATATATAAAACATTGGAACATATTAAATATAAAACGGCATACAAAAAAGCAAGTGTTTTTATTAGTGTTGGATGTTAAAACAAAGTGGCTGACGATTTAGCAGTAAATTCTGTGGGCGAAATTCGCGTTGGGCCAGCACACCAGGCACGCTTGCCCGATTGCAAACTGGATGTGTCGCCGCGTGAGATGCCCGAAAAATGCGAATCATTAGAAGAGCTGCGATGGATACCGGGATTAGAAGAATGCGATCTCAAAATGTATTTGCGTGCGGCTAGAAGCATGGCTGCATTTGCTGGCATGTGTGATGGTGGATCAGCAGAAGATGGATGTTTAGCCGCTTCCAGAGATGACACAACTATAAACGCTTTACAATTGGTAAAGAATTTTTGTTTAGATTTCTCAAAATAAAAAAACAAAAATCTAATCATAATATTAATCATCAATTATATTATTAGTTACACGAAAGTAATTACGACACTGGTAAAGCTCTACAAGCTCTTGTTAAAAGTCCGGTGCCCAAAGGCATTGATAAAAAATGGACTGAAGAAGAGCAAAAACGATTCGTCAAAGGTTTACGATTATATGGTAAAAATTTCTTCAAAATTCGTAAAGAATTATTATCACACAAAGAAACGGTATGCAATTTAATTTTTTTTATTAATAATTAAATTAATTTTTTCCCATCCTTTTGCAGCCCGATTTAGTTGAATATTATTATCTTTGGAAAAAGACACCACAAGCCGCTTCGGCACGACCACATCGTCGTCATCGACGCTGTGTACTTCGACGAATACGTACACAGACCAATAATAACACTAATAATAATAATAATTCTAATGTTCAAAATAAATCATCATCATTAAATAAAGATTCAAATAACGATAACGTAGCCGCAAGTTCAGCTAGTGAAGACGAAGCCGATCAAACAGACGATTCAGATTCACAAATAAATAATATACTTGCTTGTACAAATTGTTATACTATTTCAAAAGAATTACATCAAACTGGTAAAGATCGTTCTTTATTGTGCAATAGTTGCCGAATGTATTTGAAAAAGTTTGGTGAACATAGACCAGTACATGGTAATAATAATAACAATAAACCATTATCATCGACATCATCATCAACATCAATCAATACAACAACCACTAAGACGACAGCATCAACTGCAACAACAGTCACAACAGCAGTATCGACCACAGTAACAAATAAGACGGTAGCTAATAATAACGATAATTTACATATTAACAATACAAATATGAATAGTAATAATAATAAAATGGAAGATGAACAATTAAGTAATGGAAAACCGAATCTGCGTGTTAGAAGGAATAATAAGAGTGAGAAAAATAATAGTAATAGTAATAAATTTGAATTAAATCGTGGTAATTCAAAATCATCGGAAAATAGTAGTCCAGAGCGTAATAATAATAATAACAGTGGTGATGTAAATCCGTTAGATAATGAAACGACTAATGGTGAAAATATTTCCGTTAATATATCCGGCACTGTTAATGAAAATGCAAACATGAATGAAAACAAAAAGAATGATCAAATTCTTAATATTAGCAATAATAAAAAACGACATTATTCTAGTGTCAATAATAATGATAATTTCAATGGTTGTGATGGCAATAATCAACAACAGCAGCAGCAGCAGCAGCAACAAGAATCATCATCAACAATGAATAATAGCATTATCAATGATGAACAACAAATGGAAAATGATATGAAAAGAAAAAAATTATCATCACCATTAGATGATGATGATGATGGTATTGATTCGGATCAAAGTAAGCCGGATGAATCAACTATCAATCTCAATGAAGATGTAAATAAAATTATAGAAAAAATCAAAGATAGTTCACCTGAAAATGATTCACAATATAATGAAAATGATGATGATGAAGATGATAGTATTGATAATAAAAATAATAACAATGATGTTGATGATAAAAATAAGATAACTAAAAGTGAATTTCGTGACACATCGATCGATGGTGATGTTAATACGAATTCAACAGATGTTTCTGCCAAAATCGAATCTATTGATTCGAAAAATGATCATATTACAAAAGATACGGATGAATATAAATTTTCAGATCGATTGCGTGAAGATGATGTTGATCAAAATGTAATGAAATCATCCACAAAAGATGATTCTAATGATGCTCATCTGGAAAAATCAGAATCATCGCCTCAACCATCATTGTCAGATCATCATTTAGATCAAAAACCAGCAACGATCAAAGATGAACCACCATATTCACCCCCTCAAGATCTATCATCTTCATCTTCTCGTCACGAAAAATCGAATTTGGCCGAGCAGCAAAATCCTTCCGTGCCTTTTTCAACCATTTCAATGATTCGTGGCAGTTCATCATCGCCATCAATGGCATCATCAATATCATCAATCATCAAAAAAGAAGACAGCAATACTGCTGTCAATTATTCAATTACGAGCACTACAAATTCATCCACATCGGCAATGACCAAAGTGTCGCCGCCATCTTCATCATCACCAAATCATCACCCCGCTCATCATCCACTTTTTTCTGGTGGTCCACCACCGCCAACACTTCCACCACCAATACCGCCCACATCAACATCATTCAATTTTCCTCCAACATTACCACCTTTACCGGATCGATCCCAATTTCCATATCTTGTACCACCATTAAATTTTTCATCACCTCATCAACATGATCCAATATCAATGAAATCGATCAGCGAAAAAGATCCTCCTAATGTCGGTCAATCTAGTGAAATGTTGAAAAGCTCACGCGAAGAGAAACAACGTGATACACAAGAAGCAGGTGGCAGTAAATCTGGAAATAACAACAATAAAAATGACAGTGGTCGAAGTTTGCCAAGTCCTAGGACGTCTGCACCTACTTCATCTGCTCCTACTTTCCCTTCATTAGGTAATTGAAATTCCCATTATTTATCTATTTTGATTAATTTTATTTCATTGCTTTTGTCAAATAGTGCCACCATTCATGACATCACCAAACGATCCATTTTTATTATCTCATCCGAATTTTCCTGGTCTATCTCCCGGCAGTGATCGTTTGCCTTTCAATCCGCTCATGAATTATCCTCCAGGATTCCCGCCTGGATTACCAGGCTTACCATTCATGCCACCATGGTCTCAATATGCGGCACGTTTACCGCCAGGTGCATTTCCTTCATCATTTTTGCCGCCTCCGCCTGGTTCAGGCACCTCTAGTAATATTGGTCCAAGTTCTTTGGCTACTGCATCACATTCACCGCATTCACAAATGTCATCCAAATCTAAGTCTCCCATCACATCACAATCAAGTTCGCATCATGGTTCATCATCACATTTACCATCAAATAAAGCATCTCACGATAATAAAGATATTTTCGATTCAAGAAGAGATTTATATCCACATGATGATGAAGAATTTGAAAGTCCATTCTCGTGTCTTGGAAACACTCCTGAACCGAAAATCGACGATAGTGAATGTCATCGTAGTCATTCAGCCATGTATGTTGCAAGCATTTTTTTTTTTACTAGAAAGATTAACTTGATTAATACTTATGTCTTTTTTTAGATTTTTAAGACATTGGAATCGTGGAGAAAACAATTCCTGCGCCCGAACAGACTTAACATTCAAACCTGCACCTGATTCTCATTTGTTTCGCAGAAGAGAAGAACGAGCAAGAAAAGCTGCTGAGAAAGAGCGTGAAGAACATAAACAAGTAATTTCATTTTTATCCTATTTTTTTGTTGAACCTAAACTATTATTATTTCTCTAAATTAGAAATCTGAGAAAAATTCTGCAGAAATCAAATCATCAAACCATGGAACGAATCCATCTGGCATGGTAGGTGGTGAAAATGCACATCTTGGCACAATCGGTGGTCGTCGTACGCCTAGAAATTTCGATACACCAGCACTCAGGCAATTAGGAGAATATGCTCGACCTCATACATCATATTCACCGTATTCTCATCCATCACTCGGTCATCCTATGAATCCCAATTTACCTCTTGGCTTACATTCCTCCGCTGCTGGACCTTCTGGTCAGATTGATCAAATGACATTTGCACAATTGATGTTGAAAGAAGCAGAGGAGAAGCAAAAAATGATGGAAAAACAGAAAGAAATGGAACAAATGAAATCGCGTTCACAATCACAAACACCGCAACAACACAATCCACCGCCACCGCCGCCACCACCACCACCGATGCCTTCGACATCCTCAGCATTGTTTGATCCTCATTTATTAGACATACAAAGACGTTTGGCACAATCGACAGCACCGAGTATGCCTAACTCTTCTATGGCCAATAATCCTAACACTTCATCGGCTAATGCTGTGATGTCATTGGCTGGCACGAATCCTGGATTAAATCCGTTCATGTTGTTTTCACCGAATGAACGTGAAATTCAGCAAATGGCAGCAGCTGCTGATGCAGCTCGATTTCAAGCCAATGCTGAACGTCTAAGTGGTCTCAGTGCCGATCATCTCTTCCGGTTACAAATGGGTTTACCGAATCCAGATACATTACATCCTGGAGCTTCAGCGCCTGGATCTGGTGGACCTGGTTCTTCATTTCAGCATCCGTCGCATCCATCATTACATCCATCATCGGCTAGTGCTCAGAATGTTGCAGCAGTGGCTGAACAAGCTGCAGCTGCTCAAGCAGCATTGGCTAATGCAGCCGCAATCGGAATGCAGGGTTCTCAATTCGATCCTGCTAATATTCACGCAGCTGCGGCTGCCGCAGCAGCTGCTGGTCATCCATTGCTGCAATCAGCTGGATATCCATCAAGGCCTGCATCAATTATGCCCAGACCTTCCGAACTATCACAACAATCATCACTTTATCGTTCAATTGAAGATCAACTTAATCATCAGGTAAATATCTTTTATTTTTAATCGGTGAATAAAAATGAATATATTTGCTTTTTATTCTCAAAACATAGTTTTCGGCTCAAGCTTTATCAGCTCAATCACAAGCATTGCAACATGAACAATTTCAAAGACAGATGTTAATGGAACGTGAACGTATATTAGCACAACACCAGCAGCAATTTATTCAGGAAGAATTTTTAAGGTTTGCAAAAATTAATTTCAACATTTGATGATTGTATAATTATCAAAAATTTATCAAAAATTACAGGCAAAGAGAAGCAGCAAATCGAAGGCCAATGTAAATATTGAACAAAAACTTAAATCAATGAGAAGAAAAAATTATCATTATTATCACATAAAAATTATGAGATTTTATTATAATTCAAGTGAAAATTTATCTATGAATCTCAAACAATGAACCTTCATGAATCAAAAAAAAATAAATTTTGAATTCAGAATGAATGAGAAAAAAAGATAATTTATTTATTATTACTACACGACACAAATTGGTGATTTTTTTCCATTTCATTCTTGAATTCATCTCATTTTTATTATGAAATGAAACACGAAGAAGAATTGTCAAATTATTTTTGTCAATTATAATTTAATTTTTTTTCTAAATTTTAATTTGTTTTTTTCAAATGAAATTCTATATCATCAAATCTTTGACAATAATTATTGATCATCATCATCATCATCATTATTCAATCCAATTATAATATAGAAACAAACACTTATCATGTCTTTTTATTTTATTGATTCACTTAATATTATTAATTTGTAGAATAATTTTTTCTTAAATTAATTAATCATTGATCACCATTTTCTATTTTTGCACATTTTATTTTATTTCATTTTCACACAAAATGATCACAATGTAATAATCAATCATCATAATGATTCATTTCAGAATTTTAGATATTCTATGTAAACACATCAATTCATCATCATCTGTTTTTTTTTCAATTCAAATTATTATGAAGATCTTATTGAAGAGTATCATCTCTTTAGAATTTTTCTTCATCACATCGCATCGTCATCATCATCATCATCATCATCATCAATATCATCTGATTTTCATCATCATCAGCAACGATACAATCATCTTTATTCATCTAATTCATTTAATTTCAAAAAACTTTTTATTGTCACATTTGAATATTACATTATTTTTTGCGAATGAATTCAAATATTCAAAAAACATTTGAATTCAATTGATCAATCACTAATTTTTTTCTCTTCAAGAAAAAACAGTATTATTGATTCGTCAATTTTTGAAACACGAATTTTTTATTCATCAAATCAAATCATAAATCACAATTAATGATTTATAACAATCAAACATAATGAGTTGATGATAATACATCTTATACTTTTGATTTTTTATCATTATTTAATACATTGTATGTTTTGAGATGACATTTGTTTTCATTGGAAATGAAATGAAATTTTAACAAGAAAATAAGCCAAAATTTCTCTCTCAAACATAAAAATACAAT
The DNA here is from genome assembly GCA_002943765.1 of Psoroptes ovis. Taxonomy (NCBI): domain Eukaryota; kingdom Metazoa; phylum Arthropoda; class Arachnida; order Sarcoptiformes; family Psoroptidae; genus Psoroptes; species Psoroptes ovis. Next base: position 2,875,167 of record PQWQ01000003.1, on the reverse strand, counting down.
GATTACATCAAATTGATTTGAATCTCAATTTAATTATTATAATGATTATAATTATTATCATCATCATTTATTATTATAATAATTATTATTATCATTATCATGATCTGATCAATTGCATTATTAAATTATCATCGTCATCATCATCATTATCAAATAAATTTCATTATTTTAATCATTTTTAAATAAATATAATTATCATTATTAATTATCATTATTAATTATAATAAGAATTTCATGAATTTTTTTTTGTCTCAATTTTTCCAATAAAATAAATAAAATCAAATGAAAAAATGTAAAAAATTCAAATTTTGGACTTCAAAAATTTTCTATTCCAACCCAATTAGCATTCATTTGTCTGTTTGTCGACTATTTTCAACGGTTCAAGTTTTTCATTTTTTTTTTTCTTGGTTGCATGTGTTCAAATGATTTGATGCAATTGATTGAATATTTTTCAAATTTTTTAATTATTACCGGAATCTTAATCAAATAAAATATGAATTCACTCGCTAGAAATACTTATAGATGTATGAGAAAATCAATAATCATAAATAAATCATTGCTAAATGGTGAATTGAATCGCGTTTCATCTTGTGGAATAGCTGCTGAAAATTTTCAACAATATCGATACAGACATTCGGCTAGATTAAATACTGTCGTCGTATTTGTTCCACAACAAGAAGCATGGATTATTGAACGTATGGGCCGTTTTAATCGTATATTAGATCCTGGTTTTAATTTATTATTACCTGTATTGGATAGTATTAGTTATGTACAAAGCTTGAAAGAAATCGCCATCGATATTCCACAACAATCGGCTGTCACTAGCGATAATGTTACATTACATATTGATGGTGTACTTTATTTAAAAGTAATTGATCCGTTCAAAGCATCATATGGTGTTGAAGATCCTGAATTTGCTATTACACAATTGGCGCAAACAACTATGAGATCAGAAATTGGTAAAATTAATTTAGATTCGGTATTCAAAGAACGTGAAATGTTAAATATTGCAATCGTTGAGTCGATTAATGCTGCAAGTAATTCTTGGGGTTTGACTTGTATGCGTTATGAAATAAGAGATATAACATTACCGGCTCGAGTACAAGAAGCTATGCAAATGCAAGTCGAGGCCGAAAGAAAAAAACGTGCTGCAATCCTAGAATCAGAGGGTATACGTGAAGCTGAAATAAATGTTGCTGAGGGTAAAAAGAAGGCTAGAATATTAGCATCTGAAGCATCTTTGACTGAACAGATTAACGAAGCTAAAGGTTTATCAGAGGCGATAAGACTTAAAGCAGATGCTAAATCTAAGGCGATCAATATTGTTGGTCAATCGTTGCGTTCAATTGAAGGAAATGATGCTGCATCATTGAATATCGCTGAACAGTATATAAAAGCATTTTCTAATTTAGCCAAAACTGGCAATACATTGATTCTATCATCAGATGCTGGTGATATCGCTAAAATGTCTGCCCATGTAAGTATCTAAATAATATTTCGTCAAAACATTGTTATGAAAATAATATTTATATGTGAAATAGGCATTACAAGTATATAAAACATTATCACGACCGGAAAGAATTGAAGAAGAATTAAACGAAAATGATGATGAAGATGAATACGATCCAGGTGAATATATTAGTGATCAAGAAAGTGACAATAAAAATAAATAAATGATCGATTTTCACGCATTACTTTTTCTTTATCTTGAATCGTTTATAATTTGTACATTGAGAAAAAACATTTATTTTTAATAAATAGTAACAAAAATATACAATTATTGCAAAGGCCAATTTTCATGTGTAAAAGTGCATATATGTTTTGGTGAAGTTAGATATTTTGATATAAGCATCATAATTTATATTTTCAATCTCATTCATCGTCATCATTGTCATGTAATTGTTGTTGCAATAATAATTTGATTTTATTATTTTCTTGGATGAATTTATCGATGAGATTCTGTTGTTTTTCAATTTCATTATGATCAATCTGATCGATTAAATTTATCAATGGTATTAATTCATTTAATTTTGTTTGATAAAATTTATAACGATCACATAATATGTCATTATTATTATTCAATTGATATGATTGCTCTAATTGATTTAAATTTTCCAATAATAATTTATGATCATTATATTTTTTCATTATAATTTCCAAAACATTTTGATGATTTTCAATAGTTGATTGCAGTTCATTATTTTCATTTTCTAATGATTCAATCGTTTTTCGTTCATTTTCCAGTGAATTTATCAATGAAGCACGTGTATTGTATGATGATAGATTGTTTAAATTGTTCAATTCATCATTATACTGTTGATACGAAAATTTTTAGATGAAAATTTTTGAAATTTTCATAAAAAATATGAATGAATTTACCTCTTTATTTAATTTGATAGTATTGAATAAATCTTGAGATGATTCGCTTAAATCATAAATTTGTTCATTAAGATTATCTAAATGTTCAGTATTTTTCTGTAATGATTGTAATATTTTATCAATGTTTGGTGTCATATTATTCGACATTTAAGAAGTGATTTGTTGTGATTATCATGAAAATTTGAAGGAATTCGTTGAAAAACGGTAGAATTTTGAATTTTTTGGAAATGAATTGGAAGATACCAATGCAAAAAATAAGACGAAAAAAAATAAACAAAAATGTAAATAAAAACAATCGATACATCAAATCGTTAGGGTCGATGATTGTTTACATTTTTGAAATTCTGTCAAATTTAAATTTTTCCATTTTATAAATTCTTAAAAATGCTTTGTTTTTAAATTGAATTTCAATTCTATCTTCCTATAATCATCGACCCTTGTAATCATTGTATAATGAAATTTCATCTTCGCAATCTTTTCCTCCTTGTTTTCATAATATTTGGATCAATTTTTATTTGGTTTTTTATTATTCTAAATAATAGCAATAATAATATTGGTTTGGACAGCAAACATCCCATGATTGTTGAAAATTATCGTCAAAAATTGATTCTTAATAATAGCCGAACACATGAAAATGATAATATTATTGTTGTAGCTGATGATCATAAATCTACCATTAAAAACAATTTAGTAATAAAAGAATCAATCAATAAATCTATTCGTACGACCAAGAAAAATATTAGAAATATTATTTGTAAAATTAATGGTGAATACAAGATCAATTGTTTGAAATTGATTAATAACATTAATAATAATGTCGATGATGTCAATCAATCAATATATATCCCCTTTTCATTTATTCATAAATATTTCGAAATAAATGGTAAAATTGTTAATGATTCAAAAAATAACGAGGGCAATGGTGGTGAATATTTTGAATGGAATCATTCATATTCGAAAATATTTTATCCAGATCAACCTTATGATTCGAAGAATATATTTCTTTGGTTCGGTAATTATAATGTTGAGTTTCGCGATCGCGTTAAATGTATATCAGCCATCGAAATGGTGCCAATATCAACACAATGGCATATGAAAGGACATTATTATCCAACACAAATTTGTCAATATGGTCTAAGTCATTTCAATAAAAATTTGACTGAAATAAAAAATGAAAATATTAATTTAATCGAAAATGGTGTTATAAATGAAATTAATTTATTAACCGGTGATGATCAACTCAATTCTGAATCGGATAAAAATTATTTGACTGTAAATAAAAATATGAAATTCATCCTTAAAAATAACAACCCTAATTATTTAATAGCTAAAATTCAAATGAAAATTATTGGAAATTCATCGATTTCATTTACTATTTTCAATATAAATAAAAAATATTATCATCATGTTATTTATTCCACTATCAACGATGTAATGATTATCGATCATGAAAAAAATAAAGTCACATATGGATTAGGCATTGTAGACCGTAGTAATAAAGATAAATGGTCAAATTTTACTCGTGATATACTTGTAGATTTATATAAAGGAAATCTAATATCAGATCGTAAACGTCATAATTATTATGTAACAAAGATAGAATTCAGTGGCAATATATTAATCAAAAATTTCATTATCAAAACATCAGCACACGAAGAATTCGCTATTTACGCAGGAGATTGGCTGATTAGAAATCAGAATGAACAAGGTGGTTGGCAAATAAATGTTGATAGAAAACTATCCAAAGGTTTATTGGTGATAAAAAAAGGTTGGCATTCAGCTATGGCACAAGGACATGCAATTAGTTTATTAACAAGATTATATCATTCGACGAAAAATGAAAAATATTTAATTTCAGCAAAAAAAGCATTGAATTTATTTGAAATAGAATCATTCAAAAATGGAGTCAAAGCAATATTATTTGATAAATTTGTTTGGTATGAAGAATATCCGACCGTACCAAGCATTTATGTATTGAATGGTTTCATTTATTCATTATTCGGTTTATATGATCTAAGTAAATCGTGTGATGATCAATTGTGCCGTAAATCTGGCCAATATTTTGATGATGGTATACATTCATTAGAATCATTATTATCGTTATATGATTCTGGTTCTGGTTCATTTTATGACTTGAGACATTTAACATTAAGCATAGCACCGAATTTAGCACGTTGGGATTATCATTCAACACATATAAATCAATTGTTATATTTGAATACAATCATACGTAATGATTTATTCAAAACAGTTACTGAACGTTGGATTGCTTACATGAAAGGACATCGTGCATCACATAATTGACCAAAGTAAAAAATTTCAAACAAAATTGTGATATATTTGTATAATTGGGTAAACAAAAAAAAACTTTTAAAGAAATTTTGTAATTTTTTCTGTAAATTTTCTAAGATTTTAATCATTCTCTTAATGTTGTAAGAATGTAAAATAAAATAAATGATTAACAATGAATAATAAATTACAAAAATTCAAAAAAAAAATTTGAAAATTTTTATTCGATCCTATCTTTTATGAAAATGCCAATCAAAACCAAAATTTTTGTTCGCCGGTCATCATTGCGCATGCTCTAAACAGGTCATACATTTGAGGGCACACACAAACACACGCAAATGAATCGCTTTATCCTATTCAACATTTAAAACATATAAAAATTGAAGATTTACCAAATAGCACACATTAAACATTACAAATAACACTGTGAATATCGACATTGGTGTGTGTGTTTTTCAATATTTTTTATGTTGTTGTCTTGATGTGTGTGTTTGTCTGTGAATAGAAATTATTTTCAATTAAACAATTATTCATTTAACTAATTTTTGTAAGTTTTAATTGTTTCAATTTTGTTTCTTCGATTTGAAGATAATCGAGCACATAATTATCTCATTTGTTTTGATTCTTATTGATTTTTTTTTATTTGAAATAGATTAACTAATTTTCAAAAACAACAATGGCAATGAGTTCACTTGCAATTAGATCATTGAATTTAACCAAAAATGTTGCTAACAAAAGTGGTGCATTGAAAACGGTAATTTGATGCATATTATTCGTATATTGAATTTAATTAATTTACTTTGAAAACCATTTTTAGCTCACAAAAGGTTTTGTACCAATTTGTGGTAATGTTGTTGCAAAAAATATTCAAACATCATCATGCCAAAATGCATCAGCAGCTGAAATGTCTTCAATTCTTGAAGAACGTATTCTCGGTCAATCTGTTTCAGCTAGTTTAGATGAAACTGGTCGTGTATTATCAATTGGTGATGGTATTGCTCGTGTTTATGGTTTGAAAAATATTCAAGCCGAAGAGATGGTTGAATTCTCAAGTGGCCTTAAAGTTTGTATCTTTTAATCACTTTCAAGTTCAATTTGATAAATTATGATTATGATAGGGTATGGCTTTGAACTTGGAGCCCGATAACGTTGGTATTGTCGTATTCGGTAACGATAAATTGATCAAAGAAGGCGATATTGTAAAACGAACTGGTGCCATTGTCGATGTTCCAATTGGTATGGAATTACTTGGTCGTGTCGTTGATGCTTTAGGAAACCCAATCGATGGTAAAGGTCCAATCAAAACAAGTAAACGTGCTCGTGTCGGTGTTAAAGCTCCAGGTATCATTCCACGTATCAGTGTCAGAGAACCTATGTTAACAGGCATGAAAGCTGTCGATTCATTGGTACCAATCGGTCGTGGTCAGCGTGAATTGATCATCGGTGATCGTCAAACCGGTAAAACAGCCATTGCCATTGATACTATTATCAATCAAAAACGATTCAATGATGGTGGTGAAGAAAAGAAAAAATTGTTCTGCATCTATGTTGCCATCGGTCAAAAACGATCCACTGTTGCACAAATCGTCAAACGTTTAACAGATTCAGATGCCATGAAATATACAGTCGTCGTATCGGCCACCGCTTCTGATGCCGCTCCATTGCAATATTTAGCTCCATATTCAGGCTGTGCTATGGGCGAATTTTTCCGTGACAATGGCATGCATGCTTTGATCATCTATGACGATTTGTCTAAACAGGTAAAATTTACGATTACTCTTGTTTGGCTCAGTTATTTAATCATTTATAATTAAATCAATAGGCCGTCGCTTACCGTCAAATGTCCTTGTTGCTTCGTCGTCCACCAGGTCGTGAAGCTTACCCAGGTGACGTCTTCTATCTTCATTCCCGTTTATTGGAACGTGCTGCAAAAATGAATGAAACTTTTGGCGGTGGATCATTGACTGCATTGCCAGTTATCGAAACTCAAGCTGGTGATGTATCAGCCTATATTCCGACCAATGTCATTTCAATTACGGATGGACAAATTTTCTTGGAAACTGAATTGTTTTACAAAGGTATTCGACCAGCTATTAATGTCGGTCTGTCTGTCAGTCGTGTCGGTTCAGCTGCTCAAACAAAAGCAATGAAACAAGTCGCTGGTTCTATGAAATTGGAATTGGCTCAATATCGTGAAGTCGCTGCTTTTGCACAATTCGGTTCAGATTTGGATGCTGCAACTCAACAATTATTAAATCGTGGTGTACGTTTGACTGAACTTTTGAAACAAGGACAATATGTACCAATGCCAATCGAAGAACAAGTTGTCGTTATCTATACTGGTGTACGTGGTTACTTAGATAAATTAGACCCATCAAAAATTGGTAATTTTGAACAACAATTTTTACAACACATCAAAACATCACATTCAAATATATTGTCAACAATTGCATCGGAAGGTCAAATTAATCCTGAAATTGATGGAAAACTTAAACAAATTGTTGGTGATTTCCTCGCATCATTCACCGCATCAAACCAATAGATTATCATGTTGAAAAAATAATGAAGTAACTGGTTTTATAAGAGAAGAAAAATACAAATTACCAAACACACATGTCTAAAAAAATGAATAATTTGTAGCTGAAATTTTTGAATTAATCAAATAAATCAATATTCAAAATTGAAAAAAAATTGTAATTTTAATTTGTTGAAGCAAAAGAATGGATTCAAAGATTATAAATAAAAAAAATTTATAAAATATTCTATTTTACATTGAATATTGTTTCAATACATCTGGTAATGCTAATTTACCCGTTTCACATATTTGAACTTGTTCAACCAACGAATAAATCAATGGAACAAGATTAATTGTACCAGTTAATAGATGATAATCACTATAATTTTTCATTAAACCTAAACGTTGTATTATATAATGATGATGATTAATTATTTCACCAATTTCGATCCATTCTTTTTTCGATTGTAACCATGATAGCAATATTATTTTATCATATTCATTAATACGCAATGATTGAATATTTGTACGTAATGATAATCGTTCTAATTTTAATGTTTCTAATTGTGACCATATCAATTTATACAATTCATTAAACATCGAATCGATTGATTCGCTAGATTTGGCTATGATTGTTGCACGTATTAAATGATTTTGTTCAAAATTTTCATGATTATATGTGCTACCGATTTGATAATATTTACTCGAATCAATATCATCAATTGATTGTTTAGTCAACCATGCACAAAATGATTCTAATGATGCTTCACCAACTAAATGCAAACGTTGATTATCTTCTTTATGACCACTTGATAATGATAATTTTAATGCATCGTCATAATGTGAACGATTATTGATTGATTCAATTATGGCACTTTTTACTAAATCTAAACCATTCAATAATTTATAATTAGATTTTTTAAATTTATCATGAAACATATCAATCAAAGAATAATATAATAATGAGCCATCACCAAGCAAATAAGTTGCCGATGGTCCAACTATTGATCTAGTATACAGATTATTTATATAACCAAGACGAACATAATTTTGTTTGATTTGTTGATACGATTGTAATGATACAGATTCTGATTTTTTCCATTGATCAATAATTTTGATATCATCATTTAAATCTTTAAAATTAATTTCACATGGAATTTGTAGCAGAAACGGAACAATTTGTTCTTCACATTTAAATAAATTATCACGAGACTCATTCAATTCGGTTTGATACTGATTAAACTTGGTTTGTAAATCATCATGATAATCATTTTTTAATTTTACATTATGTAATTTAGCCATTATTTTCTTACGTTTCTTTTTCAATCGATCTGTTTCGACTGAATATCGACGAAAATTTTTCAATGATTCTTGTAAAACATTTAAATCATTGAAATAATCATTTTCAATACTCCTTGATTGAAATAATTTCTGTATTTTTTCTAAATTATTTTCAACATATTTCAAATAATCATCATTGAATGTTGGATGCAATACACGAAATAAATTTTGACCATCTTTATCTGAAACATATAATGATGATGATGGTTGGGCCGTTGTAGCTGCTGATGTTGAAAGATGTCTTAGTTTGATGAATGAAAAAGCTTTCGGAAACAGAAATTTCTTCAAAGACATTTTAAAATTGAATTATTATTCATTACCGGCAGAATAAATCTTAGAGAAAATATTCAAAGATTTGTCCGAAATTTAAAATCAGCTGAAATCAATTTTAAATCAAATTATCACTCCACGAACTGAAAGATGTCAGCACTTGTATTAATCTTCAAAATAAGAAAAAAAACCCGAAAGAACTTTGAATTAAAATTTGAATCAATCCTAAACAAATAGCTGACCATAAAACTGATGATAATTTGAATTCCGAGCCAAACTAATAAGAACAAATCATGTCGGCTTAAATTTGGTTGCTATTATCGTCGTAATCAAAACATTCATGAGTACCAACTGCGATAATAACCATAAATCCATCATCAGCACCACCGAAACGATGCAAATTAAATCTTTGAATATCTTCACGGTCCAAGATTCCGGCGCACATCCGATAGGTTCATTCTTGAAATTGTTTACCGAATTGTTTCCTTATTTATTATCATCATTTCTCATTACCCAAAGTTTTAAAAAAAATTGAAATGAAATGAATTGAAATTAAATGATCAATCATATCATATTATCATCATCGTTATTTTCATTTTCATCATTATTGTTGTTATTATTATTATTGTCACTATTATTATCACTATTTAACGAGATAATAAAGTTTTTCATGTTTTTCTTCCCATTTTTATCCATTTTATTTTTGTTGAGAATGAATAAAAATAAATATCAAATAAAATTCAAAAAAAACTATGGCCTTTTCGTGACTTGACTATTTTATTATCGTTATTATCATCATATTCTATGATTTAAACTTTTTAAGACTTTTCAATTTTTCAATTTCAATTCTTTTTTTTTGTTGAATTGAGTGAATCATCTTTGTTAAATTGACAAACAACATTGAAACAAGCATTGTAGAAAGCCTGATGTGAAAATGTAAAATTTTAAAATTTTTCAAAATTTCATCGCTTTTTTAGCCTAAGACGAAGCAATTCTGGCGAAATTTTCAAAATGTACTTGGGCCAATTGTTAAATGGACAAATATTATTATTACTTCGTCATTATTTTCAATGATAAAATGTCTAATCAAATTTTAGTTCCATTCATTTCATTAGCTGGACATTGCATTGGTGCTGTTGCTACTGCTTTATTTTGTTTTGTTTATTATTTGTCACATAAACAAGACATTTTAATTTTACTTGAATCGTGAATTGTTGGACTTGATTTGATGATGATTATGTTTGCTTGCTTGGTTCACTTGGATGTTTGGCTGTGTTCCGAATGCGATTCAGAACCAAAGCTTTACTAAGAGCATTGGTGAACAATTTTCAAACAATTACATTAAATGAAATGGAATGGAATGATATTATTGAAGAAATTTCTTGAAGAAATTTGGATAATTTGAGAAAAACAATTTTTTCCTGTTCAAAAATAGAAATCTCGATTTAGTTTCCAACAATGAAGAGTGTTTATTGAAACAATTGTTTTCAATGACAACAATTGTTTTTTTTTTAAGTTTCAAAATTGAGTTTTTAAGCAACAAACTTTCTCAAAAATGAATTTTTAAGATTTTCTCGTTCATTTTTAAAGATTTTTTTCATAGTTCATTAATCGATTTCAGAGTTTTTGTTTTTTCTGGGTTTAAAAATTTTTCCAAAAGATTTTTCATTTTCAAATAGCTTGACAGCCTTGAAACGGCTAAATTGACTGATCTGTTAACTCTGACCTGATTCAGATATTCTGAATCGCCATTCTGATCAATCAATATTTACATATTAAATATTTACAAATGATTTAAATTTAATTTTGTGTAACCAAGGCATCCAACTAAGGAATGATGATAATCCTCTTTTTTCAAACATTTGAATTCAAAACTATGGAAATTTCCTAGCGCCAAACATGTTTAAAAGAAGATATCATGGAGCTTGGAAATGTTAATTTAATTCAATTTCTCCATTCTTTTTATGTTCGTATGTTAAATACTTGAGAATTTCTGCTTAAATTTACTGAAATGAAACAAAAGTGTTGAAAAGGCTCAAAAAATTGGCGAAAAAATAAGCGAAAAAGTGATACAAATGATGCTAAAATCGTTAAAGTAATAAAATCTTGAATAATTATTAAAAAGTTTAAAATTTTCTGAGATGAATTTTTATTCAAAGTTTTGAAATTAAAAAAATGAATTTTAATGAATTTGAATGCAGACATCAAAGAATGTTCATAATATGCAAACATTATTCTTGAATATCTGCGAGAACTTCCCCTGCAGAATTTTTAATTTTATTCCAAAATTTTGAAGAATTTAAGACAAAAATATCGTAAATTAGAAAATTTGTCGACACCGAGCGACCGGTCGGCTCCGAGCGATGTTTATGGTGATGCACGATTCTCGTTGATGATGATGAGTTTGAAGATAATTTTCAAAAATCATTCTTGAAACCAGAGGAGAGAATTTGCTCGATTTAATCAAATCAAATCAAAATTAAATCAAAATTCATTCATTTATTCATTAAAAAATGATTTGATTCAATGTCAACACAAATCATGCGAAATAATTTGTTTTCACCGAAAGTTTCAACCTGCACATGAAGATAATCATCACATGTTCCATGACATTGGGTCGACATTGATAAAAATCATTGTGCGCGATCGTCGTGATTTTAAGCATATGTTCGCAAGGTCTGTTACACATTGGCTTTGATCATGATAATCATCAAACATCATGATGGAACATCAAAGAATCAACGAAAATATTTGACCATATCATTGTTTGTCGCTTTTTATTCTTAGGATCATTGGATTTTCGGATATATTCAATTTTATCGGAGACCAAATTCAATAATCTGAAACGTTTTCCGGAGAAATCTCTTTTTTTTTATTGTCAGAATTTAGTAAGAAATTCAGCTGGAATTCAGTTGAAAATTCTGTCGAAAATTTGGCCGATCGATTATTTTTTTAAATATTTTCAAGTATTTACAAAGCAAATCGATGATATGAAAAAAAATTTGAATATTTTGTAAATTTATTTTTGCCTATTTGATGGATTGTTTCTTAATTTTTTTCTTCTTTGAATATTCTTTGTTATGCGATCAAAATCAATGATTTCCAAAAAAAAAAAATGTGTATTGTAGTCTTGTTTGTTGAAATTGAATTTCTAAGAAATTCAAAGAAAAAGAATTTTCATTTCTTTCGAATTAAAAAGAAGGAGAAAGAAAATTCTTAAAAATATCGATTGAATTTTTGTATTTGAAAGAGAATCAAAAATCTACAGAATCAAGAATTTCTATTCTATTCATTCTTCCTTAGAATTTTTCCCTGAGAAAATAATAAGAAAATTTCATCAGTTTTTTTTCGGAAAAATGTTTTGAAATATTTTTCTTCATTGAAATTCACACACACCAACAATATTCAAAACATTTTCACATTTGTTTTTTTCGGTACACAGTAGTGTAATAAGCGTTCAAAAAATGTTTCATAAATATTAGCATATGGTTCGTTTTTTAACCCGATCAAGAATTTTACAATTTGGATACAATTTGTTTTGTTCATTTTTATTTCTTTTCTTCAAGAAAAGAATCAAAGAATCTAAGAATTTTGATTGCTAATTGTATTAATAACATGAATGAATTTATTCATAAATGATATAGTTAAATGATACAAGTAAATGTTTACGAATCTTTGAATATTTTTATTTTCTTTGAATATTTCTTGAATCACATTTATTCACTGTTTTATTTTGGTTTAATCACATTGAAATTGTTAATAATTTTACTTTTGAGTTGAAAATTTATATTCAAACAAAAATTTGTAAATTTTTATGATTTTTCACGATATTCTCTCCTTATTCTTTGATTTCTTTGAGAGAATTTCATTCAAATCTTTTTCTTTGAAGAAAAGAAATAACAAACTGCAAATTTAATGGAAAATTTAACTCTTTTACTAAATGCACAACAACGAAAGAAAAACATTAATTTCAATCATAGACGATAATTGATTTTTATCATGTGCAAAATGATGGAAAAAAATGAGAGAAAACGATGATAAAATCAATCGTATAAACATAAGATGGTGTGAGAAATCAATGATAATGATGATGATACATTATTGAAGATGGTAAATGGTGAAAGTTGGCCAAAAATCCCTTTAAAAATCAATGAAATGCAAGCAAAAAAAAAGAAAAAGAAAATCAGGCTTTGGTAATGATCGAGATCCATCATCATTATTTACCTATTCGTTATATGTAGCTTTTTGCTGTAAACAATTATCAATGTTTGGCAATTTCATGTCATATTTTCGCACCATTTTTTTATGATGAAAAAAATTTAATTCAATGATAGGAACAAGAAAATATTCGTACAATTCTTGGATCGATATTGGCCGTAGCATCGCATAACCGATATATGGCGAGAAACATATTTAAGAAATAAAAAGAAAAATGATCCGATTTCAAATAGAAATTCATGAATCTTTCCTATTGTCATTAAAGTTTAATGATTTCAGAGGAAAACTAGAAAAATTTCGTAACGAATTTCTTAGATTCTCTAAGATTTTTAAACAACAAAAGCAAACAATCAATGAATGGAAATGTGAGAAATGATGTTATTTCATAGAAATACAAGAAAAAAAATGAAATAAACAATTGTCTTATCGAGAATACCAACGAATTTAAACAATATTTTGTCATGATTTGTTGAAAAAAAATATTTAAAATCATAAAAATTACAAAATCAATACTTAAATATACTTAAATTTGTAAATGAAGAATTTTTTTTAACATAAAATCACTGTTGACAGTGTTCGGATTGATTTTCAAGGTTTTCTTGGTCCAAAGAAAAAAATCAAGTGAAAAATCGCATCCATTTCTCAAGAATTTTCGAAAACAATTGAATCAAATCAAAAATTCCAAATTTATTCTGATATGAATATCAATTGGTTTCACCATTGATGATAATGTGATGATTTTCACTGATTTGGGAATGTAGACGAAAACAAAAAACAAATAATAATTTGAAATTTGTTTGTCCATTATTATCAATATTGGAAAATTATTGAATATGATTGACAAATTCTTGATGCTTTGTTCTCTGTTTATTCGTTATCATTACTTCCTATGATATTATTAATTCTGGGAAATCTGGAATCAATCACCGAAAATATAAGAGTCAACTATTGTTCTTCTTCTTTTATTGAAAATTCTTTATTTGAAAATTATTATTATCATTCTTCACTGATTATTATCATTATTTGGCCAAATGTAATTCCATGCACGAAGTATTGTGTATTTTTCTCTTGGATTTCATGGATTTCTGAAGTATTTTCATTTAGAAAAAAATTCTTTTCATTGAATTTTCAAAGTGAATTTCATTGAATTGAATATCAAACAATGGATCGCAAGCATTCAAGCACTCAATGGTCTACATGCAAACACATATTCATCACATACTTGATCAATAATAATAATAATAATAATAATCAAAACAATGAAAATATACGAATCTTAATAAAATTACTGATGATTATAACATCAACGACGAAAAAAATTCCTCTCAAAAATCATATCTTAAGAATGATTATTTGTTTCGAGGATTTTCTTTTGTTTTATTCAATTTGTTTGCCATTTTTTCTTCGGCTAAATTCACCATTGTATTGTGCCATTATTTTGATGGTAAACAATATCATCATTCGGTAAATCAATGTTCAGCGGAAAAATATGATCATCACATGATGGCCATGCACACATATTTCTCAAAATCCATTAAAACTCAAACAAAAAGATTTTTTTGTTTTGTTTTTTGTCCAACGGACAAAGTCATGCAATTTTCTTTGAAATCTCTTCGCCAATGTCTCTGAAACCTTTCAAAATTATCAGAAATTCATTCAAATTCAATCCAACATCAACACACACGCACGCAGAGATACCCAAAGACAGAAGTAAATAAGCACAGGCCATGAAAAAATCAATATCAAATTCAAATTTCGACATTTTCATATTTTTTTCAAAAAATATATTCTTATTTTTGTCCATACATTATTATCATCATGATCATAATCATCATCGACAACATTATCATTTGTTTATGTTGTTTTTCCATCTTTGATCATGATGATGATCACGATGTACGAGCAAGAACGAGAAACGAACAAACGAACCGAATAAAGTTGAAATGATTTGTTCGCTTCATGATGCTGCCGATGATGATAATAATGCTGATGATGATCATGATGATAATGTTCATGATGATGATGATACATTTTGCATTCATTCACATTTGACGATCAATATTTTTCCTCACTTTGAAAGTTTTAAGCCGAAGAAATGGTAAAAATCATTGAATCAATGATTTCTTCATCCCAACGAAAAGCAAAAAAAAGCTGAATAAAATACATTTGATGGCTTCAGCTTTTTTCTCTGGTCATTTGACCATTGTCCCTTCAGATGCGAGACCGTGTGAAGATGCCATCAACGAAACTTGCCCATCGATCGACATGGATATCGATCGATCAATGTTCGTTTGTTTGATGTGAAGATTTGAAGATTTTTTCCAGTTTTTTTTTTTTTTTTTTTTTGCTGCACAAAATAATCATAGTTGAAAGAGTAAAAAATAAAATTTAAAAATTCAAAAATATGAAAATGACAAAAGTAAATTACATAGTTTCAGTTCATATTTTAAATGAATGGATGGATGAATAATTTCGAATGAATTTTGAAAAATTTTATAATTTTGAAATTTTGAAAATTCAAACATTTTTTTTTTGTTCGAGTCCATATTTCAATATTAAAATTGATTTTTTTCTTTTCAAAATAAATAACCGATTGTCACGATTATTATTATTTGCAAGTTTGCAAATATTTTGTATTTTCTTTTTTTTTCTGTCTTTTAGAAATATTCAAATTGTCAATGCGGAAATTCATTTTATGCCTATATCTTATGGACTGAAAAACAATACGAATGGGCTAAATCATTGATTTACTCATCAAATTGTGAAAAAAAATTTCGGTAAAATCAAACAGCGAAAAATCGGTTGTAAAGGGTCAATATTTCTTTACATCCAAAATACGATTAAAATCTTGAATCATCTTTGAAAAATGAGTAATTGGCAAATCATAGAAAACCAACAAACAAAAGATGTTTAATGTTTCAAAGTAATTTGTTGATTCGTAGAATTACATAATTTGTAATAAGATGCTATGACATTATATGCTCAAGGAACCATAAGAAATTTTATTTTTAGAAAATTTTTATATTTTCAAATCAAAATCTTGATTTAATAATAACAAATTGTATTGAAATTATCAAAATCTCCTTTTTCTCCTTCTTATAATATTTACGAAAAAAAATATAAGATTTGGATCAAATTCTATCCAGATTCTATTAATTTGATTTGAACAAAAGAATGAAAATTCATTTATTATCTACAAAATCAAATTCATATATGGCCACATGTATATGCATATAACTCAATTCATTTCATTCATTCATTCATTCATTCATTGTTGTATCAAAAATAATATTCCCTTCAATTCAATTCAATGGATAACAATTTTACGCCAACAATAAATTAATTCATTATTTTTTTTAAAGCGGAAAATGCACTGAACACCAAACAAAAACTGATTCAAAAAAGTTAAAAAAAACGATTAAAATCTATGGAAATGACAACACAGAGACGAAGGCGAATAATGGAAAAAATTGAAATTTGAAATTTTCAATTCCATATTTTTCCATTGTATTAACATTACTGGAAAAAATAATAGAAATAAAAATAAAAATAGAATGAAAATTTTAATTGAATTTGATTTGTCAAATTTTCTCATTTTCATTTTTCGGTTCTGTTTAGTTCAACGAATTATTAAAATAAATTTTAGTGGATTTTGGCTGATTCGCTTTTTGCCAGCGTTGGTTGTGTGTTTGTGGAAATTAAATCCGACAAATATTAATCGCGTTTGTTTTGAAAAGAATTAAATTTCTAAAAAAAAATTGAAAATTAAAACGACTTGAAACAATGAAAATCGGTTAAAAATAAAAATGGCGAAATATATGAAGGAAAATATTTACAAAATTACAAAATAACAAAAAGGAAACAACAACAAATGAACATAAGCAATGGCAACAATTAAAATATAAATTTGAAATAGCAAAAAAAAAAATCAAAGCAATTAGATTTCATATAATAATTTGCGAACAAACAAAAAAAAATTGAAATTAATTATAATAATTATTTAAACTGGAAATAATTGTTATTATTGATGAGACTATTTGTTTGTGTGTGCTTTGATAATATTTCTTTTTTTTTATATTTGACAAAATGACAAAATTTCTGTCAAATCTCATCAAACTTACAATTGATTACCCTTTGAACACCATCGGTTTCCTGGGCTCGTCCGATTGTTGTCCGATCTACCGAAAATTGGTTGAATTTGAAAGTGCAAAATACCAAAAAACTTGCAAGAGAAACAACCACAAAAAGAAAAAAAATTTAATTTCAATCATTTTGCATCAAAAAAAATGACAAGAAACATATTTTTAATTTTGTTGCTTGCAATATTTATCTTTATATTCAAAATTTTTAAGTTTTGTTTTTTGAATCGTAACTTTTTGATCTAGCAAGCACTAATAATATTAATAATAATGATAATAGGATTGTGTGATTATAATTTTGTCATTGTTTATGAAATTTCGAATACTGGATTTAAAAAAAAAAAAAATTTAAAATTTCCGACATTCAAAACATTCATTCATTTTATTTTTGAATTCTTTCAATGTTTAGTCCACTGAATGAATTTAAATTCCCTTGCGGTTGGCATTCTTCATTGATGTTTTCCAATTTTTCAAATCGAAACTCTATCTCTTTTTTTTTGAATTCATTTATTTATTCAAATATTTATTCATCGTTTTTTTGTGTGTGTCTCAGTCGATCGTTTCTAGTTTCGTTGGTTTTTAGTTTTTATTTCAAATTTGATCAGTTTTATTCCATTTTCATTATTGTTTTCGCTTGAATTTTTATCATTCCAAAAAATTCAAACGAAAAGACAGCAGCAGATGACCATATAAAACAAAAAATTATATGAAACTAAACAATTATAAAAAACAAACAACAACAAAAACAGCAACAACGATTCGATAATGAGTTTTTATCATTTTTATTATTATCATTATCCGATAACAGTTAATGTGATGATGATGAGAATGATGAGGTTATCCGTTTTTTCGTTATGTTTTGTATTTATTCCTAGTTAATTTTGGTTGTCCGAAAAGTTTGTCTCGTTTTATTCATAGTACCCTTCTTGAAAATCGGCAAGAACTTTTAGGACAACCAAGTAAATAAATATTAAATGAATTATTAAATATCAATGAATGAAAAATAAATGAAATAAAATGAAAAGTTTATCATCAATTTATCAATAAACTGATCCAAATAATGATGTTATATTTTTAAGCACAATAACTAATACATAGCAACAAGAATTGAATCGAAAAATGGAATGAATGAATAGAAATCAATTTGTACATGATTAGAATAATGAATGGTGTTCAATGTGAAACGATTCTGAAGCAAAAAATTTTCATTTTATGAGGACGAATTGAAGCGATGTATGGAATCTGTGATGCGAAATGGAATTTGCCGGGTTTTTTTTTATTCATAGGAAAATTTTTCTCATAAAACGAATGGGAAAAAATTGGTGACAATATCAATCAAATGATCAATGATTGAATAACGGGAAAAAATTAAACAAAAGATAAAAGGATTAACTGGCGATTTCAAATAAAAAATTTCATAATTTGATTGAATCATTTTCATTCATTTAAAATTGATTCAATGAAATTTAATTTGAAGGAACAAAATTAATTCATTCATCAAAATTCATATTTCGAGAAGAATTCATATTTTAAAGAGAGAGAGAATCCGATTAAAATTCAATGTGAATATCGAAATCTGCACTTGATTCATTATTTTTACATTCAAAAAGAAAATTTTCCTCGAAAAAAAAATCTTTGAATTTGATTTAAATTCTCTCCTATTTAAATTCTACCCAAGAAAAAGAAATCTAAATGATAAATACTCATTCAATTACCAGTACCGTTTTGCAGCGTTTACAGCGTTTAAACGATTTGTGCTATTCAAGAATTGAATTGAAGAGTGAGAGCGACGATGAAAAAAATTTTTTTTGAAAAATTTAAAAGCAGAATATCATTATTATTAATAATATTATTTAGGAATGAATAAATGAATGTATAAATGAATGAATAGAATGAATGTGAATTGAAAATTCAATGATGAAATCATTATTTAATTTTTTTGAAGCATTATCTAGCAAAATTTTTTTTTCAATGATGATGATGATGATGATGATAATGGCTGATGATTACAATTCATTTCATTTTCCATGTAAATTTTCGCATCTTCGTCTTCGTTTTCTTCGTCTGCTTTTAAATCAAATAATTTTTAGAATAAAAAGGAAAATATTTTCATTCATTTTTGAATAAATGAATGTCGATGAATGCATAAATGTGAATGAATTCTTTATTTCTTCATTCAAAATTTCGCTTATTCATATTTTGAATATCATTGAGTAAATGAATGAATATTGAATGAATGAATAAATGAATGATTGAATGATAAATGGAATCTCAGTGGATTTTCGAAAAAAAAAAATTTATTTTTTTATTTTTTTTGAAGAAAATATTCATTTTATAGAAAATGTCTAATGGGAAAGTGAACGAGAGAGGAAAAGACATTAATAATCATCATATTAGTGTGTGTGCGTGTCTGTGTTATTGTATATTTGGTGCAAATAATCGTCACAATTTAATAATGATTGGAAAAATGAATTTAGTGCAAAAAAATTGACAAAATTTTGTTTTGTAAATTTCCTTACCAAGAAATATGAAATCAAAAAAGAAAATCGATTCAAACTTTTGACTGATTGCGTTGATTTTCTATCAATCAATCAAAGAATGCCCTGAAAAATTCCAACTTTTCCAAGTTCAGTTCTATTCGAGTTTCTGACAATCTTCCGAAACAAAAATCGGCACAATCGTTTCATGAGGATACAGACAAATAAGTAAACCTTGAAAAAGTGAGATTAATTTGTTTAAATGACAAAAAAATCAATTCAATTATCATTTCAGGAATACAAAGAAAAAGGAAACGATTCAAATTTAAAATTCAATTCAATTCTTTTTGGTTTTATTTAAATGAAATTTATCTTTTTTATACGAATATATTTCAAATATTTAATTTAATTCAAATTTTATTTGAAACAAAAAATTTTCACACACAGACATACAATAAAATTAAATTGACAAATTTCTAGAATTCATTAAAGAATTGAATTTTTTTGAAATAAATATAAATTTTGTTGGCTTTTTTACTGCGCTGGTTTTTGATGCAAACTCTTTATTTTTCTGGATTCAACATTATTATTTGAAACATCATTGAATTCTATAATTGAATGGCCAATTTTTGCCGTTAAAAACAACGAATATTCAAGCGAAAGTAAATGGAAATAATTTGATTCAATGAACGGAGAATTTTTTGATGAAATGTTTCACAAAAAAAAAAGCAAAAATTCAACTTTAAAATATAAAAACAAACATAACCAATTGAATCATCTCATATTCGATGCAAAATCCAATTGCAAATGTAGAAATGAATTGGATTTCAAATAAAATTTCTTCAAAATGAAAAAAAAACAAATGTAATTTTGAAGAATTTTCGGGTTTCAAATGTTTGAAAATTTTCTCTGAAATTTTTATGTATTTTGAATTTTAAAAATTATATAAGATTGTAAAATGGCAAAAATGGCGAAATGGAAAAATTTTGAAAATTTTGAAATTTGATAAAACAAACACACAAACAAAACAGAATAAATTGAATTATCTGATATGCTTTTTGGTGAATTTTATGTTTTTCTTAATTCAAAATTCAATTGTCTTTGTTCATTTTCAAGGCGAAATTTTTGTTTTTTTGTTTTTTGAAAATTTTTATTTTTTGAAATTTGCAGAATTTTGAGGAAATTTTCCAAATAAATTTGTATCAAATGAATGTATGCCGATTGTTCGGTATTTTCTCAAAATTTCGGCCATCCAAACTCAAAAGTCTTATGATTCTGGTTCTTTTTTTAAAATTCTTGAATTTTTGAATTGAATTTTGATTCATTTGGTCGAAATCTAAGTCTTTCAAGTGATGATTCTCTTCAAATTTTAAATTTTGTTGTTGTTGCCGTTGATTTAACTTTATATTTCGTCTTTTTGAACCCATCTTTTATCTATTATTCGCTTGCTCATTGTCTGAATGATGATGAATGAAATTTATCTTCGAGTTATCTGGAAAAAAAAACTTCAACTCGTCACATGTCGTCGTTCATTGTGATGGATGATCTCTGAATGAATCAGATGAAAATTCAGATAAATTAAATGAAATTTCATTTGAAATTTCGGATAAATTTGATTGAAGGAAACAATCAAAATAAAACAAAGAATTTGGAATTCTCAAAGATAAAATATAACAAAAAGAATTAAGAAGATTCATTCGTTTTTTGCCCTAATTTTATTCTTTGTTCTTTATTTCAAAAAATTCAATTCTTGTTGTTATGCAACTTCAAAAAAGCAAGAGAAATATGGAATAGGAATATGGAATTGTTTTGTTTTGTTATTTCCTTGAAAATCAGCAAAACAATGCAATAAACATTCATATTTGAATTTGTGAATGGGTTAAGAATTTTTATTTTCTTTTCTTTTATTCTCTTTATTCCCATCATTCACTTCCCTTAGTCTTTGCCCCTTATATCTTCAAGGATCGTAGATGTGTTGAGACTCAAACCAAAAAGAAACGAATCGCAAACAAAAAATTGTAAAGTGTGAATGGGGTCGAAAATCTCCGTATAGTAAAGGGTAAAATATTAAGGAAAAAAAAGGGGAAAATGGATTTAATAAAATACAAAAATTTTCCATTTCTTTATTTTTGTATCTGCACCGAAAAAATAAGAATAAAAATAAAATAAAAAAATTTCGAAATTTCTGTATACGAAATAAATAAATAAGAAAAATTTGAATTTTTCTGAATTTAAAACAAATAGAATATGAAATGCAATTGCAAATTGCAATTGCACTAAAAATAAAATAAAATAAAATAAAAAAATTGAAATTCAAATTTAAAATTTGAAAAAATTCAATTTGAATTTTGTTATTGTTGTTGTTGTCGATGTCGATGATGATCATGATGATGATGTTGATGATGATGATGATGCGATATGCACAAATGAAATTCAAAAACGAAGAAAATGATGGAATTTAAATTTTAAATTTTTATTAAATTTAAAGTTGAATATGAAATTCAGAAAAATGAAATAAAACATTTCAAATAATTTAAATAAATCATCACTGGTTTTGGTTGTCGGCATTGTTTATCATTGTCCATCACATTGATTATCTTGATTAATCAATCTGTGGCCAACAACAGCAGATATGGCAGAACCAATATGAATCTATGAAGAACCAATATGAACCGAAGCAGCCCATAAGAAGAAACCCAGTATTGAAATATGACAAAGATAGACAAACATATTATGGGCATGGAAATCATGACATCATGGACATTAACAACAACACCGAAGCCGCACTGCACTGCACTGACCTTCACATGTCCAAATGTCATGTGTGGTTGTTTTTAAATATTTTATACCAAAATCTCCAGTTGGCCCGAATGACAGCAGCAAATGAATGACAATGAAATAAACGATAAAACTTTTTATTTACGGAGAATTAAAGTTGGGAAAATTATCTTTTGACAATCTGAATTTGAATCAATTTTAACTAAAATGAATATGAACATATTGTTTACAACGAAATAACGAAAAAAAAACATTTAAAATGAATGATATAATTTACATATTTACATAAACATGGATAAATATTTTAATTCGTGTGTTTACATATGAATATTTGAGCCCGAATATCTGAATATTTACATGAATGTTATTATTATTATTATTATTTGTATTTACATTTGTTTATAATTATGAATGAATAATCAAGTAAATAAATGAATAAATACATAGATAAATGCCCAGAATATGTACAAACAATTAAAATTTGTTTTGTATTAATTATGATGTCTTGTTTCCGTTTTTGTTTCTGTAATTTGTGTAATCATAGATTACTATGTATTAATAATCATGTATTAATATCATGATTTTATTATTTTTTCAATCCACATTTATTGTACAGAAAATGCCGCTTTCAAAGTATAAATTAATGCAAATTGAAATTCATAACCGATGATCATCATATTCATGGTCGGTGGTAAATATGAATAAATTTCTGTTGATTATTATGATTATTTTGACTATTTTTGGATTTGAAAATTTATTGTTTGACGTTAAATTCATATATGAATTGTTTTGATGTAGAAATTTTTATTGTCGTCAAATCACGATGACAATTGTTCAAAATGTCGTCTAGTGTGTTGTATTGTGACATCTTGTTTTGGAATTTTTGCCGCAAAACAACAAAAAATATAATTTTAAAAGAATTTTTGAAGAAATTTTAATTAAATTTGAGTATAAAAACAAATGTCATAGGAATTTCATTTTTCCGTTTTTTTTCAAATGAATCAGTAAATATTTCTGATTAGTGAATACCGGCAGCAGAATTGAATGCAACAACAGACAATGTCAAAAATAAAATGAAGAATTTCGGGGAAAATTTTTCAATTAAAATTCGTTAAATTTCAACGAAAAATAAAATCATGATTTGTGAATTATGATAAACGAGAATAGCATTGAAAATTTTCAATAAGGTTCAAAATGAGGTTTTTATTTATTTTGAAATTATTCTAGTTATTTTGATATTCAATCGCCTAAGAAGCAAAAAATTCGCATTTTTGATCAAATTTCCCAAGAAATAGACCAGATTTTTTTTTGCATTTTTCAAATCTTCTTCAATAAAGATTAAAAATCTATGAAATCTACAAGCATTATCGATGATAATTGAAGAAAAAAATTGGCAAAATTTTTCCAAAAAAAACCAAATATCGTTATCCAAAATGGTTGAAAGATGGTAGGTTATCTTTGAAATGCAAGATTTAAGATCTTTTTAATCCTTTTAAATATGGACATTTTGAACATTTAGATTTTTTTATGTTGAATTTCGTTTTCAGATTCTTACTTTTATTTTTTTTAATTAATTCGAGAAAATTAATCACCGATGAAAATGAAAATATAACATCATTATCGACCATTCTTAATGATGATAATATTTTTATTTTTTCATTTTTTCTTTCATTCAAACACAAGTCTTTAAAAGTAACAAATGAGCAGCAAATTAATTATTACTTATTTATTATTTAGTTTCATTTCATTTCATCCAAACTCTTAAGATATTGAATTTGTTTGGAATATATTCTTTGATAAAGTTTCAAATAAACATTCCTTTCATTTCTTTCTACTTAAAAAACAAGAAATTATTCTTGTTTATTCATGATCTTGGTTGTCTTTTTTCTCTCATTTTCCCGATTTCCACCTTCAATACTCCATATGATTAGTAGAGCAGCCATTTCTATTTTTATTCCAAATATTCGTTAATGTTTCATTTGAAAATCGGATTTTCATCGTTTTTTCTATGATCATTTCATTTTCATTTTCATTTCCATCATCTGCAACGCATCATGATACACGAACACGACTGGTTGCTGATGTTCATTGACAGAATTAATAAGATATTCGTTATTTTTTTGGCTTCGCATTTGCATTCAAACTCAAGCAAAAAAAAAATTGAGCGAAAATTGACGTTGAATTAAGGATTTTGTCTCTTTTTCTTATGGAATCATTAGGATCCACTTAGTTCTTCGATATCAGAATGCTTTGTGAATTTTTAATTAATAATTCTTTGCATATGTAAATTATTATGAAAATTATCGGGGAAAAAATGGTGAAATTTCAGCAGCAAAAGCAAAAGAAACATTCGCGTGTTTGATGATAATTAAAGCATATTTTATTATTCAAAATATAATTTGACAATTTAATAGAAGTGAAATTATGAAAAATTCAATGATAATTTCATACCTTTGAATTCGTATCTTTCATATTTCTTGTTAATTTTCAAAAATAATTTGAATTTTCAAACAAATTCTAATTAAAAAATTATCATTATAATTAAACGGTGGCAAAAACACTGTAGACATAGATGAGGTGATAATGATAATTATGGTGAAAATATTGACCGATGACAGTGATCGAAAAAAAAACAAACAAAAAAAAAGTATAAAAACGCCACATTAGTATGTTTATTTTTCAAGTTGTTTTTTTTAAGAAAGAAAAATGATGTTAAAATGTTAATATGAAACGAAATGCTCAATGAAAATGTGTCTAAATGATTGTGTTTTTTAATTTGTTCACATTAAGTATTTTTGTTTAATTTGATAAATAAATGATTAACTTATTGTTTCCATTCGTTATCAGCACCAACTACCACAAGCTCACCGCGTATAATAAGTTTCAATTGGTAAAGTTACTCGATCACATTGTGTACAAACAGATATTGTCAACAAACATGAGCAGAAAAAAGAAAACAAACCATTCCGTTATTGATGATGATGAAATACGAACAAAGGAATTGATGAGAAAAATCGACATAACGGAATTCAATGTGTTCAGAAGAAAATACGATATTGATATAAAAGAGATTGAACAACTTCATCAAGAATATTGTGATTTCACAGCCGAGATGTTAACAGCTAAAAAAGACGAATTGGTTCAACAATTGATGAGTAGAAAAAGTGGAATAGATATCATATTTTCGTACGTAAAAACTATACAAACAGTACGAGATGGCATAAAAAATATTGAACAGAATAACGATAGAAATCAAATTAAAGAAGTTCAAGAAGCTGTAAAACAGATCAAAACTATTCAATGTATATATCCGAACATAAACGAAGATCATATAAAATTAATTGAACGATTTGAACAAATGGAAGCCTTTATAACCTGCTCAAATTTTAATGGTTCATTCGCAACTCATCAAAATAGAAGAACAAGTACACCAAATCACGAACAGATGTCTAATGACAATGCTAATCTCAATAACAATAATAATTTCAATGTCTGGCAACAAATGCGATACCAACCTCGACCAGGAGCTGTGAGAGTTCAACCAAAACAAATTCAAAAATTTTCAGGTGATCCTATTGAATATCAAAAGTTTAGAGAAGATATAGAACATTATATCATTGACAATCCCGAAATTGATGGTGGAAAAAATAAATTCAAGATTTACTGCCGGTTAATCACCGATATTTATTGAATCGCATCGACAGAAGGAATCCGAGAATGGACGAAGTTTTGAGTGTATTAGATAAACATTATGGTTGTCGACATCAAATAATACCAGCGTTAACACGAAAAATACAGAATGCACCATTCTTGTCTTTTCGACCACAATTAAAAGATTACGAATTATTGTTGGAAGTAGTGATTTCAGTCATCGACACGCTCAATGTTACCAACTTACAGAACGAAGATTATCATTTAGCAACATTTGTTATGACCAAAATTGACGAAACACATCATCAACATATTGGTCACGATGAGGAATTAAATCTTACACATATTGAAGAGTATTTGAGACGAGGACTGAGCCGAAAGCAAGCAATTACTGCCAGATTCATTTCAAATCCGTATGTTCAAAGAGACAAATCGAAAGTCACTGGTAATACTAGATCAAGTAATGTTATGGTTGCGACACAAGATAATATGTGTTTCTTCTCAGATGGTCAACACGAGTCCGAGAGGTGTACATTAACCGCTGATGAGAAAAGACGATTCATGGTACAAAATCGATTATGCTTCAAGTGTGGTAATGGCGGACACACAAGTCGAGATTGTCAAGGATCGTATAGGTGCAAAAAATGTAATTACAATCATCAAACGCATGTATGCTTCCGTGAAAACGTAATGAAACCAACCACGTCAGAAAATTTAATAATGACAATGCCAACAACATCAGCTTCGAGTGATTCAGCGTCAAATAGCACAGCGTTATTGAGCACGAATGCGAAAAGTCTTCACAAGACATTGACCACCAAGATAAATGGACACAAAGTAAGAATAGTATTTGATGAAGGAGCCGGAACATCATTTATTGCACCAGCATTGATAAATAAATTGAATTTATCAACATATCGAGCTGAACCAATTTTTATGGATACATTAAGCAAGTCGAAACCTACTTCAGCAGGTCATTACAAAGTAAATTTATCGCTTCCTGTCTGGGATGGGTCGTATAAAGATTTGGAATTTCGTTTAAATGACAAAATTGATCAATTACATTTCGAATGTATGAATAAAGAAAATCAAAAGATATTACAAAGTGAAAATATTGACTTTATCGATGAACAACAACCAGTTGAAATACTTGTCGGCCTTGACAACATTAATCGATTACAACATACAGAAGAAAAACGAATCAATGAAGAGATAATGGCAAAACGCACAACCCTTGGATGGGTTGTTTATGGCGTAACAGCAAATGTAAACGTATTATTGAATGTGCATCAGTTACCAGAAAATGACGCTATTTTAGATATTGATGTAGAATCTGAAGATCAGAAAGCGATGGCCAAGTTCTTAAATGATTATTGCAATAGTGAACAAATGAAATATGATGAAGATTTAAAACGATATGTGGTAAAGCTCCCGTTCATACCCAATGTAGAAGTCGATACAAATTTTGAAACAGCAAAAAGACAAGTTGAAAATATGGTGAAGCGAATGAATGATGAACGACGACAACAATATCAAGCGTTGATAAGTGAAATGGAAGAAAATCAAATTATTGAACAAACAGCCTTGAAGCCAGCCGAAGGATACCATATGCCACACTTTGTGGTGACACGTAGTGATAAAAATACAACGAAGTTAAGAATGGTATTTAATGCTTCAAGTGGTATTAAGCCGCTAAACAAAGCAATATTCAAAGGAGTGACTTCGTGGCAGATAATTAGATCATTATTATTTTTCCGATTACAATCGATTGCTGTGATCAGTGACATTAAATCTGCATTCCATAACGTAATGATACAAAATGAACATAAGAAATTTGTTAAATTTTTGTGGATAACTCAATGCAACAAACTTGTGTGTTACCAATTTAATCGTTTACCGTTCGGTCTATCTTCAAGCCCTTTTATTCTTTATGCAGTAATTTATCATCATTTGAAAAAATACGAAAATAGGTTTCCACAAACAGTCGAGGCGATTAGGAATGGTTTATATGTTGATGACTTGGTTATGTCAGCGAAAGATTCATTGAGTATTGAGAAATTGAAACATGAAAGTCAAGAAATATTTAATGATGCATCCATGGAGTTACGAAAATGGCGCACATCAGATTTAGAATTGAATTTATCATGGAATGATCGATTAGCTGAAACCAAAGTATTGGGTATCGAATGGACTGAAGATGACAACATGAAAATAGATATTCCCGATTTTAATGAACAAGGTGAAATTACTAAGCGTAAATTGTTACAATACTATGCATCAATCTATGATCCATTCGGTTTCGTATTGGCATCAACATTGAAAATGAAGTTGTTGATTCATGAATGTTGGAACGCGGGTTATGATTGGGACACTCCATTAGAACCGAAATTATTACGTAAAGCCAATTTGATAATAAATGATTTACAATTGATCAAAGAATTTAAATTTAATCGCAGAATCTTTAATCAGACAGTTGAAGAATTCGATTTATTGATATTTGTAGATGCCAATCAGTATGCAATCGGTGTCGCATGTTATCTAAGTAATGGCGAGGAAACCACGTTGATATTTGCAAAATCGAAATTAATTAAACCACGGAAAATAGTGAGCGGCGAATTATTGGCGTTGAATTGGGGAGCCAACATTGGATACAACTTGACCGAAATTCTTAAACCTAGATCTATTGTGTTATGGTCAGATAGCATGGATAACATCAATCGATTGACAGACGATATTAATAAGTATCCGTTTCCCGTGGCAGTACATTTGTACAACATTCGATCGAAGATAATCAATATTAGACACATATCCGGCAAACAAAATCCTGCAGATGCATTCACAAGAGGCGTTGCCACAAAAGAATTATATGATATTCATCATATCAATATCACGGAAATGTTGGGAGAAAACGTAACCATTGGCATAATTCAAACCAGTGACAAACCAAATGAAAAATGTGACAGCGTCAAAGGCGTGAATTTGAATCAAAACTTAACGTACAATGAATGGATAAAATATATTAGCGAACAAGATGACCAGTGGAAATATTCGATCGACAAAGATAAAGACGAACTCACTATATTGATCAAGATTAATCAACAATGCTACATCGACGATGAATTTAAATCGAATTATCGATTATTCAATGACGAAAATAATGTGGTACGATGTCTGACCAGGTTGGAACAAGCTGAATTAGATTATGATGAAAAATACCCGATTGTTTTACCGAATTGTAAATTTACGATTGCGTTTTTAAAACACTTACACGATGAAGATGGGCATGGTTCAGTGGAATATTCATTGACGAATTTAAGAATGATGTATTTCATCCCTGGAGCACGACGATTAATGAAAAAAATTAAACATAATTGTAGCCATTGCAAACAAATAACCGCTAAAGCCTTGGAGGTCTTCAAAGGAAATCCACCAAGAGAACGACTTAATCGTAGCAAACCGTTTGAGAATATTGGTATAGATTTATTTGAATTAAAAACAGAGCCGAAAACGATTGGAATCATCTTTACATGTTGTGTAACGCGAGCTGTCCATTTTGAAATCGTCGAAAAAGCAACCGCAGAAGAAATATGCGACGCATTTCGGATATTTGCCGCACTGAATAGACGACCATTAGTCGTCTTTTCTGACAATGGCCCGAATTTGAAAAGACTGGGACGCCTTTTCAACGAATCGTTCAGAATCATGCGGGAAAGGTTTGATTGGCGATTCATAACTCCCGGCGCACCATTCCGTGGTGGATTTTATGAAGCATTAATTAAGACGATGAAAAGAGCATTTAAAAGCATCGTTTGGCAACGTAAAATCTCAAGCAAACAAATGAAATTAGTTCTGTATGAAATACAATCGCGTATGAATAGACGTCCTTTGGTTCACACTGAATCATACATCTTAACCCCAAATCATTTGATATATGGTTATAATTGTTCCGATACGATGGTACCACCGAGAAATGGAATAACAGGAAATCTGATTAAGCATTGGCGATCAACGGAACGACATATAAACAGCGCTTGGAAAACGTATAAAAATGTTTATTTGAAAGAACTACGCAATTATCATCAAAATTCAAACCGTTATGATATGTTAGAAATTAATGATAAAGTATTGATCGTAGACGAAAATAGTCCAGCATACACTTGGAAGATGGGCACAATCACTGGTCAAGTAAAGGATAACGCTGGGATCGTTCGAACATATAAGCTGGAAGTCGATGGTAAAGTTGTGGAAAGAGCTGCACAAAAAATCGTCCCGTTGGAATGTCAAGCGGAGGGGAGGAATGGTGAAAATATTGACCGATGACAGTGATCGAAAAAAACAAACAAAAAAAAAATATAAAAACGCCACATTAGTATGTTTATTTTTCAAGTTGTTTTTTTTTAAGAAAGAAAAATGATGTTAAAATGTTAATATGAAACGAAATGCTCAATGAAAATGTGTCTAAATGATTGTGTTTTTTAATTTGTTCACATTAAGTATTTTTGTTTAATTTGATAAATAAATGATTAACTTATTGTTTCCAATTATCTCATGCCAAATTTGATTAAATTTAATGATCAAACAAATGAATTTCGATCCAAAATATTGATCAAGATAATTTTATATTTTTTCTGCTACAAATTTATCGATGATTAAATCGTAAAAATGAAAAGAAAACACATAAAGATAATCATTTTGGTTGACAAGTTGGACCTAAACTGACGGAAAAAATGTGCCGAAATGTCCATTATTATGATGAACCGTTCAAATTGAAATGGAACAAATGTCAATAAAAAATTTTCGATCATGTTTTGACATCGGAATCAAGTCAGATGAAAAAAAATAAAGAAAAGAAATAAACATTAAATGAAATTGAAATTGTCATCATCATCATCATCATTATTATTATTATTATCATTATCCGATTGATTCATATTCCCTCTGAACATTTTTGAATCAGATTTTTTTTTAGCCTTTTTCATTTTGATTACATCATTCGTTTCATATAAATCGTTGAAAAATGAAAATTCAGCTTGAATTCAGCTCAAAAAAATATCGCTGAAGAAAATCTCCGAAAAATTTTTTCGATTCTCGCGATTCAAAAATAACATTTTTTCTGCTGACAAATCAACAAGATTTTTCGTATTGAACAAAAAAATCTTTGAAACAAAAATCAAGATAACTGTCGATTTTGTACCAGCGAAAAATACGGACAGAAAATTATTTCTGTTAATAAAAAAATATGAAAAAATATAAAAATCAATTATGATCATCATCATAACAATCTATGATCATCCATGATTCTCATCGATGATCGTCTATGCTCACTACTAGCCATGATCATCGCCAGCTATGATTTGATATGATGTGATATGGACACATGAATGTGATATGTTTATATGGATGCGAATGGCACACACGAAAACACATATATTTTATCTTAAATAATGGTAAGCATCGAATGATTGCTGATAATAATTTTTGATCGAAGAAAATTGAAAATAAAAACTAAAACATTGCATAAAACATTGTTCAATACATGGACTAATATCGAAAATAATACAATTGACACCAATCATATCCATGTACAAACATCCATTTATTTTATACCGAAATATCATTGAAACAAAAACAAAAAAAAACTGCAACATCTGCATGCTCAGATATGCATATGCGAGAAGAAGAGAATAGAGATTTCTATTTTGAAATATGTGTGTTCCAATGAACAATGAAACGAGGGATAAAATGCCAAATTTGGGAATCAAAAATCCCGAAAAAAATGACCGAAAACATTCCAGTTAGCTGTCAAATTTGTATTTACACACAAACACACATTATCTTCGTTCGTTTCGATGTCATTTTTGAATTTCAAGATGGAGAAAAAGGGCGAATTAACAGCAGCAGCAGCAGCAGCAAACAACGACAACGACAGATTGATTAAAATTGATTTTCATTTTACGAGATGTTCGCCCGAAAAATTCAGAAAAATTACGATCAGAAAGTAGACAATGGACATTGGACATGGAGAAAATTCGAGCGAATATGCGGACCGAAATGCAGACCGACACACAAACAACCGAGCACATCTTCAATGACAAATGACAGCATCAACAGAAGCAACGGAATATTCTCTTTTTGGATGTGATTGAATAAATCAATGGATAAACAGCCAAATTCATGTACCCCTGAAATTCCAAACATTTTGCAAGTTTTTTGTTGGATTGAATCATTTGTTTAAATCAATTGCTTTTTGGTTTATTAATTTGCAGTTTAAATTCTCTTTGTTTCTGCTATGTATTTGAATTGTTTGAATTATTTTAATTCAATTCTTTATTTTTCCTTTGAATAATTGATTGATTGACCGAAATGATCAAATTTGTATTGGAAAATTCTGCTTACAAAACTAAACAGTAACAAACCAATCGTAAATTTTTAATCGGATTTTATACCGACATTTAATCGCGTGTCTATTTTGTTCAATTTGTATTTGTGTATGTTTTTCTGTGTGTCTTTGTGTATTATCATTATGACTATTATTTTGGGTTATTATTGCCATTATAATTGAATCAAAATGAATGGAAAAACAAATGTTTAAATACCGTATAACCGAAAAAGCTTTGAAACTTCGATCAAAGTGAAATGAATTTAATAACATTTTAACAAGAGACTTTGTACAAAATTGATTCGTTCCATACGTAAATATAAATTCAGGGAATGGCATAATAGAAACCGAGAAATCGCCCAAAAATCGTATCGAATGGACGTGAAATTTTGTTTTTTTTGATTAACATTGAATTGGAATCAACCATTTTTGCTACGAAATGCTCAGCCATCGTTTGTGGAGAACCAAACATAGCAAAAATTGTTGATCAATTAATTGATATGTTAATCAATTTATGATGATAATCACACCATAATAATAACATGTTTCAATGTTTTTGATTATCAATAGAGATGATGATCAGGAATTCTCGTTTTAATTCTGGTGCATTTAATTCCATAAATTTTTCTGCAAATCTTGTTCAGAGTAGATTTTGATCGTCTACATCGTCATTTGATGATGATAATTTATGATAATTTGATTGGATTGTTTCTCTTTTGTTTTGTGTTTAATGTTTTCAAGCATTGAAGCTGGTGAAATACAGCAGGCATGTTACTTATGGTAATCATTATTATCATCGTTGATGATAAACAAAGACACAGAGACCATGAGTCTTATAGTGAGTGAATGGAAATAATTTTGGTGAAATTTTTGAGAATAAATATGCGTAGGGAAACCGGCTGGAATTCGTTTAATTCGTACATTGAATTAAGTCCAGGACCGAATCAGGACATGAAGATCAAAGATGATGTGAATAATGATTGAATGCTCTTCAAGAATGTTTTTTTCTTTTTTGAATTTCAAAATGTTTATATGTTTTTGATAATGTCAATTGTTTGATTTTCTATTTTATGTGTGTGTTTATTTATTCATCTTCTTTATTTTTTCTACTTTTATTGCTGCATATCAATTGTTTATTTATTCAACATATTCAATATGATAATTCCGGTCAAATGAATTTCAATGAAGACAATTATGATGATCGTTATAAAAAAAACAATCGTCAAACAAATGATAGCGTTTTCAACTTGAATGTATTTTGAATGATTTTTTTTTTTGTATTTCTTCTTTCGAATAAATCAAAACAAATAAATTTGAATCAGTAACCAGAACATATTTCATCATATTTCAAGGTACAATATTTTCAGTATTTTGCTTCGGTTTCGTTTCTCTAATAATTTTTGGAACAATTGTATTACTTAATGTATCACACTATCAATTGTGTAAAGACGCCCATATTCATTGGGGAAATTTGTGGGTTTTTTTTTTGGTATTTCGCTGCAGATTGTTTTTGTATTTTTATCCAGAATTTTACCGATGAACAAAGATAGCAGGGTGTCGTAAATATGAAAAACTCTGCACATAAAACCAGTAATAAATGAATAAATAAACAAAATGAAATAATAAACAATAAAAGTATTGAAAATTATTATCTCTGCAGATCATATGGTGATGAAACCAGAAAAAATTTCGTCATCATCATCAACACCAATGGCCATTGCCATTCGAGTATTTCGAATGGGAAAACACCGACAATAAACACACCTGGACAATATTTTCAATGGAAAAGTTATTTCGATTTCATCAGCAAAATAGACAAACAATAAAAAAATACTGATAATAAAATGCAAATAATAAAATCTCGAAAAAAAACCCAACATGAAATTGAATGAAATTGATATCGAGATTTTTGCATTTTATTATTTTTGGTTGAAACCATTCATCAAATCCATTGTTTGTTATCAAAGATTATCAAAATCCACTGCTGCCGTATGTACGTATTATTTGTTGTTACATTCATCATTAAAATCATTGAATCATTGGTGAGGAGAACAACAGGAGAACAGAGCAAGTTCATATTTCCAAATTCCCAATTTTTCCATATTTTCACATGGAATCAATTTCGCTTTTTTGTCGCAAATTCATATATTGCAGCTCATATATTCACAATACTAACTAATGAACGTTTTTCCCTTGAAAATCGTAATGATTCAAATGTGACAAAGAATAATGAAATCGAAAAGCTAAGAGTCAGCATTACGGTCTAGGGAAAAATCTATGAATTTTCATGAAATTTAATTAATAATTTAATCAAAATATTCAATTCATTGGCGAGTTATTGGCAGAAAATTCCATAGACGACCGAAATAGGTCGATTGAATTTGGTTAGGTATTTGGAAAATTGAATGTATAATGATATTTATAAAGATTCATTTTTCAAAAAATTGAATTTTTTTCTTTTTTTTGAATTAAATTTCAAAATTATTTGCCATTTCGATAACTTTTTTTTCTCGATAGCAAATAATGACGATTATTAAATTCAATTCAATGTATTTCAATTTATTTCAATGTATCAATGTGTGTCAATGTATTAATGTGTATTCCAATGTATTAATGTATTAATGGTTTAATGTACCACCATCATCATCATCATCATAATCATCATATTCACCATTGCTCACATTTTGTTCATTGTTATATCACCCCAAAATAAACGATAATAACAATAACAATAGCTAAATCTAAATATGATCAGCTGAATGAATGAATGAAAAAAAATGAAAAATAAATGAATCGAAACAATGTTTCTATACGATGGAGTAAAGATTTGTTTTCTCCATTAATTTTCATTGATTCAAATTCACATTTCATTTCATTTCATTGTATTGTTCACACAATTCACACAATTGAATGTGATTAAATGAATGGATTATTATTTTTGTGTTATTTTCTTCTTCTTCTTCTGTTTGAAATCATAATTGTTATCATCATCATTATTATTATTGTTATTATAATGACCAATTGCTGCTGCTGTTGCTGTTATTTTTTTTACGATTCTTTTCAATTCAAAAATCCAAACAAAATGGAAGAAAGAATTCCAATTTCAATCCATGCTTGATTATATCAACCATCTGGAACCTCGATCCAAAAAAAGTATCAACAAAGATAGAAAATAAAACGAAACGAAATGAAAAAAATTCATAAAATATAATCATATGAATAAATGAACAATCATGGATACCATGATCATCATCATGGACCATATTTAATAGGAGAATTAGCCAGAATTTTTTTTACAATGTAAAATATGAATGAATGAATGGAAATCGGAATTAAATGAATGAAAAATGAATCATATTTTATCCATTTTCAACCCCTTATTTTTTATGTACCTCTGGTATACACATTTTCTATGATAAATTTCATTTTTGGGGTTTTATCCACTTTCATAAATAAAAAAAAATGGAAATTCCACCTAGCCCCGATAGGATCAGATATTTTGTTTTTGATTTTTGGTTTCATATTTTGTGATTTACTTTCAATATTTGTCGTGTTGGTGGTTCTCGACAGCGAGAAAGTGTTCAAAACTGGTTAAAAAATAAAGCAGTTCGGGGTAAATATACTTGAAAGAGTAACAAAAACTTTCAAGTTATCCAAGAACTGAACTGAATTGAACAACGATTTTCGTGTTTTGTAAACATTAAACATTTTTTAATATAAATATTATTATCATTATTACTATGATTATTATTATGATTTAGCATGATTTTACATTTTAGTAAAATCACTCGATTTTTTATCGAAATTTTTTTTATATGAAAATGCAATGAATGAATGAAATATAAGCAAATATTTTTCATTTATTTTTATTTTCATATTTTTTCGTTTTTTGAAATAAAATATATCCAAGCTAATTCATTAAAGAATATTATCCCATTCATTTATATTGTTTCAGTTTTTTTCATAATTTTTTCATTTTCATTTAGGTTTTATTTAGTTTCACAGTATACTCTCAGGAAAATAAAAAAAAAAGAAAAAGCATAGAAAATAGTTAGCGAAACTTTCGATTGTTTTTTGTATTGAAATAGTTACAACGATGGAAGCATTGTGAAAGGCGTTTATTAACGACCAAAATCACGTGAGGACAGCGATAGAGATCGACACCATCGATAACATCAAAATTTTTTTCAGCTCGGTTTTTGGGGGGTTTTAGGGCTTTAATTAATTAGGCCTTAATTTTAATTGGTTTTCAATCAATTTTATTCGAATCGAAATAATGAAATTATAAATTGATTATAATCGCAAAATATTCATAAATATATTGATAATTATCGCTGTATTTTAACCAACATCGCTTGATTGAAGCTGACATGCGATTTAAATAGGAATTTAGGATGATTATATGCATTTGATTTGAAGAATATTAGTGTCCATTGTCCATATTTTACGCTTTCATTCATAAGAATCATGGATTCATCCAATTCGTATGGTTAATCATTTAAAAGTCCTTCATATCTCCGATTGAAGAATTAAAAAGTTCAATTCGCTTGCCCAATTGATATTGAATAATAATTTGCTAAATTTAATCGGCATATTCGCCAACAACTTCTTTTCAAAGAAATAACCAATAATTAGTCTTAAATTAAAATTGATAATATTGATTACCATTGACCCAAAGAACTTGTATGTTCAATATGCCTATTCAAGATGAAAAATTTGGAAAAATTAGCTTAATTCAATGATCAGAAAAGTGTTATACTTGCTTTTTGCTTGCTAAAACAATACTATCAATTCTCATGAATCTTCAGTTGATGAATCATCCATGAAAGAATCCATCTTTATTTCGTATAATTCTTTAAAAAAATTCAGGAATGATCAAAAATTCTATGAAAAAAATAAAAATGAAAATGATAAATAATTAAAAATATGATTACCTCAATTATTTGCACAAACTTTGATTCAAAGTCAAAGTGATGATCTTAATTTTCTTGACCATCGATTAAAAATTCAAGTGAGGCCTAGAGTTTGAAAAAAGAATAGAAGAATCAAAATCACAAATTAGGACAATAGGAATGGTTACCTGACATTGCATTTTAATAATTTTCATTTCATTTTTGCCTGATTGAGAATTAGAAAATGATTAATAGAACAATTCAATTAAAATCAACTTACTTGAATAATCTGATGATTTCTTCTTAATGATATATGAATGATTAATTAGTGATGTGGGCTAAATCATTGAATAAATTGATAACTATATTCAACTTGAAATTACGATTGATCATGAAATTCTTTGAACAGACTATTGAAGACAAAGATGAACATTGAAATCGATTAAAGATAAAAATCGACAATGGCCAAGTCAAAGCGAAAGTCAAAACCCAATCAATAAATGGCCAGATCAAAATCCTAATCCGAAGAAGAGTCAAAGAAAGTCAATCAGACATAATTCTATTAATAAACAATGTTCATCTTGACTCCAACAATTGTATCAAGAATTTTCGATAATCAAGCAACATTCGAGTTTGAAACAAGTCTTCAATTTTCAATGATGATTTCAGCAAACGTTGTTTTGATGTAAATATGAAATCAGAGATTAAATTCTTGAAATTTGGCTGGAAATCACCTCAAATTATCACCTTCAAAGCAATTCGTTGATTTATCCATAATTTAGATCGACATCTCACATTATTGATATCAAATTTTCAGAAATCTGTGATTGAGTATTTCATGAATAAACTTTAGTCAGATTTTCTTGAATTGAACAAGCTTACATTGGTTTGATTCAATTCTAATTTACTCGAATTAAAATAATCAAAAATTAATCATTGCTTTAATAATCAAATTATTGAAAACTTAACCTGAGTGCATGAACCAATAATAAATTATCTGGTGATATTATTGCATCATTTAGTTGTAGCTCAGTCTTTTCCAATCCAATGAACATTGATCATCTTGATTAAATGATGTGTCAATACAGTT
Source organism: Psoroptes ovis (assembly GCA_002943765.1). Lineage (NCBI taxonomy): Eukaryota > Metazoa > Arthropoda > Arachnida > Sarcoptiformes > Psoroptidae > Psoroptes > Psoroptes ovis. Next base: position 2,836,749 of record PQWQ01000003.1, on the reverse strand, counting down.
TTTAGTGGATTAAAATTGATGAAAATCCATATTAAAAATTTACTCACAATTTCAATGTAAAATTGATGAAAATCATTTTTACTCATTGTTATGTTTGCTAAAAATATGAACGTTAAAATTTTCTGAGATTTCATCATAATCAATGGCAATTCGATCAAACAAATTCATCGATAATTATTAAATTGGTTGTTTTTTCAAAAAAACACAATCAATTGATGAGTGAAAAAAAGCATTTTTTTCTCGAAGAAATCGAACTTTTTTTTGGCGGCCATTTTCATCGGAAAACTTAACGAGTTTTTCAACGATTTGATTTGAGGCTGCGCCTTGACGCATTTATTTGAATTTTTGTGATACGCGCTTTATGAATCATCTCAATTTTCAAATTTTGAATTTAAGAATTTTTTTAATTTAATTAAACTTAAAAGATTGCATTATTCAAATAGAATTATTATTAAATAAGCACAGAAACTTATATAAAATCAATTATATTTCTTGATCTAAAAAAGAAAAAAAATCTAATCCTAATTCAATTAGATGATGGACAAAAATCAAAAGCAAGATTTAGAATTGGAATTGATGATTTGATTGATTTCGATTAATTATAAGATATTGAATGATAATAAAATGTTTTTGATTAAAAATGAATGTATTTTATAATAAATAATAATGATAACGAATCAATTAATCGAGTGTTTCACACAGATTTCTTGTTGAATCAGTCGGCAATTATTTCAATCTATTTACATTAATTGTTGCAAAATTTTTGTAACAGCGATAGCAATGTAGAAATTTTTCGATAAACTTAATCATATTTATAAAACTTGTGATCTTTCAGACTTCAGGTCAAAACACAATGAGCAGGCATGAAGTGTTGAGTTAGATTTACATATTGATTTTTGCAATTAATAATTGAGATCAAAAAATAGTTGAACTTTTGATGCATATTAACACATGCAAAGTGGTAGAGATGATTTTTCCATTGTCCAACGTTGAATGATCATTCAATTGATATTTGGCCTTCAATTATTCCATCGAATACTGCTAAATTGTCTTGAGGCATGCATATTGTTTATGATTACATGAACAGTGATTTGTTGTTATGATTTGTTGCGGTTCTCTTATTTGCTGTTACGAAAAGAGATAAGAAAGAATTAAAACAGGTATTTGATATCGTTTATACACTTCCCTTTTTCAAAATGGAATAATGATGATCATTCGCATTGTTTTTCTGTTGTGGAATTAAACAATAATGTTATTAAAAAGTGATCAATTATATTGATTCTTTTATGATGTCGTGGTTTAAAATAAAATATTGACCTTTGTTGATGATATTGATACCTAGATCATCACTGATTTGCCCAATGTCAGAAATTTCTTTTCAAAATCAGTGACGATTTCGTTCATTGTTTCATCATTTTGGGCGATAACCATGATGTCCTCGGCAAATATGATAAAAAACCAGGAGCGTTCATACAAATCTCTTCAAACAATCCATTATTTTGCTGATTTTCATCACCATGAAATTTGTTTCGTATAAAATTTGTCATCATTATCCTTTGCATTAGCCACTGTTTTGACCTGTTTTGGAATTTAAAAAGATTATAATGCGCTCAAAGAATCATAAAAACCTTGACCTCTGTTAGAATCAACAGAATGATTATCACCAAACCCAGTATCTATTCCATTGTTTGATCTTCCGTTACCATCCAGTGTTCGGGAACTCCAAGATGTTATGATAATCCTAAATAAATCATTAATAATCAATACTTTTCATACCTTGATTTCTTGACCATTAAATACGATCATTTTTAGATAGTTTCAGATACTTCGATGATGAAAAAGGATAAAGGAAGGAAAAAGGAAAAAGTCAAAGAAAGGATGAAAAAGGATGGAAAAGTAAAAGATTGGATCAGTATGTGATGATGATGAAAATGGATCAAACAGTTAGGAATTGAGCAAATAAACAATGAAAAAAAAAACAGTTGAATTATATTCAGTAATTTGAAAAAAATAGCTTCAGATACTTCGAGTTGATTTGTATCCAGGGTTATCTTCAGATACTTCGAGTTGGTTTGTATCCAGGGTTATCTTCAGATACTTCGAGTTGGTTTGTATCCAGGGTCAGTTAGCTTCAGATCTATTTTGAGTTGTCTTGCATTTTCGGCTTACGTTATTCAAATGGTAAGCGCCATCCATTTTGAATATAAAACTGTTTATATAAAATAATTGATTCAGTTCCACTGAATAATTAGGAGATTTGATGGAAATTTTGGGGATGTTACATCTCTCATCGTTTTCAGTGGTTCGCCATAATATTCCGCTTGCAATAATCTTATTTTCTTTTCTGAAGAACTTTTTAGCCTCCAGAAATTCATCATCTGTATTCGAAAGGGCCCTAGCAATTTGGTGATTCAATGGAAACGGTCGATCACTAGCCAACAATGGTCCATCTAAACCTTCTTCGATATCTTTTCTGTCCGCAAAGAAAGGCATCGATGCCTGATGCCGCTTCAGGATCGATTGCGGAACATTCATATAATTTTTCGATGCCTCAATAAGATCTTTCAGAAAAGCATGCTTTCGCTCATACTTTTCTGTGCTGTATCGCATTAAAGATCCATAAAATGCAGTCATTTCACCGTAATGTGTTATGAAATGCATCTTTGGGAACATGATATCTTCATCGATACAGTTTTGGGCCAGAGATTTAGCAACTGACCCGATTTCTTGCGCATCGCCTGGATTACTAGTGTAAGTCAGGTATATGAATTTTCGAAGATTAAAGTATAGTTCAAATTCCCTATCATGTCGAAGCAAAATTTCGGGGAAAATTTCGATGAGGCGACAAGCGAATTCAAGTTTCTGAAATCCTTTCCCCTTGATCAACATAGTGGAGCCGGAACTGATGGTAATTAGCCCGTTGACTAATTTAAGGCCATCAATTCTTTCTTTCATACTGCCAGAATCGATAAATTTTGATATTTTCTTCAAAACTGCTGGCAAAATCCTAGTCACGATACCTGTAAAAAAAGAATGACATTTAATGTTAGAAAAAGTTTAGAGAAGAATTTTACCTTCGGGAACATCGTGGAACCAGTCAGGAGGGGAAAGTTGATAAACGTTTATACTCAGAGATGCGAAAGCTGAGTTTCTTTTAATTCCGTAGTAACTTTGGAATTTGCTGCTCTTAGTCACAGACTGCAAATCTGAGGCATATTTTTCGTACCCTCTGTTTATTGTTAGGGGTCGAACTTCGATTTCTTTAATATTTTTATAACTTTGCCCGCAGTATCTGCATCTGAATGACCGACCAAATGAACAGCTGAATCCTAACAGTTCAGCGATGGCTAAGTTATCTCCTATGTAATCAAAAATACGAGATTAATTATAGGATTCGAAATGATACATTCAAAATATAACATACCCAGAATATGCGAGAGGCATACCGGTATCTTGGTACCCTTATATTCGACTCCATTTTGAATCAAACTTTTCAAGTCATCTATGAGAGGAGACATCATGTCTTCGTATGTGACTTGAGCCGATTTCCTATCTTGGGACCGCCATATCATCAAAACATAAATGGAACTGAGTTTGGTGGTGGGTATGACATGATTGTCAACATCAAGATACAATGCGTAAATTTTTTGCCTTGCACTCGATGCTCCCAAGGGATTTGCCACACCAAACTCATCGCCGTACACCATAAGCCTCAACTTGTTGTTGAAATCATTTTTATGGATATACGGGGGCAGTTGGTCCCGTTTTTCTTCCAGAATTATTTTCACCAATTGATCTGAGAGAATATATTCCTTGATTAGCGATTTCACCGGAACGTAATAATAACGAAGCCCAGAATTCGAAAATTGATATTCTTTAAATTGGATGTAACCGTTCATTCTTCTGATATATTGCCGTTGATAATATCTTGAAGCGATAAAATTTTCAATATATTTTTTCAAGAGAGGATTTCTTCTTATCAATATTCGGCTCCAGGTTTTCAATAAATTTGCTGTTGAAGAATGCTTTGCCTTATCTACATTTAAGTTATATATTACAGATTCCGCTAATTCGGCAAAATCAGTGTAATCGTCCTCTGATAAATTTTTTTTGACTTTTTCAAAGAATGGAAATGGCGCTGTATAATCGTCATCATCATCGTCTTCGTCTTCTTCATCTTCTACGTAGTCACAAGTAATTGTTATTAAGTCATCCGAATCGTAATCTGTTTCTTCTTCCGAACTTGAAATAGACATAGGTTCGGGTGTCGGCGGTCGAATATCATCTGTGGGCAATGGTGCTGATGATGTTGATGGTAATGGTTCTGATGATGCTTCTTGCGATGATGTTGCTGGTAATGGTTCTGATGATGCTTCTTGCGATGATGTTGATGGTAATGGTTCTGATGATGCTTCTTGCGATGATGTTGCTGGTAATGGTTCTGATGATGCTTCTTGCGGTGATGTTGATGGTAATGGTTCTGATGATGCTTCTTGCGGTGATGTTGATGGTAATGGTTCTGATGATTCTTCTTGCGGTGATGTTGCTGGTAATGGTTCTGATGATGCTTCTTGCGGTGATATGTCGATCGATGGATCAATGAAGGCTTCCATATGATTTTTATCGATGTGTCGTAACATACCACTGTCGGTCTTATAAATACGGCCACAGCATGAAATTGATGAAACTATTTTCTGTTGCAAATCTTTGTAATTCTTGTAGATTGGACTTTGCGGATCTAATTTTCTCCTCTTTTGTAGGTTTTTCAAATTACTTTTCAGATCTTCCGATTTCGCTAAATAGTCCTTCAAGTCGTCTTGATGTTTTGGATCAGAATTGGCTAACTCGGTCATTTTTTGCTGAATATATTCAAATTTTTCCATATCGATATTGAATGATTGATAATTTTGGACGGTAACTTCTAACTTTTCAACGAATTCTTTATAAATTTTAATAAGTTCATAAGCGAGTATTCCTTGTTGAATATAGCAACACACAGTGAGCATTTTTGATTTGACTTTTTGGACTTCGTTATTTTCTGTTAATTCAAAAATTAATTGTCAATTATCAAAATAATAACAGTCAAATTATTAATATCTGTGCAAAAATATACTCACTGTTGGTAGCCGACATATTTGATGGATTAGAATTATTCGAAACGGTACAGTGAAATTTATCTGAAAAAAATGAATTAGATTCTGAGGTTCAAGCTATAGATATTAAAATGGAATTAAAATTAATCAAACAGTTAAGAATAAATGAAAAATATAAATGATATTCGGTTAATCAAAAAAAAGTGGAAATATAAATGGAAAAGTTAATATAAATTGAATATTGAGATTGAATAATGATAATGATGGGCGAGAATTTGATAAAAATGAAGATGAAATTTTAAAATGATCGTAACAAAATCGTGAAATTGTTGCAGAGAATAGGTTATTTTCGTATGATTTTCGTTGTTAGACTTCATTCAACAAAAATCGTTATAATTTTATTAAAAATCGTTGCAAAATATAAAATTCAAATTTTAAAAGGAGAGAGATTTAGGGACTTTATTCACAAAGGACGTACACCAATTATTTATTTCAATTACTGATGGGCACAAAAAATAATTAGCAGTTTCAAGAAATAGAATCAAAGCCCATGTTGACATATCCAATTATGAATATTTTTATCTTATGGTTCTAAGCCTTTAATTGCTTTTGAGATTTTTCTTAAGAAACTTAGAACCTTTCCCAAAACACAAACCGTTCTGAAAAAAATTGTATATATTTATTTTTGAACATTCTTATCTTACGAATTTAATCCGTTAATTGATTTTGAAAATTTTTAGAAGAAAGCTAAACTTTCCTACGATACGAACAACAGAACAACATAAAGTACGCAACACAAAGACCAAGGATCGGCACAAACAACATAATTACTCTCAAACACTAACCAAAAACACATATTTGAACACCACGATCGTCGACACTTAGGTCTCATTATCAAAAAGTCAAAGACAAAGTTAGGATGTCAATTTCAATGACCAAGTGGCCACGACGTGAGAATAAACATTTTTCCTCTATTAATTTAACTTTCCATTTTAAAATGTTTTTCAGATAAAATAAACCATAACTCATAACCCATAAAGTTCAATAAAGTTTTAAAGTCCCAAAGTTTAAAGATTTTAATTCAATATTTGTCGTTTAGCCCTTTCGTTATGCAACAGAAATTGTTAAAAAGAAAATATGAATTTTGAAGAAAAATAGTCAACTGACGACGAAAAGGATTACTGAGCTGGCGACGCGAGGGATTAAATGTGAGAAAAAAATATTTGAGGCCCTTAAGCCCTTAGGTATATTAATGTTTGCGAGTTTCTTTAAGTTTCTGTCGTGTGAAAATTTTGAAAAATAATTTGGAAACATTTTACGGCTCTGATGTCAAAGACCTTTCTGAAATGTTTGCAAGGTCGAGTCCTTGGATCTTCCGATTGCACAGTGATCACATTCGTTTTTAATTATAATATTCTTCATGTATTTTCGTATTCAAATTTCAGTTTATTCAATTATAAAAATTTTATTTAATAATTTTCATCAATTAAAAAAATACAAATTTGTTTCATGCAATCACATTAATAACAATTGGAGATGATTATTTCATTAATCGATCTGGTTCCGAACTCATGGAAATATGGGTCCAATTTTGTGTTGAATGAATAAGGCCTCTAAATGATTTTGGGCATTGAGATTTCATCTAATTTAAAATTATAGAAAAATTATTAGCTTAGATTTCTTTATTACTCATGACTTATTCATTGAAAATTAGGCTCAAAATTTTACTCAAAATCCGACCAAGTTTCCCAAATTTATCATCATTTGTTGGTTAGCATTGAGAAATGCGTAATTTGACAATTATTTCTCAATTTATTGGCTCAACAATCCTACTAAATGACAAATTTGATATTTGTTGCCCTGAAAATCAAGCGAATTCAATAAACTTCATTATTATCAATTTTTCAAAAATTTTTACAAGTCCAAATCATCAGCTGTGAACGATTGTGAAATTTTTATACATTGAAATAACCAAACATGTATATATGTTTTTTAGCGGAGGAGGAGCAGAAATTTGCCTATGCTTCTACCACATGAAAATCTGATGGATTTTCCTGAGAGTAGTTTATCATATGAACGAGAGAGAATTCAGATAAAAATTGAATGAAAATGAAAATGAATGAATGATCCTCTCATTTCAATGGAGCAATGAATTAATAAATGAATGAGCTACTAACACTAGTAAAAACGAAAAAAATCCTTGTAATGTTTCATTTTATTTCATCTCATATTTTTCATTTCCGAATATCTGGAGTTGAATTCAATTTTTTTCACTTTTTTCGATAAAATTCAAACCAAAATCCAACCCCGCGTGGCAAAGACATCGTACAATAAAACGATGGCCATAAATCGCATCCAAATCTGATAATTTTTCCCTTGTATCCATGGACGAATGCAATCATGGATTCATGGATTGATGATTGTATTTTGATGATGATAATCATATCTGTGTTTGTAGTGTCCACAAATGTTAACAACACACAAGAATTCCATAAATTTTTCTGTTCAAATTTGTTTTTGATACGCAATATTACAAAGATCGATTATTTTGTTTCAGAAATCTTCACTGTTTTTGTTGTTGTTTGAATGTAAACACTGATTTAGTTCCATTGTTCCATAAGATTTTGTCATTTTTTTAGTTTATCATTGAATTTTCATTGCGTAAATTCCTTAAATGTGCAGATTAAGGATGCATTCATGAGCAGAAATTGAATATGAACATGAAAAAAAACAATTTAGATAAGAATTTGAATGAATTATGTTTGATAAAAATGAGAAAATTTTGCTTTTGAACGAAACACATTTGAAATAGATTTAATTTTGAACAATTTCATACATGGTAAAACATGGTCATTTTATTAAATGCTAAAAATAACATCCGTTGGATTTTTGTGTGTTATCAATATCATCATCAGCCATAATCTTTGATGGATTTAAATATGAATCAGACCGAAAAATATCATCACATTATCGGTCATTTGATAGCTAAAAATATTGCATTAGATGATGTGATTGAATTGATATTGAATCAAATGAATCAAATCAGAATATATTTTAGAACGATTTATTTTTGCATATTGGATGATGATTCAATTTAATCAAATTAATTTAAAATTGGAAAATCACTGATTTGCATATATTTTTGTTAATTTTCAAATGTCTATTTCATATTTATGGAAAAATTTCATGCAAAAAATATGATGATCATCGAGATAATGATATGTAATAGACTCCTGATTGTCTTTAGATTATTCTTGTAAAAAATCTGTTGTAAATAAATGTTTATCATTTCTCGTGCTTTTTCATTGATGTTAATGGTGAAATGTTTGATTTTATTTTATTTTATTTTTTTTATTCGATTCTATTTTCGATTTGATTCCGTATAATGAGCATTGATCGCTAAGAATGCAAATAAAAACATTTAACCGAAATCATTTCGAAAAAAAAAACAAATCATATGAATCAATCGAATAAATTGGAATAAATTCGCAAATAAGCAAAGCAAAATTATGTGGATGTGAAATTATGTGAATAAGCATTTACCGATTGAATCAGCATTTTTCCAATCAAAATGATTCCAATAATAGCAATAATATCAATATCAATAATAATTTCGATTCGATAATCGTTTTTATATATTTCATAATTCTTCATAATATTTCTTATTCATTTTCATATAGCCTAAATATATGAAATATTATTGATGATTTAGATTGTTTTTTTTTCTGGTTTCAAGCTTACTTCGTGAAATAAATTTTTTCATCGTGAAAATACCATAAAAAAACAAGGGGAATTAGAACAATAAAAATGTTTGTGATACATGTTTGATTATGTTTTTCTTTGATCTTCTTTTGTCGTTATTTAAAATTGTTGTTGTTTTTGTGATCATTTGTAATCATTGATTATAAATAAATACAAATCGTGAAATCGTATTTCAAGATAAATAAAATGGAAAAAAGCAAAATATTTAAGAATAAACTTTTATCTATGGTCCAAAAAAAGACACGAATCATCTTGGAAAATGAGAATTTCTTCATTTTCTTATTTCGTAAAGGAAAAACATTGAAATTTATTTGATTTAGAAATTCTTGAATTCATGAAGAAATCAATGTTTTTTCAATTTGTTTCCCTCCCGCTTGCTGTGACAAAAAACGAATGACATTTCAGTTTTTTGAATGAATGAAAATGAATATAAATTGCCATTGATTATCACAATGGTGAATAATGAAAAAATCCAACCATAGAATCCCAAAAAGACTTTTTTCGTTGTTTTCCTAATTTTCACCACAGAAAATTGTGTCCATGTGCATGTGTGTGTGTCATGAATTTTCAATTGAAAATGAATTTTGTAATTTTTTATTTTTCCAAAAAATTTTATCCCTTTTTTTCTTGTATTATTTTACATGGTTCTCGAGTATTTTCAGTTCGTATATTATATGGGCTGTCCACAAAGTTCTTGACGATTTTCAGTAACCGTTTCGATTGATTTGACCGCAGTGAACTTTCTGGACAACTTGAAATTATTTACAGGATTTTTACCCATGAAAAAAAAGTGAAAAAAACAATGAAACATCAATTTTTCCATATCTCTTCTATTATTTAAATGATGTTAAAATTACATTTTACATAGAAAATTGAATGAAAATAAAGAATTATTATTCTTCATTGAATATATTTAAATTAAATTTCTTTGATAATAGCACGCACATTGAATTGAATTTTTCAAAAAAGGAAAAATTCGGAAATTTTTACAGAAAAAAAATGCAAATAATCGCTGAATTAAATCATTTGAATTACGAATCAAATACATACAACCGAACGAACGAATCATTGAATTGAACGAATACAGCTAAATATCTGTATGAACAGCTGAAATTGTTTGAACAACGAACCGAATATATTCGCCAAAAACTACTGCTGCTACGCGTATAAACACATTTGATAAAAGTTCTGATTCTTCAAACAGAAAATTTTTTTTATTGACTTTGAACAACAAAAATTCTATATAATGTTGGGTATAACATTGGTGAATGCGTCGAATAATAAGCATTTGATAAGTAAATGAATGAATGAATAAATAAATAAATAAACAGAAAAAAAATATAAAAACACACTATTTCAAACAATTCATTTTCATTTTTGAAAATGAAAATCATTATTATTTTCGATGATGATGATGATCATATATGATCAGTTTGTGTATGTGAATGTGTGTGTGTGTATGCCAGTTATTTGAATTTTTTGAATTCATTTCAATTTTTGAATTTTTTTTCAACATACAACCAGTTTGTTTGTCTATGTGCGATTGTGTTTGAATCAAATCGTTTTGGATCATTCATTCATTCAGTCGTTCTTCGATTCAGTCATCGATTCGTTCAGTCGTTCATCGATTCATATTCGTTTATTCATCGATTCGTATTCATTTATTCATTCATTCATCGATTCATTTAAATGAATACAAAGAATATTTTTTGAATTTTAAAAAATTTCAAAAAAAAAATTCATTGAATACAAAATTCAATGAGAAAATTTCTAATTGAAAATAATCAAAACAAATTGAATATTGAATGATGATAAATAATAACGATTCACTGTTGTTTTGAATAGTTGAACACATTGGTTTTTTTTTTGAATTGAAATAAATTCAAATTTTGATTTTTTTGATTTTTTCGAATTCAAAATTATGTTTGAATCTGTGTAAATTTTTTCGATTCATCATCATTTTTCTGAAATCATTTGTGAATTTTACAAAGAAAAAAAATAATTATTCCACAACACCAATCAAACAGTGATGTTGAAAAATTTTCAATTAAATTTTTTAATTATTTCAATCAAACAAAATTGTGTTGATTTAATTCAATTTAAAAAATTAAAAAATTAAATTTTTATCAATTTGTCACCAGCCAATTAGAATTTAATTTGAATTTTGTTTGTTGTTCTACAGCAGAAAATCAAGACAAGCTTTTTGAATTTTTGCTTGATGAATATTTTTCTGTCAGTTTTTTTTTCAGTGGCCAACCTTTTTAATTGCTTCATCAACTTTTAAATTAATTCAACAAAGATAAAGAATAAAAAATCATTTCTGTCAAAAACAGCCAATCAACTAGTCCTAAACCCTTTGATCTCTGAATATTTGAATTGATTGAATTTTCAGAAATATCAAAAACCTTATAAATTTTGAAAATCTCGAAAATATTATTTATTTAATAAAATTTTCTTCACTGATCACTCATTCGGTTTCAATATTAACTCGAATTTAAATTGAATATATTGTATCAACTTTTTTTTGATTCATTTTCATCATTCACAATTCCGATTCATCATTCATCACTCATTTACCATTCATTTATCATTCAACTTTTGCAAAACGAAAATAAAACCAAAAATTTGACTTAAACTTTCAAATTATTCAAAAATTTAAAAATTTCAAATCATCTAACATTATTTGGCTTGATCCTCATCATCATCATCATCATCATTTTTAGCATCTAAATCATCATTATTATCATTATAAATTTGTACTATGTATGTACAAAATGAAATGTAATTATAAACAAACAAATACACACACAAACACTAAGCTAAAATATTAATAATGATTATAATAATTTTAAATTTTTTTCCATTCATTCATTCATTTTTTTTTGTTCATTTCAAAAATAACTTTTTGCTTTCGCTGGTTGAGCTGTGATTTTCTCTTTTTCGAATAATCATTTGTGAATATGTTCAAAGACACATATATCAATGCGTGTGTGTTCAGAAAAACTTTTTGACTTCGAATGAAAATTCAAGCAATTCCATTGAACACACATTGAATCATTGAAGACTAAGTCAGCGGAGGAAATGGAATGAGAAGAAGAATAATAAGGAGAATAAGGATAAATTAAAATGAAAATGAAAAAACTAAATCATCAAATGTCACTCAACCGTGATTACAGTCGTAATAAACTAAATAAGAAAAACGAAAAAAAAAATTGTTAATATCATTAGTTCTTGTCATATAATCATATTATAAAATAAAGGATAAATAAATGATTGAAGTAAAACGAAGAAATAACAAGTATTGTGAGCTTTTGGCTTCGTTATTATTATTTGTAAAATGAAGAAAGAAAAGAAAAACGACAAGTGAATTTCTACTAGCTTCAATGCTTTGATTCATAAATAGGAATGATTTAAAATAATTTTTTTCAAAAAACATATGGTGCATGTCTTGTTTGTTTGTAAAAATCGTTTGCGGCCAAATACTCGATGAATACTTGAAATCTTTTGTTGGAAATTCTTCTGAAGATTTTTTATTCAGAGATTTTCAGTGATTTCAATTTTTAATGATTTTAATTTATCAATTTTCAAAGATCTCTGAGAATTTGTTCAAACTTTTTTTACCCTGCCATTGTTTTGTGGATAAAATGATGATAATTATAAGTAAAAGTAATTGAAAAAAGTAGAAAAATGAATTAATAAATGATTTCAAATCCAAAAAGACAAAAATCATCAAAAAATCAATCAATCGAACATATTTTCATTTTTTAGTTTGGTATCTCAACTGGAAATAATTTCCTTAAAAAAAGAAAACTTAAATCTAAAAAAACAAAATTCCTCGAGGCATTTCTCTATTGTCACACAGATTCTTTTATTCTGGAATCCTTGTTGAAATTCTTTCAAGAATTTCTTGAATTTCGAAGAATTTTATCCGAATTCGCCTTGAATTTCCTTTGAATTCAGCTTGAACGACTTTGCACGCGAGTATTTTGATTCACCTGTGCCAATCCTTTACCGATTCATACGATGAAATCTATTTTAATTTCCGCAAGACCAAAGAAAATCTATGATCGGAAAATCTATCTTCAAAAAAATTTCATCCGAAATTTCTCAAAGTCATTTTTCACGAAATTAAACATGTGTGCTTCACATTTACCCCTGATCAATGGTGGTTTTGGTAATTACTTGAATATTAATTTGAGCTGAAAAAAATTCAAGTTGTCTGAGCAATGAATGGCTAAATGAGTCCTGAATGAATGAATTCCTCGAGCAATACTGACAGAAACAGTTGGGTATTTTTTTCTTTTGCTGCTGCTGGTTGCAAATGTAAACTTTTATTTTAAAGCAATTCATCCATTTACAATTATGAATAATTATGAAAATTACCCTCATTGCTATGTGTTATGAATATCAAAGTACCGAAATGAAATGAAATGAGATAGAGAAAAATGTGTCAATTATTATAAATTCCAAACAATTTCATTCAAAAATACAAAAACATGATTTGAAATCCATTTTTCTTCTTGTTGTTTTGTTATATTCAAATATTATTCAAATAATATAAATGGATTCATTTTCTATTTTCACATTTACATAATTTTTTTTTTTAAATGAATTATGGGTAAAATTCAACAAATTCTATGGCATTTGGAACATTGTTCAAAGGTTTGATGGCGATGTTCAAACATATGTTGATACATTGAAACATATTTTTACTTATTGTTCCAATGATTTCCACTTCTTATCGTGTATTGTGATGCTTATTGGTGAGTGCCTCGAGGCATCAAGAATCAAGAAAATTTTCTTTATTTTTCATGTTCTATTTTCTTCACAATAATATTTATTTCAAAAGAAATAAAACCTCTTAAAGAATTGAAATTATAATTAGCATCAATTGTATCTTGTAAGATATCTAAGAATATCAAGAATTTTCGCAAAATTTTCACTGAATTTCATTTTTCTTTGTAAAATTTTCACATGAGAACATTTTAAAAGTTTTTGAATTGAAATTTTTCAAATGAAATCCATTTTAAAAAACAAAATATTTACAAAGCAATATATTTGCATATGTTTGTGTGTGTGATAATGTCTTTGTATTTGCATTGTGTGTGGGTGTGTTGCATAGATTTCAGTTGCAAATTGCCTTATGTTTAGATTTCAATTTTTTATTTCTCCTGCTGTCAAACATTTGATACGATATTTGTTTTTGAAACACACACAGAGACATAGAGAGAGTGAGAGAGGGAAATGAACGCTGTGGATGAATTAGAATTCAAGTGAAATATGAATTCAAATGTAGTGAAATGAATTGAAATGAAATAAAATGAAATGAAATGAAAATTAAATAAAAATGAATAATGATTTTACCAAAAAAATTTTCAAAATTTCCATGTTTGAATATAATATAATATCATTCATTGAGTGGAATATTATTATCCATGACGATGATGATAATAATAATAATAATGATTCGTGAACATCATCTTCGTAAAATCGTATTATACAATTATCATTTTATATTCTCATATTGTTCACATCATTTTGCATTCACATCATTTCCAAAATTTAAAGACAACAAGATGCATTTGAGAATAGAACTGCTTATTCAATCAATTCAACTACAAGAAAAAGATTTTGCGAAGAGATTTCACGAAAATTTCAAGTACCGTAATTTCAAATTGTTATGATCGCTGTTATTATTGTTCATTGGCATTGTATTTGATTCAAGAAATTCCACGAAACATTTTGTTTTTTTGAACATCTAAAAAACATTCAAATGTTTTTTGAACGAATGAATGGATGAAAAAATGGAATTTCATACATTTTTTTCGTCGGATTCATTCATTTATTAATTCATCGCCCCCATTCTATCGGATTATATTGTACTATTAATCATCAAAAAAAAAATTCGAGAATAATTTGATCAAATAATTATCAAACAATGAATGATTGAAATGAAAAATTTTTTTTTGCGAAAAAACAAATGAAATCAAATCAAAATCAAAAAAAAGCAAAAATTCTGTCTGAAATTCCATTGATTCAATAATTCCATTGCCAATATCCGATAGTTGTTCCACGAATATTTCATCATTACTATGTATTAATACAGACATTGTTTAATGTCAAATGTTCACTCATGTTGTGCTATCGAAGTTGTTGTTGTTGTTGTTGACATTTTCATTTTCCATTATTGACAATCTGTAAAAAAGCATTCATAATAATAACAACAACATTTTCAATCGTATGTTCGTATATTAATCACCAAAAAAAATTCCATATTGTTTTTATTTTTCATAGTTCAAACATCATCAAATCAAATATATGATAAATCAATACATGCTTTTTCCATGTCTGTACTTGTCGTTTTTCATATGTAAAATTGAAAAATGAAAACATTTGACTTTATTTCTTTGTATGGTTCTTTCTGTTTTGTTTTTTATTCAGTTGCTTCGGGTATATTTTGTTTGTTATTTCTTCTAAATATTTTCTTCATGTGGATTGTTGTTGTGTGTGTGTGTATTGATTCACAATAATTTTTCAATTGTGTTTCAAAGACACAGGAAAAAATTCCTATGATGATGTAAGTGAATGATGTTTATGTACAAATAAAAATAGCAACGAAATTGAATTGAACTTTGAATTTTAATTCAAATTCAATTTCAATGAATGAATGGCTATGAATGTACAAAGAATTTAATAAAGATCTTCAAAAAAACACAGAAATGATGAAAACAAACGACATACATTTAGAAGAAATATGGTTCTCTGAATCCGTATCTGGATTCCATGTGAGTTTCGCTGTATCCATGGCCCTTTAAAGATTCCGTGAACTCGATGAGTGCTTCGTATTCTCTATGAATTCTTTGAATTGAGTATTGAGAATAAAAACCAGAAAAATTGAGTTGAAATAATTTTCATTATTTATCATTGTTGATCATGTTGATGTTGATCATATTCGATTTGGCCAAAAAATAAAAATGATTGATCTATTTTTATTTTTGCTTTACTTCTATGGACAACATTCGGTATTTCCTACTACGCATATTGGATTCGTTAATAATAATAACTACACATAGACATGAATTCAATACGATTCAATATGATCCATAATCAGAAATTCATATTCGATTGTCAATACTATTTATTTATTTATAAACAATAATTCTCCATAGTGATTATCCATAAACTTTGCTCAAAATTTATCAATATTACTATTACTATTATCATTACCAATTATTCAATTCAATGGAATCGACCATTCATATCGATTTGATCGTAATTTCACAAAGATCATATAATACCATACATGGATTCATACATCATCGATACAGTTATTGATTCATAATTTTGATTTCATATGTTTTTTCTTTCTTTGTAATTTTGTCGCTTTCGATCCATTCATTCAAACATTCAACTATTTATCCATTCATTCATTCATACTTTCATTTATTCATTCATTCAAACATTCATTGATTCAATCATTGAACGAAAAAAAAAGACGGAAATTCATTCCATCTTTAACCTCGCACAATATGTATTGTGTCCAAATAATAACATATTTGTTACATAATATGTAAAACTTTTCGAAACAAACAAACGACAAACAAGAAAAAATTCAAATCAATCATATGTGTATGCAATTTTGGTCAATTTTAAATAGTGTATTATTGATCCAAATAATAATAATAATAATAATAATTTCTTGAATCTCATTTTTCGATTCGCATTTCGCGATTAATTTTGTGATTTTGAATCAATGAACAATGGTGTTTATTCATATTTTCTTGATTATAATTCAGAATTTTGATATTTTTGGTGGTGGTGTCATTTGTTTATTTATGATTAATGTTTAAAAAAATCATTTCAAAAAAGCAAACATTTTCAATTTGATTCAATTTCAATTGATTTTGATTGATTATTGATCATGATTTTTATTGTTTTTATTCATATTATTACACAGATATCATGATAAACAGTGTTTTGTTTCAATATTTTAGTAAATTATCACTTTTAAAAATGATAATTTATTGAACAAGTCAGAAATATTCAAACATGAATGAATAATGATGATTAAATCGATTTCTATTGCTTTTCGCAATGATTCAAATAAATTTTTTAAAGTTTATTCAAGTGATTATTACACTGTGAATGCTTGCGTGTGTGTGTGTGGGTGCATATGCTGCATGTACTATGATTCAATGATATTTAAATGTTGATAATAACAATGATAATGATGATTGAAGAAACAAAAATATTTTAAACGAAATTGCATACATGATGAGTTGATTGTTTTAATTTGTTTCATTTTTTCTTTCAGTATTTTAATACAATACAATTTCAATTTTATTTTTTTTCAATACAAAATAAACAAATTACAAATTTTTGTAATTTTTCTCGTGAATCAAAACTTAAACATTTCATTCAAAATAATTCTTTAAAATTTGTAACGATAATCATCATCATCATCATCTTAGGAATATTTTCTTGAAAAAACTATTTCTAAGAAACAATTCAAAATATTCCTACAATGAATCATCATCATCATCGTTATAATCATCATTAATGGATTCAAAAGAAGTGATTGCATCATTTGAAAAATGAATGAGAAATTTCTAAAATGTTTTTTTTTCTACTTTCGTCAATGATTTAATGATTATACAAACATTTGATAATAATAATTATCATCATTTGTGTGATTTGTTTAATTTCAAGTGAATTTTTGCCTTAGAATTTTCTTTGAGCAAATATATTCAATTCGTGTGTTTAATTTGTTTGCGTAATTCACACCAAATTACCCAGCCAGAAAAAAGCGCCCACCTAATCGATTAAATACAATTTCAAACACCTGATTTTAATTTGTTTTTCAAGATTTATTAATGTTTGTTTATTTATTTTGCAATCATTTTGAATAGTGATATGAATATGCTTACATTAAGGCTTGAATTTTCTTCGGAATTCTTCCAAAATCCTTGAACTTAAATAAAGTAAAATATAAAACATGTCATCTTCACCATTGAAATGGACACGAAGAAAATCATTCCAAGCATCATCATCATCAGGATCATTATCGAAACAATTTGTTTTAAATAAAATTTATAAATTAATCATGAATAAAATTAAAACATATTCGAATTTCAAAGCATCGATTGTCGATGATAATGATAGAAATCATTATCATGATTATCATCGTTATCGGTCACCGAGTTTAATTGATTTGAGCAATCACAACAGCAATGATACTGAAAATAATTCACCAATAATAATGTTGTCCAACAATGATAATGATTATGATCATTATGATCATTATCATCATTCTAATAACGATTATGACAATAAAATCTTACAAAAACAACAAGACCAGCGACAAAATAATGATAATTTTACCTTTGAAATTGATAATGTCAATAACAGTGACAAAAGTGATAATAATGAATATTCAAAAAAAGCAAATATAAGAAAT
Source organism: Psoroptes ovis (assembly GCA_002943765.1). NCBI lineage: Eukaryota > Metazoa > Arthropoda > Arachnida > Sarcoptiformes > Psoroptidae > Psoroptes > Psoroptes ovis. The sequence goes on along the minus strand of PQWQ01000003.1, from coordinate 2,818,437 downwards.
GTAAACAATAACAATAATAATAGCATCAATAATGATAATAATGATTATATATTGTCATCATCATCATTATTATTATTTTTTGAATGTAATAATAGCAGTTATAATAATAATAATAATAATAATAATATGGATCGAATTGAACAACATTCATTTAAACAACATAAAAAACAACAACAACAGAAGCATTTGAATATTCAAGATTCAATCGACAACAGCAATCATCATCATCATCAACAACTGAAGCATCCACAACAGCAGCACCAACTAAAGCACCAACAACAGAAATTGAATCGACAACAATTGCATCATAAACAATGCCAACAATTCAATTCAAATTTGAATTATTATTCTTCTGAATATCGTTATTATTATCATTGTAATCATCATCATCATCAAAAACATCATCAATTGATGCAAACAAAACAATTTCCATCATCAATATTCATGTTTAGTTATTATTATTCTGTCCATTTATTATTATTGTTATTATTTTTATTGTTTACAACAAACATAATGCCAACAATGAATATTTCATGTGTATTATCATCACAAGTACCATCATTATCGCCATCATCATCATCATCATCATCGTCATCAGCGACAACGACAACATTAACACCACAAATTCCATCAACAATGTTGACCATTTTATGTCATTCAATAATTGGTAAGTTGTTTTCATTTTCCTATTCGATTCATTTTATTTTTTTGCAATTTTAGCGCTTTTCCCGCTACAAATTATCATCGCAAATGTTAATGTTGAAGAATGGTACATCTCTCGATGTCTTCCTTTTCTTCAATTTTCATCTGCAAAATATATGATTATCGCATGAATTTCAATTGAAATTTTTCAATGAATTTCTCTGAAAAATCCTTCTTCCATTTCCTTAATGGTTTCTTTGAGAGAAAATGAAAATGTCTGAGCAAACTGAGCACAAAATATGATGATAATTCGTACCATATTATTTAAAATGAACTTATTTCGTTTATTTTGTGTTATTAAATAAATAAAAAAAAAATATTTTAAACTTTTCAAAAAACATACACACACAAATAATAATAATAATACGATTTACATGTAATTTCAAACCTAATAATTTTGAAATGAAAATCGGTGAAAAAAACGAACGAAATTTCAAAACAATTCTCCAAAACAAAAATCCGTTTTTTTCAATTTGAAATGAATTCAATTCAATTGAATATTGTCAATTTTGAAATTCTTTTGCCGAAGAAAAAATGATTCAAACCCGCTTTGATAGTTTAAATGGATCATCCAAGAACACCGAATAGAAAAATTGAATCCAAGAGAAAAAGAGAAAATAACTCCTTAACTCCTTTTGCCAAAATCAATATTATCATACCCGAAAAAAAATCCCATAAATCGCATAAATCCTGGAAATTGATCAGAGAATTGAAAAGAGAATCGTTTTATTCGATGCCAATTTCAAAAGCATACAAACAAGAATCTTGAATGAATATCTTGAAGCTTTTTTCATTTCAATTTTATTTCCGTTTATCGTCATTCAATATTTAAGATGAGTGAAACGACAAGGCAAAAATTTATTTTTTTAAAATTTTGGCAATCTTCGCAATTCTTTTCTGCAATTCATTTGGCAAATATTTCAAGCATTACGCATCCAAAATGCTCTGAACAAACGTTTCCCAAATCAGTATTGGCATCTGTATTCAAAGAAGAGTGAAATGAAATTAATTCAATCGATGTCATTTAAATTTTTATTTTTTAAATTTTAAATTTCAGTGTCTTATTGTTTTAATTTTAATTACATTTTATTAATCAGAAGTAATTTTCATTTTGAAAATGAAAATTTTCCAAGAATTTCAAAGAAAGGTCCAAAGGTTGGGTCCGTATTTCTCATCAACTCTTACAAACTTACCCTGTAAAACTGGAAACTATTTTGTCCTATGGGCGTATAGTGTTCGAGTGGGCTATTTGATTCCGGTCTGTTCGACCATAAAAAAAGTTAAATTTATTCTTAATAATTCTTTGAACAATTTGAACTTTGAAAAATAAACAAACAGTTGTAACGATTTTTTGTTTTATTCTATGAAAATATATTTTCTCATTCTTCAAAAAAAACTGAAATTCTCCTAAGGTTATTTGTAAAATAACAATAAAAATAATGTGATATATGATCGTCGAAAGTTTAAGGCTACAAATATTAGAAAATCGGATTTGAAAAATGAAATTCAAGAAAATTTTGAAATTAATTAAGCGTTTTCTGGTGTTTCCGTACCTTTTCATAGACTTGTTCAAAGCGAATTAAGTACAATTTTGTCCAATTCGCTCAAATTCAATTAAATTCATTCATTCATTCATCCATCTGTCCATTCGTTCATTGATTTATTTTTATTTGTTTATTTATTATCTTAACCTTTTAATTGAAAAAAATTACCTTTATAAATAAATAAACAAAACAAAACAATAATAAATAAAAATTACATTATAACAACAGCAGCAACAACGAATTAAATATCATTTGTCAATTTCAAGGTTTGTTTCATGAAATAAAATTGATTTCGATGCATCAACAACAACACATTTTCGGCATTCTTAATGTTTGAAGGTATTGTTTCTCCTTCTCTTTCTCTCTCTCTCTCTCTCTCTTCGGAAATGTCAAAATTTTCAAATGTCATCATTAATGTCGTCATGTGTCAAATCATTGAAAAATAAGAATGAAAAATTCTAAAGTGTAAAATCAAGATGAATGTTACCTTTGTCTATTTTCGAGCCAAAAATAAAGGTTCATCATTATTATCATTCAAAATTTCGCAATAACTCAGAGAAAACAAACCCAAAGACAATATTGGCCATTATTACTTGCGTAATAACTAAAGTAATGCAGTGAAAAACAAAAAACAATTCCCAATGGGAATCTAATGGAATTCAATATTTATTTACTTTGAGTATAAAATAATGATTATAATGAAAATAAATAAGAAATATAATAAAAAATGAAAATGTACTAAAAAAATCATAAAATTACATGTTATTATTAGCATCGGTAGAATCAATGGAATCCATCCATTTTTTTTCTGCCGTAATTTTCCGTATCATTTTCTTATTATTCTTGTTTTGTTGTTTTTGGTATTTTGTCCGTCTAAATTTAAATGAATCAATATGAAACAAGCACACTGAGAATCATATTTGGTTGATTTTGCTTGTTTTAAATCAAATATCGATGTTTCGTTTGATATCAATGATTCCTGTATTCGTTGATAGCACGCTGTTACTCATTGTTTCTGTTATTATCGATGTTATTAGACTGATTCCTGCGCTGATTATTGAATCGGATTTTTGTTCCGGTTCGGTCTATCATTGTTTTGCTGCTGTTTTTGCTGTTCATTTTGTTGTTTAAATTAATCCATACAGAAACAAACAAGCAGCATCAAACAACAACAAAAGAACCCGAAAATAAGCAAAAAATTTCGAAGAAATTACAACCGGATAAATCGTCCGATTCATTTCGCGTCCATTTACCATTTAACTATCGGAATTCAATTATTATTATTATCATTATCATTGAACATAATAATGATAACATTACATGAGAATTTCATCAAAAATTTTGTGTTTTGTTTGTTTATATTTTGGATTGTTTTGCTGTTTAGTTATGAGTTGAATGGAGCTAAAGATCCAAGATTCTAAATAACAAAACGCATCAAATAGTTTGTTCGGAGGTTATTTCATTCATTGATTCATCTCTTGTTTGGTTGGTCCATATTTGTTTTTATTTACTTCTTCATCATCTTCTTGTTCTTATTCTTTTGTTTATTCCAAAACTTTTTTCTTTTTGGTTCTTCATCAATACATATTGATGTTGTTCAGTACAATACAATACTTAAAAAAAACAACACCAATTCATCAATATAAATGTAATTCCCATTTGGAATTTATACAAGATTCCGGGGTTGTATTTATTTGTATTTGTATTTTATTTTATTTTTATATTTTCTCTTTTTTTCATCTTCATTTTTGCTTCATTGTTTCATGTTATTTCATCATCATTACTATTATTATCATTATTATCGTTACTGTTATTATAACTGCTGGTATTATTACTATTACTACTGGTATTATCATTATATGATAAATGCACACAAACATACGAGAGAATTCAAACATCTTTTTCATAACATGTTGTTCTAATTTCACTTGTATTTGATTCATTTGTACTTGTATTAATTTCATTTTGGATTTTTCTATTCTATTTTTTATTTAATTTTTCAGTCGAAAATTTTTCACCAAAACTAAGAATCCCAAAGTTATATCACAATTCTCAATTAATTCGATTATATTTTAACACAATTCTTGTTGGTCCTTATTTAACCTTAATTTCTATTTTAATTCAGAAATTTTGATGTTGGAAATTCTGGTAAACTTTTGCAAAATTTTGCAGCATTTTCCAATTCTCTTGACGGTATTTTACTTTGCGGTTTTATTGCTAATAAATTTTGAAAATTTCCCAGATAAATTTCCACTGGAAATCGATGATTTTCATTGTTTTTTACGATATTCTCAATTTCATCCAATGATCAATGAAACAATGGTGTTAAATAATGGTGATTTTGCAATAAAAAAGTGGAAATCTTTTACGGTTTGGTTTCATTTCAAATTTTCTCATAAAAATCTCTTGTAAATTTCATCGATAAAATATGTTTATTTTGGACATTTTACATGTGTTTTTCGTTCTATTATTATTTCATCGAAAATTTTGCCATCGAAAAACACGGAGAATGATAGAAATGATAAACGTTGTTTCGATTTGATTCACATTGAAAACACAGAAAAAAATTCAAAGAAATCAAAGTGTAAAGATTGATCATCGGGATAATAAAATACTCTAAGATAGAAATAAATACGAGGAAATCGGTCCCGAGAATAGAAAAAATCGATTGATCAATCTCCTTTCGATCTTCGCACAAGATCAAACAAATATTTTGATAAAATCAATTGATTTTATTGATTTATCATCTCTATTTTTTGCTTTTTTTTTGTTCGATTTAATTCATTCATTTCATTGGATTTCATTTCATCCATTCATTTTTCATTGACATTAATTCTTTATTTATTATCTTATTTACTCACTGAACAATATGTATTATTATAATACAAACATCATCAATATTGAATTTAAAATGCAATTGGTCACCTTTTATTCTTTGGTGATTGGTCAAATTAATGATCTTTGAAGATGTTCAAATGGGCAATGCATTCAATGCATTCATTTCATTCCAGTGTAAAATCGGTATTAATGAGAATCATATTTTCTCGATCTTCGAGAGAAAAATTGAAGCAAAATATTTTTTTGAAATCAGATTTCTCAAAAGAAAAAATGAAAAAAATGGATTTTTTCATTTTTTTTAAAATCAAAACAAGGAGAAAATGAAAACTCAAAACTTATCTAAATTTAAACTGAAAACTATCTTTATTATCATCATCGGAGATTTCAATGAAATGAAAGATGATGGCAAATGAAAAAATGAAAAATGATGGCAAAAATTTTTCATTTGGCTCCTACGATACTGAAATAATAATGACGATCCAAGAGCACGAACAGCAGCATCAACAACCCTAACAACAACGGCGACAATGACTAAGACGCTGCTCTGATGATGGTAGTGATGATGATGATACTTAAACCATATTAAATTTGAAACAAGATTTTTTTTTTTCATTTCTTCATTTTGATTTGATTTATTTCTTCATCATTTGATTTCATTCGGAATCTTATTATCAATGAGTGCTTGGGAGATAAATCATAAATTTTTTAAGAAACTTATTTGTCGCATGCCGAAATGATACACGACAATTATTTAAATTGAAAAACTCTTAAAAAGCGCGTGGCTAAAATGCGGGTTTGAAATGCGTGCGTTTATTTATTCTAATTAAAATATTGAAATTTACAAAAATATTATAATACAAAAATTAAAGAAAAGTGATAACTTACGTCGTGGCCTTCTTGGTCACCAAACATTGTACATTAACATTACTTGACTTGCTATGAAATGTGACCAAGTGCCTACGACCATAGTATTTTTATATGTTTTTTGGTTTACTTTAGGTTTGTTGTGTTGTGTTTGTGTCCTTGAGAATTATATTATACTGTGTTTATGTCTTTGTATGGTCAATGTTGTTTACATTCCTTTGATGATATGATAAAAGGGTTACTTTGGTACTTTAAAATGATTTTGCATATGTTGATGGTGCTAATATAAACTTTTGACAATATTTTTCATAAAACTTATTTCCAAGGTTGAAGGTTGCCTACGTGACCTTTTACTCGTCACACGACAATTCTCCCCCGGCGATTAATAGCTTTTTAGGTACAGAAACTTTAAACTTTTCTTTGCTTAATACCTTGATAATTCTTTACTTATACGAACCATATGTAGCTTTGGACAATTACTTGGAATATCTTTGACAATTGATGACTTTATACTTTAGAATACTTTGTTTTCTTTCGATCAATAATTTTCTTTAATTATAAACATTTGGCTAATACTTTGAAATCAATATGTTTAAATGCTGGTTTTTTTTTCTCTTTGGATATTTATGTGATTTGCATTATTGGTCTTTTGTCGGTTGATTTTGTTGTTACTTTAGCCCATTTGGAATTTTTTTTTTTTTTTTTTTTTTTTGCTTTATTCGGGATAATTTCAGGTACACTAATAGCTTTTCCATTTGTTGATTTATTATTTTCAATTCTTTACATTATTATTATCTTTGTTGATTTACCACGATCAAATATATACGATGATGAGCACAATATTCTTAAATTAATTTCAAATAAACAATACATTTGCAATACTTTTGAGATAGCCATTGGTTTTTGATGTACAATATTTTGATATTCTTTAAAAGCTGATTTTGATTCCACACTTTGATAATACATTAGATTGTCATTTTGGATGGATACGACATTTACTACTTGTGACTTGCCTGAAAAACTAATTAAAAACATTTTCTTTATTGTTTGAGATCTTGACCAATTTTCTTCTTTCATTAAAGGCTCATTGATTAACTGATTGTTCATTTCTACAATACTTTCATTTGATTGCTTTTCTTTGATTAAATCTTCTTTTGATTCTTGTTCTTTCTTCTTTACTTTTGGGGATGATAATTTTAAATCCATTTTCAAAAGGTGATATTCGTTGTTTACTTTTATTGGTGACTTTTCCATTGATTCATCGATTTCAGATATAACTTTGGTATCATAGCTTTGTACATAGAACGATGATGATTCTTTTTTAGTCGATGTTGCCGATTCTTTGGATTGAACTTTGACACTGAAGATACTTTGTGGACACCGATTCGATTCAATTACTTTTAATGATTCAATAGATACTTTATAACTTTGCTTTATCTCGTCGTTTTTCGATGATTCTTTGTCTGAGGTGAAATCAGATTCTTTAATACTTGATTCCATTATTATCTTGGTTGTTGGCATTGATGCTTCATTACTTTCTTTATTTTGATTATCGATGATTGAACATGTGACTTTTTCATTACAATTGTTATTCTTTAGATGAAACTCTTCATTGCAAAGACGTTTGTCGATTTTGTACATATTAGGTTTTTTGTTAAATATTTGCGATGCATTTTCATTTCGAATTATTATTTTATCTTCATACTTCTTTGATACATTAACTTTGTGGCTGTTGATATTTTGAATATTTGATTTCTTTTGGAATGCCGATGTTGGCTCTTTATGTTTAGATGATGGTGACTTTGTTGGTGACTGGACATTAACTGTTGATGGAAGTACAATATTTGAAACAGATGCTTGTTTGTTCACTTTGTCACAATTATTATCATTACGATCATTATTATCTTTATCTAAAATATTCAAATAATTTGTAATTAATTTCTTATTATCTAAAATGTTTGAACCATTAATTGTTGATCTATTATTATCATAAACATTGCTTGTTGCTGAACTTTCTTTAGATGGTAAATTTGTGATTCGATTAGTTTCTTTACTATTATCATTGTTACGAGACAATGATGTTGGATCATTGTTGCTGGAAGAATTTACTTGATCTTTAATTACTTTATTAATCATATTTTCGTTATTCGATGTCACTTTGTTTTTATTATTATCTTTACGTAATAGATGCTTTTGATGATGATTGCTATTATTGTTAATATTCGATGATGATACTATTGATGGTTCATTCTTATTCTTTGACTCTGCATTTTTATCGTTGACCATATTAATCTCTTTATCGTTGCTTAATTTCTTTTCATTGATGCTATAATTATTATCTTTATTCAAAATATGATCATGACGATTATCTTTTGGATTTAATCTTTGCTTTTGTTGTTCTAATATTCTTTCAGGTGATGACATTGTTAAATTATTTACTTTTTCTTTTTCAGGTAATCTTTGTTTATCTTGTTGATACATATTATTAGATTCAGCATTACATTTTGGATATTTTGTTTCATCATGTTTGGATGTCCATAATTCACGATGCATTTCTTTATTCTCTTTAGATTCTGACGATGTATTTGACAATTCACTCGACAATAGAAGATTGTTTTGATCGACACTTTTGCTATTAATGATTGTTGTCTGCTTTGGTTGAACATTGTTGATCATTTTACTTACAGATGCGAACGATGTCTTTTGATATCTACTTTGTTGTCGATTTGCAACATTACTAATTATACTTTGGTTTAGGTGATTGCTCGTGACATTATTATAATTATTTGGATTAGAGACATTGGTGTTATCGTTGTTCCTTGATGCTGATTGAATTAATATGCATAAATCTTCTTTTAATAAATCAATTTCGCATTCTAAATCGATAATTCGTCTTTGTAGACCTATACTTTGTTGACTTACACGCTTCAATATTTCCAAATCTTGATCTAAAATCTTTAACTCTTTTTTGATTATTCGCGGATTGGTTGCGATCGATAACTCTTTGATTTTATTCAATAATTCTTTTTTAATTTCATTATATGATCTTACAGTATCGATTTTACTTAGCCAGGGATCTTCTAGTCTTGATTCGTTATCTTTTTGCAGCAATAGATCTTCATACTCTTCTTGAATTTGCAACGCTTCTTCAATGTTATCATATCTGCCATGGAACCATTGGTTGTAAACTTTACATATTGTTTCTCTTAATGCACTTATCTTCATTGTAGCCATTTTTGAATACTTTTCGGATTACGATTTGCCGTTGATGCTAATTTCGCTGAACTTTAAGACTTTAGCTTTGGTTTTAACTTTAACTTTTTTCTTTACTTTGAAACTTTAGCTTTAGACTTGTTGATTTTTACTTTGAACTTTGGTGCAAAATTAACAAATTGCAAATCGTTCGATGATATTCAATCTTGGAACTTGCTTTAACTTTGAACTTTGACTTGATGATGATGATAACTTGAGGATGGCGTTGTTTTTTACTTGGAACTTTGACACATACTTAAAAAATTTAAATTTTATTTTCTTTTACTTTTTTTTCAACTTTTACTTTGATCTTTTGCACTAATTTAAAAATTGGAACTTTGATGATAACGATGACTTTACTCTGGAAACTTTGCTTGAAGATTTTGCTTTTATTTTAATCTTTTGGACACAAACTTAAAAACTTAAATCTTTGGTGACATTTCTTCTTTAAAACTTTAATTTCTTGATGACATTTCACTTTGAAACTTGCTTTATTTTTTACTCTTTAAACTCTTGATGTAACTTTGATTCGGCCATAAATTGACACAAATTTTGATGACCCATTAACTTTAAACATTAACTCTTAGGTACGGCCAATAATGACAATAAATAAAACGAAATTGTCGCATGCCGAAATGATACACGACAATTATTTAAATTGAAAAACTCTTAAAAAGCGCGTGGCTAAAATGCGGGTTTGAAATGCGTGCGTTTATTTATTCTAATTAAAATATTGAAATTTACAAAAAATATTATAATACAAAAATTAAAGAAAAGTGATAACTTACGTCGTGGCCTTCTTGGTCACCAAACATTGTACATTAACATTACTTGACTTGCTATGAAATGTGACCAAGTGCCTACGACCATAGTATTTTTATATGTTTTTTGGTTTACTTTAGGTTTGTTGTGTTGTGTTTGTGTCCTTGAGAATTATATTATACTGTGTTTATGTCTTTGTATGGTCAATGTTGTTTACATTCCTTTGATGATATGATAAAAGGGTTACTTTGGTACTTTAAAATGATTTTGCATATGTTGATGGTGCTAATATAAACTTTTGACAATATTTTTCATAAAACTTATTTCCAAGGTTGAAGGTTGCCTACGTGACCTTTTACTCGTCACACGACACTTATTTTCTTGTGATTTAAAGGAATCTTGTTCATCTTTTCTTAAGATATCTGAACAATTTTTATTTCTTAAGAATTTTAAAATTTTTCGAAAAAAAATCATGTAAAATGTGTAATGAATCAATGAAATTGAAATTAACGCACACACAGAGAGTGAATTTTTCAAAAATTCTAAGAAAAAAGCAGAAAGAAATTGTCAAAACTCATATAATAACAATATGAAAGTGAGCTAAGAATTGAATTCAAAGAGAGATTGAAAAATGAACCAAGAGAAATTGGCGACAAGAATTGAATTTGAAATTTTTTTTTTTTTTTTGAAAAATCTCTTGAAATTCTGAGAAAAAATTTTTCAAAAATTAAATTTGATCATTTGTCATTTGGCAAACAACGCGAGTACCACAGAAAGGAAAACAGAGAGCGGAAAAGAGCTAAAGAATTGGTGAAAATTATCCATGATTTATCATTTTTTTTCGATTGTCATTTGATGGAACTTGACTTGTTTTTGGTCAAATTTTTTTCCTTTTGCTAAATCGGCCATTGTTTTCTGGTCAAATAATAATAATAATAATAATTGCCGAAACAATAATAATAATGACGTGTGGTGGTTCAAACATGGTTCGCTTAATCATAATAATCGAATAATTTATTATTATCGTTATCGTCATTGTATTCTGCTGTTTGCTGTTGTTGAAACATTGAAAATATTTCCGATTTTCCTTCTTCATGTTATTGTTTCAATTCGCTTCATTGAAACAAACAAAAATAAAATAAAAATAACCAAAAAAATGATTGATTGAATTTCAAAAACAGAAAATAATGTAATTGGAATGAAATCAAACGATGAAAACCAAAATAGAACGAAGAAAAAGCAAAAAGCACTTGTCATAATCAAATATTTTCCGATATTTTTTGATTGAGGATATAATTTTTCTCATTTTTTTTTGCTTTGGTCTCAGCTCTCAGCTTTCAATGTTTTTGTTTTGTTTTAATTTGAATGTTGTTTTGTGGCTGTTGAAAAATTAAATGTCAAAACATCATCAATTTGTCAACAAATAATAATGATGATGGTGAAGATGATGATGATGACCCTGTGGCTTTGAGCCTTTTGATTTTGAATCCATTCTGTTTAAAATTTAAAAAATTTTGAATTTTTCAAATTATTTAATTCAAAAAATTTAAAATTGACAAAGAAATAAATGAATTCGCAACAATTATCTTGTAATTTGTAAAAAAAATTATGAAAATTAATTATATTTCTTTAATTATTTTATCCATTTTTATTTTATGTAATTTGTTTTCTTCAGAAATATAACATAAATGAAATATATTTTTGATTGTCACTACAATCAATTTGTTGTTGTTTGTTGGTGTATTATTTACACACATTTAGACACCAAGAGATAATGGATTTCTTACTTTAATTTCATTTCTTGTCCTTTTTCTTCTTCTTCTTCTTGTTTTTCTTTGGTCTATCTGAGAAATTTATAAAACAAAAATTTTCTTTTGTTTTGTTTTTGTTCTGTTTTGTTTCATTATTTCTATTTTCTTCCATTCCATTATTATTAGTCTTCCACACACAATCAAAAAATACAACAAATATGATATAATATGAAGATATTTTGACAAGTAATCATATGACATTCCCGATATTTGATATCATTTTGTTTCTTATTTTCTCTTTTCATTGTTTCGCTGTTGTTGTTATTTCATAGCTTTGAATAGAAATGAAAGAAAAACATGAGAAAAATGTAGAAAAAAAAACATTAAAACTTGACAAAATAATGATAATGATGATGATGATGATATGAAAAGAATCTGGGCAATGAATTGTAATATGAAAAATTGGAAGCCGAAATGAGAATTTTGCTGGTCGAAACACAGAATTGTTGGCGGAATGTAGCCAAATTAAAATCAAAGAATCCTAAGATCCAAGATCCAAAGATCCAAAAAATTATTATTATTTTTTTAATTCTATTCTATCCTCGCATTTTCTTGTCATCAAACAATGTCTTTGCATTTTTTTTCTTGCATCTGTTTAATGTAATTTGATGATAATAATACAAATTATGATATGAATTAATATGTCGTTGCTGATGCTTTTGTTGATGATAACGATGATGATGATGATGATGATGATAATGATTACTATCAATATGAACGAACATTTTTTTTGAACAAAGATTTATTCATCTTTTATCATTATTATTTTTATTTCAAGAGATATATAATTTGAATATGACGAATTTATATTTTGATTTTGATTTTGTTGTTTATTTTCTTTGAAGTTTGTTTGTCCGAAAAGTTCCGGCCATTTTTTCAATACTTCAATATGGATAGAAGCGTAATGAACTTTTCGGACAGGCAAACAAATGAAATCATTTTATATTAAGGCATCCATTTCATTATTTATTTCTGTGGATATTTGTATTTGTGTTTGGTACATTTGTCGATTCCATTTCCATATACATCACAAGAATTTAGTCAAGAATATTCATGTTTAAGAGAATATAAGTCACAATCGCAATCATTATACAAGATCTTAATAATAATAATAATGATATTCTAATTGAATTGTGATGAATATGATATGAGAATCCAATTTTTCCAAAGGTTTCTTCTCATTTATGCTTAATTCTTTTTATGTAAATGTCAAAGATGTTATTTTTTTTAATTTTCATTTTCATTTTCTTTATTATTATAATCGTTATCGCTATCGTTATTATAATTATTATTTTCATCATTATTCTTATTGTTCTTTGTTTTATTATTTCAATTATTATTTAATATTATTCTTATTTAATTTCATATCATGAATTTATTTAATTTAAGAGAACATACGACAATACAAATACAAACAAACAAAAAAACAAATGAAGAATTTGAATTCGAATAAATAAAGGATCTCAATGAATGATTCCATATTAATTTACTTTTATTTTCATTCTTTGTTCTTTTATCTTGGAATAGCTTCAGTTGCTTATGAGATGAAATGATTATGAAAATAATTTTCGAACGATATGTTTAGTCAAGTAAGAATAGGAGCGAAAAAGAAAAGAAATTAATTTCAATTCAGTGTTGTTACAGCTACATGCACCAAGTTTTATTTATTCATTTATTCATCAAGCAAACAAAAAAATAAAATGCCCAAGAAACACCATAAGTTAATTCAAATTATCAAATGTTTCAATTATGAAACTCTTGTTTTTCTCTTTGTTTTTGTTATTTTTCTTGTTGTTTCTTTGTTCTCTTCGTTCATATTGAATTGAAACAAATTGAATTATCAAATTGTGTATAATCAACGAATCGATATTTGCATATTTATTATTTTGACTGACTGTTGTTTCTTGGAAAATCTCAGAATATTCTTTGAATATTCGGAATATTGTAGCAAACATTTGAAATATCTGAATTATTTCTACTTTTTGTTTCAATTCTTTCCATTCACGCAATTTGCAATTGCAAAGTTTTGCGTTGAAATTATTTGAACGAGAAAAAAAAATGCAGAAAAAATTCAAAATTTCTTTGAAAATACATATTTTTTTCAATACGGAAATAGTGCAGAAAATAATAATGATGATTAATGTCAAAATTTATGTGTTATCATCGATTCTTTGAATTCTGGAGACCATAACAATTTGCCACATCCTTTGCGTTTTCATTTTTCCCTGTTTCTTTATCTAGTTCTATTGTTTCTTACGTTGTTCTTGTATTATTTTTTTATAATAATGTTCTATTTTTATTTCGATTTCATGACATTTATGCATTGACATTGCCATATACAAAAAAAAAAACAATATGCCATTAATATTATCAAAGAATTTTTAAAAATGAAAGAAAAAAAAAGATTAAGAACATTCACATTAACATTCAGACATTCATTTATTCATCTATTATTGGCCTTACCATTATTATTATTATTATTATTATCACAACTATACAAATGGTCAAAATAAAGCAATCGTCTAAAGTGAATTGAATTCTATTGAATTTTCTATTGAATTCTGTTGAATTCAATTGAATAAATAATGGAAAAACAATTGAAAAACAAATACATTGTATTTCTATTTTAAACGAATTCTTTACATATACATTAAGCAAACAAACATCGATTATTCATTATACATATTCATTTGTTTATTATCGCTTTTCTTAAATATCAAACCGGAACCTTATATTCAATGAATTAAGAATTGTAAGAATTGAAAATTATTATAAGATGATAATAATAATAATTGAAAATAATTTAAAAATAACAACAACACATTCATCAAACGCCCACATTGTTGCCATTATAAATCTAATTTAATGATAATAGCAACGATAATACTAATAATGCTATAGAATCTAATGGAATATCTATTTTTGAAAGAAAAAAAAATGTTTGATTATTTTTCATTTGTTTTGTCTCTTTTTCTTTTTCAGATTTCTACTCTCATTCAATGAAGCAAAAACACAAATATTTTGCATTAAATCTTTTGTATTATCACACAAATGATAAATTCAAATGACTTCGAATTTTTAGATTTGAAATAATTCACAACAAAGCTCATGAATTTCCTACAGTCTGAGTCTTCGTTTAGCCTCATTACTAAAGCTAAAATTGTGCCTTTCATTTATTCCTTATCAATCGTAGTAATTGTATTACGTTCGAGAAAATTATCATCAAATAAGAATAATTTCATTTCTTTGAAATGCATGGAAACCATGTTCTCGGCAAATTTTCTCAGACAATGAAATATTTGCATATTCGGGTATTGTCGATAATACAAGTTATCAATGATTAATATAATTATGATCAATCGTAATAATCAATGCTCGAAAATTTTGAGAAAAATTCAGGAAGAAGAGGAAGAAGATTCGAGGCTCATTTCATAATTTGATCCAATTTACTTCATCATTTCTGCCCCCTACGAGTCTCTTTGCTCGTTATTCATCATCGTTATCCAACTCTCTCCACCAGCTCTCTCTCCAGCAAATAATCAATGATCATCGACACTGAACAACAATTTCTCGTTTTTGTCGGCGTAACGAAGGAATTCCGTTTGATTTTCTCTTTGAATTTCAAATTTGAGCATATTTTTCCGTTTGTTGTGTTGAACATTTGCAATATTGGCTCTGAATGGAATGAAAAATATTCATATGAATTCAATGATTATCAATTTTCAAACACACTCAGATACACGCACCAACACATATTTAATACGAAAATTTCCATTTAATCTTCACTGCTTCTCTTCTTCTTCTTTTGATATGAAACTCTTAGTATAATCATTATTATTGAATTAAATAATATACAAATTTTTCGCTTTCTTCATTCCAAAAAGAAATTAATGATAATTATCTACAGGAAATAACCTCGGCAACCGCATTTTTGGAGAATAAAAATGGTAAACTACCAACAGCATATTACCAATTCTGTTCTTTATCTTCTTTCTTCTTCTGTTCGGGAAAATATATTTTCCATCTCCCGAAATTAAATAATTTACTGGTAATTATTATCAATGATCAATGAATGGTCGTTTATATGGTCGTTTGTGTGTTGTCTATTGCCGATACTTTTTTTCTTTATTTGATGATGATGATGATTATGATGATATATTTTTCGAATTTCTTTTCTTTTATCATTATTATTAAACATTATTATTATCATCGTTTATTTCGTTTCTGCTTCTCAATTTTCAATATATTTCCATGGTTTAAAAAAATATCTATTAACCGAATGGCAATAGCTTAAATCATTTCACCGAAAAAAAGAATTGAATAAAATATAAAAAAAAGGATCCAGGATTCATGTTGTTAATGATAATGATAATGATCTATATCGATATATGAATGTGAATGAGTGAATGAATGAATGAATGTATGTTTGTTTCTGTGGAAAATAATAAAATATATCCATTTTCTATTATTTCTCTATCATTTTTTTTTCATTGAAAAATAATAATAATAAATAAATGAAAAATATCAGATATATTCGTATATATTTTGTTCCAGAAAATATATTTTTTCTAGCTTGTTTCGGCAAACAGCCTGTAATTTTACGAGAATTATCATCAAATTATTATCATTTGTTGAAGAAAATGAAATAAAATAGAATAAAAATACTAAGAAATCCAAAGAAATAATAATAATAAAAAATTGTTAATTAATTGATTTGATCGTTGTCTTCTATAGTTGTCATCAATGTTGAACACTATTGTTGTTGTTTATTATCGTAATCATTATAATAATTATAATTATAATGATGATGATGATAATTGTACTAATGGTCAGATTTTGTTTTTGTTTGTTCGTTTGTTTGTTACCCGAAAATTGCTCTAAATTTCCTCTCTATGTCATCATATATTTTGTCTTGGATTTTCCAATTTTCTTCCAGTGAAAAAACAAGAAAATACGAAAGAATATTTATCATTATTTGCTTCAAATTTCTTCGCCATTATTTTCCGTATTTTTTCGTTCATTAATTCATTTCGTCGTTCAAGTTCATTATTTGTATTGATAATAATGATGATAATGTGTTAAATCCAGATTTTCAACCAAAAAAAATTGCCAGTTGAAATCCAGTATTTCTTTGGATTTTTTTATTCGTTCTTATAATAATAATTATAATTTTTTTCCCTTATCTTTTCGCTGATCAAAGATTAACTAATTACTAATATTTCTTTGTGCTAGAAATTAATGACTTTTTCTTTATATTTTTTTCCGTTACTTACCATGTGATTGGAAAAATGGCGAAAAAAATCTGAACCAATTTCGACAATGTTTCGCGTCTTTCAGTAGTTTTTAGTCGGTTCGATACATAATTGCTGATTTTTTTGGCTTTGCTTTTCAGCTTTTTTTTACGATAATCGTTAATATTTTTTGTGATAATATGACAAATACATAAATTGTTTCACAATTAATGATAATAATAATAATAATCATAAATCAATTCTATTATCACTGATAATAATAATAATGAAAATGAAAATGTTTTTTTTGGAAAATCATCATTAATCAAAGATATAGTCGTTTTTCAATGGAAAATATCATAGGAATATTGTGTTCTAGCATTGAAAAATCAATGCAATATCAATGATTTCATTGGCATTTTGAGAAATTTGATTCAAAACTTTCAAAGTCATCGATGAATTGAAATTCATTATTTTTGGAAATTTGCAAAAATTTGGGTTCTCGGTTTTTGAGGTTTCTTTGCCATCATCATTTTTTCTTGCCATTATCGATGATAAATTAATAATGAAAAATTCGCAACAAAAACAATTTCTTAATTATTTCATAATTATTCATTATCATTAATTATTGTTATTTATTATTTTTTAATTGAAAAAAATATATTCGGTAAAAAACAACCAAGAAAACATTAATGAAAATCATTAATTTTCTCAATAATTTCAATCATTCATTTTTTTACATTTATTTCGATATTTCTTAATGAAAAATTCATTATTTACCGATAATGAATGCCATGTTATTATTTTATTACCCTTATCATTACTTTCATTCATCTTCAATTTCATTTTATTTAATGAAAAAAACAATATTTCACTCCCCTTATGCATGTCAAATATTTGATTGCATATTTGTGTTATTTTACATTTTAAAAAATTTATTCATTCATGTTTTACATATCATTCTGTGCAAATTTGTATTCCGTTCAATAATTTATCTATATTTATCGTCAGCGTGTATGATTATGTGAATAATTTTCAAGGATATTTTAAATAATTTTTCGAAAAAATTGAATCAAATTTTAGATTTTACTCGAAAATTTCCGATATAATCATGTTCAACATATTCATCATATATTTAGTGTTTATGTTTCAATGATTCAAAATACTAAAGCACTGAATTACTTTGAAACAACAACCGAAATATTTCAAACAAACAAAAGTAGCAGTAGCAAACACTAAACATTTACAACATTTACTCTGTATTGAATCAAAGAAATGTTTAAAAAAAAATCAAATTCTTTTCATTTTTTGTTTCAATTTTCATTCATTCAATTTTTCATTTTTTCAATGAAATCAAATTGAATAAAATTCATGTTATTATTATTATAACATTATAAATATGAAACAACAACAACAACAACAGCAGCAGCAACTATAGCATTGACGATAATGCTGTTCTACAATAGAAATTTTATAATAATAATAATAATGGTTATGAAGAAATATTATTTAAAATATGAAAAAGAAACAAAATATTAGAAGAATTAATCTTGATCATTATTATCGTCATCGTTGTTGTTGTTGTTGGCATTGTTACGTCTATTTGCTTCTTATTATTCATTGTATTATCCAAGAATTTTTTTTTTCATTGTATTCACATTTATTATTTTTCTGTGATTATAATCAATTTTTGAACAAAACATTGTTATTATTATGATTTGAAAAAAATAAAATAAAATAAAAATTTATCATGTAACTAATGATTATATGATTTTTGGGCATACTAGCTTTAGCTTTGCTTTAATATCGTTTCATTTTGTTCATTTTATTCTTCTTTGTTCATTTCACTGATCATTCGCTTTTCCTTTACTTCATGGATTATTATCATGATTATCGCCATCATTATCGTTTTTATTTTCCATTTTTTGCTTTTTGTATTTCGTATTTTATGCCATTATTCGTTGGCATCCGTTTTGTTGTTGTTGTTGTTGTTGCTGTTCAATGATGATGATAATCATGTATATGATAATAATTTTGTTTCCATTCATTTTTTTACATATCATTCATTTCATTCATTCATCTTTATTTTTCCATTATTCTTATTATGATTATTATAATAATCATAATGATAATTCCGTTTTCATTCCAAATGATTTTCATCCGAGAATTCTGCCCCTCTCTCGGATTCAATCCGATAATTTCATTTCAATTTGTTCATATTTTTTCCATTTTATTTCATTTCATTTCAAATTCAATTCATTTCCATTCAATTTCAATCTAAAAAAAAATGCTTTTATGCTTTGCAATTCATTTTACCCTTTCGAAATATGTAAAATATTTGAATTTAAATTCGTTTTATTTTTAGTGTACCATGATGTATTAATTTCCATTTTTTTTTTGCAAGGGCCATTGGCCTTATTAATATTAATATTATCGTTAATATTATTATAATCATAAATTAATGGCCAATGTTATGTACATATTTGATACAATTTTCTATTTCTTTCTACTATTCTCTGCTTCATTCATATTAATTTTGAATCTAATTTGATTATTATCATATTACATACATTAATGGTAAAAATATATTTTTCATGTTTGGTTAATAGCCTTTGATCAAATGCTATTATTCAGAGATCAAAACTCCATTTCCATTTTTCAATTATCAATGTAACATTTACTTTTTTCTAGCATTCATTCAATCAAGTCTTATCATGGCCAAACGAGAGAATATTTCATTTCAATTTGACCGGTTCCTACAAAGATAAAAAAAATTTAATTTGTCACATAATTTTGTTAATGATATATGTGCCGTATTCTATTTTTGCAAATATGATTTTTTCCTACCAAATAATAAGCATTTTCCTCTCGAATATGAAATTACATGTTTATCAGCGATTAAACAGTGATAAACAATTTAGAATAGTTAGTCAAACGAACAGTTCTATTAATGATTCCAATAATGATTGTTCCAAAAAAGTTTCGATCATAATTATTTTTAATGTCATAAATAATCATAGTGGAATCAAACTGATTCAACTCTGATACAGTGGAAGCTGCGACACGTGTCACAATGGCGCGATTTCGATAATTCTTTGGGCTTGAGAATCTCATATGAAATGAAAAACAGCTAAATTGTCAAAATTTCTCAGAATTTCAGAATAAATTTCCTAAAATCAAATCGTTGGATCATTTCATTTTATTTCATTCCTCTTTTTTTTATTTATTTATTTGTATTTTGTCTGCATCCATTATCATTCAATCGATTGGCAAGGATTGGCAAATTCACAGATTTATTCTATTCTTTTTTTTCTTATTTTTCCAATTTCCAATTTATTTTCATGTATAAATATTTTAAATCTTTTCTCGTATTTTTTTTATAAATCTTTGAATCTTTTATTTTTTCAATCGATTTTTTCCCATTCATCCATCTTTTTTTTTTTTTTTTTTTTTTTTTTTTTTTTTGCTTGCCAACTCTTTTGTCTTGGTTTCCCTCGAAATTTTTTCACTGTCAATGATTCCACGAATTTTCAGTTTTCGCTTCATTCGATCATCCAACGAAATATTCTCTATTGGGTACACATAATTCACAAAAAAAAAGAAAAAATTCAAAAGATTCATCGAGATTCGTGTTTGATCAGCACAATCTATGCATTCATCTCATCGGCATTTTGTGTATTCTGATCGCTCAAAGGATGTTTTTTTCCCAAAATTTTCTTTTGATCGAAAAAAATTGTTGTGCATCTGATATTTGTGTCAAAAAATAGATTGTTTGATGAAGGCCGCAATGATTATATTCATTGTAATATTCACATTGAAAAATATGAATTTTTTCGATGTATTTTTATTCATAAAATGGAATGCCATATTCGATTTCAATATTTTTTTGATCGAAATGCTTCGCATATATTTGATGATTGATTTCAATTTTATTTTTTCGACATTTTACATTCATTTTGCAGTGATTTTCATTGGTCTTTTTCCACACTGTTATTCTGTTTTGTATTTCTCTTCATTTTTCCTCAACATTATGCACCCTAAAATATTTAAAATTTCAAAACTTTTGCCCCTTTGTATTTTATATGAGAATATAAATTTTGAATGTCATTTGTTCCATGTATGAATTTCTTGTATCTTTCATTGTCATTGTGCTCGAAATGATTGAGACATTTTATTCTTTGATATGGTTTTCTGTTGTTGGTTGCTGTTTTTCAAGTTTTTCTGGTTTTCATTATTGTCAATTGTCGTAGTCTGCATTAGTTTTATGCTCATTTTCAATGAAAAAAATTCCAAAAGAATTGAAGAATAAACAAAACGAATCAAAATCCCTTATTTTCAGTTCATTCCATTGTTTCTTTCATAGTTTGCCTCTTATTTTGTCAAATTTTGCCAAAATTTACTGCAAACAAACCCGGATTGTCAAACTACAACCAAGCAACAGCAAATAAATACGTATTGAGAGAGAAAGGAAGATTTAGAATTTCGTAATTTCACTCAATGAGAAATGATTTTGCATTCAATTCTGATAATGGGAGCTGGCATAGAAGGGGAAATGAATGGGGCAAAGAGAATGAAAAAGAGTGGGCTGGGGGTAAAATAACAGATTTTGACATGGAATTCTTTTGTTTTTGTTTCTCAAATATTTTTAGTTCTTGTTGATCCAATTATCAATGATCATTGAATGAAACAAATGAAAAATATTTTCAGAGAAAATGTTTTTCAATTAATATAAGAATTGGTCAAAAATAATCTAATTTCGATTCGTAGTTATACTTAAATAAGACAGAAGTAGGATAGAATTGTTGAAATTTTATTTTTCCTTCATTCATTCATTTATTTGCTTCAAGCATCGTTTATTTTTGGTTCGTAGAACCGAATCAAATATCAGCAGTTGGAATGATGATCAAGGAGAAACGGAATAAATTGAACAGAGTGAATTGAATTAAATTAAATTAAACTTGATTGATTGATCGATTGTTTATGTTTTGAGTGTTTTCATTTTCCATTAACATGTTCATCATCATCAGTGTTTATTGATATGAAATATTTGTGAAAATTAACATCAAAATCCTTTCAAAATCCAAGGGTTATGTGGTGTTAAAGTATTTGAGTTTTCCGTAAAGTTTGGTCATGATAAATTATTCAAAAGAAAAATTATTTATTTCGGTAATACAGAAAAATACCAACCAAACAATATTCGATTACCGGTGACATTATTCACAGCTTTGTTGTGCGAAATCCTTGTTGAAAAATTTATTAATTTGTTCTTATCTTAAGACTTATGTTAATACGATATTCATCGGAATTTAATACCATTTGTTTTAAGGCCGGTGTTGATGTGAAAAAAGGGTTTATTTTTACTTGTTTTTTCCTCAAATAAATAACAATAATTGATGATAATGATAGTAATAACACTTGCGAGGGGAAAAATTCTCCGGAATTCCTTGAAATAGTTTTTGTTTTTTGTGAAGAAATATCTAGGAACATTCTCCTTGGTTAATTCAGAGCATTCATAGCTCTTATAAATGTTTATATAAATAACAGGTTTAAGTTGATTAAGTTTAATTCATTTTTATTTTAGTTTTTTTCTTCATTCATTCATTCATTATAAAAGATGTGATTGATTAATATTTCATGATTTTTTCTTTCCTTTATTATTTTCACTATTTTTCTTCGTTTGTTCATTATTAATTCATATTATTTGTCATCACAAGTTTTCAGTGTTATTTTTTCCTGAGAAAAAAATGAGCCATTTTCAAATATTTCACATGATATTTCCAAGAGGCTTCAATGTGTGTGTGTGTATGTGTTTGTGCTGCACATAATATTTGCAGACAAATTTATTTTGAGTTGTCCAAAAAGCTCTTGCCGATTTTTCAATGAGATTTTCATTAAATTAACACGTAAGAACTTACTGGACAGCTCATTTGATTTAATTAATTCATATTTTCTTTCTCTCATACTAATAATCAAATTAATAAAATAAATTCAAACAAATTCTTGCATACAAAAATCAATATTTATGAATCTTTGCATAGAAACTGTGTCGAAAATTTATTCGTTTTTCGTTTGTTAACATTTCAAAATTCGTGTGTAGGATGAATATTAGCTCAAATTCATTGTATTAATTTCCTATACAATCATTTCTTTGAAACAATGTTCATTTTTAGTCATTTATTCACAATAGAAATGAATGAATTCGATTTGATTTAAAAAGAAATTTATTTCTTTTCATTTTATTTTATTGTTGTTTTTTGATTCTGTTGAATTTTGACTGATAGTTTTTAACATGAAAACTAGAAGAAGAAGCGAAACTTGCTAAAATTGAAAATCGTACAATTTTTGCCCTGAAAATTCAATTGTTCCAATTGTCTTATTTCAAGCAATAAAATAATAGAAATTCAAACAAAATTTAATTCAATTTTCGAAAAAAACTAAAGAAAAAAAAAATAATATTTTTATTTTATTGGTTTGTTAACTGATCGGTTCGTTGATTTTCTATGAGGGGAAAGTAAGAAAGGCAAAGAAACGAAAGAATTAACCAAAAAAAAAGAAATTTTTTGAATCGACGTCTTCAAATTCAAAATCGTACCAAAGTGGGAAAAAATTCAAATTTCAAATTCACTAATATATAGACAAACATAATTTGAATTTTCAAAAGGAAAAAAAATCAAAGAATGAGAATTTCACAAGAATTGAAGAATCGTTCATTGGAATCAATGAATGAA
The DNA here is from genome assembly GCA_002943765.1 of Psoroptes ovis. Taxonomy (NCBI): domain Eukaryota; kingdom Metazoa; phylum Arthropoda; class Arachnida; order Sarcoptiformes; family Psoroptidae; genus Psoroptes; species Psoroptes ovis. The sequence goes on along the minus strand of PQWQ01000003.1, from coordinate 2,794,705 downwards.
TGAATATCTACTCGAATGAATTAATAGCATGATGAGGGGCAATGAAAAATTCAATTTTATCTCCCTTTTTTCATTTAATATTACATTTCTCCTTATTATTATTATTTGTATTGTTTCAATTATATTAATGTTTCAAAAAATTTTGCGGCCAAAAAAAAATAGAAAAATCAAATTGTTCAAAAAAAGCCAATTTCGGGATATTCATCCGGTCTTATTCTTCTTATTATTCATTCATTCATTCATTCATTTTATTCGATGGCCAAAAATTTCTTATTACATTAAGATTTTGTTTTTGTTTTTGTTTTCCCATGAAATTGATTCGTATTCTGGCTTCTGGAGCCGAAAACGCTGCAGCATCTTGTCATTTATCAAAATGGTTAGCCATTATTCAATTTTAATTTTAATGGCCATTTGCCGCTTCGTACAATAATGTCTCTCATATATTTTTCGTTTCAAATATCGTAAGAACAGTAGTGATCAAGTGATGCATGCAAATAATATTAATGAAAATTATTATTATGATTATGGCGATGATGATGATGACCATGATGATGATGATGAATAATGGAAAAAATAATGTTTTTTGGCCATAAATAATTTCGTTTTGTTTTGTTCAACGGCAATGACGAAGCAATAACTCTTGATTATAAAATTTTAATTTGATTTCTTTGGGCTTTTTTCTTGTCTTTTCTTTGGCTTTTCTTTACATCGATACTTTGTTCCGTCGTTCTTATCATCATCATCAATCTATCAATCCATAGATTGATAGATTGATCATTGATTAAAGCGAATAATGTTTGATGAATGCGAAAAATTCAATATTGCTCGATTATCATATTGCTGCCATGATTTTTCCGAATATTGTCATTAAATCATGGTTTTTCTTTTTCATTTTCGGTCATTGATTAAATCATGGAATCATAATGGAAATAATGGACATTATTTCTCAGAAAATAATTATTTTTTCATCTTAGTTTTTCGGTCATTTATATCATTTAATCATAATTTTTTGGTTTCATTTTTTTTTCTCGGAATTCTCGGTCATTTTTGGTGTGTTGTTGAATGAAATTTTTTCGATTCTGAATTAAACAAAAAATTCAACATTGAATTTGATAATGAAATGAATGAATAAACGAATAAATGATAGAAAATGTTCAAATGTTGAATGAAATCAATTGTCTTTGTGTGTTCCCTGTGTGTGTTTGTGTGTATTGATATTTCTAAGAAATGATCAAGAAATAATGAAGAAACAGCACTGAAGAAACTAACTAACGAAGTAATACGAATAAAGATAATCAATCTAATTTCGTATTAACATTATATAAAACAACAATTGATCAATCGCTTGATCAATTCTTTTGTTTACAATTTTACGACGTTTCAATTCTCTTTTTACTCTTTTTGTATCATTATTATTATTATTATTATTCACATTTGATCGATTTTTTTGTTTTGTTTTTGTTTTTTTTTTCTAAGAATTTCTATTTGAATTCATTTATTTCTATTCATTTATTTGTGTTAGTTCTTTGTTTAATGAAAAGATAATTGTTTTATAAAATACAAGACAAAAATAAGAAAAAACAATCCAAATGGGCATCAAATTGTCAATCGATACATGTGTGTGTGTGTGTGTGTTGCAGCAGCAGCAACTGTATGAGTTGAACTGAATGAATTCAACTGAATAAACTGAATTAAAAACGACAACTAACTAACAAAAAATCGAAATTGAAATCGAATGAATAAATGAATGAATAATCAATTTGATCATTACATTTTTTCGTTTCGTTCAAAATATTTCTCTTTTGAACACCATCGTTAACACCAATGACACCAGCAACGACAGATAGAGCAGTATACAAACAAATAAATGAATAAATGAAGAAGAAATTGTTTGTTTCTACTCTTTGGAAATTCGATGGATGGAATAATGATTATCATTTAATCATTTTGTCCGTTTTGTTTGTCTGTTCATTCATTTCAATCATTTTCAAAACAAAACTAATCACATATTTTTCCTCGAATCTCTCCCGCTCATCCCTCTGAATAGTGACAAAGATAATAAAATCTTCTTCTTCGATATTGATTTATCTTATTGATTCAACAATTCACTTGTTTTTCAGTTCCTTATTCTCTCTCTCCAAATATCTCTGTCTCATTCTGTCTTTGTCAAAGTTAATAAATGATGATTCGAATCAATATGAATAAATCATTGTCAAATCGCACTTAATATAAACACACAATAACAGACAAAGGCTTGTATTTATTGATTTTGCATTTATTTTGTATTTATTTTTTGTGTTTTAAAATTTTTTTTAAATCTTCAATTTTTAATTTTTTTTTTCAAATTTTTCAAGCCCGAAAAATTTTACATCGAAACATAAGCCCCAATTAGTTAAGCTTCCAAAAACAAATTACATCGCATTAATCTGAAATTGGTCATTGATTAATTGTTCTTTGGGTTGAAAAAACTGAAAACAATAGAAACAAGAATAAAAACAAATAATATCATGAATGAAAACAATGAAATTTTTGAAACTTTGAAACTTTGGATAAAATCATTTTTTCAATTCAATTTTTTCAAAACTTTTAAGATTAATATTAGCGTGTATTTATTTATTTATTTATTTAAAAAAAAATGCTCATAAAGTTAATCAAAACAAAATATTGATTCATCAAATATTTCTCTGAATCCATAGATTTCCATCTCTCTCACTCCCGCACTTTGTTTTTGATTATTTCCAAATAATAATAACAACGATTGACCATGACTGAATGAACTTAATGAAATGAATGGGCAAAAAATGAAATGAAATCAAATCAAATCAAAGAAAAAAAAATCGAAAAAGTTTTCAAATTTTTCCATACATTTTCAATGTCCAAAATGAATTTTCCGGCATTAAACACATATGGATTTCAAGTTTTTAGCTCTGCTTTTGTTTGTGTTTTTGTTGTCATTGTTGAGCCCAATGTTTGAACAAATAAATGAATTTTGAAGGAATGAATTCTGAATCCATCAATGCGTGTGTGCGTGAAGGCTTTTTATGGTAAATTAAATTCTCATATATATTAATTTGAATGCTTTTTCATTTGTTTTCATTATTTTGATTTTGATTTTGATTTTGATTTTGATTTGTTTGTTTGATCAAAATCATTGAAAATATAAAAACAATCATCATCGGTCACAATATTTGATATATGATATAATTGAATTGAATTTTTCATTAATTTCTTTCAGTTTATTTTTCGGTGATTTTTTCAATTGAAATTCAATTGAAATTCGATGAAAATTTCTTGGATTTTTCTAAATTTTCTCCATTTTTATCCTCTGAAAAATAATCAAAGATTTCATTCTTAAAAATAGAAAAAAAAAATATTTGAAATGTCCTGTCGATTAGGAAATTAAAAAAATTTGAAAAAATTTCAAAGAAATAAATTTTTTTCAATGAAGAAATTGTACAGGGAGTTCTTTGTATTCAAAAACATTTTCGTTTCGTGAAACATAAAAACATTGAGAAAGTTTTCGTTTATTTAATTTCCGTTCTGTTTGATTTTTAGGTTCACGATATTATTTTTTACCATGAACCCTTGTGTTTGTTGTTTGTGAGCAATAAAATGACAAAGATTTGACCTAAGATGAGAAAATATTTCAGAGAAATCACGCAACAGATTTTCAAATGAATTTCGATTGAATCGATCCTCCTATTCTGTTTTATTCATAAGAAAAAATTACGAATTCCATTTCACTGACAAAATTGGACATTTTCCCAGTCAGATATTTGCAGCATCTCTTATTTATAAATTTCTTGGTCTATGGAATCTGCGTTTTTCGGGTCATATTTCACAACAAATACACATCATTATCATCCAATATCATGATCAACCTTGAACCAGATATTGTTTCGTAATTTTTACTTGGAAAAAGAAAAAAAATCATGATGATGATAATCAACTCGTATAAATTAGTATGCGACGGGACCATCATAATGTGAAAATTCTCGGTCCATACTTTATTATTTTTTCGGGTGCAAAAATTTCGATCCATATTTGCTGTTGCTGCTGGTCGCTGCTCTTCGATCGTCAAATGTTTTGATTATTTTTGTGTTCGTCGGCTTTTCTTTTTTTTTTCTTGGTACCATTGTCCCATTGTTTAATTTAATTTAATCAAATATCAATGATATCGATTTTTGTTTTTTTTTGGGATGATGATATAATCAATGATATAAATGATTACATTATATGATTCAAAGAATAATAATAAACAGCCATAAAAAAATTCATTGTTCATCATTAATTAATTAAAAATTCATTTGAAGAAATATCTTTATTATTTACTGAATTACAGATCATTACAACAATATCATTTACTGAATTAATTTGACATCTATGAACATTATTTTTCTATTATTTGAAAATGGACTAAATTTAAACCAAGAATTCAGCATTTTTCTTCATCTTTCTATTTCAAATTTTCCTATTTTCCCATTGTTGATGTGTCGATTGCACATTAATCATCAACACATTTGAACTCATTAGTCAGATGTGTTTAACATTGATTTTCACATTGGCTTTAATCGCATATATAAAGAGTCGATTGTTGGTCGAAGAGAAGAGTTTAAGGTTTTTGATCAAATCGATCACTCAATCATCACCATCACCATCAACACAATTATTTATATTTATTTATTTACATTTGTCAAATTATTACCATTCTAAATTGTATTTATTATTATCATCTATTTAATTGTCATTTTATACTGTCGTTTTTACTCTGCTGGTTTTATATCAAAATATTATCATTAAATTATTTACAAAATTAATCAACAGGTTATGGACTCTTTCACGAACCGCATCACTGTATTGACATCCTTGTCCTATGCTCGCTGGTCAAATGAAATTATTGCCGCGTTGGAATCGAAACAACTTTTTGAATATGTATCTACTGATATCGAGGAAGCAAAATTTAACAAACAGTCAGATGCTTCGGCAAAATTGATTTTATACAATTCCATTGACGACGAAAATTATCAACGAATTCGGACATGTACGACCGCGAAGCAAATCTATGAAAGTTTGCACGAGTACCATCGAGGTTCCAAAATGGAACAATTAGAAAAATTATACAATCGATTTCATACGATTAAGTGGGACAACGACGTAAACCAATTTTTCTCGACGATACGATCAATTGCGGCTGACTTGAATAATTACGGACGAAAAATCACTGACGAAGAATTGTGTACAAAAATATTGGCTATTTTGCCAATCGAATATGATTCGGTGATAACCAGCGTATCTGGACTTAAGAAAAGTAACATCAAAGTTTCGCTCAATTTATTAGAGTCAATGGTGCAAGAACGACATGATCGTATTGACAAAGAAAACCGGTCAACGACAAATGAAGATGATAATCGACGAAAGAATGATAATTTGACGAAAAATGTTTTGGGCATGGCCAAACGCAAGAATGTAGTGCGTTGTTATCATTGCCACAAAGTTGGCCATATTAAACGAAATTGCCCAAGGTTGAAGAATGGTGATGATGGTGATCGAAGAAAACCAAATGCATCGAAACCCACAAGCTCGAAGTTATTGATGGCGGTTAATTCGAGGAAGTCGAACCATGGGGACGTGGTCAAACCGATGACGAGAAATGATGGTTATGAAAGGTTTCTCATATTTGCAGACAATGGCTCAAGCCAACACGTTCTTAATGAGAGACGATATTTCTCAGAGGTGAGACCAGTCGATGAAGACGAATTATTGTCTCCTGGTGGTGCTCTTAAAGCATCTGGTATCGGTAATGTTGAATTTCAAGTTCATGATGGTACAAATTGGCGTGATATTGAACTGAGTAATGTTCTGTTATGTGAAGATTCGCCAATGAACTTATTATCGATTGGTCGACTGTCCAGAAATGAAGGGGTTACATTTGGTGGTGATCTTGATCATTTTATTATTTATCAGTATGGTGAGCCAATTATATATTCTGATGCGTCTCAAGAATATGAAAATGTCTGGGAAGTTCGAGCACGATTCCCCAAACGTAGATTGGTAATGTCAGCCTTATTAACCAATATGTCGACGTGGCATGAACGATTCAACCATGTAAACAAGCGAACGCTGGCTTCAATGTCGAACCGTGAATTAGTGGCGGGTATGCCCGATAAATTGAATGATGACATGGGCTTTTGCCAGGGCTGTTGTAATGGTAAGATGGTTGAATCGGGACATCCGTTGGTCCAGAATAAGATGCACGCAGATGCTGGTGAGTTCATGCATTTAGACATTGGTGGCTATATGCAGGTGCCATCGATACACCTGAACCGATATTTTATGATCGCTGTTGATGATAAATCTGGTTACATTAAGATCAATTTTATGCGAGACCGAGCTGAAGTATTGTGCAAATTCAAACGATTGGTGAATGAAGTCAAGCTCGAGACTGGTAACCAGATTAGATGCATACGTAGTGATTGTGGTACGGAGTTTACATCCAATAGTTTTCAACGACTATTGAACGATCATGGCATCTTACATCAACGTGCGACTGTGGGTACTCCACAGCAGAACGGTAAAGCCGAACGTAATATTCGTACGATTACCGAGCACGCAACAGCTTCATTAGTGAATAAGAATTTACCGAAGTTCCTTTGGGACGAGGCGGTTAATCAAGCTGTGTATACGCATAATCGCGTGCTGAATAGTTCTGGCATTATTCCATATACCGTCTGGTTCGGGCGAAAGCCCAACGTATCGCATTTACGTATTTTTGGTTCAACTGGTGAAATGCTGGTGAAACAGGCGAACAAATTTGAATCAAAAACGGTGCCTGTGATATTGGTTGGTTACGAAGGAGAATCGATTTACCGATGTTATCTGAAGAAATCACGATGTATTGAATTATCATCTTCGGTAAAATGGAATGAACAACCAAGTGTTCAATTTAGTATTGTTAAACAATCATCAAATGAACCAGCTGTTGATACGAATGTTACACCAAATATGATTGATGAACCAAAAGCTGATGATGTTAAAAATGATGATGCTATCGATCAGCAACCAGTGAGTAATGAAACAGGGGAGCCAGGTACTAGTCAACCGAAACGAGGGCGACCCTTGGGTGCCAAAAACCGACAGTACAAAGTTAATATTGATCGTTTGCAATCGTTGCGTCGTCTTGCTGGTTTTGTTGGCTGTCCAAAGTCGTATAATGATGCTGTGAACAGTGCTGAGTCCGATAAATGGATACAATCAATGAACGTGGAATACAAAGCACTGATTGAAAATGATACGTGGACCTTGGTCCCGAGACCTAGTGACGAGACTGTAATATCCGTCAAATGGTTGTACAGCATCAAAGACGATGGACGATACAAGAGCCGTCTTGTGGCTAGAGGTTTCGAAGCAAACGACAGCGATTTAAATTACTATGCACCAGTCGTGAATGCTGATATCATTCGATTAGTTTTTAGCTTGATCGCATCATTTGACATGACAATGATCCAATTTGATGTATCTACCGCGTTTTTAAATGGTTTTATTGATCATAATGTATATATTGAACAACCGGTTGGCTATAATGATGGTAGTGATAAAGTGTGTAAATTGAAACGTGGATTGTATGGACTACGTGAAAGTCCGCAAGCTTGGAACAAGCGTTTCAACGAAATTATTGTGAAATATGGTTTTAACGTCTCGAATTATGATTCCTGTTTTTACTATAAATTAACTAATGACGATTTTACAATGGTAATTCTTTATGTAGACGATGGTATTATTTGTTCGACGAAACCTGATTTACCTGAAAAAATATTTAATTATTTGAACAAGCACTTTAAAGTCAACAAAATATCATCAAACATTTACGTTGGATTCGAATACAAACGAAATCGTCAAAATCGACAAATATTATTATGCCAATCGAAATACACAATGAATAAGTTAAAACAGTTTTTAATGGATCAAAGTAAACCGATGGATTCCCCTTGTTCAATGGACGATTTGTATATTGATTCCCCAAAAGATGGTGATTATCCTTATCGTCAGGCAATTGGATCGATGATGTATCTGGCATACAAAACAAGGCCTGATATATGTTATATTGTGTCTACATTGGCTCGATTTGTGGAACAACCTACCGCATTACATGTTGTAGCAGTCAAACGCGTGTGGCGTTATTTAAAATCAACTATCAATACTGGTATTGTATTAGGCGGCCAACAGCAATTAACATTAACAGCTTATTCTGACGCTGATCTTGCTGGTCGCAAGAACGATCGTAAAACAACTTCGGGTTACGTAGTAATGGTAAATGGGCCAATCATTTGGAAATCTAAAGCGCAGAAAATGATCGTCGATAATACAGCTGAAGCTGAATTCATAGCGGCAGGAATGTGTTCCAAAGAAATGCGATTTATCATGAATGTATTAAGCGAATTGAAGTTAGCAATCGATCGGCCAATATTATTTATAGACAATCTATCGACCATCGCCCAAATTAACCAAATAGACATTCCATCGAAATTGAAACATATTGCGATTAAATATCATATGATTCGACAATTGGTTAAAGATGAAATTATACAAATTGAATGGGTCGAATCGAATAAACAAATGGCTGATTGGTTTACTAAACCTTTGACTATTGCTAAACATCATTTAATGTTACGTTTATGGCAAATGGATGAAAATGTACAATCGACAGGGGAGTGTTGATGTGTCGATTGCACATTAATCATCAACACATTTGAACTCATTAGTCAGATGTGTTTAACATTGATTTTCACATTGGCTTTAATCGCATATATAAAGAGTCGATTGTTGGTCGAAGAGAAGAGTTTAAGGTTTTTGATCAAATCGATCACTCAATCATCACCATCACCATCAACACAATTATTTATATTTATTTATTTACATTTGTCAAATTATTACCATTCTAAATTGTATTTATTATTATCATCTATTTAATTGTCATTTTATACTGTCGTTTTTACTCTGCTGGTTTTATATCAAAATATTATCATTAAATTATTTACAAAATTAATCAACACCCATCAATAATATCTAAATTAGATGAAACGTTCATTTTTTCATCGGTTGAGACATATTATTAATGGCCTAAAAAATTTTTCACCAATTTTTCAAAACTCGAATTATTCATTTCCATTCCTTTTCATTGAAGATATTACGAATTTCTCAAAAATATTCTTCATTCAAATTTCTCCAAATTTTATCTTCACCCAAATGCCTGCTAAAATGCCACATTTGCCCCAATCGAACATTTGAAACCGATTAATTTATGAATTATTTTCTTTTTTACAAAAAAATAATTCAAAATATTCAAACACTGTAAATATACTGTGTTGTTGACCAATAATGAAATTGTTCTGAAAAAAAAATTCAAAAATACTGGAAAAGTCATTATTCATAATTTGATAATATTTTATGAAAAATGACAATTGAAATTTTTCAACTTTATTCTGCTCTACTTTCGTGTACTTATTTCTATTTGATATATTGAACAAATATACAAGTAAATAAATGATGAAAAATTTAAATAAATAAACAAAATAAAATCATCATTCATTTTTTAGTTCTTTGGCCAAGTGTGTGTCTCTGTGTCGATGGGGAAAAATAAGCCGAATATTTTACAAATTGAGCATTGTTTTTGTTTGTTTCGAAAATAACAAATGAAACACACATTGAATTGAACCGAATTGAACAAAATTCTAGACAAATCGTATTAAACGAAATGTTTGAACCAAATTATGAAATTTTTTGGGCAGAAATTTTCATTCATTTTGTATGAATTCGGCCAAAAATGAATACAAAAACAATAGAAAAACAAAAAATCGTTTCTGACATGAACATTTTGTGTGTGTGTGTGTCCATAATATAATAATACATGGTAAAAATGAATAATTTGTTTATTTGTTTTAATATTTTAATTTGAATTTTTTTTTCTCCTTTTTCCTCGATGATTTACATTTGAGAAACAAATACATGAAAATAAATACATGAAAAATTTTCGGCCCAAAAACATGAAAAACATTTACATTTTTGTAAAATAAATAAATTTGTAAATAACACCAGAGTTATATATTAAATGTCCGCATTAGATGCGAGTGTATTGAATGTAATGAATGTGCAAACACTGTTTGTATCGGTGTGTGTTTGTGTTTCGATTGAATGTCTTTGAAATATACTCGTTTTTTTCATATATTTATTTGTTATTGAGTGTACATTGACCATTTAATGCCGTTTATTTTTCATTTATATTTTATATTTCATTTCAATTTCATTTTCTTGTTGTTGTTGTTGTTCATCGTAATATTATTTATTGACTGATTGCTGAAACATTGCATTGGAATTTACAATAAAAAATAAAAAAATAATTTGTCATCAATACGTGACCGAATATCAATGAAAGAGTTTCATTGAAAAGAATTATTTTCATTCGAATTTTTTTCCCTTTTCATTTATTTCTATTTTTAATCTTTGTTTTTATAAAATGTTCAATCAACTATTATTTATTAAACTATTAGTATTACATTTCAAAGATTTTTCATCTATTTTCAAAGATATTTTAACTCGAAAAAACTCTAGAAAAATTAATCGACTCATAATAAGAGTTGAATATCTCATAATATTATCACCAATATATTTTATTACAAATAAATCATGAAATTGTCCTCGAAACATCCCAAAATGTCTGGCCTCGACTAATCAAAATATATCTTTTGGCTTTGTGAATTATTTCTGAATTAAAAGAGTGAAAAATAAAATGAACCAAAAATATTGTAATTTCTTCTTCAGCTTCAGCTGCTGCTGTCGCTGTTGTTGTTGTTTTGCATTCAGCTTACAGCATGTTTTTATCATGTAATTTTTCAACTTTTTCCATTTCTGGCCCATGTATTCGCCAGTTTAAATCAAGATTATTTATCAAAATGTGTACCAAAAGAAGACGAAAAAAAATATCAAACAAAAAACAAGCAAGAAAAATTGTTTATTCTAACTAATAAATCTAATCAACTTTATGTGTTATTTAGAGAAAATGAGAAAGAAATAAAGCAAAAAAAAAGATATTTAAAAAACGCCAAAATAAGACATGAAACAACAACAAAAATGAACCCAAGAAACAACAAAAGTCTTTAAAAGTCTATGACGAAGTAAATCTACGAGAAGAAATAATGAAAAAATAAATAATAAAATCCGAAAAAATCCAAATTACAAGAAACCAAACAAGTTACAAAATAAATAAATCTAAATCTAAAAACTTTGAAACATTTTGTTTTGGCTTTCATTTGGCTGCTGTTTTTGTTTTTGTTTTACATGGACCCAATGCATCAATGAAAACAACAATGAGAAATAATAACAAAAAAAAAACTTGTACCCTAATAATGTAACAAGCGATAGGAAAATAAAAATAAAAATCATTATTTTGCATCATTAAATAAATATTTTTCTTTCATTTATTTCCCTTTCTATTTCTATCCTTGTGCCTTGTATATTTCTCCATTACTATGATGCTGGTGGTGGTTTCTTGTATTTTTTCCTAGTATTTCTGCACCATTTTTCCTATTACTTTGATTTATCCTAATCCGTAGATATTCGTGTGTATGGATGTTTGTACATATTTCTATTGTATTTTCTATTAATGAAAACCATGAAATCATTTTCATTATTTTCATCATAATCATTATTATTATCGTTATTGTTATTAATATATTTTTGAATAAACATATATGATGATGATGATTATGAAATAGAAAAATATAGAAGTCTTGGAAGCCTTGTACATACTTAAATACTTAGGAATCTTAAGAAAAATGTGAATTTATTAACTTATTTATTTTTAGTTTTGATATTTCTAATGTATTTTCCATTAAACAAAACAAAATGAAACAAGGGACAAACAATCAAACACGGGCAAAAATAGGGTGAAAAATGGAGAAACAGGGGCTGAAACTGCAGTAAATGTGTTGTGTACCGTAGCAGCAATATCGGGCATTTACTGAAATAAGAATGTACCCACTATTCAATTAAAAAAAAATATATGGAAGAATGAATGAATAAATAAATAATTTTTCCATTATTTCACATTAAATGTCGTGGATTTTCTTTATTTTTTGGTTTTTTTTTTTTGGTTATTTAGTTGTTGATATTTATTCTATTTTCTCTTATAATTCATATTTTCTCAAATGAGATTGAGGTTTAACGAATAAATAATAATAATAATAATAATTATATGAATCATAATGAAATGCTCGAAATGTTTATAATTATAATTATCATTATTCTGTTTATGGTCGCTATTGTTGTTGCTGTTGTTGGGTATTTATTGTTATTATATTTTCATTTTTATTTTCTGGTTTTTAGTAATTATATTTGAGAAAATATTTGAAACAAGCAAAGAAAAACTGTATGAAAAAAAAATATTAAAACACCAAAATATAATGATAATAATAATAATAAACAAATAAATAAACTGAAAGCAAAATTTAAGATTTATTTTATATTCTCAGTTTTTTTATGTTTATGAATTCATGATTCAATGATTCCCGGGTGATTTTCTTATTATTTTTATTTTCTTACCGTTATTATTATTATTATTATCATTGCGATTTCTATTTTATTATAATTATTTTAATGATGGTGATTATTTTCTACACAATATTTTTTTCCATTTCATTTTTTCTTATTTTCATATTTTTCTCTTATTTTCGTATAAATAATGATAATTATGATTATGAAAAGAATTTTCTTTTTATTCTACCTTTTAAAATTTATGGAACAATGGAAAAAATTCCAGAACCATAAATGGTGACATTGAATCAAAGACATATTGTCATCACCTTGAATATTTAGGTGCAAATTTTTAAATTAAGGCTCCAGATGCCTGCGGTATGCATGCATTGCAAATGAATTTGAATGATTCAAATGCCCACGGTATACATGCATGCAGATGCATTTAACATGATTGAAATGCTTCAAATTATTATCAGAGAATGGAACAAAATGAACTAAATATTTTAATGATTTTTTTGATAATTTTTTATGATTTGGTTTGAAATTTTTAATGATAATGATGATCATAATCATCTAACCGAAGACATTTACTTATCATTGAATTATCATTGAAATTATTGACAGCAACAAAACTCTTTATGATAATTTCATAGATAATATTGCATGAAATCAACATGATTCTTCATGATTTACCAAATCTGTAAGAATTAAAACTTTAAATGTGATTTGAATCGAAACGATATGAAATAGTGATAAAGTCGATTGATTAAACATTGAGAATTGAATGTGAAAATTCATATTCTTGTTTTTACTTGAGAAATCGATGAAATGAATAATTAATTCAGGACAAAGAATCAATAATAATAATAATAATAACATTTCCTTCCTGTCGTATGAATAATAATAATTAATGAATAAAATAAAAAAATGAATAATAACAAGACGAAATTAATTTCAAAATTATATTTATTCTTAATTAAAATTCATTGATTCAATGTTTGATGATGATTATTATCATTATTATTATCAAGATGATGATAATCATAATAATAATGATGATCAATATGGAAAAAACACATTGAATAACATTTGATCAATTAGTGAATCATCATCTTGGAATTATAATTGCAAACACAGAGTTGAAATACGATTGATTGAATTTTCCATCATCATTTCATTCGATTTTCACTTTGACCATGAACAGAATCAATAATTATCATCGTTATTATCATTGTTATCGTTATTATTATTATTATTATTATTAATGATCATGTTTTGAATACTAAAAAAACTGAGAAACTACTGAGAAGAAATTCAATTGAATTCATAATCATTATTATTATTATTAGCATCATTTCTGTTTTTTTTTTCTTGGAATCGAAATAATGAATTGAATAATGATAAAATAACAAATTTCAACGCATTTCGTTTCGATCATTTCGGCGATCATTTTTCCGTCTGATATTGCTTCAACCCTTTGAAGACGGAAGGCACCAATAGGCACCAATAGTCTTGCTACTGGATTTTATTCAATTTTGAATTCAAAAATTTGTGATGATGAAACTGAAATCATTATTACTATGTTCATTTGTCTTTTTTCTATGGAGATTTGAATAATTTTATTTATTTTAAAATCGCAAAAATTTGTCAAATTACGTATCCAGTTAAGCTGACAAGTCGCTAACTCAATTATCACATGTTTACGCCTAAATTCATTGCCTTTGCAATCATGTGTATTTGTTTGAACATTTTTTTCTTTTTTCATTATTTTATTTGTTTTTCAATTTCAAATGAATTTAAACAAAGTTAATTTTCAAAGCATTCATGTGTTGTTTATGTTCATTCATTCATTCATTTTATTCACGTATAAAAATGATTAGATGAACGAATGAATGATTTGAAATGATTTTGAATTTAGATTTTCAAATGATGATTATTACAATTTCCCTCTAAACATTTATCACATTATTATCTCTCTGCTTTTTTAGGCTTGTCGTACACTCATAATACCCATAATACCAATCCTACTACCAATTCAAATCTTGGTGTATTCAAAGTGAAGTTAAAGGGTTTGAAATTTAAAATAGAGAAGAAAAACAAATTTAATTCAAAATTCTAATTATAATTTTTCATTTTATACATTTATAAACTTGTCTTTACACATTGTATTCAATGATGATTTTTAGCTAAATTCGTTGTTATCGGCAAAATAATAATATTATCTTGAAATGAAATCAACTAAGACTCGTGTAATTTGTAATTTGAAATTTTATATTTTTTTCTGTTTTCGCCCTTTCGTCACCAAGAAAATAAAATGTAATTCTATTTACAAATCTAATAAATTTTGAAAGATTTGTGTTTCTTTCTGAAGATGTTTGATTCGTGATAACAATTTGTGAATGCTTCCTCGAATGAATGAATGAATAAATGAATAAATCAATGATAATAAACAAAATAAATAACCAAAGGATCAAAATATCATTGAAAATGAAATAAAATCGAAATATTTTCATCCATTTTTTTTGATCAATTTTGACAAATATCGTATATGTTTGTTGTATTGATGATGTCTGATTAAATTATTGGAAGAAAAATTTCAATGTTGATTTTGGTTGTTGGTGACAAATAATTTGTGTTTGCGTTAATATACTGCTATGCAGTTATGTTGTAGAGTATTCATTTTGTGATGAAAGGAATTAAACTTGGAATTTGAATTCAAAAATTCAGATTTTTGCTGATTGATTAAATTGTTATATGTTAAAATTTTGATTTCAAAGAGAAAAATTGTTTTTTTTCACCAATTTTCTTTGATTTTTCCAATTTGTACTAATTTCAACATTGATTTCATAAAATGTCACCATCATCATTGTTTGGTGACTTCAAAAATGAAAATGCTCCACAAAATTCTATCCGTAATTCAATAATGTTTTTAATAAGAAAGTTCCACGGAAAAAAATTTGCCTGAAGCAATCAAGAAAATGAATAATTATAAATCGGAGAAAAAAAAAGAAAAAATTCCAAAAATACAAGAATTTCAAGAATTTTAGCCGGAACAGTCTCGAGGCAAAATCATTTCTCTTGAGATTCTTATTAATAGAAAATAGAAAATGAATTATTATTTATCAAATTCAATAATTTCTTAATAAAAATCAAGCAAAATTCTTCTTTTTCTCGATTATTAAATTTGAATTTATGAAAATTAAATGGAAAAATATTAAAAATTATTTGAAAAATTAGTTGATCAAGCAATTAGGCGGCAAAAATCAGTGTCCAAAATTATCTTGAAATTTCAAAACGTCTTATTTACTTGAATTCGAGAAATTCTGGAGAATCATTTTGAGACAACAACAACAAAAACAACGACAACATGGACCTTATCCGTGTTAGAGCCTTTGATTGTTTCTAGGGAAGCGAAAAACTTGAGGACATTTGAGTGTGTTTTGGTCCTTTTGAGGATTTAGAATCATTGAAATCCGAGATAATGATAATGATAATAATGAGGCTAAGCTTTTTTTCATAGGAATTGTCCGTTTTTTTTTTTTTTTTTTTTTTTTTTGAAGGAAATTCTACGAATATGCATTCATTACAAATACAAATACAATTTCTTCAATTCAATATTTTCATCTGCCCAATTTTCTCTTCAAAATTGAATGATAAATATTGATTATGAGTGAATGTGTGAGTGTTCGTGTGTGCTTACCATTGTTAATCGTAGTATTATTATTAATCAACAATTTCATTTGAAAAAATGTGAATCGAATTCTTCTTCTTTTCGTTTATGATCATCAAATATTTGTTCATATTTCGATTACGGGTCATCTACATAACTATCGTCATCATCAATCGTCAAAGTATTTACAAGATGTTAAAAGATGAAAGAGCAAAAAATTTAATTTTAAAAATTTTTCTGGAAAATTTCAAATAACTTGAAGCGAATCGTCAGAAATTCCTTTTTGACGTGGAAATTTGTTTTCAATGGGAATTTCACGATTGGTCAATGAAATTATTGAATTCCTTAAAAAGCTAGGAAAATCGATCCATTCATAATTTTTCCCATTTAAATGTTTATTGGTCAATAACATTGATAATATTTGAACCAATAAATATATCGATGAATGAATGAATGATGATTGAATTGAATTTATTGTATTCTACCGTAATGTTTGCGGTAGTTTCTTACTGTTTGTCGTCTCAAAGCGATAACAAATAACTGAATGTATTGTAATGTGAATGAACGTAATCTTAATGGTCGTAGATATTAATATTTTTCTAATTTTACCGCGGTCATTCCATGGTATTGGCCCCTAAATTCTACGATTTTTCATATTTCGATTTCTTTGCTATTTCTTTCAATAAAAACTTGAATTGAATGGAATATTTTTATTGATTTTTATTTCTTTTTTTATTTTTTTTCTCTGTATTTTCTCTAGATTTCAATCATAATCACCACCATCATAATCGAAGAAAACAGCAACAACTGACCAGTATCAGTGATAATAAACGAATGAATGATTGTTTATATGAAAATTTAACAAATTTTCAAAGTGATATAATGCCAACATCGCCAACAACAACAGCAGCAGCAGTAGCCACACCAATATCGTTTGACCATCATCAACAAAAATTTCAATTAAATTATGATAAATTTGTACAATTCACTAAGCAATTGAAACAATTACGACGAAAAATTCAATCAAATATCGAGAAAAATGATTTTTTCATTAAAAATCATGATAGTAACGATAATAATAATAATAATAATAATAATAAATTTAATGATTTTAGTGATGAAATAATTGATAATAATAATGACGATAATGATAGGATATTAATCAATGATCAACGTTTCAAACGTTCATTATTGACGATCGATAAAAATAATGATATTAAATATCAAAATATGAAAAATAAAAATAATAAATTGCCTTTGATGTCAAAATATTTCAAATCATATTCGAAAAAATTGGAAAAATTTTTACCAACACCACCATCATCATCATCGCCTGCAACGACAACCATGATGATTATGGCAATAAAATCAATGAAAACATCAATAATTAATAATGATGATGAAGAAAATACGATAATTAATCATCATCGGCGTCGATCATTGAACGGCAAAAATAACGACGATAAAAACTTTTTGTCAATTAAACCACCTTATGAAAATAATAATGATAATAATAATAATAATTTTATTGATGATCATCATAATTCAATAAATAATAATAATAATGATAATATAAATGATTTAAATGAATCTATCAATCATAATATAAAAATTGATGATAATAATAATAAAAAATTATCGAATCTAATATCACCTAAATCAATGACAATACGTCGAATGAATTCGATCGGATTTGATGATCCTGATTTTAAATATCGTAACATTACAGCACAAGTTGGTCATCATGCTTACATGCCTTGCAATATTGATTCATTAGGTGATAAAATGGTAAGTGGGTGAATTTTATAAGAAAAAATAGTAATAATAATAATAATAATAGCAATAAAATAAATTGAATCAAATTATTATTATATTAATAATTTCGTTAAAATGTTTCTTTTATTATTATTATCATTATTCTCGAAAATCAATTTCCATTAAATTGAAATTCATCTTTAAATGTCAATCGTTTTCTTCGATCATCTGTCCACAATTTCTACATTTATTTTGTGTGTGTTTGAAAAATGACAAAAATTCATTCAGGTTTCCTGGATACGTTTACGTGATTTTCATCTATTAACAATCGGTACATTAACTTATATACAAGATGATCGTTTTATTGTTCGCTATGATGATGGTAACAATAGTGGCAGTAGTGGCCAAATTGATAATAGTTATCATAATCATCGTATCATTAATAATAATAATGAAAATGATCAATTTAACAACAATAACCAACAAAACCAACACCAACAATATCAACACCATCATCATCATCATAATCATCAATCAAATGATTGGATACTACAGATTAAACATGTAACAATCAAAGATGAAGGTAAAGTGTTTTTTTAATTGAATTATTATTACTCATTGAATATGATGAAAGTAAATTCATGAATTATTATCATCATTTTAAATTAAATAAATATCAAATCAATATAAAGATTTGATTGAATCGATTACATGATTTCGATATCAAAAAAAAAATGAGTAAAATCAAATAATATTGAATTGAATCGATAATAATATAAATCATAAGGAAATGAATAGACATATTTTCCAATTCAAAAATGAATGAATGAATGAATCTGAAAAAATTCAATTTCATTCTCATAGGAATTTTTATTTTATTCTTCCATTCATCTATGCATTCATTCGATCGTTCATTCATTCATACATTAATTCATTTCATTCCTAAACTCAATTCTTTGCTCCATTTCTCTTATTTATGCTTGGCATTGTAATTATAATTGAATAAATAATAATAATAATAATAATGATAATAGTAATAATAATGATTAGTGTATTTGTGTTTGTTGTTGGCATCACAAACATATGAGGCAACAAAAGCAATATAATAAACTCAAACAATAATTTCTAACAAACAAAATAGAACAAAATTCTAAAGAAAAAAGGTATTTCACCATCAATTTTGATGGCAAACATCAAATTCATTTTCAATAAGAATTTTAGTAAAATTGAATTTATTTCTTTATACAATTTTATTTAAAAAAAAATCAATACAAATTTCTGTCAAAATTCATCCGAAAAAATAAATGTCTTAAATAAAAAAAGTATGAAATGAAATCAAATAATAAAATGGATTGTAATGCTTTTATTATTATTATCGTTATTGTTATTGTTATTATCATTGTTTATGTACGTGTATTCTTCAATCCAATTCCTCAATTTGAATTTTCGAATTTCCAAATTTCAAATTTAATTTTACCATCAAAATTTTTTTTTTTCAATGCCGAATACAAATGCATATTTTCTCTCAAAACAAACAAACATCGTCTCAAATCTCATATCTCAATTCAAATCAAATGACAAATGTAAATTGACAAATAAAAATAATGATGAACAACAGCTAAACATTCAAAGTCTTTTTGCATCATTTTCAATGTTTTGTCAACGATGACAATAATAATAATAATCATAATGATTATGATCACGATTTTCAAATATTTTCAAAAATGGTTCATAACTTTAGGTCTTAAAGAATCAATGAAATTTTTGATTGAAAAAAAGTTTTTCGGTTATTTTTCTCGAATTTCTCTGAGAAATATCCTTGAAAATCCAAACTGATTCTGATCAACGTTGATTCTCATTGATTTTCATAATCATTGACTTGGTCGAATTGGTGTTTGGTCTGATTTTGTTCAGAAAAGGATTTGACAAGCGAAATAAACGAACAATTGGTGAAATTGGAAATTTCCAATTGAAGACTGTACCAATTTCACTATTTTCCAAAGGTATTTTATGGTTAAAAGAAAAACAGAAAAAAATAATGCAAATTTCATTTGACTTTCATTCATTCAATTCATTTCAAATCATTAAAAATTATTAGTGACAAGAGAATATTCCATTTTATTTCATTCCATTCATTCATTCAATTTGGCCAATGATGATGATGATTATGATAATCGATGTCGAGTTTTCTACTTATTGTTTTTTGAATGTCTTTTTTGTTTTTGAGCCGCTTTTTTCTGTTTATTCCTACATTTATTCCTATCCAAAACACATAAACAATCATATATATTCACCGATTGAATACGCGAATTTCGAATCGATTTACTCGGTATTTTTCAGAGAAATGAATGAGTTAATGGAAATTATCCAAAACTGAAAAATAAGGAAAAAATTCTGCTGAAGAAATTCATACGAATTGAATTAGTCGAGAGAATGAGCGAAATGGAAAGAATGAGTTAAAAAAGTAAATGAAAATATAAAACGGCCAAAATAGGAAATAATAATAATGAATGAATGAACGAAATTTAATAATAAAATAAAAATTCATCAAAGTTTTATCAAGGGAAAAATTCTTGTAATAATAATAATAATAATTCTTGTATAATATCTCTGATATACACAGAATAAATTGAAATGAAAATTTATTTCTTCATCAATTTTTCCTCCGAAGAAATAATGAATTTATTTATTGAAATTGAGGAAGAATAGAAAAAAGTAGCGAAAATAATGATAATAATCAATACTTTTTACTTTTTGATGATGATGATGATGGTGAAACCAATGGCTGATCGGGATCATTGATGATGGCGAAATCATGTTTAGGTCGTTAGATTATTGGTTTAACCATTGGCTGATGATGATCGTATTGACGGAATCATTAAAATCAGCAATCCAGACATTTCTAATTCAATCAAATTTGATCAAAATTTTTCAAAAAATTTTGAAATTTTTTCTTTCATTTCCTCGAATAAAATTCTATGTATGTCTGATGTCATTTCATGTCTGTGTGCATAAATAATATGCATTTATTTGAATATTTTTAGACTATTTTTATTGATATTTTCACGAATTCAAATCTGGAAAAATTTATTCAATTTATTTAGCTGACTGCAAATCAAATATCGAAGAAATTTTTGTTTGAATTTCATTTGTTTGTTTTCATTTGTTTCTTTGATTTATATTTCAAATGATTCGAAATTCAATTTCGAGTGAAAATTTATGAAAATTCAAATATTTGAAATCATGAATTTTCAATCTTCTGCAAATCTTGATTTACTCTTTGTTTCTTCCATTAAATGTTCGTGTGTTTTTGTAAAAGTATACAAGTTACAATTTCAACATCTTTGAGATAAAACTACCCGAGATTTAAAAATGGAAAAGACCTCTGAAATGAACGGAAAAATATTTTGAGATAAAATTCAAACAATGAAATAATTCAAGATTAAAAAATTATATTAAATAAGCAAAAACTAGTAGAATGAAACGAATAATTTGCATGTTGTTCATTTGTTTCCGGGAAATGAATTGCTTTTTAACGCTTTTCTTCGATAAAAACATTCTCGTAGAATAATATGGCTCTTTTCGTATTATTTTCGAAATTATTTCATTCAATTTTTCAGCGGTAAAATGCTATTTTTTCAAATTTCCAACATTTTCCTTTTGCTTTTCCCTCATTCTTCAGTGCAAAATGTCAATGAACAAACGAACAACGGACCAACAAGCATATTCATCAATCCTCCCCTCATAAGTTGTTTTCACTGCCATTATTCGTTGATTTCTCTTCTGATTAAGTTAATGTTCTCTCTCTTTGTTGCTTTTGAGCTGAAGAAAAAAACTTTAAAAGACTTTGGAATTTGAAAACTTGTCATTTGTTTTTGCATTTTGTTTTGTTCTAGCTCGCTGCTGCTTTAGCTATTATTATGATTATTACAATTATTATTGTATCAAGAGTGATTCGCATTCATTTCAATGAAATTCCCTTCAATTTTCTTTAATTTTTCTTTTGTATAAAATAAGGAAAACAGAAAAGATTTTAATTCGATAAAAACAGAACAAAAAATATCACAGAAAATGGTCGGAAAAATAGATTGAAATACAACAAAAAACCAAATGCATTTAATGAGATCTAAACTCAAAACTTATTGTGTTAGTTTTCACCTTCCTTAAAAGCTAGGCGAAATCCTAATTCTTTCTTATGGCATTCTTATTCTGTAATGTCGATTAGTATTGTGGATGTTTTAGCGCAAAATAATGGAAATTTTCTTAGAAAAGTCG
This sequence comes from Psoroptes ovis, assembly GCA_002943765.1. NCBI lineage: Eukaryota > Metazoa > Arthropoda > Arachnida > Sarcoptiformes > Psoroptidae > Psoroptes > Psoroptes ovis. The sequence goes on along the minus strand of PQWQ01000003.1, from coordinate 2,772,477 downwards.
CATTTTTTCCTTTGTTTTTTCCGTCCAACTTTCGTTGATCAAAATTACGAACAAAATCATGAACAAAATGACCAAAAGTACTAACAACAACATAACAAACGATAAAATAAATGGATTGGAATAATAATGATAATAATAATCGTCGAAAATATTTGGGGTAGAAATGAAAAAAATTCCAAAAACAATTTCAAAAATCGACTTACTTGTCAAATTTTATTCAGATGTTTGAATTTCTCAAGTTTATGATATCAATTTGTTCTGTTATTTTTTTCAATTTCCCCTTCATTTTGATTAGTCTTATCAATCTATGATCTGTGAAAAACAATAAATTTTGACCAATTTTCAATTCTTTTTCAATGCATTTTAAGCCTTGAAAATCGTATCAATATTCCTTTTTGATGACCAATTGAAACGAATTTATAAAAGAATCTGATATTTTTAGCTAAGAAAATCTCAAGACATCATACAACATGTCATAATTCCGGAAATTGCAGAACAAAATAATTCTCTGAAAGAAAAAATCATGTTAATCCATCAAATTATCATTATTTTGATAATTATGATTAAATAATTAAAATGATCGTTTATATCGTATCAGAATATGAAATATCAATATAATCTCGACTTGTTCCGCTTCCATTAAAGTTCATAGAACTACGAGCACTAATAATAACATCAAGGAAAATCATTATTTTATCATCAAACAAAATTAAAACATATACCGAAACATGACAAAAAAAATAGGAGCAAGAAACATGAAATAAGCAAGAATTAATTCATTTAAATTAATTATTTAAAAAACATCTGTGATGAAATAAATTTTCTTCATTTGATTTCGTTTGATTTTTGTTGTTGTTGTTTCTTTATCGAAATTCTTGTAGTTTGCTTGTTATTTACTGGAATTTACAGAATTTTTCCACTGATTTTTTCTGATTCTTCATTATTATTAATAATAATATCAAAGTTATTATTTGTTTCCTATTTTTCGAGGAAAATGTTTCATTTTTTTATTTGAAAAAAATGTTTATAATATAATAATTATTTTTTTATAATTTATAAATGTTTATTATTTATAATTTCATTATATAAATCTTGGTTCATGATTATTGTTTATTATTAATTTTGAATCTATTCGATTAATATTCAATTTTAATTATGTAAAAAGCAATAGAAATTGATGGAATAAAATTGTGTTTCATTTCTTTGTTTTCAATTCTTGTCATTTTTTCTCCGCTGTTATTGAATCGAACAATTGAACCAGAATTTCAATTATCTCAATTATAAGTCTCAGCTACGAAATGAAGAAATTTTTGCTCAAAGCAAGGAGGAAAATCATTTCAGACAAATTGAAAAACACCCGGTTAGAAATACATCAAAAATAGCAATGAGAAATTGTTCCCAGAATTATTTTTCATTGTTATTTGATATATTTCTAGAATTACTGAATTTTTTTTCTCGATTTTTCATTATTCAATGTTTTAAAGTTTTATTATTATGATCATTATTCACTTTGATGAGATGAGATCATACGGTCATCATAATATTGTTCGACCGAATGGTCATCGATGATGTTTCAATGTGTATCTGCATCGAATTGCATTGAATAATCGATGAATTTGAAATAAAAAACCAATAATTCTTCTTCGATTTTATGCGGTATTTGCCGTTGTTTTTTGGTTTTTATTACAAAAATATTCATTATTATTATTCCCGAATGGTTGAAAATTTAATGTTTTTTTTTCTATTCGAATCGTATCTTTTTCATCGTTCAAATACCACCACAAATAAATAAATAACAGAGAAATATCATCAACCAAAATGAAACTTGAAAAAAATAAATGAAAATAAATGAGAATAAGAAATAAATAAATAAATAAAATTAGATGAAATGAACGAATGATGATCGAATAAAAAAATAAAAAAAATCGAAACGAAACCATTGAAACCCGTTGGCCACAACACATTCAGACAAACACTCATAATACAGACACAAATCCATTGGGTTTTTCACGTTTATTGTTTATTTATGTTTAAGTTCATCGATAACGATTTCGCTTTGGTGTATGCTGTGTTATTTATCTATTTTTTCGTGGCTGTTCATCAATATTTATTTATTTATTTTCATCTATTTTTATCTGTTCTTGTCTATACAAACGTACGGCCACTGAAATAATAATTTTTTTTTCGATTTCTCCAGTGAAAACCTCAGACGATAAAATGAGATGAGAGCCGAGAAAATGATGATAATAATAATAAATTCATTGAAAAATCATTGAAAAATCATTGATCAGAACCGAATGAATTATGGAAAGAATCGCATTGGAAATCGTAATAAACCTCCAAGATTACAAAATTTTGTCCAAATAAAATTTGAAATTTAAAAATTTCTTGGAACAACTTGAGTTCTAAGAATTCAAAGACAACACGATCAATTTTGCTCGATTCAACCCTTTGAATCCTTGAAAAAATGATAATAATGACATTAATAACAGCCAGATAAATGAATGAGAAATGGAATTTTCAATTATTCTTTACGAAGAATGAAAAAAATAGAATAATAATAGAATAATTGAATTCGATTAATACCAGAATTTATGATATTATACGAAACAAATATAATTTAAATTGAATAATATTGAATGATAATAATATTTCTCTTCATTTCTGTCTCTGTTCATTTCAAGTCATATATTGACAAATACTTATTCGAAGACATTAAATTCTTGATATTCGTTTGTATTCCTTATATTTTTTTGGCATTTTTCTTGTATATTTCCAAATTTCATTTTCAATTTTCGTTTCACCGAAATACCCAAAATAATAGTTTATTCCCAAAAATTCAATATTAAATTGTTATTCTATTAATTAATGTAGACATATAAATAAAGAGAACAATTTCAATTTTGAATATAAAAATGTTGATGATGATGATGATGATGATGATGATCAAATTCATTATATAATTCAATGTTCAACATTTATTGAACATTCTCCTTTCTTTTCATTCATTCATTGTTTCTGCTCGAAATGATATCACAATGATTCAATATATGTGTTCCATATATTGTCTACGAATGTATATATTGAATTTCGTTTGCCAATTTCAAGCCATAAGCCATTCAATTATTATTATTTTACGAAATATTATCCACCCAAAAGTTGAAAAGCATTTTCATATGAAAAAATTCAGGAAAAAAATTGAAAATAAATTCTGAAAAAAACTGATTGAACCAAACCCAAGCCAAGACAAGCTAAATCAAACTAAAATAACAAGATTCCAATTACAGAAATTGCAAATATTCAAAACAGCTGATGCTGAAGCTATGAAAAAGCTTGAGTTTTTCGAGTATTTTCAATGAAATTTCAATCAAAATCAATGAAACAGAAATGTTTCGGGTTTTGTCAATTTTGACTTGGAATTTTTTTATTCATTTTTCTGTGCTTATTTGCAATTATTCTGCATGTAAAATATTTTTCAACATGTTTTGATCATGTGTAGCTGTTTAAATTCCTTTACGTGCACGTGATTTGGGGTTGTTGTTGTTGCGGAAGTTCTGGATGTAGTTTGTATGGGAAATTTTTTTCGAAAAGAATTTTGAGCTGAAAATATATCATTCAAATCACATTATACATAAGATAACGATTAATTTTGTATTTTCTTTTTTTTTATACAAATTCTAATAAATTCAGGTTTATATGAATGTCAAATCAATACGGATCCACCGAAAAGTCAGTAAGTATCCCTTTTTTCTATTGATTGATTGATGATTATCATAAATGAGAATAAATGAGCGGATAAATCAATCTAAAATTTTTAGTTATCATTTATTTAGTTTTGATCAATTCAATTGAAGTAAAATTGAATTTCATTGCTTAGCTGCAGTTTTGCTGTTCGATTGTCATTGTCATGAAAAAAGATCAGAAAATATTTTAAAAAATTTTCAAAGTAGAAAAATTCCCCGAAAAATTTGACTTTTGAAAAAAATTCAAAGAATTATTTGTGATAGAATCAGAGGAGATGTACCAATGAGAAAAACAATTCTAGAATAATAATCATTTCAAATATCGGCTCAATTCAAACAACTTCAATTGTAAACTGAATTGCTTCAGTGTCCCAACAGTGTTTCCCAAAATTTCTCCACATGTTATTCAATTGTTATTTGCATCTGTCAAATAATTTCTATGAATTTCTTGTCTTTGTTTCTATGTTAGTTTGCTTGTCATATTTGAACAATAAAATTCTTCAATTCTTCCATTTGATTATTATTTCGTAAAGAATGCCAAAAATAATCTCATTTTTTGCCATTTTAATATGAGTTTTCTATTGTCAAAATTACAAATAATATTTTCAATTTTCTCATTTCTTTATTTTATTCCGATTCATAGATATTTTTACCTTCATGTTGTTGGTAAGTATCGTTTGATCGTGGCAATTGATTTGTTTGTTGATCATTTCAAGAATTATTGATTATTATTCAAATATTTGTGAACTTTCAGTTGAATTAATTAGTTGATCAAAAAAATTTTAATTTTTTAATTTTTCCAAAATTTTTCGAATAGTACCATTTGCCGAAATATTGGGCAATCCAAATATATTCGTTAGACTTGATGAAACAATTAATCTTACATGTTTGATAATACGATCACCTGAACCGCCTGCATTCGTATTTTGGTATCATAATGAACGTATGATTAATTATGATTATACTGATACAAATGATGGCCGAATAATTATGATACAAAAAATGAATGATCAAAATGATGCTATTGTATCACGTTTAATTATAAATAAAGCAAAATTAGAATCAAGTGGTAATTATACATGTTCACCAAGTAATGCTGAACCAGCATCAACATACGTACATGTTTTACAAGGTAAATCATTGTTTGAAACTGTATGGTTTTCATTTTCAACCAATATCTGCCGATTGAATGTCATTCATGATACATTTTTGCAAATATTCTAAGTATCGATAGGCTCTACGATTGTACGTAGAGTTTTCATTTTTGGACCAAATTATAATATTTTTCTGTAGAAAATAATTGAAAATTTTCCATTAAGTCGCAATCAAGTCCTTGAAATCAATACATCAGAATTATTTTGAAATTACTTTTCTTATCTTAAATTTAGATTTTTGATTTGTAATCATAACAATAAGTCAATAAAACAATGCAATACAAGCAAATATATTTGCAATCAAATGCAATAACGATAAGCTTAGTGATTTAGTATAGATCAATATTATCTTAGATTAATTAAGGTTTTAAATCAAACAAAAAATCTAAAAATCTAAGATACAATCTTGTTTTACCCTACAAAAAAAAAAACGATTTCAAGGCAGTCATGTGAGGACTAAATTTTTTTGCCAAAAATCATTTAAAAAATGCCAAAATTTTCAATGTCTTTGTCATTATCATCATCAAATACAAGTTGAGCACTTCTCGATTTGGATTCTCTTCGAATCATTTCGATACTTAGGGCTTTGATGATATATAATCCATGATTTTCTTATTCCATCCAAAAGAAAAATTCTATGATATCCAAAATTATAATGATAATCATAATCAACCCTGACAATAGTCATCATCATCAGTGTAATTTTAAAATTTACAGAAATCTATGTTATTTGTAATAATTTATAATTTTGAATCATCATCATATTTGAAAATCATATATTTATGATTGAATTTAATTTTAAAATTTGTTATTTGCTATTTTTATCCCGACAAATATGAATAAATGTATCGATAATCATAATATAATAATCATAATTCATAATAATAATAATGACAAAATTCAATGAAGTGATAAAATTGATGATGATAATGATGTGTTTTTTCTATGAATTTTATGTGATTTTTCCCTTATTCATTTGAATGTAAAAATGATAATAATCAATTGTAGCTGCTGTAGTTTTTATGTGAAATTTTTATTTGCCAATTCTCTGTGAAAAATTGAAACATATCATTCATATATTCTTGTAGTCCAACAATGACAAAATACATGTGTTTCAATAAATTGAAAACAACGACAAATCCATAAATCATAGAAAATGATTGACTTTTTATGATTTGATTTTTATGCTTTATTTTTTCACACATGAATAATTGGAATAACAATGAAATTTATTTTTTCTTCTGTCATAAATAATGATATTTCAATTGAGATATGAAACGATTCAATTTCAATTGATACAAAAATTTATTGATAATCTTCATTGTCAAAAATTCTGTGTCAAATAATGTGATTAACGATGTTCATAATGATGAATATTTGCCAAAAAATGCATGCCATGAATACTTGTGATCATTTAAGATTATTTAATCTCATTTCTGTGCTGTGTATCATGTATTTTTTGTACAAAATTTTAATGTGATTCAAACTTTTTTTTTGTTTTTCACCAATAACCAATTGACAAAAATTAGGTGAAAAAAGACTATCAAATGATGTACAAAATGATTGGAATCATCATCAAACAACGCATAATAATATTTTATTGAATAATGAACAAAAAAGTGCATCAAATTCTGAAGGACATCATTCAGGATCATTATCAAACATTGATCGCCATTGCTGTTGCCACTATTGTAACCTGTTGATATTGTCCATAATAATCAATGCTGCCATTTTTAGATAATAATAAGATTGAAATCAAGATGCTCAAGATGCCAAAGAAAAAAAAATGAATCAAACATCATCCAAACACAATACATAATCAAAATTTGTAATTAATGCATTCTTGTTTCAATTGTTAATTCAAAAAACCAGAACAAATCATCTTGAAATGTGATTCACCATTCTTCAATCATCATTGTAAAATAAAAACTCATCAACCTTCAATCGATAATTTAAATGTTCGATTGCATCAGAATTTAAATTGATATGAAATTAAAATCATCATTACCATGGTAATCCTATATTGAAACGAATGATTATCATTCCCTCATTTTAAATTTTTATCAATTTGTAATCATAATTTTAAAAAATATTATTATTATCAACTATTATTGTTATAATTATAATTGTTATTTATTATTAATTAAAAATTTCTTGATTTCATTTAATAAAAATAATTATTTTAAATCAAACCTTTTCCTCTTGTTTCTCATTTGTTTTAATCTCATACAACAACCTGGATTTTTTTGATTCTAATTGCGCATCAATATTATTTCGTGATACCAAATTTTTCTTTTGTTCTCACTCAATAAGAAGCAATCGTAAAGAATAAATCGTATCAATTTTTGGAAAAAAATGCTCAAAATTCAAAAGAAAAACCTTTATTTAATAATTTTAATTATAATGAATACAATTCCAATAGTTTCAAATCCACCTATCAATAATGCATCTAAAGGTTTGATTTAAATATGAAAATTTCTTGATTAAAAATGAAAAAAATTTCATTTTTTCTCCTGTTTATTTCCAACAAGAAAATGATACTAAATGTGGATTCGGTGAATATAAAGTTGATGCAAAATGTGATTGCATCGATGAATTTTATCGTAAAGATTCAAAATGTCTGCCTAGATATGGTTCATGCCGTAATGATAGCGATTGCCGAGAAAATTTTGAATGTATCGATAAAAAGTATTGCAGATACAATTGTGGTTTTGTCCAGCATGAAAATGATGAATGTCAAGTAGGATGTCGAAATACCAGCGATAATCAATGCATTCCAATAATCGATTGTACTGCAGATGCAATGTGTTTTGGCAATCAAAAATGTGTTTCAAATGAATGTAAATGTTCGAGCGGATGGCCGAATAGATTTTACGAATGTCCGCATAATGAGGAGAATGATAAATCTGTTGAAATCAATGAATCGATCAATGATCGTAATCACACTAAAGAACTAATCTTAATTCAATCAAAAAAACAATTTTTTTCAATAACTCCCATGATCTTTATAATAATATTTATATCATTAGTAACCATTATATTATTGCATTATTAGTTTTCATATGTGTATGTGTTTATAATTTGTTAACAATCCTTTCTTTCCTATATATATTTAGTTGTGTTGCAACTAACATAAATCATAGTTTTATGTATTTTTATATTTTATTAAAATAAAAGCATTTTTTTTATTTACGATCGTTTTACTTATGGATAAAAAATAGCAAATGGGTGAACCATAAAAAGATGGATCATAGGAATGATGATTCATTCATTCATTCATGACTGAATGCAACAGTCATTCCTCAAGAAAGATAAAAATTTGTAAAGTTAAAAAAAACAATTTAAAAAATCAAAACATCTTGTTAATGTGGCCAAAATTATTTAATCGAGTAATAATATTTGAAAATGATGAAAAAGAATTGTTTTAACGATTTCATACTGAAATTTTTGATTGAATTTTTATTATTTGTTTGTAATGATTTTTTTTTTATTTGATACACTATACTTTTTAATTTTTTTTATTTGTATTTTAATATATTGAATAAAATGATGATAATTTTAACAATATTCTCGATAGTAATTGATCAATTGTGACCGCAAATGTTTTTAACACCTTTTGAACTGAATTTGAAAATCCTTTTACTCCATTTGAAATTTTGAGAAAATGCGCACATTTCAGAATTCAAATTTATTTCTATTTCGGCATCAGCTGCTTCTCATTGTGGAAATAGCACCGATCATCTTGATTTGAGCAAAAAAATTTTGAACACGTTTCCCAAAAATTGTATCATTTGATCGCAGAATTGCAGTATCTTCATATCCTTACTTAATGAAATTTTCGTTTCTATCATTAAATACGTTTTCATCTAGATTTTATCACAATAGTTTTTTCCATAGATTGCCATCAAAAAACAATAATTTATTCTGTTTGAATAATACATTTGAACAATCTTCAACTCGAATCCATACCTTTTCCATCGTAAGTTGTTTTTTCTCTAAAAATTCATTGATAAAATGAAATTGTTGATTGATATTTCTTATTTGGATAGAAAAATTTCAGAATGACCGCCGAAATTGAACAAAAAATGTCACATATAAAATTGAATGATCTAAATCCACCACCAGATTTCATTCAAAAACGGTTAGAATTATGGGAAGATTTAATGCAACGTTATAGTAATGAATTAGGTGAAAATCAAAGTAAAAGTATTGAAATTATCATCACTGCAAAAAATAAAGATGGTGTTGTAAGAGAAGTGAAAGGAAAGAGTTGGTTTACAAGTCCGTTAGATGTTGCCAAACAAATATTCCCTAAATCATATTGGGATACGTTAATCATATCGAAAGTTAATGATGTATTATGGGATCTTGAACGTCCACTCGAAAATGATTGTAATATAGAATTTTTTACGTTTGATAGTAATGAAGGTAAAAATTTTAGATGTCATAGCAAAAGATGGACAACTAATGCTGTGTTAATCAAAATCCAGGTAAACAAGTATTTTGGCATTCAACTGCACACGTCTTAGGTGAATCGCTGGAAAGACTTTATGGTGGTCATCTTTGTTATGGGCCACCAATCGAAAACGGTTTCTATTATGACATGTATTCACATGGTTGCTGTAATGGTGATATTGATCTTAGTGCTGTCACACAAGCTCATTATCCATCCATTGAAAATTCAATGAAATCTATTTGTAATGAAAAGCAGCTATTTGAACGTTTAGAATTGACAAAAGAAGAATTATTAGAAATGTTTTCATATAATAAATTCAAAGTTCGCATTTTGAATGAAAAAATCAAAGAACCAAAAACTACTGTCTATCGTTGCGGTACACTAATCGATCTTTGCCGTGGACCTCATGTTCGCCATACTGGTCTCATCAAAGCATTCAAAGTCACAAAGGTGATATATTAAAGCTCATGTAATTTATTAGTAAATTCTTGAATTTTTTTCTTTCATTAATCACAGTCATCATCATCATATTGGGAAGGAAAAGCAGATGCTGAAGCATTGCAACGTGTTTACGGTATTTCTTTTCCCGATAATAAACAATTGAAAGAATGGCAACGATTTCAAGAAGAAGCAGCCAAACGTGATCATAGAAAAATTGGTCGAGAACAAGGTCTTTTCTTTTTTCATGAACTTAGTCCTGGGTCTTGTTTTTTCACACCGAAAGGCGCATTCATTTACAATACTTTAATTGATTTCATCAAAGTAATTATGATCAATCAAATTTGTTTTGTAAAGTCTTATCAAATACTTTTTTCAATAGAGTGAATATCGTAAACGTGGTTTTAATGAAGTCATCTCACCAAACATTTATAACATGAAATTATGGCATATTTCAGGACATGCTGAACATTATTCTGATAATATGTTTCAATTTGAACTAGAAAAAGAAAAGTTCGGTCTTAAACCAATGAATTGTCCTGGTCATTGTTTAATATTCGATTCAGATGTACGTTCATGGCGTGATTTACCACTTCGTCTTGCTGATTTTGGTGTATTACATCGTAATGAATTATCTGGAGCATTAACCGGTTTAACTCGTGTTCGTCGATTTCAGCAAGATGATGCGCATATATTCTGTACGATTGATCAAATAAACACTGAAATACGCGGAGCACTTGATTTTCTGAATGCTGTTTATTCACTTTTCGGTTTTACATTTGATCTTTGTCTTTCGACGCGACCTGAGGGCTATCTTGGTGAATTATCTGTATGGGATCAAGCTGAAAAAGCCTTGGCTGATGCGCTTAATGAATCTGGCATACCATGGAAATTAAATCCCGGTGATGGTGCATTTTATGGACCAAAAATCGATATAACAATCAATGATGCATTACGACGACCTCATCAATGTGCAACGATTCAATTGGATTTTCAATTGCCTATTCGATTCAATCTTCATTATTCAGCTGAAGATGGAACCAAGAAGCGACCCGTAATCATTCATCGTGCTATTTTGGGTTCAGTTGAAAGATTTATCGCAATTTTGACTGAGAATTTCGCCGGAAAATGGTATAAGTTTTATTTTATTCATTGATAGTTTTAAATTTATTTACATTTTATCATAGGCCGTTTTGGTTATCACCAAGACAAGCAATCGTTTTACCCATTGCACCAAACTGTAATGAATATGCTGAAAAAGTACGTCAACAATTATTCGATGCTGGTTTTCAATCAGCCAGTGAATTAGATCCAGGTTTGACAATTAACAAAAAAGTTCGCAATGCACAATTGGCACAATACAATTTCATATTGGTTGTCGGTGAAAAAGAATCATCAAACAATACTGTCAATGTACGAACACGTGATAATAAAATTCATGGCGAAATTTCAATCAATGATTTAATTGAAAAATTCCAGAAATTCAAAAATGAAAAAACAATTAATGCTGAGGAGGTTTTTTAATAAATTTTGCAATTATTTAATAAAAATAAATTGAATAATTTGAAATCTTATTGATCATTATTATTATTATTATCGATTCAATTGTAATGCACATTTACCATTACTAAACTTATCATGATTATTATTGCAAGAATTTTTCAATTTTTTTAATAAACCATTGATATGCGCTTGTGAATCAACTATGTGTTGATTTGATAATTTTTTCGTACGTTTTTTTGAATTGTTGCTGAGATGATTTTGATCATTTTGTATAATTGTAATGTGAGGAATATTCTTCTTATCATAATTCCAAAATTGAAACAATTCGTCCTGATATTTCAGTTTTAACATTATTTTTATACAATCAATAATTTTGTTCATATCATTTGATGAAATGGTACGATTAGAGCCCTTACCTATCATAGATTTAATGTCGTTGATTATCATTTTTTTGATGATTTCATGAAATTCTTGTGAAATGTTGTTATAATTGTTGTGATTGAAATTATTTTGAAACGTCAAATCGAAGAATGTGTTGATTTTCGAGTGTAATAATTCAAATCTATCATCATGTAAATATAAAATGTTCATTTGGTTTTCTTTCCAAGTAAATTCAATAGGTTTCTTAATGATTTTATCATCCGATGATTCGATTTTATTGGATTGTTCTTCAAGTTTGTCAACAAATTTTCTCAATAAAGAATAGAATTTATCATTTAATGATCGAAACATTGAAGAATTAATTTTTTTAATGAATAATTGCATGAGTTGCTGCGTCATGGATAAATCATTGAATTTTTCAATAATGAAACTCAATAAAATTTCTGAATCATTTTGAATATTCTTGTCAATATGTGTAATGCCACAATTGATATATGTCATTATTATCGATAATAATGGTGAAAATTTCGATTCATCAATATTATTATTATTATTATCATTATTATCAGAATTATTTTGTATCAAACGCAAAAGAATGCGTAATATTTTCAATACTTCACTGCGAACCCGATGATCATAATCGGTAAGATATTTTCCAATGATTTTAAAATGTTCACCATTCAATATTGATCTCGAATCATTTTCATTTGATAATGATGATATTTTTTGATGATATTTATTCAAATAAATTAATTTACATTTTGTATTGATTGATGGATTGGATAATAATTTTATTGGATCAATCGATTCTAATGATGAATTTATTTGAATTTTTTTCGTACGAATTTCTGGTCTAGTATCATTAGTCAAATGCTTAGGCAATTTTTTACCAACTTTTAATTTGATTTTTTGAAAATCAGCATTCTTTTTTTTCTTTTTTGCCATTTTTTGTTGTAAATTGTCGTCAAAATAAATTTCATGTCAAATGTCAAACAAAACAAGCCGCACGCATATTTCGATCGACTATTTCGACAGTGACTGGAGCACAGTAATTTGAAAAATTTTCAAATTTATTTTTGCAGATTTCAAATCTTAGAATTTGGCGCCAAATAATCAACTGAGGAACAAGAAATAATTAAAATCTAATCCATTTTTTTACATTATATAATTCTACAAATTTAATTAATTGAATGTTTAACATTTTTCTTAACAAAAACAAAAAAAAATTCACAAAAATCACAATTTTTTGAAACAAGAAAAAAAATTTACATAGAAAAATATGATCAAAGTGTGTGTAATTTGATAAAATATTGTTTGTGATTCGGCAGAAATAAAAAATTAAAATCAAAGAGTAAATATTGGTTGGCACTCAAATTAACCAACAAGAGATAAAGAAAGAATGAAAAAAAAAATAATGACAATAAAATATGAATATGGATTCATAGATAGGAAAAAGTTTGTTTGATATAATCCAAAAAAAAGAAAAAGAAACAATTGGCAAAGTTTTTGGTGGTCAATTCATTTTCAAAAAAAAGATAGATAACTTTGAGGTTAGGGGTTGATGATCAGAGAAAAACAAAGCACAAAACACAAACAAACAGATGATAATTTTTTTTTCTTTGTAATTTTTTGTTTTTCAACAACGATATGATAATTTTCCAATAGAAAATAGATAGAAATAATTGAAATAAATGTGTAAAAAAAGAGTTTAAAAAATATTGCTTAAATCTTTGAATCTTTAATTCTAAGAAACTAGTGCTGTTGCTGCTGTATTTGTATTAGGTGAGATTAATGTTTGTGGTGATTGATTTACATTCATTGATGTTGCTGGTGTTGTTGCTATTGTTCCTGATGTTCCGATTGTTGATTGTTGTGAATTATTATTATTAGCAGCCAATTCATCATTACGAACATCAGATTTTAGCTTAACGAATTCCCTGGCTACTTCATCAGTATTTCTTTGCGATAATATTCGCAATATTGTCCAACCAGTTTCATCCATATGAACTCGGCGTCCTAACGGCAGCCAACAATTGCAATTACCTTGTTCAGCAATATCGGCTAATTGTAATATACAAACACCGACTAATCGATCTTCACGTGCAAAACAATAATCTTTGACAGCGATATGTAACTCGAATGATGTTGGTTCATCTTCATTACCGATAATGCTGGCGTATTGGCGATTGAAAATAAGTCAAATGTAAGAAAAATTGAATGAAAATACTTACAAATAAAATGTTTCATTGAATTTAGGCGACCAATTATTATGTTTAGATTTAGTGGCAAATTTACGTTTTTTATCGCTTAAATGTGGTCCAATCATGTTTACCTCGACAAAAGGTTTAAACATTGTTGTATTAGGCCATTTGAGCTCATTGCATGCAACGACTAATTAAAAGAAAATTTTGGCATAAGGAAAAATTCAAACGAAAAAGAAGGAAAAACTGACTTTTAACGGTTACTTTATGTTCACCGGAATTCGGATGTGTAAATAAATCAACTTGTATCGATATTTCGCCAACAGGTCCATCTTCTTGTGTAGGCAAATCTTGTTTAGTTTGTGTTGTAACAAATTTTTTGATCAATGTATCCGTTGTTTGTGTGTACATCGATAAGGCATTTCGTAATGATTGTAAATCTGGACTTTTATCTAAAAATGCTTTCTTTAAGCCATTACCATTGGCATGGAAAAATTGTTTCATTGTTTCCAGCGAAACATCCAATACGGCACATTGTCTTGGATTTAAATTCTTTTCAAATTGTAATGACTGTGTGAATTGAATTAATAGATAATGATAAAATATAATCAACAACAAACCAAAAACAGACCTCAATAACACCAAGATTTGTCAAACGATTAGCGGACAGATTATTCTTAAACAAGCGGCCAACATCTTCTATTTTAGCATTTGGCAAACTTTGTAATATAATATTCTTTTCATTCATCGGTGGCAATACAATTGTTTTTTCTAATGTATTCATAACTAATTTCCATAATTCTTTTAGTATACGTTTAAATACAGTTTTTTCACATGTTTGAGCGAATTGTGATAATTTTCCATCCAATAAATCCATTAATGGATGTAAAATTAGATCAGCATCGGCTGCAACTTCTGGACTTGATTTGATCGCTTGTAATTGTTGTACAGAATTATTACTGGTACCTTTGACTTGACTCAATAATTGACCTAATTCGGCAACACTTTTTTTGATTGTTGGCTCTAAACTTTTACCAAATATTGCACTTAATTCATCTAAATTACTATTAAGGGTTATTTGTAAATCTTTTAATATATCGGCAGCATCTGTTTCTAATTTTTCACCACCCATCGATTCAAACATTTTTTCCAATTGTACACGTAATTGTTGAATATTGTTCATCAAAACACAAGCCTTAATTTGTTTGGAAACAATTAGCAATTAATTAATTAATTAAATAAAATTAATTAACTAAATAAAAATAGCTTACAATTTTTTCATTTTTACAATTATTTGTTGCGAAATCTTTCTTAACAATATTTACATATGCAATCAATACTTTCACAATGGTTTTAGCGAAACGTTTCATATAACGTTTAACAATTTCTGGATCTGGACATTCTAATTTTTGTATAACATCAAAACATTGTGTCAACTGAGTGAATACATCAACAACAGAATTTGAAAATAATGAATGTTCAGAACTATGTTGAAACTATATTAAAGATTCAAGGTGAAATCAAAGATAAATAACAAAAATTTTTTGATTAAATTTTTCGAGAAAAATTTCACATCACGAAATACATACACCATCTTTTTTATCTCTCATATAGGCACCATTGACATATTCTAATGAAACATCATCATTTTCATTTAACCATTGCATGACAAACGGTTCAAACCAACTGATATATCAAAGAAAAATTTTCATGTTTTCATTTCAAATTAATCAATTCGGATGAAAATAAATACAAATACATACGCTGGATATCCAGGTACAACATCTTTAAATTGTGGTATATCACGACAATATGTATTGTAAAACCATTTACATTTGAAATGTAGATTCATATATGCTGAACTTAAACATAAACGATGTTGTTCATGTTCTTCTAATGCAAATTTCATATCACTTGAAAAAAATGTCCACATTGATGCCGCTGATAGATGACCAATATTAAATTCTTGTGGAAATCTAGAATTTGTGAAAAATTTATTTAATTTTCAAAAAAAAACTTGCAATAAACAATGGATAACATACTGATTCAGAACTGGTGCATAACTATTTTTATCCTCTTCAATTACTGATACCATTAAAGCGACTAATTTATGCCAGAAATCTAAATTATGCAAACTAGGACCAGCATCATCTTGTGGATTATCTTGTTTCTTATCAGATGGTTCATTTTGAAATTCAGAGCCATAAAGATTTGTGCAATTTTCGAATAAAAATTGATATGTGGAACGTAGGCAAGCTTTTGCACAATCTTTCACTACTTGACTAGCACGCGGTGGACTTGACAATTCTTGAACTTTCATACGGAAAAATGTGATACTTGTTAGAAGATCAACAGTCGATTTCAAATCTTGTAAACGCTCAGGTGATGAGGCTGGAAAATTATTCTATTTGAAAATTTGAAGAAAATTGATCTTGAATATTTTATCCTGATTGTGGAAACTCTTTGAACATTACTTACGCGATACATTGATAAATCAATCCGCAGAGAATTATGCAATTGGTCCAATAATTTGATAAATTTTTCTTTCTGTTTAAACGGAATGAAAATGCAATTACAATTAAGAATCAGTTTGAATATTCAAAAATTCACCCCAAAATTAGAAGCAGCAAAACGGTCACTAGCTGAAACATTGGATGATGCCGATGTATGTGCATAATATGCATTTATATTGGCTAATAATGTACTCATTACGGCCGGTACACCTTGACAAAGATATTTGGTTGATAGACAATGAAAATGTCTGAAAATAAAAATGAATGTTTGAATGAAATATTTAATTAAAATTTAATTGAAATTAATTTACGTCATTGCTTGATAAATTGATTCGATTCCATAACGCATAGCGAATTCATCGACTATTTCACGTGCTGGATAATCAAAATAGACTTTCCATGCATCATCCTGAATTTTGAAAAGAATGATTAATTTAATTTCAACGGAAATTAAAAATTTTCAAAAATAAAACTTACGCCTTTATAGTCTGGAAGTTTAACGGAACCATTGTGGACGGTTTCACAGAGATAATGGAAGAGATTCTATTGTTTGATCAATCAAAAATTTGATTTCAAATTCAATAAAATGCAAAATGAAAAATAAGAATTGAAATTCAATTAATTAAATTTCAATTCATCAATAAGTATTGTTGGAATACTTACTTCATGTAGACAAGTATATTGTACATGATATGGTGCTACTTTTTCTTCACCTTTAATTTCAACACTAATATGCAAACGGATAGCACCAGATACGGCCGATTTATCGGTACGTTTTTCTAAATTATACCAAACATCCATTTCACCGCTAAGTGTTCGAACTTCGATTATTGTTTGGCCAAGAAAATCATCCGATTCTCTTGTTAATTTTTGTCGTAATTTTGATTTCAAATCATTATCTTCATCCCAAACACGTACTTTAATACGATCACTTGAATTATGGCATTCAAAATAAAATTTTTCATTCCAAACAGGATTTAAATCTTGTGGTACTGTGCGTGTACGTTTTTTTGTTTTACCCACTTGAACGGTCACATATGGATCGCTAGTACCGCTTTTATCTTTTGCGATCAAACCTTGAGCACAAATAACTGTTTTGTTTTGTTTTTTTAATTTTGTTAAAATGATTAATTAATTGGAAAAATGAAATTAATTATTATTTTAATGATTGAAAATTTTTTTTAAAATGAAAATAATTCTAATTTTCAAGGATTATTCTAAGGTCGAGATCGAGAATTCTGAATTTTTTATTTTCATATTGTTCGTAGATCAAAAATATGTAATTAAAAGATAAATGAATAAATAAATACATGCCTGTGATTGTAATTTTGGCCGACCAGTTACTATCAAGCATCACCTGTTCGGCTTTTTGCATTTCTTCAATATGTAATGCAGGATTAACAGCAAATACATCTCTGGTAGGTGTTGGTTTTATGGTTAGTTTATTTTTATTGTTTTAATTTTTTTTTCAAACGAATATATTTTTTGTTTCAATTTGCCAAAAATTAAAATAAAAGGTTAGTTATATTTGTTTTTTTTTCAAATGTCAGGTAATAATAATAAACGATTTCAAGTTAGTTACAATACAACAAGTCAATCCAAGACGAAATGATATGGAGAAGTGAAAAATACAAATAAAAATAATAAATTTTGATAAATTTTACATATATTTACATTTGTTAATAATAATAAATATTTGAATGATTTTCATTTAAATAAATAAACAAACAAACAGCAACAAAAAAAAATTGAATCAAAATAAAATGATTTTAAATAATGGAATGAATAAATAAATTTCTACTTGAAACTACTTGAAAAATAATTGAAAAATAACTGGAAAATATTTGTGTAATGTCAATTCAAAGTGAATTTTAAAATATTAAATTTTTGCTTTCAATTATTTATTTATGTTTATCAATAAATGAATAAATGAATCGAAATGAATAATAATTTTTAGTATCAGTGATGTTTAGTTGTTTTTCTTTTTTTTGCAAAAAAAAGTGAATGTTTTATACTTATTGATAAACCATGTCAAGTTTGTGCATGAATTGTGTGGTGCAAAATTAAAATCCAAGTTTCCATAATTTTTTAAAATTTCATTGTTTGCTCAGTGCACAATTGCATTTGAATGAAAAATGAAATATTCATCATTATTATCATTATCATTGAATGATCACAATGGACAAGTAATGGTTAGAAATGATTCAATTTGTAAATGTTAACGAAAAATTCAAATTCATACAAATTCAAACAAAAAAAAAAACATTTTTTGAAAATTCTCCATTCAATTTTTTTTTCTTGTTATTCTCTTTCTCTTTGAATTCTTTTGGTAATATTTCATTGGGTTCAAACGTGAGGTTCGTTTTTTTAAAAGGTAATTTATAGAAGGTTGCTTAATGGGGTTTGTAACTTGAAAAAGTTTTTAATTATTATTTAAAAACTTATCGAAAGGGTTATTTTTATTCATCTATCAAGTGGGCAAAACAAAATAAAACGAGAAAAACAAAACACAAAAACCTACCAGTAATAGCAATTTTAGCTGACCATTTAGATGTACCATCAAGTACACTTTGTTTGATGGCTTTCATATGTCCAGAGTGGCTTTTTTGATCCACACCGAACACATCTCTGCACAGTTGGATTTTATTTTTTAATTTTAGATTTTCATTTTTCATTTATCAACACAATAATCATCATTGATATCATGATCATCATCATGATAATGGAATTGAATCAAAAAAATAATTTAAAAAAAAAATAAATACAAAGGTACGGAAATCCATTATGAATATGGAAAATATGAATATGAACAGGAATTAAAAATTTTGGGTGAGAATCAGGGACGAGAGAAAAAAAATTAATGTAAATGAAATTGAAATATAATCATTATGGAATGTTAGGTTGTCCGAAAAGTTTTTGCAAATTTTCAACCAGTATTTCAGAGTTGATTTAAGAAAAAACTTTTCGGACAGACAACAAAATACAAAGAGAGATGGTGTTTATATTTTTGATATTAATAAATATTAATTATTGTAATATTTTTCATCATACTAGCAATATAAACATGATAATCATGATTTTCAATGTTCCCCTGAATACATAATCTATCTTTGTTAATCCTTCTTGTACCATTTATTCATTCATTCATCAACTCACAGTCCATTACAAATTTTTTTCTTTCTTATTACTTAGAAAATCATTTATAGCTACAGACTATCGATTGATTGTTGATGCTATCAATTGTGTATTTCAAAAAATAGATTTTGAAAAAAAATCAAAATAACACCTTAAACTAAATCTAAAAATTGAATAAAAAATCATCAAAATAATCAAATAAGAAGCGAAAATTTCAACTTAAATAAATAAAGAAAATATTCGAATGAAAAAATGAAAAAAAAAATTTCATATACCTTATCATTTCAAATATTTCTGGCTTTTCACGTTCACGTATTTTCATACGTTCTTTCATTGCCATAATAATGTTGTTGGCTTTATCTTCGGCACCATGTTTTGAACTTTTTTCCGCAGCACCTTTTCGAATTTTGATTAAATAATTAATTCGTTAATCAATGGAATTTGAATTTCAATCAAGATGATTAAAAAATCATTTATATTATTGTACTTACGTTGTAAACAATCAGCATTCAATAAATCTTTACATTTTTCATGACATTTAACACCACATTCAGTACAGCGGACACCTTGTCTTGCAATACCCCACAGCAGACCTTCACATTCATAACAATATGTTGGACTTGTGGCTGTCCATAGTTGAAAATTATGCGGTGTTGTACTCGATATCGGATATATTAAGGCTTGTAAGGTTTTTTTGTATACATGTGTTTTCTATTTTTATTTATTTCAAATTTTTTGGTCCATTAATTGGATCAAATAATTGTACAAATCAATCAAATAATGCACTCACCAATTCTTCATCATTCAATGATGCTCTCGGTATGGCCGATGTTAATCCAGCATTTCTTTTATTCGCTGCCATTGTCTTTGAAAGAAAACAAATTCAATCATGATTATTATTTTTTTTCCGAAAAAAATTAATAATAATCTGACATTGATCAATCAAATTACCTTCAAAACTAGTTCACTGACTAATGGAATAGATTTTTTACGCGGCCTGATATCGGGCATAGCATCGATTCCGCTGAAAAATGGATTATCACCACTGGATTTTGAAAAGAAAAAAAATCAATTATAAAAATAATTGAAAAGAAAAATGCTTCATTGTGCCTAATACCCGGTTCTAAAACCAAGTTTGAAAATATCACTGATATCTGGGCGCCCACCACCCTAATTAAATTTTACAAAAAGAGAAAAATATGACAAAAATGAAAAATGAAATTTGTCAAAAAAAATTCTAATAATAAAAACAGCCATAACAGCTATGACAAACCTCATTAAGATGTGAATTAATCTTATTAAATGCATTAATCCAACGTGCTCTTGCTTTTGACATTCCTTCAGTCGATGTCGGTACAATTAATGGACCATCAAACATAGAGCTTAATTTTGGTGGACTTTTTCGACCAACTTCTTCAGAAAATGTAACACTTTTTCCTCCTACTGCTGCTGCAGATACAGATGTTTCTGTTTTTATATTTGAAATATCATTATTATCTTTGTTATGATCATTATCATTGACCATCTGTGGCGGCAGTTGTTGTTGTTGGTTAGTGTCAATTTCAGAAAACGGGGCTGATTGATCCGCATATGTTTTACCAATCAAATCTGATGTTTCATTGTTGCTATTATTATTATCACAAATATCATTAAATTCACCTAATTCTTTTAATTCTGATTCAGTCAATTGTGATGAGAATGGATCTAATTGATTTTGTATGTTATTAGCATCAATTGATTTATTATTTGTCGATGTTGCCGTAGAACTAATCAATTCATTATGGCTATTACTAATCACAATTGATGGTGGTTGATGTTGTTGTTGCATTAGAATATCATCCATTTTTGTTGTAGAATTTTGTAGTTGATTATCAAAATCATTAACAAATGGTGAATCATGTATGAAATTATCTTTTTGATGTATGATTGATGAATTTTGTTGCTGATTAATTTGTTCTTGATTATTGTTGATCAATATACCTGGTTGTTTTTGTTGATTATCACCTAAATCCATCATTTCAAATTGTGCTTGTCTTCTACTCCAATTTTCTTCAAATTGTTTATCTAAGAAATCTTGTTCATTTTGCCATTCATTATTATTATTATCATTAATATTATTATTACCATCACAATTTAATATATCACTAGTAAGGGTATCTTGTGGTGTAATCATTTTTTCTGAAACAATTTGCTGTTGTTGTTGTTGTTGAGATAATTGCGGAAATTCATTTATTGTCGATATTATCGGTGTTGAATGTTTTGATGTTGGCAAAATATTCTGTATATTCTGTTGATGGTGATGTTGCTGTTGATCAAGGCCAATTGTCGGATATGCATTAGTAATTTTTTGATCATTAACAATATTTACTTGCTGATGATGATGATGTTGTTGTTGTTCGGTTGTAAAAATTTTATTATTATCATTTTCAATGGTTTTCATAATAACATTATTATTATCATTATTATTATTGATAATATTAGTGTTTAAAATCGATTTATTTGTCATCATAGGAGATTTTTGACATTGAAGATCAACATTATTAATATTATCATTATTATTATTTGATGCCATTAATTTTGTCGGTGTTGGCATTGGTGATACTAAAATAGATGGTTGAATTAAATTAGAATCTATTTGTTGTTGTTGATTGTTTGTTTTTGTTGCAGCCATCAATGATGTTTGTTTAAAATTTCCATCTAATATTGATCGATTTGCATCGTTCATTAATATATGGAAATTAGGCGGCTGTTGTTGTTGTTGTTGTTGCTGATGCTGTTGTTGATTAATAATGATTGATTTTCTACGCTGTTCAGCAATATGTTCATCATTTTGCTCTAAGGCACCTTGTCTTTCTAAACTTGGTTTACGTATTGCTTTTCGCCGTTGTTTCAAACGATATGATGATAAATCAGGCTGTTCCAGATTGCTATTTTCAATCAATGATGTTTGTAGTATATTCTTATTTTCATTAATTTGTTGCTGTTGTTGTATATTGTTAATATTATTATTATTATTCATTAATTGTTGAGACTGTTGTAATTGATTTTGATTATTATTATTTAGTAATATTGTTTGATTAGTCGATGATATATTCTGATGTTGCTGTTGTTGTTGTTGATGATGATGATGTTGAATCAAATTCATATCACGAAGTTGTTGCTGTTGTAAATGATATTGTTTTATAGTCGATATTTGTTCTTCGGTTAAATTTATTTGTTTTGGAAATTGTAAACTTTTACTTAATGGTATTTGTGGCATTCGACGACGATTAATACCATCCATAATAATTTTATTATTATTATTATTATTGATATTATTACTTTTAACATTAATTTTAGGTAATACACGACGAGGACGGCTATTATAATATAATGAATCTTGAAAACCCGATTCTAAATCATCATTTTGACTGGATATTTGATGTTGTCTAATTTGTTGTTGTTGTTGTAATGAATTATTGGCATAATTCGAAATGGCAATATTTTTATTTTGACAAATTTTTTTCTGATATTGACTCCTAATAACATCGATATCCGTACAACCACCAAATGGTAATTCACGTTTAGGTCTATTCGTTGTATTTCGTTGCTGCTGCTTTCGATTACGATGTTGATTCGTGATTGAATTATGTTGCACAAATGATGATGGAACCATTTGATCAAACTCATCATCATGCTCATCATAATCATCGTCATCAACAACATTATTATGAAATGTTTGAATAAAATTTCCATCATCCGATTCAGCAATATCATCTAGATCAACATCATCATCATCGTCAGCATCATCATCATCATCATTGTCGACAATAATATCGACATCGCCAACATCATCAATATTAAAATTATTTTCAATGTCATCATTGTTATTGTTAAGTACACTTTTAAATTCTTGTATTGTACTTTGACTATTATTATCACTTAAATATTGTTCCTGTCTTTGTTGTTTATTGTTGATGCCACTAGAATTAATATTAATATTATCAGCTTTATCCTTTTGAGTACAATTATCATAATTATTATTATTACTATTATTATCATTGCTATTATTATTATTATTTTTATTGTTATAAAATTTTTTCGATGATGATGATGTTTCATGGAATTGTGATGATGAAGAATTCGCTTGATGATATGATCCATATTGATTTTGTTGATTTGGATAACTAATATCACTGGTATAATCGCTGTCTTCAGAAAGACCCGCTTTGAATAATATGATGAAGAAATAGGGATCATGAGAAAAAAAATTGAATAAAATGAATGATATTGACAAATTCAAAAGAATTTACAAGAATTTCAAAAAATTTTAAATGAAATATCGAATTATCATTGAACAAACAAGCATAAATTGATTATGATATCAATAAGATAAATTGGGCAAAATATATTCAATTTCGAAAAAATAGTTCATAAATATTTTCTGGAAAAATTCTTATTAATAATAAATTATATAACTTACAATATAATTGATGACCATGAAAATGTGAATCATTATCAATGTTATAGGCACAAATTTGTTCAATTTGTCCAACATTATTACCACCCACACTATTACCACCAGCGCCAACACCACCTACATTGGATGTGTGATGATGATGCTGATGATGAGGATGAGTATGATGATGATTTATTGGTACATCATTGATACAACTATTGATTGTTTGTTGTTGATCTAAATGTCCAATATTCACGTAATTAAGATTTCTATTAAATTCATTGACATTATCTAATTGGGTTTCTAATTAAGCGCGAAAAAAAATTCAAATGAAAATTTTTCAAGATTAGTTATGAATATTTGAAAAAATTCAGTCATTCATACCAAATACAGGTTCAAAATGTGTTTCAATCAGCAAAAAATGTCCGGTAGGATTATATGTTCCATATATTTCTTCATTCATTAAACGTAAATCAGAATCGATCGATAACCAATGACCGTTTGATGCCTAATTTTATCGTTAAAAAAAATAATCATTAATATTTCAATGAATGAATTTTAAGCTAAATATCATGTATTGAAAACATACTTGTTCTAAAAATGGAACATCATTCAAAGGCACACAAATATAGCCAATAATTTTATCCCAAAGTATACCTTTATTCCATAATTCTATCATTAAATTTGTATCTAAACGATTGGTTTCACTTTTTTGTTTTCAGCAAGAATTAATAAAAAAAATCGGAAAAAAATAAAATAAATAGGAAATAACGATTTTCAAAACGATTCAGCACAAAAAATCAATCAATCAATTGATCTATTGAATGATCAATCTGATACATATTATGATGGAAAAAAATAAATAAAACTTACAATATAAAATCTTGTTCCCAACACGGATTACAACCTTTTACAGCGACTGTTGTCGATTTTACATTTTCCAATTTAACAGCAACATATGTAGTGAATTCGGCTGTCGAATTGAAAAAATAAAAACAAAGTGGAAAATGAAAAATTTGAAATGAAAAATGAAAAATGCAAATCGATTTGTTCATTCATATTTGTTTTTCAACTACTTTCAAATAATTTGAAATCTTATTAAAAAAATCTTGAAAATGTCAAAATTTTTCCCTTGTTACGCTCTTAGTAACTATCAAATTTTTTATTTCGAATTTTGAATTTCCCTAAATTCAAAAATTCTTCAATTACTATCAATCAAACACACTGGTACGATACTATACATGGCACTATACATGTACGCGATTCTTGTTTGATATCAACAAAAAAAGGAAAAATTCACGGCAATTTTTGCTGGCAAAATTGCAATAAATATTTCATAAATTTCACCATAAAAAAATAAAAGTGAAGATGAAAAATAAACCTGATCAATTATCAATTTCAAAGAAAGTGAAAAAACAATGAAACACTTACCATCATTTCCTATCAGTTTGGCTTTACGTACTGTTTTCGGGAAACGTATTGTATTGTATTATATTATTCATCATCATAATCATCAATTCCATTATTGTTATTACAATTTTTTGTTACGTAGATGAAGAACATGAAAAATGAATGAAAAAGAAATAAATTTAATAAATGAATGAATGAAAAACAATCCAATAGAATTAAATTTTAAAATCAATAAATAAAATGAAACAATGATAATAATCGTAATGATGATAATAATGGTAATGATAATGATAATAATAAAGACAAAAAAAAAATATTATTTCATTTTTAAGAAAAATGAAACAAGAAATAAATGAGAAACATGTTCAATTTCACATATTCATATTGATTTGAAATATTATTTTTTGTGTAATATTCATGAAATCAAATAGAAAATAAATAAAATCAATTATTCATCATAAACAATAAAAATAAATAAATGAATGTATGAATAATTACGTAAGAATTTCGAAAAATGTAATAAAATTAAAAAATAGATTTCAATTTTTTTTGAAATGAATAAAACACATTACCAGTTACAGATAATAGATAATTTGACATTTTGTCGTCACCTTCGATACTGTCGATGATGATAATAACGATGATAATGGTGATGACGTTGATAATAATAATAATGGTGATGATAAGTTTTTCGTTGATCGTTTTTGACAATGATGATTCAAAACGACGATTTTATTCGGTGATAATTGGATTGACAATAATGATAATGATTTTAGGATGAATTTAATATCATTTATTATTTGAAAATAAATTTCAATAATTAATTTAATGATAATGATAATCATTGTTGATTAAATTTCTTTAAAGGATATATGTACGGGTGAGAGAATCAACAATTTATTTTGATGGTGATCATTTTTGTTGGTGGTTTACGATTTCAGCATTTGTGTTGTGGTCTTCGTATCATTTTACGAATTCATTTTATGGATTTCATGTCGATTAAAATGAATTTGAAAGTAATGATAGAATGGTCAATGGCGATTAATGATGATGGTCTCAATATTTATATGGTTTTCAACCATTAACCACAACCATCATCAGCGAAGTAATTGATTTGAAATATTTTTTTATTATCATTCATAAATAAATAAATTTATGAAATAATCGTTTACCACCAACAGTAAGGGTAACAACAACAATAACACCACCAATAGGTGTCAAAAAATGGTTAACGCTTTTCGAAACAATAATTTTTGATTATTTGAAGGTTTTATTTGACATACAAAATCAGCATGAAATTAATTCAATGTTGATGTTCAATTATTATTATTTTGTTACATTATTCGTAATAATTTGTTTTTTTTTTTGTTGCAAAATCAGATTGAAATGTTGCCGGAACACTATTTCAATTATGATTCCAAATGGAAAAAAAACATTCAGAATCAATAATCATACAAACACATAAAAAATATTAATATTAAAGGAATTTCATGGTCAAACGCGATCATTCGACGACACACAAACACAATTTTGAAGAATAAAATACAATTTCATTCATAAATATATTTCAATTTGAATTGAATTCTTTACATCATGGTCAATGTGTGTGTGTGTGTGTGTGTGTGTGTGTGTGTCGACGTGTGTAAGTGTGTGAATGAATCGTTATCGATTTTAAATGGTCACATTTTATTTTTAGATTTATTGAAAATTTAAATTAAAATTTAATTTCAAAAATAAATTGACGAAATTTCCGAATTTTTAAATTTTTAAAAAATTTCAAATATGAAATTGACACAAATTTCATACACCCATACACCATTCACACACTAACACAATTTAAAATGGATTCAATTTCATCATATTTTTTTTTTCTTCTTTCAATTTTGTCACCGAATATAATTTTTCAATTTTGATTCTATTTGAATAATTTGAGCATTTAATTTTTAGTCGTTGTTACTACTAAATTATCGTTGCTGTCGTTTACTGATGTTGATAATGTTGATGTGCTTGATGATATTTATATTTATATTTACACATTTGAAACTTTGAAATTAAACATTTGAAAATGAAAAAAAAATGTTTCAAAACTCAAAAAAATATTTGACTGATTTTTTTTAATGATTTTGTTGTTGTTATTGTTGATGATGATGATGATGATGATGAAAAATGAAAAATTAATGTCAAAATTTTTCAGCTAATACAGAAAAATGTACAGAATACATAATAAAATGATACATATTCTATATCAAAGCGGAATAGGCAGAGATGGAGCCAGAGAGAGGTGGATGAATTGTATAGCGAATTGCAATCGGTATTGTTTGGATATTTCATTCACATACAGTTACTACCGAAATTTATGCCAGGAATTCTCGCATGTAGTCTCTCAAAATATGTCAAAGATTATTATTTCGACTAAAGAATGTAGAAGAAGAAGAAGAAGAATATATAACAGAATATTTCCATTGGTACCGTAATCATGTTCCATGTTTCGGCAAAATCAAATGGTCGCAAGAAATTGTATTAAATGGCGCCGACGCTTAAAATCGTACACACACAGAAATAATCAATGAACAAAATCAATGAATAATGAGAATATTATTTTAAATAAATTTCTTTTCTTTTTTTCTTGGGATCTGGCATCCATCGACGACTATATGCATGTATACATGGCGATACACAATGATTAAATATAATGCAAAGTATTGAACAAATTATTATTATTATTATCATCATTATAATCGTTCATTTTGTAATTGGTTTTTTCCTCTCCCATATTCCCAAGCAAGAAAAAAAACGAAATAATAATAATGATGATAATAATATAACAATATGACATTATTTTTATCTCATTTTTTGTCATATTGTTTAATTCACTTATTTGACAATAATAATAATAATATATCAATAGTTGAATAGATAAAAATAAATGAACAAATGAATGAATTGAAAATCATAAATTGTAATTGAAAAATTATTATGTAAATAATACATAGCCATTACATTACATTAAATTAAATATCATTAGCCATTTATTTTTATCATTAAACTGATAAAATAAATAAATAAATGAATAAATTCCGATAAACTATTGGAAACCAATGATTACCGAAAAAATGTGATAAAATCTATTTGTGGTTCAATTTATTTTATTACAAATTTATTTTTGTAAACAAAATGAATTTAATGAATGAAATATTATACATTGAAAATACATTGGAATAAATGGCGATCATCGATGAAATGACATGAAAAAAAAGATTAATGAATGTCAATTTGAATTATTATTTGTTGAATGATTAAAACAAAGAAAAAATGAAAATGATTTTAATGATTTAATAATATTCATACAATGTTATCTCGGCCAAAGATAGCTTTGAATATCAAGAGAAAATAGGGCCCAATATTTCGATATTTAGGCCTCAAATTTCCTTCCATTATCACTCGACGTCGATATTTGAATATCGGCAAAATTACTTTTGGAAAAAAAATGACGACAATTTATTATCGAATGTCGATTTTATGAAAAATGAATGAATGAATAAAATGATAATTATTAATTTTGAAATACAAAAAAAAATCAAATCTAGATCAAATAATAATAATGATATTGATTATGAAATAATAATAATTATGATTTGTTACTTTTGATTTAATGAAACATGATGAAGAAAAATTCATAAATAAAAACTATTTGATTTGAATCAATGGGAAAAAATAGTCGAAAAAATCGTTATTATTATTGATATTATTATTATGACTATTCCCCTTTTTTCAAGTATCAATATTAAAATTTATGTGTCAAAATGTAATGAAAAATTGCGTTCATTTTCTTTTCCGATAATATTAATATTAATATTTACACACATTTATAAACACATTTTTTACATTATCATCATTATTACTATGATTTTCATTAAGATTTTTTCTTTTTCGATAAATCAATAAGTAAATAGAATAAAATAAATATGTTTAACCATTTTTTTTCAATATGAATTATTCTTTTTGGGGGAAATGAATGAAAAAACGACACAGATTTCGATGATTATTTCAGCTATTATTTCTGCCAAATCATATGAAATAATGCTTCGCACCCATAAATCAAAATTTTGACTTTTCTCCCCTGAATTAATCTGCTGCTGATTCGGTCAATGTCAATGCTCACTATACCACTGTTTTTCAACACAAAAAAAAATTAAAATGTGTAAAGTTATTAATTAATAAATATTCAATTATATAAGAAATAAAAAATGCATACATTAATATAACCATGTTCATTCAAATGTAATGCTTGATATTGATCATTTAATAATATTTGTGAAAATTGATTATGCATTTGTATTGCTTCTGATTGTTTATTACTACCAGAATCATATAAATCTTTTAACAATGCAGTTGCCCATAGTTGTACTTGAGTGTCTGGTATTTTACTAGCCAATTGCATTGCTGGTGTAACCATATTCAGACTTTCACGACTATTTAGAGTGAAAAATTTGAAAAATTGTGAAAAAAAATTCAAATCAATCTCTGAAATCAATATAAAAATGTGTACCTATTTCCTAATGAATAAAATATATGTCCAAGTAATACCAATGAACATGATGTTAAACGATTTAAATCTTCACCATTAGCCATTTTAAGTGTTTCACGTAAATATCGTCTGATATTATTATGATTGTAGATAAATAATCAGGGAAAAATATATTGTTAATATATTATACAAATTTATTACAATAATCTTGTCGAATGTAAATAAATAAATAAATTAAATAAATAAACAAATAAATATTACTTTGCATCATTGTATCGAGCTTGAAAATACGAATTCAGACCAAATACATAATAAGCAGCAGCTTTTAAGCTTTGTGAACTAGTTTCAAAAAACAAAAGAAAATTAATTTTATGATCAAAATTTAAAAAATCTTAAACAAACTTTGAATGCAATGATTCAGGATTTAAATTGACCAACAATTCATTCAATTCATTTTCACGTTTATTACGTATATAAACAATGGCTAAATTTAAGCTTGTCAATATCCTTGCTTCATTTGATGCACCGTGTAACTGAGATTTCAAAAAATTTAAAATGGAACAATTGATTTTTTTAGATTTAGAAAAAAAAGTAAATAAATACCGATAATGACAAGCGTAATTGACTTTCAGCACAATCCGTTATGTTCATCGACATTGCATACATTCCCAATAATGAATGTATTAATGGTTTATGACGAAATTTTAATTTCGTATCTCTGTAACAAATATTTAATGCTTGGACAATCTTGATATTGGAAACAAATTAAAAATCAATGAAATTATTCGAAGATTTTCCTTCATAAATCAAATAATATTTACTTCTTTGATTGCTAATGATCGATTTCCCATTACCAAACGACACATTGCAATATGTTCCAATAATATCAATTGAAATGTATTCAACATTTGATGATTACCAACGCCTAATGACAATGATGTTAGGATGAAATTTTAAAAAATTGAAATAATATAATTAATTATTTATTTACTTCGTAATTTATCGATTTGCATCAATGCTTTTTCTGTATATTTTTGTGCTTTTTCCATATAGCCAGATTGCATTGAATGTAAAACGGTTACCAAATATACTAATACACACATATGTTCTTTTGGCATCCATATGAATGTATCATTTGAATTGAGACTCATATACTCTACAAATATAATTTATAGTCATTAAGAATTTGTTAATCTTGATAATGGAACAATAAAAATAAAAATAAAAAAATTTTCACGATACACACCTTCGTCCAGATGAAACGATGTGGCCGTTATATTTTGAATACTTTGCTGCAATAATTTTAAACTAGGCCGAACGCTTTTAACTTGACCAGCATTCAAATGATGACATACTTGTAATACAAGAAAAAATACTTTCAATGCTTCTTTCAAATGTACATTTCCTTGCCATGATTCAACTAATTGTCCGGCTAAATTCAATACTGGATGTACTTCATTTATACGCTTGTCTATCATCAATACCATTCCGCGACTCAATAAAAATAATATTCTTGTATAGCTTGCATTCGATATGTTTGCATATTCAGCACCGATATTCAGTACATCTGCTGCTTTATGATATTCTTGATCATTTGCATGTATTTGCTATCGATTGAATGCAAAATATGGAAAATTAGAGATAATCATAGAATCTCGATAAATAAACTCACAGATAGTTGAAATAATAATTTTATGTGCCAATAAATTGAATGACATGATTTTTCAACACCTTTAAGTAGAATTTCTTTGGCACCTTGAGTATGATTCTAATTGGGTACAAGATAGATATTAGTTTGAATTCAAAAATTATATATATTCGATACCATTTTTTCATAAATTCTTGCAAGCAACGATATTGATTCATAGATTATGTCTTCACAATTGGCTATTGTTTCTGCTTGTCCCCACTAGACACAAAACAAAAAGGTCATAATTCATAATTATTAACAAAAAACTAGAAAACATACAGCTTTTTTCAAATGAACTTTAGCTAATTCAAGATTATTTGAATGTTCTAGCAATAATGAACCGATTTGTAAATGTGTTTTAGCTTCAATCGCTGGATATGGTAAACGAAGATTAATGATTGCCGATAAACATTGAACACAATTACGAATATCAGGAGGTTTTTGTGTACGGAATTCTTCGGCCAAAGTGACCAAAGTTAAATAAACATTTTCAGGATTATAATTGTTCATGATTATTACTAATTTGCTTATTTAGATCATCAAAATGAATTCAAAAATCGAAAATGAATTGAAATTGTCAAAATTTTTGTTTACAATTTTTTTTTCGCAAAAAAAAAACAATGGAACGATCCTATTCATAAAGGACGACTCGAAAAAAATTTTGAATTTTTCAATTTTTTTAAATTGGCGCGATTCAATTGTTAGAATTCAATTTCAAACTTTTGGATTATAGTCTACCAAAATAGTGCTGATTTTAAACAATGATCATCGTGATGATACATCAAATTGCAGCATCATACCGCTCGAAACCTAAAAATAAATCAATTTGAAAGCAATTAATCAGTCAAATCAGCCAAAAAGAGAATGAATTAAGTTCAATTTATCAACATTTGATTAATCTATGAGAAAAACTAATTGACATCATTGGATTTCTCAATTAAACATTTCAGTACACAATCGAAAACTAATCAAATGAATCAAACAATTATCAATTCATCAATTTTATCAAACGAAAAGAACTAGAAATCATCATAAAATTGGCAAATAAAGATTTTGAATTATCTTTAAAATTGAATTTCATTTGAATCGTATTAAATTGAAATGATTTTTCCATTAAAAAAAGTAAAGAAAACATTCAACTCCAGTAATCGTTCGGCAAACAGCTGCCGTTAATTTTATTTCTTATGGATAAAATAATGATGAATCAATGATATAAGTAGCTTTTGAAAAAAAATGCGAAGGAGCAACACATACAATCATAGATTTGAAGAAATAGCAAAAGACATTCCGTGTATTCATTTATTTTTTATGTGCTTTTTTCTGCATGTTTCGTGTTGTTTTTTATTCATATTTCTAATATGGGTGTCAACAATTGAATGAATTCGCTATTTGTGATAATGGAAAATAGGTTGAACATGTTGTTTGTGAGTGAAAAGAAGATCAGAAAGCAGAAAAAGATGAAGGAATGAAATGAAACTGCAATACTTGTTGATCATTCATGTTGTTGTTGTTCAGGCTGGTGACGATGGACAAACACGAAGAAAAATTTCATTCAGCATTCAGTTTGTGATAGTCATTTGATTCAAGTTGTATGCCCGAAATGAATTAGTTTTTGATTTAAATTTTGAATTTGAATTTTTTTGTAATTTAAATAAAATGAATTGACATTAAAATGAGATAATTTTAGTAAAATTAATATTTAAAAAATGTACAACGATAATCAACCAATGCATTGGTTATGTAGAAACATAGCCATGTGTTGTTCAATGTGCCTTTTAATTATGATCTGTATGATGATGTTGATCATTTCGATGCCAATATCATCATCAAAATCTGTATCATCATCATCATCATCATCAACGTTATCATCGATCAATTTGCAATCAAATCAATCAAAAATTGTAGACAACAATAAAACGACTAGTGATCAACAAAAATTAAATCTTAATGATATATTCATTACTGTTAAAACGACAAGAATATTTCATAAATCAAGATTAGATATTATTCTCGATACTTGGTATCAATTAGCCAAAAATCAGGTATGTATCTATATGGAAAATTTTATTTTGATTTAATTTAATTCAAATTAAATCAAAGCAATCCATCTTGAATTTCGAATAAAATTTCAATTTATCACCGTGAATTTCAAATTAGAATTTTCAAAGATTATTTTTAAAACCACTTGTTGATTCATTGATTGATTGCAAACATTCATGGTGTTTGTCTATTTATTTATTTATTTATCAAATCTAAAATTTCATTTCAATCATTTAATCTTGTCAAAAATGACAAGATATCATTTGATTTTCTCAATCTTAGTCTTAGTTTAAGTCTTTTTTTTTTTTGGTTAAATTAAAAATTCAAAAACAGTTCCGTCTTAATCAAATTTTAAAATGTTTTTGCCCATAAAAAACAAAAATACAAACAAACATAAAACCAACATGAAACAACATGTGTTGAATAAATATTCATGATTCATGTATAAATATTTATGTTTTAGTCTAAGACCTCAAAGAATGATTGAAAAACTGGCTTTCAAAGATTGTCAAAAGGTCGATTGCTGTGAATACATTCATTTAAAACGTTTGATTAAAATTCAATTTATACAAGTTTCGTTTTTGATATTTGCCATGTTTGATTCAGTACTGAGTCGGTTGACCACCATCAATTCATTATCGACTGCTGGACACTGAAAAACGAAAAAAAAATCGACCAGTTTAGTTTACGCTGCCAATTTATGACCAGAAGAGTAGAAATGCCATCGAAATGCAAACTTACAAATGACCCATGACCCTCAATGATGATTATTTCTGTGTGCAAACACACATACACACAAAACGACTAATCTTCTTATTGTGATTTTATGAAATTGAAAAATATAAAAATTCATTTTCAACCATAGAAAATGTCGTCAACAAACAAACGATATTAATAAAAAAAATGTCTAAGAAAATAATAATCACAAAACAATCAATTTCGATTATCGTTCGACGGTCATGCAGTGTCAATTCGTGTGTGTTTGTATGCGTGTTGGCTGGCTGCTTATCTGCTGGTCGGTGGGTCAATTTTCACCCGAACATTTTTGACCAAAAATTTGGTCAAACAAATGAAAAGAATTGAAAGAGAAATTTGAATCGTGATTTGAACAAAAAAAAGTCCCGCTTTTTGCACGCATTTTATACGTTTGTTACACATACCATACATCAGCTATTCGATGTGCACCACCATTCATTCATCTTCAAACATAAAAAATAAAATTCATTTCGTGCAATCGAATTGAAATATTTTACAGTTTTTTTCTAAATTTTGATTTCATTTTTACGGGGTTCGTGAACCTCTGTATTGTTTAAGACCAATGAAAAATGCCATACACAATGGAATGTGGAATGAATGATGAATACAATCTAATGAATGCAACACGAGAATGTCAGCAATGTCAAACATTTTCATTTATTTATTTTCTTTTTATTTCGTGATTTTGATCTTTCAGTTCAATGGTTTCATTCAATGATTTCATTGGTCTTGGTTTTGATCAAATGGATTGATTGTTCAAATTCAAATAGATTGAATACACGAACTGATTTGATATGAATAAACTAATTTTTTACCATTTTTTTCGACCAGGTTTCATTCAACCTTTTATTCAATTTGAATTTTCAAACAAAGGTCAAAGTAAAAAGGTTGCATTGTTCTCAATTGTTCAATGATGTTGTCGAGACAAACATTTTTCCTCCTTTAACCAAATAATTCATTTCAAAAAATTTTGTATTATTCAAAAATTGTCCCGTACAAATCTATGCGCACACTTTCACCTGAGATATTTGTGTTTGATCCCTGACCTAATGCTGGTTAGTCGATTGTTCTTCGAAATTTAAACATTTGAAAAATGCACGTGCAAATATTCGAGATTTTTATGGCCTGGATTACCCCTGAATTCAGCCTTTGAATTTATTAAATTATTCAAATTTTTCCATGAAACTCTCGAAATACTTGAAACCATTTGTTCATAATCATTAGTTGGTAACCATTGGTGATGATTATTGTTTCTTAAGAAAACAAAAAAAAAAAAAAAAAAATTATGAGAATTCATAATTCATTGCCATCATTCATTCACAAATGTCAATGTTCTCATCAGAAATTTTTCTCAATTCTTCTCTTGTAGCAATGATTATGACAAAGATTCTCACATTCTCAGCTGAAAATCTTAAAGAACGAAGCAGCGGAACCAAAAAATTGACTATTTTTAGATGCAAAGAATCACTGAGAGAATTAAGCGAAATTCCTATGAGATTCTTTTGAAAATAATAATAAAATGAAATAAAATAATTGGGAAACATAAAAGCCATAATCACTATTTCCCATCATCATCATCACCATTGTCATTATTATTGTTGCTGAAACCATTGTAAAAAGGAACTTGTAAAGATAGTTTAAGTCCTCTGTCATTTAATTGGATTGAATGTTTACAATCCGATCGATTGTCCTTTGTATCCATGGATATTTACAGAAACTAATTGTTTCGATAATTGATTTATTCAATCGTGGTTTTTAAACAAAGAAAAAAGCTTAAATCGATTAACGATTGTTTGATATTTCGGTCGAAAACTAAATTAATTTTGAATTATCATTAATCGAAGCGATTGTAAAGGAATTCAATTGCAAATCATTGATTGAATGATTTAATGAATCGAATTGAAAATACAATAGGGAAATCTTAATCGTCATCAATGAATTGATTGATTGATTTTGTTGGATAATGGTGGTGAACAGACACGATTTCTTATTTATTCAATTGTTTTTCCCCAAAGAATTTTGGAGAGAGAAGAAACGAAAAAATTTCACACGGTTTTTGTGTGAAAATAATGAAATAAAATCATGGAAAACACTTTTCCATGATTTTTGTATATTTAATATTTACATATTGTGTAATTATAGCAAAATAACAAACATATGAAATGTGAAACAATTGAATAATATTTTCCCCATAAGAAAATATTGTCATGAAATCAATCAAATCATCAAAAAATTGACAAAACCACAAATAATCGATCAATCAATCAATGGTTGATCGAGCACATACACATGCATGTATTATACAACAAATGATTTCTTGAATGAGACCACAATACAATAACCACATTGATTGATTGATTCAATCGAAGTTGAACCTCTTAGCTGCTGGAAATCTCGCCTCCTCCTACGACAACAACAATAAATGATGATATTCATCAACATCACCATATTCTTGTATTTACGCTTGATTTGATTGTAGTTTCTATATCTGTGTTTATGTGCATGTAAATCATCCTCATGGTGATGATGATGATGATGATTATCATCATTTGAATTCCGTGGTAAAGTTTGCGGTGGTGAGAAAATTTTTTTTCTCTCAATCATCTTCATCGATGTTTACGGACACTTTTACTTTTAACCAAAATGTTTTCATTGAGATCTTTTTCTTATTCTCAGAACTTATTGACAATTCTCATAGGACAATTTTTTTAGCAAAGCTCGTAATAGGTAAGAGATTGCCACCTTAAGAAAGTTTCATTCACACAAATTTTTTGTTTTCCTTTGATCATCCATTTGATCATTGATTCAATAGCCATTATCATCTGTGATATCGTTGATCATCGATCAATTAATGAGTAAATATCAATATCAACAAACAAACAGATCAAATATTTTCTTGTTTATTTTGTTGACAATGTAACAATTTGCCTCTCATTGTCATCATTGATATTAATGTTACTTTGTTTACTTTCTTTATTATTATCATTATTAACTCTTTATGTCTTAATGACACATTTTTTTGATGTGAGAATCGTCACACGACCCAGTTTTGGCCGTATTTTTTTCTTCTTGTTAAACAAATACGTGTCATCGTTTGATTATCATTTTCTCACCCTTCACCTGTTTGTTTTCTCAAACCTTGGTAAAAGGTGCTTATGGCAAAAAAAAGCTAATGCAATGGCAATGATTCGATGTCGAAT
Source organism: Psoroptes ovis (assembly GCA_002943765.1). Taxonomy (NCBI): domain Eukaryota; kingdom Metazoa; phylum Arthropoda; class Arachnida; order Sarcoptiformes; family Psoroptidae; genus Psoroptes; species Psoroptes ovis. Next base: position 2,734,891 of record PQWQ01000003.1, on the reverse strand, counting down.
TAAAATAGAAAAATAGGAAAGAATTGATCGAGTAAATCATCGTGTCAATCGACCGAGGTATTGACCACCAATGACATAATGATAGTAATTTATTTCTGTCTTAGTTGAATGTCAGAATTGACAGACAAAGAAACGAGAAAATTGACCAACAAAATGTTGATTGATTGATTTGTTTGTTTGCTTGATTGTATTCATTTTACAAAATATACAACATCGTCGATATTCATTCATTCGTTCATTGGCTCATTCGATCAACAAGAATTCAATCAAATGGAACGATCATTTCTTGAGATATTAATAATATTTAATGATGATGATCATCATCATTATTTCAAATGGTATACTAGTACAATCGATGGGTCGATCAAGGCAATTTTGATGGAAAAAAATCATATTTTTCTTCAAGATTTCAAATCAATCAATTTTATTCATTTCAAAATTCGTCCTTATTTACCAACTGTTGCTTCTGCTGCTGGTGTGATGGTTGTGGTGGTGATGATGATGATAATTCTGTTGGTGCTCACTATTTTCATTATCATCAAAGATTATTTCGTTTTTGATTATCTTTGTATTTACACATTTGATGTGCAAACACATAGACACAATCAAAGTTATTGATTTTGTATTGATTCTTCTTCATCGTTTGGCCATACTACAAACATTGAAATCATTGTTCGATCATTTCATTTCATTCCATGTTGGCTGAATTCAAATATTATTTCGAGTATATTAAAAAAAATTTATTATTTCTTATCATTGCAATTATTATTGATGATGATTATGTTTAATTTCGAGCAAATATCAAACTCGATAATAAATATAAATGAATAACTAAACAAAAGTCAAAGATGTTCTCAGCACAAATCAATGCTCAATTTGTTGTTTGTTGTTCTCGAATTTGTGGTTTGCCAGTTGATTTGATTTGTTTGTTTTTATTTGATAATTTGTGTATGTTGTGTTTGAACAATGATTTCTATTTGATGATGATGATTACTTTTTTTCGCCATCCAAAATTTTTTACCACCATTCAATGTTGATTGATTGGTCAAAGTTCGTATTTTTTTTAGTCCTAAAATCACCACAATCATCATTGCCATAATCATCATTGTTCAATGTGAATAATTTGTTTATTTTTCTGCTAATTCATTTGTTGAATTTACCAGAAATGAAAATAATCAAAGAATAAATAAAAAAACTAATTCATTTTTCACCTTTATTTATATCATTTCATTTATAAACCATAGTTTGTCAGATTAATTATTACCTTATATAATCTGTCATATTCAATCATTTTATCAATTTTCGATTGTTACAGGGTATGACCTTGCGTAGCAATGATTTGATTTTTGTGTTTTGCTTTGGTTTGCGTATACTGAAAATGATTCCAATGGCCGCCTGTTGATTGTTTGCAGGGCATTTTTTACCACCTAAATATGTGTGTGTGTTTGTGAATAAATTTTGAATTATTAAAATTTCCAATTTTGAATGAGAATAATTGATATTAGACGTTTGTACACCTTGAAAATACAAAGAATTTCATTGTTTTACTTTGAAATGAATCAAGTCAATGATAACCAATCATTTCGTTTACTTTCGATTGAATCGATTTGATTGATTGAACCATAACGCTTGTTAATTGTAAAAAATGGACAAATTTTCCATTGTTTTTGACCATTTTAATGATTATGACTTGTCGGTGCAACTTCTGGTCACTGATATTCTCTGTTCCTTGCCACTGATATTCACTGCCACCGATATTCACTGCTTCTGAACATTTGAATCATCAGTCAAACACAATCAATTGTTTCATTTTTCTATCCTACCTGTTGAACATATGATTATTTATTACTTACTCACTAGCTTTACTGGCTACCACCTAAATCGATGGAATATGTAAAAAATGAAAAATTATTATTGATGATGATCTACATACATTTGATATTCATATCTAGGTTGTTGTAAGATTATTATACCTACGTTTTCTAAGGTATAATTTTTGTTTTGTTCTTGGTTTTATAGTAAAAATTGCCTCCGGTCTTCACAGAGAAATGTATTCACACAATAATCATCAATGTTCAGATATTCTTGATATATTCAAACGAACGATATTTGTAGAAAACGATGGCCAAAAATTATAAAAATTATTGATGATGATCGTCATCATCATCAGTTTCCAATGCAAATTCTTTCACAATCAGCGAAAACAAATTATTGAACTAAGTCGAATTTATTACCAATGTAAGAATGGTAAAATGATAAATTCATATAAATGACGATCGGTATTCATATATAAATGCTAATACCATTTAACGATGATAATACCGATCAATAATGATAATATCAATATCAAATATTTTCAAAAAATCAGCAATATTTTCATATGTTTTTGGCTTATTTCTACTCGTAAAATCTTCGTTATGGCTCGATATTTTAAGATCGGAGCTTTTTACATGCAATTCAATCGAAAGGTAATCATGTCTAGTCGAATAGTCGTCTTCATCGTTCGATCGTCGTCGTTGATGATCATTGAAAATCATTTCTTAAAATAAAAATCAAGAAATTAAATGTTTGTCGTTGTTGTTGTTGTACACCGTTTATATTATCCAAAAATTCAATGGTACAACCTCAACAAGCGACAATGAGCAGCAGCAACAAAAAAGCTACCGTAAAAATATAAGGCTAAGACCTTTTGGTTAAATTTATTGGGGCTTCGAGATTTTCAATGATCAATTTCGATGATAATGACCCATGTATTTTCATTTACTTTTTCAAGTCAAATGCTCTTGAAGGTATGAATAGACGACGACCAGCAAATTTTCAATTTATTTACCTATGAAAACTTGAAATTATTTTTGAATTTTTCTTCATTCATTATTATTTCATTGAAAGGTATCATAACTTTTGAAAATGTTTGATTTTAAGTTTTTAATTTTCAAATTTTACTTTGAATTGTACTCTTCGTGTACCTTTGAATAGTACCTGTGTAATTGATGATGATAATAATAATAAAAAAGTTGTTAAAATTCAATTTGAATTTTTTTCGAAAATTGAAGCAGAATGCCAAAATTTAAAAATAAAATTTGAACAAAATTTTTTTTAAAATTGATTCTTATTTATTTTTTCATTTATATTTCCTTCAAAAAGCTCAAACAATTTTATTGTTATTACCTTGAATTTTAGTATTTGGAGGTAAAATTAAAGAAAAAATCTTTGAACATCTTTCAATATATTCAATAAAAATTATGAATATCATAAATTTCAAGATTATTTATTTATTTTTGATGAAATTGATGCAAAGATTGTTGCTGTGTTCAAGATGCTCAAATCACGCAAATTTCAATTCAATTCAATAACCACAAGAACTTTAATGTGTTCAAATTTAAAATTCAATAAATTTTCAATGAATCTTCTTTGAACACATGGTTCTTGTGGTTTTTACTTTGAAATTTCCAATTTAAAAATCATTTTGAAATTAAACTCAAATTAAACCTCTTTGTTTACCCCTTATTCTCATTCAATTTAGACATATTTTTTCACCGATATCAATGATGGCTACTATCAACAAAAACTTGGTGATCATATTGTAAATACTAATTGTTCAGTTTCACATAACAGGTAAGATCAGTTCGTTCAATAAACGAAAACCAAAGTATTTTTCCAGAAATTTCAATAGAAAAAATCATAATTCAAAATCTCCACAATTATTCTTCGATATTCCTCACCACTCTTTTACCATTATTCTCTGTTTGCATGTTTTCACTTTTCAAACCAGCAACAATCATTTCAAACCCCAGCAATCATTTCTTTGGAATGACCAACTACGATGACAGGCCAGGTGTTTTTTTATATGAATTTTTCATTTCTTGAAATTTTTCCTTTTCATAATCATATCTCGGGTGTAATGAATACCTTTGAAGAAATACCTTTTTCAGGTAGAAGAAATAATTTAGATTGAAAATTACATTTTAGCTTTAAAGTAAACAAAAATAATTTTATTTTTCTTAGATTTTCTGCCACATTTAATCATTAAATTCGTGCATAAAATTTCATTTATTTTCTATTTTTTTGATGATAATCATCAAATTTTTTAATGATCAGCACACACACAAGTATTACGAATGCATAAATAATTGCGACCACGTTCCTTTCTTGCTTCTTTTGAGAATGAATTTTTTCTCCTTTATTCAATGGTGATAATGATCATCATCCTCCAGATGATAATTGGATTGTCCGTACTTTTATATGTATGAGTACTCGAACCTTTTCCTTAATTCATTTTCTTTTGCAAAGAAAAAAGAAAATATTCGACATGGCACGTTCACGATTTTTGTTACCGAGACATGGTCGTTTGTTTGCTGTTGTTGTGCTTGTTGCACACACCGAAATTGCACGTGTGCTATTCCGCTTGTTATTTTTGTTGTTCTTGTTCATCATGACCCTCGTCAAAGGTCATGTCCTATGATCCAGATTTCATTCTTTTTATGAGTTTGCTTACCTGCTTTTTCTGCCTTCTTTTTTATCTTTGACATGTACAATCATTTTATTTATGCCAAATGAATTTCATATAAATTATTTGAATTTATTTATTTTCTTTTCCATTCGATCAATAAAATATGTGAATAGGAAAGCATTATGTTGTAAAATGAGCGTCGAATTTGATTATTATATACGACATAAAAATGATCAAAAATGGTGGTGCCATTTTGATGATGATAATTATGTAAATATACCGAAATTATTACGATTATTACAAAAATTTGATCCAATCGATGATTGGTATCTGGGTAAAACAAGTATCAAAGATCCGCTGGAAATCGATGATAATGAATCAAAGGTAAGTGAAATTCGTATTAATTAAAATCTTTAATTTATTTCTACCGAGAATATTTTCCAAAAATATCTCCAATTTTCAATTAAATTTTAATTTAAATTTAAATCTAATTTATTCAAATTTAATTAATTAAAAAAAAAATAGAAAAAAATTCATTTTTCATTTGCAACTGGTGGAGCTGGTTTTTGTATATCGCGAGCATTGGCATTGAAAATGATTTCAGTAGCAAGGTATGCTTATATTTTTGTATGATTATCACTATTTTCATTTATTGAAGAAAAATTAAATCATTTAAGCTTTCCGAAGAATTTAGCATTTATCTTCGTATGCATTTCATTCAGTACATTTCATTTGAAATCAAATATTCATTCATTGATTTAAAGTTCAACAAGAAAATCCAGTTGTAATGCTTGATACTTGTCGATTAAAGACTGAATGAGAATTAATAGAAATACACATCAAATATAAAAACAAATCAACGGACATAGACAGCAGCAACAACAACAACAACAACAAAGATCTTAATCTTTTTTTTTTCATTGAAATCGTTTCAATAATCGATGACAGCTTTGTTGTTCACTGTTTGTTGTGCTTGCTTGCTGTTGCTATTTATATAATTTTTCCTATTTAAAATACAAAAAACATTTGAATTTTAATAATAAATTATTTTTTTACACACGAATTAATAATTATCAATTTCCTTGTTTTGGTTTGTTTTGTTTTTTTCACCAAAAATCATTTAGCAATGGACAATTGATTTCCGTCGGCGATCGCATCCGTCTGCCAGATGATGTTACCATTGGTTATATTATTGAATATATGTTGGGCAAAAAATTGACAAAAATTGATAAATTTCATTCACATTTAGAACCGATGGCAATGTTGGACATTGATTCATTTGAAGATCAGGTAAAGATTTATTTATTATTATTATTATTTGATGTCTTATAAATTCAAAAAAGAGATTTCATTCATAAAAATAGTAGTAGAAAAAAAATAGTGAAAATGATTATGATCAATAATATTCTATTCTAATGATAATTATAATCATTATCATTAGAATTATATCACAAAACACAATAGATTTCCTTTTATTTATTCATTTTCTTAAATAATATATGAGTGTGTGTCTGTGTCTGCTTGTGTGTTTAACGATTATGATATCCATATGATGATGGGTAGGCGTTGTTATTGTTATTGTTGTCGGTGCTGATGTTGATGTTGTTGGTTGTTCATTATGTGGATGTTGATCATATAATCATTATGATTACACATTATGGTCACAGTACAATGATTTTGAATTTTTATTATTCATGCCCAATATTCATCATTATGTTTTATGATAATAATCATTTCATTTTTACTTTTATCTTTTCATTGAAAAAATAAAATAGATTTCATTCAGTTATTCCGGTAATCATTTAAATCGTAATGTATTGTCAATAAATCAATTGGAAACGATTCCAAATGATTCTACAAGGTTTGTATTTATTTCAAAAATTATTGATTGAGTAATTAATTTTTGTTTTCATTAATCAAATAATAGATTTTATTCATTACACTGTCATCTGTTTCCGAATCATTGTAAATGGTCAAAGAGGAGAACGAAACAATGAATGTTTTTTGAACGACAATGAATTTCAATGTTTATTGCTCATCAATTTGTTGACAATTGTTAAAGCTTTATTTGATTTTGAATTCAGTTTTTTGCTTGTTCAATGATGATCTGTGATCTTTTTTAATTATTTTTTGTTTAATTGTTATTTTTCAATGAAATCTATTTATGATTTGAAATAAATGAATTTTTCATATTTATAATTGAACATGAATTGAATTGATTGCTTGAATAATGAAAAAATTTTTATTGATGCAAAAAAATGAAAATGAATAATAATACACAAAATATTGAATTTTATTTTTTGATTTTATAATTTTGTACAGTATGATAAATTTCGAAACATTCACCAATATGCATTGCTGGCTGGTTATTACATGTTTTACAATGATACATTGTTTGACGTCTACCACCAGGAATTTTTCGATCCGAACAAACAGCACAATCTCGTTTTTTACCTTTTACAATAATATGTAATTTATTGTTTAATCTATCTTCGGTAAATGATTTACATTTTGGACGTGTTCGTGATACACGAAAATCGCCACGTAATTGATCAATAAGTTTTTGAACATATTTATGATGTGTCATTGGCACTTCATTGATGGCTTGTTTCGAGACTCTATACAATATGTATGAATTTATTACACACATTTCTAATCCCCAGAAAAATAATTTTCTCCACCATTTTAATGATTTTCGAAGAAAACAATAAGTCGATGCTAATTGATCTACGCGATCAACTTCACCAATGTTTGTGGTATAGTCCAGCACGGCTTCTGGCTTGTTGATTGTTTCGATATGTCCATCTACCAATACATTGCGGGTAGCCTGAAATTGAGAGCCATAATAATTAGTGAGCATTATTATCAATTGTTTGTCTTTCCATGCGATGAGCGTCGAATGATTTTTTCTAAATGCAACTGCTTGATTCGGATGAAGGTTTGGTTTTTTAATATGTTCTGGTATATCTTTACCATTGATTTTCATGACACCAGTAAGATGACAATTCATTTTTAGCAATTCTTCAGCTAAAACGATGCTGGTATAGTAGCGATCAGTATACATGTGATATCCTTTTGCTGTAGGAATTCTTTCTAATAATTTTTGATAAAGATGTAGTGGAATCCTGGAGCTAAGAGGTAGATTTGGCCGAGCTATATTATTTGAAGCCTTTTTCCCGTAGTAGGGAAGTATCGTAAATAAATATCCTGTTTTTAAATCCACAAGAGCATAAATGCGTTCACCAGACTTTGCTGGCCTGTTCGGATTATGAGTGACAAACGTTATTCGGCCTTTGAATTTCACAATAGATTCATATACAGCGATGGCTTTATTAGGGATAAAATATTGACGAAATTTACCATCCAAATATCCTAAATAATTGCTGACATTATGTATGTCAGTGTCTACATTTCTTTGCGTCAGTTTTTCCAAATACAACATATAAAATATCTGTTCAAATCTAGCTCTGGTGAATATTTCGGGAAAAAATGGAATTCTGCTATTAGCAGCGGTGGACCAATATTCTTGCATACCAGGCAATTGAATTCTGCCCATGTTAAGAATGACAGCGATAAATGCTAGAAATTCATCTTTTGAAATATCATGCCATGTATGCCAAAGTGACTTTTTCGAAAGCTCTTTTTTAGCAATTTCGTTCTTGGCGTAAGTATTTGTTTCTTGTATAATACAATTTATCAATTCATCAGTAAAATATAATGAAAAAAAATCAATTGGCTCCGATAAATTATTCGGTATTTGCGGTCCAGGTATTTTATCATATAAATCAAAATTTATTATTGAAGGAGGTATGTTCGAATAAGTAATATCATGCCATTCTCCACTTGATGATACATCGTAATATTGTCTCATGCCATCCATGATTGATTGTCGGAGCTATTCTATTTAATATGATCATAATCAATTAACTGATTCGAGAAATATCATAAATTAGTATCACTTACCAACTAGACAATGATTTCAAAAGATGAATTCTGTTATATACAAGAATTAATCCAAATTGATCTGGATTTAAGTGGTTGCTTTGAATGTTTATCTTTTGGTCAAGTCTGTTTATCAAATATTCAAACATTGGGAATGAGCCAAAAATATGAGGATTATGCGATATTAGCGTCATCTGTTGTTTTGATTTTCGTCGAAAATTTCAAAAGTAGTAACCCTTTATTTACCAAAATGAAAATCCAAGGATAACATTGAATTATTCGAAAGATTATGAACCAATCAATCATCAATAGGATAGCAATATGAGTGAAGGATTAGCATTAGTCATTTTGCGAGAAGGAAATCCTATTATCAAAGGTATAAGACCTTGGATTGCGCAACAAGGATCATGATAATCCACATCATCATAATGACACGTACTTTGTGAGAATTGAAAAAAACTACAGGGAATTTTCCAAACAATAATAATTATTAAAACATGATTAAATTATAATTAAATCAAAAAAAATTGATTATTAATTAAAAATTAAATAATGATTATTGTGAAAATTATCTTGACTTGTAAAAAAATTCTTTGGAAAATAATGAGCAATTTTTCAATGCAACAATCGTAACAGAAAAAATAGACAACGGCAGAAACACTGTAGAAATAGTTACAGTTTTGCCACGGCACAAAAAAAATTTCTTTTTGTTTATATTTTGTTTTCAATTTCATTTGAATTTTTTAGCTTCAAAATTACGTTTTCAGTTTTTGTTTTGGGTTAACCGATAGAGAACATTTCGGTTTTTATTGTCTACAAAGATCATGGAAGTGATCAGCCAAGAAGAAACGGCACAAATTTTAGCGAAATTACGTTCAGCCAACAAGGTTTGTTCCAATTAGGGTGATTTCTTGAAGATTTCATCAGTATTTTTTTTTTTCTTTATCTCGTTTATCATAGACTTGTTTTGATTGTGGTAGCAAAAATCCATCATGGGCCAGTGTGACTTATGGTATTTTCATTTGTATCGATTGCTCAGCAATTCATCGATCATTAGGTGTTCATCTTTCATTTGTTCGTTCAACAATGCTTGATGCTAGTTGGTCACTGCCACAATTACGATCGATGCAGTTAGGTGGTAATGCTAATGCTGTAAGTGTTTTTTCCCATATGAAAATTAGCCTATTTTTAATATATTCCATTTTCACCCAGCATGCATTTTTTCAAAATCACAATTGTAATATCAAAGATGCACATCAAAAATATAGCAGTCGTGCTGCTCAATTATATCGAGATAAATTATCGAGTTTAGTTAATAATTCTATCAAAGTTTATGGCAATACAATTGATATTCCAACATCATCAAAATCCGAGTCGAATAGACATGATTCATTGAATGAAGATGAAATTACTGGAAAAGATTTTTTTGATGAAGAATCAGAAAATCAAAAACATTCGACAAATCTATCAAGTTGTGATGTATTTTTATCGGAGAAAAAATCTACAACTCTTAAATCATCGACGGAAGGGCCAAATGTTAATATTTCTAATGATACAAATGTAAAATTAAGTGAATATAAATCAACATTGATTGGGAAAAAATCGACTGCAAATAGAAAACAGGCTGTAAAGAAAGGTTTAGGTGCTCAAAAAGTACGAACAGATTGGGAGAAAGTTGAACAAGAAGCATTGCAAAATGAACAAATGCAGAATAAATTGTCAAAAAATAACAACAATAATAATAATGATGATTCAGATTCTAAATTGACCGCCGAAGAACAAGAAGAAAAATTGAATTCCATTCGTTTAGCATATAATGAAAAGCAAAAACAAGTAGAGAATAAATTGATCAAATCAGATCCAAAAAAAGTATCACAAATTGAACGTTTAGGCATGGGTTTTGTAAATACTGGCCGTACAAATAAATCACATTCTGCTGTTGCTGATATGAAAATAATTCAACAAGATGCAAACAATTCATCCATATCAAAATCAAAAATTGACGCCATAACCGATTTTGGTTTTACAGCATCGAATAACAATTCCTATAAAGATTTTGTTAAATCAAATGATGATTTTTGGAGTGATAACGGTTTACTTTCGATGGACAGTGGTGTATCATCGAAAAAAGTGAAAAAACCTCAAGTATTTGATACAATACAAACAATCGATTTGAATGTAAAGAATAAAAATAAAAATCAATCAAAATCAAGAGATGAATCGAATGAATCATTTTCAACATCTTCATATAAGAATAATAGATTTGAAAACAATTCATCCACACCAACAACTGATGCACAGAAAAAATTTGCAAACGCAAAAGCCATTTCATCTGAACAATATTTTGGCAATGATCAATCAAATGTAAGTGCGAATGCTTAATAGGAAATTACTGATTCGATTGCTCATTTCATATTATCTTGATTCCATTATAGCTCGATTCAAGAAATGCGGGACGTTTTGAAGGATCAACAAGTATTAGTTCAGATGATTATTTTGGCCGTAAAACAATACCGACCAGTTCGATATCATCCAATTTTAATTCAACAGCAATGTATGATTTAAAAGAAGGTGTCAAAGATAATGTAAGCCGTTTAGCTGGTCGTTTATCAAATCTAGCAACCGATGTTGTTAAAACTATTAATAAAATGGATATTATGCAAGGTTAATTAGGTGATAATAATCATAAAAAATTGTCGAATCATTTCTCTTTGAAAAATAATTGTTGTGATGTTTTTATTATTTTTATTTATGAGAAGGGGCAAAAAATATCAATATTATGTGAAACACTTTTGAATTTCCATAGCATTTTCTATCTTTTTTATAATTACAATCACAATCGCTATCACCATTTAATTTGAATCTAATTGAATTATCAATAAAGAAAATCATTTCGTTTTTTTTTTGTTATACAAACTTTAGGAAATTTTAATTAATTTCAAATTTTTAATTAAATTCGAAGCATCTATATATGATAATTAACGATAACAAAATGGTCCACTTTTCCACCAAAAGATGGCCACTTACTTCATTTGATTGTAATTCTTATTTTTGAGTTGTTTTATTGTATTTTTTGTTTAATTTATGAATTCTCTAAAATTTATTTTTTGAAAAGAAAAATGAAAATAACATCCACCCCTAAACATTGATAATTGTTCAATTGACTTGAGAAGAAAAATTTAGACAAAACAATCAATGCTAAATCATCTATGAATGTTTGTGTTATTGTTGTATAATCTTTGATTATTTCATTTTCAAAGGTATTCATATCATAATTGGTTTTTGAATTGTTTTTCTGCTGACAACTTTTGCGTATCTATCATTTGCTTTTACAATTGATTGATCACTCTATGTGTAATTGGTGATGTGCTGATTGTATCATAGAAATGCTCATGTTCATTTAATGAAGATGATAAAAATTATTTGAAAAAGGACGACGAGCGATAATTTTTGACATTTCAAATTTCATGTTTTATGAATGAAACAATTTGTTTTATGTTATCCATTAACATTTGATTTTCAGAAAACACTTTAATTTTTTCGACAATGGCCGACTTGCTACAACGATTTAGTGGTAATCCATTCGCAACCACAGTTGGACAACGTATCGGTAATTATTGATTGAATATATTTGAATGAAATTTCAATTTTCACTGTTTGATTGGCAGAACAAGCAACTGATCCGTCGATGACCAGTGAAAATTGGGCCCTAAATATGGAAATTTGTGATATCATCAATGATACTGAAGATGGGTATGTGAATGATGATTGTTTATATTTTTAATAGAATCGATTTATTAATTACTCATTTTTTTCAAGGGCTCGAGATGCAGTACGTGCGATTAAGAAGCGTTTACAACAGACAGCAGGAAAAAATTTTCAAGTTTTTAAATTAACATTGACAGTGTTGGAGACATGTGTGAAAAATTGTGGCAAACGTTTTCATATATTAGTTACGAATAAAGATTTTGTTCAAGATTTAGTTAAATTGATTGGACCGAAAAATGATCCACCAGCTGAAGTGCAAGAAAAAGTTCTTAGTCTTATACAAAGTTGGGCAGAAGCATTCCATGGACAAGCAGAAATGCAAGGAGTATCGATAGTTTACAATGAATTAAGAGATAAAGGTATTGAATTTCCAAAATCTCCAAATGCACCAAAAGTTCCAATTTATACACCGCAACGACATCAGCAAAATTTCTCTAAAAATCCAGAATTTGCTTCAAGTCCACCAAAACATTTAGGAACATCACCTACAAATACTAATCAAACTGTTGCCGCAACAAGTGGAATCTATCCAATACATTTGAGTCCAGAACAATTGAATAAACTAAAAGTTGAATTAGAAATTGTTCAAAGTAATATGAAAGTGATGAGTGAAATGTTGACAGAAATGAAACCAGGTCAAGAGCATAAAGATGATTGGACATTATTGATTGATTTACAAAAAACATTGGTAGCAATGCAAAAACGCATTATGGATTTAATAGCAAAAGTTTCGAATGAAGAAGTCACCAGTGAATTACTACGTATCAACGATGAATTGAATAATTTATTTATGAGATTTGATCGTTATCAAAAGAAACGTTCCGGTAATAATACGAATAATAACAATGATCAGAATGACAATTTGATGCCATCAACATCATCATCTTTATCAAAATCACCACAACCAAATCAACAATCTTTAATTGATTTTACTGATGAAGCTGATAATAAACCAGATTTAATCAGTGACATGAATAAATTGAGCATAAATTCATCAAAGTCACCAATTAATAATTCAACAATGCAGCAGCAGCAACCACCACATTCTGAAAATATGGGCGATAAAGAATTTGACATGTTTGCCCAAGCTAGATCATCAACAGCTGCGACAACATCATCGATAAATAGTCAAGCAATATCATCTTTGCCTTCGGCAACAGTTACATCCAGTGGATTGCGTCCTAAAGATCCGGCACCATTGATGTCAACCGAAGAGGTGAGGATAATTTTTTAAAATTTATTTTTTATTTTTTTATTATGCATTTAATTTCTACATCACTTAGAATCAAGAAAAAGATATGGAAGAAATTGAAAGATGGCTGAATACGAAACCCGGTGAACCATCAATGTCGTTTGAAGCGTTTCTCGAGAAACGAGCCAATGCATTGGATAAACAACCATTGAAAAAAAATAATGATGATCAATAAAAATAATAGAAAAAAACATTTTGGTTGATGATTTTATGCATTTTAATTTGATTATTATTATTATTATTAATATCATTTTTTAATTGAGAAATAAAATTATTCAAGTCATTGATTAAAAAAACGTTGATCAACTTAATAAAATTGAAAAAAATTAATTATCGTCAATCATCTTAAAAATGTTTGACGAAATATTTCAACATATTGCTCTTCCTGTATAGATTCCGTCACAAATTGATCAGTTGCTATAGCAATTTTAGCCGCAATTAAATGTTTACACCAAATTTGTTTTTCAAATTCAACAAAATTGAATGCGAATGATGAGCAATCACAATAATTTCCATTAATAAAACAATAATGATTAATTGATGAGGATGATCTTTTACTATTTGAATTATAATTTTTTGTACGATGATAATCTTTAACAGAAATAATTTTACGTCCAGATGGACTAACTAATAGTTTAATATTATCTTTACAATATAAATTTAAAACATCTAAAAATGAAAGACCTAATATTGATGTAAATCTATTAAAGGAATGAAACGGATAAGATTACCATCTTTCAATTAATCAATGAGAAGCTTACCCCATCATTAGATCATCGGTTACTGGTGATGATAATTGAATGAAAACAATGATAGAAAAAGATTTTTGAACAAACTATTGTATCGATACTGAGGCATACATACGTTTTTCATTTTCATATAATTTATCACAAAGATTGTCAATGATTGCCAATGTTGTCGATGCCATAATCGTAAGATTGAGCCGGAAGAAATTTTGTCCAAATTTTTTATTTGAAAATTTTTCGCTCCTCTTTTGAATGTTTTCGGGGAATTTTTTTTGTGTCAAAAAAAATTCAGGAAAATTTCTCAGTTTTCTGTCAAAAATGAATTTGAATTTATTTCAAAAACAAACAATTTTTCTATTCATTTTATCATATTTATTAATTGTTTATTGGATATTCATAATCATCGATGATCACGATCAGTCCTCTAGGCCCAAAAAATCAACAGTAACAATTTTAATAATTGAATTTGAAAATTTCCATAATAATCTTATCGATACTGTTGATAATTTTTGTCAATCTAACAATGATGATCAAGAAATAATAATATTTACTGATTCATTCATATATCCACCGATCGATTTTCGACAAACAAAGTGTAAAAATTTAAATTTAATTGAATCAAGTAAATCAATCCTTATCGGATATGATCATAAAAATATTTATAACGCAATTCTGGGTGAATTTTTACTGATTTTACCCGATTTCACCCGGATTGTTGATCATCATCATTTTAATTTTACAATTATTCAAATTCTTATTGATAAATTAAAAATTGTAGATTTATTATTGTTACCATTGACCAGCGAACCAATCGAATGTCAATCATTTTATTTTGATTATAAAAGATGGACATTGAATTTTTATCAGGATGATACTCGAAAATCATATGATTGTTTATTTAATGGTGGTTTCGCTATATTTATATCCAAGAAAATTTTCTTCAAATTTTCCTATCCATTACTCAGACCAGTAATGCAATCATTGTTATTGCAATCACAATTATTCAATCTCACCGTAAAAATTTTCAATGATCAATCTTTATTTCTTTCAAATAAATCTCTTCCATTAGTTGATCCACATACGAAAATTAAATTGGAACATTATGAAAAACAAAGACTATTGTCAATGTACAGAAAATTAGATATCAAAAGAGTTAATTATCCAAATAATGATTCTACCAAATGGTATGGTTGCGATAGAGATCATCCCAGATGTTTTGGCTCAATTTTAAATGATATTCCTGATTATCTTGTTCAAAGTCGATATCTTCCTCCATGTTGTCGCCGTAATCTTGAAATTACTGGGCACTATGTTTTGGAATTATTGGAAAAATCACAAATAAGATATTGGTTAGAAGGTGGATCATTACTTGGCGCTGCTAGAAATGGTCAAATCATTGATTGGGATTATGATATTGACATTGGAATTTATCAAGATGATATGCATAAATTATCAATATTGAAAAATTTATTTGAAAAAAAATCAGGCTATCAAATTGAAGATGGTAATGGATTCTTGTGGGAAAAAGCAATCGAAGGTGATTTTATAAAAATTCATTACAGTCGAATTAATCGCATACATGTTGATATATTTCCATTTTATTCTCGTAATAATACAATGACCAAAGATACATGGCTGGCTAATCATCCACAAGATCGGCCATTTCCTGAACATTTCCTACAACCATTAAAACGTATGGAATTTATTGGAAGAAATGTTAGCGTACCGAATAATGTTAGGAAATTTTTAGAATTGAAATTCGGTACAAACGCTATCGAAGAGCCGAAATTTCCAAATAATTTCAATTTTATTGAATAACAAAATTAAGAAAATTAAAAAAAAATTATAATAAAAATGTAATAATAATTCGGTTAATAATGATAATGTTAATAATAATAAACTATAAAATAAATGTAAATATTGAATGTGTAAGCATTGTTTTTTTTATTTGGAATAAATTTTTTTTTTGAAAACAATTTGAATTGATTTTTTTTTCATTTCCACAAACCAATAATAATCCAATAATTACGTGTCTTCTTTTTTGACATTATTATTATTATCATTATCATTATTTTTACTACAAATAGCCACTAAACGACCACCAACAGCATTACAGCTGCTACTGGTCGATGCTAACATAATATCAGAATCAATATTATTAATTTTATTATTTTCATATAACAAAATATTTAACATTTCTTCATAGATACGTGCTTCAGGAAATTCAACTTTTGTATGTTTTTTATCGGTTGCATATACGATTGATGTACAACAAATTTCAGCATCTTTTTTACCATTACCATAAAAACTCCAACAACAAATTTCATTACTACAAACAATATCTTTCATGAATAAAACTCGATTAGAAAATTTCAATGATAATTTATCGAATAAATCTAGATTTTTCAATAAATTTTCATCCGATGCACTTGTATATGAATATTTATTATTATGACGATTAAATATTAATTTGATTGCCGGTTTATTTGTTAACGATAACAATTTTGTTTCTTCGGATTTTGATCTGATTAGCTGTGTGTTGAAAATTAAAAAACAGAATCAATGAATTAGAATACAATTTTAAAAAATATTATTCATAAAACTTACAGGTACAGAACAGACTGGTTCCATTATTTTACATTCTTTGTGTTTTTGCAGTGCTGCTTCACAAATATCAATCAATTCTTGTATCAGATAATATTTAGCTTCAATCAACAATTCAGTCAATTCTTGTTGATTATCAGGCAAAGGTATAGTGCCGTCACGTAAGAAATTCAATATTTTACTAAAATGTTTACCGCAACGATCAATCAATATCCATCCCTCATCATCTTTATAAACATCCATACGGCCACTAAACATTGCTCGTAACATTGAATCAACTTTAACCAATGTACTAATTGTTGTATGATGCTAATTATGTAAAATTAAAAAAACACACAATTAACAAGATCAAATCTCAGAATTGTTGTTTACTCACCAATGTTCCACCAACATTTAATTTTATATAATCATTATTTTGTTTTGGCTATGATTAAAATCGTATAAAAAGAGATAAAATCATTCAGAAATTAACTAATTTTCAATAATTACCGATATGGTTATCAATTTTTGTTCATCTAATTTATTCATTTTTGTATCGAAATTATTTGCCATTGATCAATGGAAATCAAAAACAAGAAAAATTAATGTGAAACAAAATAATAATAAATGACGATTGATTTTTGCAAAAATGAGAAAAACAAAAATATTTTCAATTGACATCATTTAATGACACATTGCAATGGAGTTTTATGTTGCATTTTACACACCAGGTGGAGCAGTAAAAATTTTGAATTTTTTTTCAAAAATTACAATTCAAAATTACAAAAAATTTTTGAATTATTTAAAAATTATTTATTCAATTTTAGTCATTGAAAAATATACATTAATTAACGCAAACTTTATTAGATAAGTAATAGAATTTTGATAAATTTCAATGCGTTACTGCTGTTGTTGTAATTATCATTATTTCTATTATTTCTTAAACATAATTAGGATTTTTACGTAAAATAACAAAACCTTCTAATATCGGTGTTAATGGTATATATTCTTCGGTAGCCAATTCGGCACGTTCACCAATCGATAACAATACTGGTGTTGTATGTGTTTGAAATCCGGTTATCGTTTTTGGTTTTCCTGCTTGTCCAACTACATCGACTGCTTGACCAACACGTACCGGTACTGGTAATGGTTTCAATTGTTCATCAAATGTAATCAACATTCGTGGTTGAATGGCCGGCACTAAAAAGTATATTAAATAATGTGCTTTTAATATTGTATATTTTGGATCAATCAGACTGATTAAAACGACCAATAGACCAGCCAATGCAGTTGGCAATAATAATTGACGATCCGAATGAAATGGTGATAAAGTTAATGTGCCTTTACCGAGATGAGTTAAACCTTGTGCTAATCGTACCATGAATAAACAATTTGGCTCTTTTGCATGATATTGAGCCAATTGTCGGAGCATTGTAGCTAATCGTGCATTATTAGTACCGGCGCCAATTAGACCCATAGCGAAAATAGCATTACAAGCTACCTCAGAGTCAGAATCATGACTGAATTTGCTCAAGGTTTCGAGAAGATTTAATTTAGGATTCGATATTGATGTTAAGGCTAAAGCCAAGGGGACTGATCGTTTAACCATTGAATCACCATAACGGAGTAGATGGCCAAATGTTCGGAAAGCCATTTCACAACTAATATCTTCAGACATAGCAATCAAACCGATACCGATTGTAGCAATGGCTTGCTGAATATTGAATTCAGCGCTAGATGAATTATTATCAGTATTACTACTTTTTGAGTATGAACTACTTTTTTTCGAAGACGACGCCGATTTTGAACTTGAACTGCTGGAGCTACTAGAGCTTGATGATGACGAATTTGAAGATGATGTCGAAGTTGCTGAAGTTGGCTGTTCCGTACTTGATGGAGCCTTAGTATCTTGTTCATCAGTGCCATCATCGGATTTACTATTTGAACAAATGTGCAATAAAGATTGGATTTTCAATACATTTCCAGTAGCAGCATAAGCACAGACTTCAACAATTGTCTTAGCCATTGTTTTAAATTGTTGATTCTGTATAACTTCTAGTGTTTCAATAATAGCTTCACAGCTATTCTGTTTGCCAAGAATACAAAGACCTAGAGCAAATGGTAAAAATCTTGCGAAATAATCTTTAACATCGACATCAGATTTTTCAATCAATACTTGGATGATGTTCGATGTTACTTCACCATTACCAGACCCAACAGCAATAAGACCACAAGCTAAAGCTGTGACACCAATCACTTCCATCGATACTTTTTCAAATAGAACAGGTGTTAATGATGAAATTAAATCGGCACGATTACTGCCAGCATAAGCTAAACCAAGACCAAGAATGGCTCCGATTTGAATCGTGTTCGAACTATTCGTAACATAATCGGCTAACAAAGCTAATGCAGGATCGCAATCATTACGGACACCACTGTTCACAATACCACATGCTAATAATGCACCAGCTTTGATATTATCTTCTTTTGAATAAAGATATTTATCGATTTGTGCAAGACCACCATCAACATCCCATAATAATATAAGACCTAATGAAGCGGTAGCACTGAACATGCCTAAATCTTTATTCTTGTACAACCATTTGTTGCCTTCATCATTCAAAAGGATTTTATCTTTACCAAATGCAGCATTGACAAAGCCATTCACAAATGATGATGCTAAATTATAACGAGCAGAATCAACACTTGTATTATATAATCGATTCGGTGTTTCTAAATGTGATTTATAGATATCATCTGGTGTTTTTGGTTCCATAATATCTAATTCACGTGCCAATGTCAAAAAATGTGTATTTAGATGTGAATTGGATGAAATATCCAATAATTCAGTGTTTTCGATTTCCAATATATTCTGTTGTCGACCGATCATGAATGCAATTTGTTTTTGTACGGACGGATCTTTTTCTGCTTTATCGAAAATTTCTTGAATTGAATCAGTGTCTTGTAATTGCATTGCAATTCGAACAGCTTCAGTTAATTTTCTGAATTTCAGAAAAATTGCCATTATTGTTTCTAACAAGTTTGTATTATCAGGATCCGGTACAAATGGTACAACACTTCGTAAATAAAGGCAAACTTTTTGACAAAGATCTTCATTATCAATATATTTGTCTAATAAATCAAGACGTTCAATTTCGATCAATAAATCGCAGGCTTCAGCTTCAGCATTATGACGCATATTATATGGTATGATTTCTTCGACTAAATTAAGCAATTTTTCTTTATAATCATCAGCTAATTGTGTTGTTGATTGAAATTCCGATGCGATTTCACCAGAGATATGACGAACATACTCATGACCCCATGAACCGATCGATTCAACTTTACTGCCAATCAAACGATATTTCAATGCTTCACCATTAGTTTTATGCGATTCTGAATCGATTGTCATTGCAAGTATTGAAACAATATCTGCTAATAAATGTTTTGTTTCTTCTGTTGGCATTTTATCATATAAATTTTTCAATGAATCATAATGTGGACGTAAAAATTTTAATGGTTTCGGTACCGATGTCATTGATGTTGTTGAACTTTTTATCTGGGTACGTAATGCTTCCAATGCTGGCTTATACAATGATTCATTTGATTCTTTCAAACGATTTACATATAATTCTAATTCTTCTTGTAATGCTTTATCTTCTTCACTCAATTCTTCTTGATGCATTTTACCATCTTTTGCATCGATATTGCCATTGGTTGCTGATGATTTTTTATCTTTTTCATCTTTTGGTTCAGATGAATTTGTTGCCGGTTTATTATTTGGATCAATTTTCATTTTTTTTAGAGATTATTGAATATTTTTTTAATCAATAAGTTTGACAAAAAGAATCGGTAAAAATATAAATGAAATAAGCAAACAATAAATGAAATGATAATAATCAAAATGCTGATTCACGGAGAAAATAGTAAGGCAAAAATCTTCACCTTAAGTGTAGAAATAGTTGTTTGTGTTCAAATAGTCATTAAAATTTCAAGTTGTTTTCATTTTTATTTTGAATTACATCAAACATGGAACCAAAAAAATATGGTTTAATAAAATTGAATCAAAAAAATCCGCCAAAAGCGCCAAAATTACTGCAAAAAACTTCATCAGTTTTTGGTAATGATTCAGATTCTGAAGATGATGATAATCAAATGAATACAAATCCAATGATGTTACAAATTTATAATCAATCATCAAATAAAAAACGTCAAACAAAAACAAATATCAAAAATGCAATGGATATTGATCCAACCATATTTCAATATGATGAAATTTATGACGAAATCAAACAACAACAACAACATTCAAAATCAACGAATTTGAACAAAGAACAAATGGATAAAAAACCAAAATATATAAACAATCTATTGAAAATGGCTGAAACACGAAAAATTGAAAATGAATTACGTTTTGAACGTAAAATACAAAAAGAACGTGAAAATGAAGGTGAAGAATTTAAAGATAAAGAATCATTTGTTACATCAGCATATCGCAATAAATTAGAGGAAATGCGTAAAACATATGAAGAAATGGAAAAACAAGATCATTTGGAAAAAATGTTAGATGTAACAAAGCATCAAGATATGAATGGATTTTATCGTAGTCTGTATAAAAATGACATGTTTAAAGAAAAAGATTCGGAAGAAACAAAAGATAGATCAGAAGAAAAAATTGTATTCAACAAATCAAGAAATAAATCGAAAATACGTCAAAGAGACATCAATGATGATGATAATGATGTTGATGATGATCAAATAGGACAAGAAATGCCGAAAAAGAAATCGAAAAAATCAGACAAAGAAAAAGAGACCAAAATTGACAATCAAAAGAAAGATGATAAGAAGAAAGAGTCTGCAGATAATATCACTGAACAACCGCCATCTGAAAACCCTCCAGAGATCGTTAAAGATGATTCTTCGACCAAGAATCCTGATAAAACATCTGCCACAGAAACAATGCCGGAATCGCAACCATCTGAATCATCAGAACCACCAAAACCGAAATTAACACGTGCAGAATTGATTGAAAAATTATTCACTAAACGAACTATTGGTGATGTTTTCGAGCAAGCCAGGCAAAGATATTTAGAACGACGTCAACAAAGACTGATAGAGGTCTGAACGACAATAAAAAAAAATTTTATGTACAAATTATTTAAATAAATAAATAAATTAAAACAAAAAAAAAAAATTCGAAACATAATTTAGACTTGTGTCCATTGTGTTGCAGGTTGTCCATTGGCTTGTTGATGTGTAAGATTATGATGAGGATTAGGCGATGGATGATGATTGAATCGATGTGAATGCGGCGGTCTTGTTAAGGGTTGTCCTAAAAAAAGAATTTTCATAATTAACAAAGATTTTATGGTTCATTTATCGGACTAACCATTGATTGGATTAATCGGTACATTTGAATTGTTGAGAATTCCATTTTGAATTTTTAAATTCGTTGTAACAGGTGATGCTTGTTGAATGGTTACTGGATTATTATTATCACAATTAATATTTGCAGGGGTTTTTCTTTTAAGATTTTTTGATGAATTTGTTGTCGTCGTTTTTGAAATTGAAAAATTTTTTACCGATGATGTTGCTGAAGATGAACCACTATTATTATTTTCATTATTACTATTAGTATTGGCAGTTGAAGAAGAAAATCCAAATAATTTAAACGCTCGATATAACAAATTGAATCGATTTGATGTCGAAGTTGTCGTTGAAGAAGATTCTTTTCCATTATCAATGGATGGCTGTTTATTTTCATTAGCGTTAGTCCTGGTAGATGAAGGTGGTGATGGCTTTATTTGAATTTCAGTATAAATATTTTCTTTCAATATTTTCTGATTTTTTAATTTATTATTGATGTCGAAACCTTGTAGTTGTTGATGCATGATAGCATTATCACTATTGTTGAGATTAATTAATTTCGGATTGCCATAAATTAATTCATTTGTTTGATTGGTTGATAATTTTGCTGTCAATGATTTTGTACGATATGGTTGCATATGCTGTTGCTGATGCGTTGAGATCATTTGTTGTGCCGTCGATGATGAAGATGATTGTACAGGTGGAACCACCAATGATGATGTATGATTCAAATATTGAGAATTTTGATTCGATTGTTGATTCAAGGAAGAAGTTTTTGTGCTGCCATATATCGGCTCATAATATCCATGCGGCTGCAAAATGATTGGCTTTGCTTGATGCTGTTGAAAATTTAACATATCAACATATTGTGAATAATTTCCATAAACACTATTGTTGAATTGTAATTGATTTGATGTTTGTTGCTGTTGATGTTGATGAATCAATTGTGGATTTGAGATCATCGCCGCTGGTGGTTGAAGCGGAAATGATTTTGATATCAATGGATTCGAATAAATGGCATTCGATACGGCGACATCACAGTATTTATTTGATGATTGTTGTAAGGATTGTTGCTGCGGTTGCTGTTGATAATTTTGGTGGACATTATAATTATGATGTTGAGACGTTGAATTATTGATATGAGGAAATTGTCCACCGATTTCATTAGTTTGCCTGATTATAGGTTGAGGCATTACAGCAGCAGCTGATGATGATGGAAAAAATGTAGCAGCCATTGTTGCCAAATTAGGTGATGATTGATAGGTGAATTTACGTGCACCTAATTGATCGTATATCGATTCTAGCGGGTATTGACCATTGTTGCTGCTTTGTTCATAATTATTATTATTGATACGATGTTGATTGTGATGATGATGAATTGGTTGTGCAACAGTTACAATCAATCTACCTTCCGATGTTTTAATTATACAAGAATCATCATACACATGTTGATATGTTCGAGGTGGTTTTGGTGGCGCATTCCTTGTCGATTCATCGAGCGATGGAGGGCGATTCATTTTATTATTGTAATTGTGTTGATTATTATTTTTGGATTCTTGATCAGTAATCACAGATTTCTTGGTTGGTGTAAGTTTAAATGAATGCTGCTGTTTTGATGTTTTCTTATACTCATCAATATTATTATTGTCTTCAATTTCGATTGGTGACGCTTCTGGTGATGATGATTCATCGCCATCACCATCATCATCATTATTTGTTGTTTGAGAACCATTACGATCAAAACAAATATCTTGAACTCTTTTACGAGTCGATGATGATGATGATGTTTTTTCTGGGTTGAACATGAAGTCTGAAAAATTGAAATTTTTCTTATAAACACTTAATTTTGTTGCACTCATTGTGTAGCTTTTAGTTTTGCGATTTGGTAATTTTGGTTGATTAATCTCAAGATGAAAATTGAAATTAAAATTACGAAAATTTTCTTTTATACTTTGACTTCGCTGTAAACGACTGTGACCTATATGATTGTTATTAACACTACTCATAGTAGAATTTGTCACCGTTGATTGATTTGTAGATGATAATGGTGATGAAGTCGATGATGATGATTGCTGATTATCAGAATTATGATCGAATTGTTTTGGCTGCTGTAGTTGTTGTGGATTATCGAAAATAGCCTTCAATTTCGCAATACTTGGCCTTCTAATAACGGTTGCTTTTCCAATTAATTTTTCAGGTCTTTGTTCATTGTCCATAAACATTTGTGCATCTTCATCGGCAACATTATGTATTTCCTCTGAATTTAAATTTTTCAAATCATTTTCATTATTTGATTTTGATGTTGAATCAATGACATCATTCGAATTTGAATTGGTTAATGATGTTTTGCTTAGATTATCATTTTTAATAATATTATTGTCATTATCATTATTCATTGTTAATGATGACAATGATGATGATGATGTACTAGATGACACAGAATCTGATGATGATGATGATGCAGATGATAATGATTTGGATGTGTGATTTTTTCCATTTTTATCCTGCTTTTGTTGTTGTTGTTCATTCTCATCATATTCATTCAAAAGGATTGAATTTTTAATACCTAATGGTTCGCCATCATCATCAACATTTTCATATGTATGTGTATCAATTAATTTTAAATGCTGTTCGAATAATGTTGCCACAGCTCGATAACAAAGAATATATTGTTCAACAGTTTGCACCATGGCAATCCTTTGTCTACGCATATCACTGATAATTTCGAACAAACTAAAATCTTCACGAAGTTTTCCGGTTCGTAATAGTGCCCATACATAATCAATACTACATAAAGTTCCGGTACGACCACATCCAGCACTACAATGTATTAGTATTGGTCTTGATTCTGTTGATTGCACATCGCGCATTAATCGTACTAATTCCAAAATTGGTTGTACTGAACTCGGTACCCCATGATCAGGCCATGTTGTATAATGAAATTGGCAAATTGTACGTTCTTCATTATCAGCACATACTTTGAATGTGCGCACTAAAAAATCTGGGCACACTTGACGCCATTTCACATGTTCAACAGTTATATTCCCATATTGTTGTTTCTCGTCTGTATTCAATGGCCAATAAGGCTCACATTTATATTTGCCGGCTTCACGTTCATTACAAGCCATCACAATGACCAAAACTTCTGTTTCCCATATCATTCGCCAAAAATCTACTAATGTATTTGGCAACGGTCCTTGCGATGCAATATAAGCTCGTTGATTACCAGATGAACCGCGTACATAATTTGCGTTTATATAATCAGAACCAGGTACACCTGGATATTCAGATAATATCACACGACTATTATCATCTGTTTAGTGATTAAAAAATGAACAGAAAATAAATTGAATCAAATAAATAAGACATTCATTAAAACATACATGGAAGTATATCTTTATAACGATTTTTCTTTCGATTAACATCACTATGTCCTTCATACATTGGACAATTTTCATCATTTTTCAATGATTCAGTTAATTCTTTTAGCTTGAGAAATTCTTGTGCATACAATGATAATGTTGGCGTTTGTTGGCTACCACTTTCAGCTATTTCTTTGATTTTATTTTTTGTTTCAATTAAACTTTGTTCTAATGTTTCATAATGATTAAGGAAATTTTTCAAAACATTACGTAATGATGATGATTTTCCCATCTTTATTTATTCAATTATTTATTTATTTTTAATTTTACTTGTTGATACAAATTAATTCATTGGATAAAATAGAAAAAAATTTGGAAAATTTCAAAAATTTTTTGGTGCAACAAAATAGCTTCAGGTAAAGATTCAAAACTTGTGGAGCACAAATACCATACAGCCAAATATTCTTGCTACTCACTTGTTCAACAAAAATAATCACCAAATAAACAAACAAAATGCTTCACTCTCGCTATCAATACAACAAGTAATGATGATGATGATGATGAACACTCAAATAATTTTGAGTAAAATAAGAAATATTTCATTCATTCATTTACCAAAAATTCATACAAGCATGACCATTCACCATTAACAAGACATTTTGATTCAACAACAAAAATTTTATCTTTGCGAAGAATTCTTTGCCAACGATAATTTCAACGATACACAAGGACTATGGTAGTGTAAAAGTTGGGGCTTCACAAACGACCATTCATTCAATTTGATAATATGCACAATAGAGTTGATTGATATTTGAAAAAAAAATTGTGAATCATATTTATGTTGTTTTGAAAATAAAAAGAGAACGAAAATCAACAAAAAAAAAAATTGAATTTAGTTTTGAATCAATGAATGGATGAACAATGAATGAATAGAAAAAGCTTTAAACACCAAGTGTATTGAAGCAAGTTTTCTTTTTTTTTCTAAAATTCATTCAACTTTTTTCATGTTTTTGCATTCAAGATTTCGCCATCTTTTTACCCGCCAATATCTTCTTTTTGTTATGCTGCTTCTTCTTATTCTTCGGTCAAAGTTGGCCAACAAGTTGATTCGTGTTTGATCTCTTTAAACACATTTCAAAGATCATTGAGCGTTTTGCTGAACGAGAAGAAACGAAAAGAAGGTTGTGGCCTCGAATTGAAAAAGAGCCAAAATCTTAATGAATCTTGATGAACGAATGTATTTTTTCGTTAACCTGATTTTTGATTTTTTTTTATTCGTGTAACTTAATATTACAAGTGTAAATTGAACGTACCTTTTAAACAAAGGGCAAAATATATGGATCAATTACGAGATTTGAGACAATTCGCTCCCAGCATCATGGATTTTTGATTAATTTTCCATTGCCTTAGGATACATTTTGTTCAAATTATTTCAAGGGAAAATAGTTTGATTTCAAATTGTAAAAACGGCTTTAATTTTTGATTATTTCAAACTTGAAATTATCAAAAATTCGAATGTTGCAGGCACGAGAGACTAGTGAACAGTGACTAGATGGCTGGAGTGTACGTCGTTTATATATGAGGTACCTATTGCTACCTAATCGTCTATTGCGACCCAATAGGTCTCACCTCATAACACACCCTTCTAAACGAGTACACTGCCAGTAAACTGTTGAAGTTTGATTTTGTTCAGCGGCTTCGTCAGACCATCAGCCAGTTGTTCAGATGTCGGTACTTTATTCAATATTAGATTATTATCTTCATTCAATTTCGAGACCAGAACCTTCTGATCGTAATCGAAATATCGCGATCTCTTAAATGCGTTATTACGCATGATGGCTTCTGCAGCACTGTTGTCAATGTGAAGTTTCATTTTTAATTTCATTCCAAATTCTTGCAGCAGCTGTCGAATCGGCTCGGCGGATTTCCAGCCTTCTAGCGCCGCGGTCAATTCAGCTTCACTAGTTGATTGAGCTAGACGTTGCTGCTTCTTCGATGACCAGTACACTGGCGATTTATCCATCATAATGAGTGTACCACTTGTTGAATGACAGTTATTATCAGATCGGAAGCTCGCATCTGTATACACATTGATGATCTGATCTTCAACAGGCTTGATCTTCAGCCGTTGGTTCTTGGTTCCTTTAAGATACCTGAGGACACGTTTGCACGCATTCCACAGTTGTTCACTCGGTTTGTCGGCGAATCGTCCCAGATACGAAGTACACAACGCAATATCTGGTCTGGTCCGGGACGCGATGTAATTTAAACTGCCCACCAGCTCTTTCACCGGATACTTATTGTCGATTGGACAATTATTGAAATCAATAAAATCATCCATTGGTATCTGCGTTGGATTACATTCGATCATGCCGAAATTTTCTAATACATTATCAATATAGGCTTTTTGATCCAGGTATATAACATTATCGTTGACATCTATATTGATACCCAAATAGTTGGAACAATCGCCGACGTCATGTATCTCGAACTTCACTTTGATTTTGTTAATGATGCTGTTGACTATCGATTCGTCTGTTCCCGCTATAATGATGTCATCAACATAAACAGCCAAGATCACATGCGTGTCATAGAAGACGCATGGATCAGCCAGGGAACTTTTTAATCTCAAATTAATCTTCAAATAGTTGGCCAGAGTTTGGTACCAAGCTCTAGGGGCTTGTTTCAAGCCGTAGAGCGCCTTATTTAATCGCCAAACTTTATCTTTCACTCCTGGCGGAGGATTTACATATACTTCTTCTTCCAGCTTTGAATTTAGAAACGCTGTGCTGATATCAAACTGTCTTATCGCCATCCCTCTGGTCAGCGCAACGCTCAATACTGATAATAACGATGATGTGTGAAGTGTGGGCGCGTACAGATTGTTGATTCCATATTGTTCGAATCCTCGAACCACACATCTGGCTTTGTAGCGTCCATCCGATTTCTTTCGCAGAACCCACTTCGTTGAAATCGGTTTCTTCGGAGCTTGATCCACCACTACATACACACCCTTCTGGATCAAGCTCTTCAATTCTTGATCCATGGCCGCTTCCCATTTGTCATGATCTGCTGACTCAATGGCCTGTTTGTATGTAATCACATCTGTGCTACTTGTTGCACAGGCAATATTTGTATTTCCATTATCATTACTATTTGCTGTAGATACGCTCGGCATTTCATTCGAAGCGTTATTCATAATTTCGGGAAAACCCATGATCTCTTCTTTAAACACAACATCACAGGCTTTGAAGACATTTCTGGTCTTTGGGTCCATCAGCAAATAGTTTTTTGACGATTCTGTGTACCCAACAAACACAGCTTTGGAACCGCGATATTCAAATTTATTCGGTATCATGTTGTCACTTAGTCGATAATAAACCAATGATCCGAATATTTTCATGTGTTTATACACTGCGGTCTGACCAGTAAATTTCTCGAATGGAACGTACATTCGTCTTGATGGCCATCGATTGATAAGGTAATTTGCACAGCCTACGGCTAAATGCCAACAATCATCAGGCATTCTAGCGTCTTTGAGTAATGTGCGTGCACATTCCATCAAAGTGCGATTTCTCCTCTCAATTTTTCCGTTTTGTTGAGGTGTATACGGTGCTGATGTTAAAAATGCTACACCCTTCTGTTTCAAATGATATTGCAACTGATAATTTATGAATTCAGTGCCATTGTCTGAGAAAAACTCTTTCAATTTTTTGTTTGTTTGATTTTCGCAATAATTGATGAAATCGATGACATATTTTACCGCTTCTGTTTTTGTCTTGATCATGTAGACACCACCAAATGAAGATGAATGCTCAACTAGATGTAATACATATTTATGGCCAGCAAACGAATCAGGCAACGGGCCCATAATATCAGCACTGACACGTTGCATCAATTTGAAATTTTCAAATCTCTCAGGATGAGAAGTCCTAACAATTTTGGTCATATTGCATTCTTCACAATCTAAATGTCTGATTGTGGTGTTCAACATTCTGGATAATTTGTTTATGCCTGGATGGCCAAATCTACGATGCCAAGGTATTACCGCGAAAGCATTGTTTTCGTCATTAAATAGAGACATGGGATAATTGTCAAAATTTGTTTTATTTGCATTGAATACATAAGCATTATTTTTTCGGGGAACTTTCATTTTCAATTTAGTTTCGTCGAAATACAAATCACAATTTTCATCTACAAAGATGCATTCGTTACGGTTGAAAATGACAATGTTTCCGCGGTCACAGGTTGCTGGAACCGAAAGCAAGTTTTTCTCAAATTCTGGTATATATTGGACGTTTTTTAATTTCATCACGACTCCATTTTCTGTTTTCAAATCCATATCACCAATCGATTGCACTGAACATTGCTGGCCATTGGCCGCCAAAACCGTTGAAATATGATTGCGCTTGTTCTTGAAGTTCAAATCACTGTTGGAGTAGTGGTTCGATGAAGCGCTATCGACATACCACTCATTTGAATTGTTGCTGTCTGGTACGGCGAATGCGTAGTGTTGTTCAATGCTTTCACTTTCATCTTGCTGTGACAACAATGCGCGACGACTGTTGACATTTCGCCTTTGATGGTTGAAGTTTTGTCGGCCATATTGTTGGCGCTGCTGACGTTGCAAAATGGCGGTTGGACAATTTCTAATAATGTGATTGGCTGAACCACAGTTGTAACATTTACGCGGCATTCTGCGCGACCGTTGAAAATTTTGTTGATTCGATTGAAAAGCTTGATTTGATGGAATTTGGCTGTTGTTATTATTATCATTATCAAATTTTATGCCAATTAATTTCTGTTTGATTGTAAGATAATCCAGATTATCACTCATTTCTAAGACTTGTTTATAAGAATCATATTTAGATGTTAAGCTCTTGAGGAATTTGTCAATAATGATTTCATTTGGAATATTTGCTCCGGCTTTATTAGCCTCTTGTAATTTTAGGTCAAATCTTGATATGTACGCCTGTAACGATTCATCAGGTTTCATTTTAATTGCGTTCCATTCTGCGTGCAATTGAACCATCTTTCTGCTGGACGACTGTTCATATCTTGCTTTCAATTCTTCAATGATCTCAGATGGTAAATTCTTATCACAAACCAACATGGCGATATCTCGATTCATGTTTCGCAAGATTGTTGCTCTTATCATTTTGATGTCTTCTTCTTTTCCAATTATCATTTGGTCAACGTCCAACAATTCATCACACTTGCTTTCGATCGCCCATAATTTAAGTTCGAAAAGCCAATCTTTTAAATTGTCTCCATCAAATTTTATATTCAGTGGTGCTGGATTGATTTTTGGACGTTGATTTTCAGCCATCACCAAGTTTCGCAAGGAATCAACCAAATTGTTTACCAAATTTCGCAAGGAATCAACCAAATTATTTTCATTCGCCATATTGTTTGATGCACTTCTAGTTTCAACCATTTTAATTACTTCACACGATGGTAAATGTTATTATTTTTCACAATTAATTTATAGATTAAAGCAAAGAAGAATAAAAAGCCGTTGAAAAAATTCACAAGTATAAAAATTCACAAAGTTAAAATTTAAATTCGTGGGTAGAGCTCTGCTACCATGTTGCAGGCACGAGAGACTAGTGAACAGTGACTAGATGGCTGGAGTGTACGTCGTTTATATATGAGGTACCTATTGCTACCTAATCGTCTATTGCGACCCAATAGGTCTCACCTCATAACATCGAATACGTCCTCTATGTTCGGCTACGAACATGCCTTAAATGTTTTGTTTTTGTTTTGATTTTTTTTCTGTTTTTTTTTTTGACAAATTCGGATTAAATTACAATTTCAATACGAAATGAATCCGCTTACGTAAGTAAATTGTAAAAAATTTGTCGATAAAAACTACAAGTTCTTGCACAATGTTTCTTTTTTAATGATTATAGAAATGTTAAAAATTTAAAAAAATTATGCGAACGAGAATTAGAAATGGGCATCGATGTCAAAAATTCATGGCATCAAATGTATAAAGATAGTGCATGGATATTCGTCGGTGGTTTACATTATGATCTTTCTGAAGGCGATCTTTTGGCTGTATTTTCACAATATGGTGAAATTGTAAATATTAATTTAATACGTGATCGTAAAACTGGTAAAAGTCGTGGTTTTGCATTCATTTGTTATCAAGATCAACGTTCCACCATATTAGCTGTTGATAATTTTAATGGTATTAAATTATTAAATCGTATCATACGTGTTGATCATGTTGAAGAATATAAAATTCCAAAAGAATATGATGATATGACCAATGAATTAAAAGAACTGCATAATAAAGGCTGTGGACCAAAACCAATCGAGCGACCTAGATCGCCAAACAAATCACCAAAACATTCATCACCTGAATCAGACAACAGACATGATTCCGATAAAAAGAAAAGAAGACGTTCACCGACGCCCGATAGACATCGACATCATAAATCATCATCTAAAAAGCATAAAAAACATTCATCAAAATCATCGAAAAAACATCATAAACATAAAAAATCAAAGCATTAATTTATGATTTTTTCAAAAATAATTTAATTATAATGGATTGTATAATAAAAATTCCAATAAAAAAGTTTGAATACTATCAATTTCGTCGTATTTTTGAATTTGAGGTTGATGATTGATTTGAATATGGCAGCCAAAGTTCTTAAGTAAAAACCATTAGAAAATTATTCTAAAAAATGTTCGCTTCATCAGCAATTTTAGACACATTAAAATATTTATCCTCAGAATATTTTTTCTGTATTGCTTGTTGTGGATGTTTATTTGCATACAAACGTAATTGATTTAATGCATCGAATAGGTTGTTACGTTCATTCAATAGTTGTTCAATATCACCTTTCGGTCCTAATTGTTTTTCATATGATAATGATTGCTGTACAAAATCATCATTGATAATGTTCGGTATTTGTAATATTTTTCCAGCCAACATTATCGAACAAAGAGCTATTTCACTTGGATAATATTTCAAAAATGGTGTACATTCTAGCGTTGTCAATTGATTTAAGTACTGGAAAGGAACAGGAATAAAAAATGAATAGGAAAGATATCATCGGCATTTAAAATAATATACTTTTGCAAGGCAATAAATTTGACGATCTAAAACCAATGTTGTTGCATACATGTCCAAAAAATAATTGCTTGTTGGCACAGAAACATCGAATGAGAGTCCCTAAAGTGATAAAGAGAGAATGGATTGATTTTATGAATTACAATTTGAAAATTGACAATGATTACATTTAAAATTGTCTTTTCCATTGCAAGAATCTGTTCATTACTATAAGAATCATCAGTAATATATACAAAATCAGACAAATCTGGTGGATAAACTTCTTCATATTTGGTTGAAATGAATAACGATGCTGTACCTAGTAGTTGGAAATCTTGCCTTGTAATTGAAAATTTTGATAAAAATCTATGATAATAAATACAAATATTAGTAATTCAAAATAATAAGTTTAAACATATCTTTATACAAACCTATCGATATAATTGATTGCTAAATACAGTGTTTCATCTTTTAATTTATATTCATCAGCAACATCGACTAACCAATCGACTAATATGGAACGCATTTTTGTATTGATATTCGGTTGTTTATGCATATAGAATGGATTTGGCATAAATTGCCGTTCTTTTTCGAGCATATATGACCATATACTTAATGAATAATCATTTAACAACTCAAATTCAGAATAATGTTGCACATAACTTATATCGGAATGTATGGATAAATTCGATGATGATTGGCAATTATTGTTATTGAAATTATCATTTTCTACTTTTTCTTTTTGTTCATTATTTTCATCATCACCATCATCAATAATCATATCAATATCATCATCAATTGTAATAATATTTTTTGCTTTACAAATATTATTCTCTTTATCGTCTTCAGAATGATCAACATGATCATGATTCGATGATTTTTCAAACGAATCAATCAGGAAATTGTTCAACTCTTTCTTTACAGCTTCAATATTTTCTTGAAGCAATTCTTCTTGATTTGCTATTGAATTCGCAACATTAATATTATCATTTTTCGATGCTGGACTTGGTATCGATTGATAAATTTTAAATGTTTGCTGCTCTTTGTGATTTTTAACACATACATTTTCTTGATCCGATAACGATATTGATGATGATGATTTAGCTAAAGCTGTACCATTAGATTTAACAATATTTTTGGCAGGATTTTGACTAATACAAGCTAATGCTTTACGCTGATGATGAACATTGTTTTGAATTGAAACACCAAAAGCTCGTGACATGTTGGTATATTGATGATGATGATAATAATAGTAATGATATGGTCAAAATGAGATCAAAAAATGGCAAAAAAATTGTTTCAAATTTTCGTAATGCTTTTTCGTTGCTGATTTGATTGTTCACAAGTTTCTTATATTTGTTTCTTTCAAACAGCAAAATATTTTTGAAATGAATTTATTATGATTATGATAGTGATAAAAACATTTTCATTTCATTCGTTGATTGTATGTATTTCAATCAAATGTTGTAAAGAAAATGATTTCGATCTTTAAATTTGGCAGCCAATAAAACAACAATAATAACAATAAAGCTTTTCTGATTTGAAAAAATCAAGAAAATATCAACGGTTTAAATCTTTGGTGGCAAAAAAATTTTCTTTTCTTTCAATTTTGAACCTTTGATCATATATCAATATTTCTTCTGTTTATGATTTTGTTCATTTTTATACCAACAACAGCAACAACAACAAATACTAACAATGTTAACAACAATATTATTAAGGTTCAATCAATCAAATTGAATTAACAATTTAATCAAATAATATTATGAGAAATCGTTTAAATATTTTCAATTTTCTTCTTGATTTAAACTGTTTGATATAGAATAAATAAAATGCTAAAATTTTCAGCTAATTTCACTTTATTTTCACTGATTTTCTCATTTACAATTGATTATTTGGTGTAAATATTTTTCAAATTTTCCAACGAAAATTTAAAAAGCGCCAAATGTCAACGGGCAAACCATTCTTAACATTGTTCAATTGTTGTGGTTTGGTTTGAACTTGTAGCAGCATGGCATTGTGTGTTTGTGCGTGTGTGCGTGCTGCAGCAAATGTGCGAACCCAAATCTGAACGGTGGAATTGATGATGAATAATATACAATACAACCAATGATCACATGAAACTTGTTTGAAGTAAGGAAAATACATGTAAGAAAACAAAAATTCAGTCGTTGAAAATACAGTCAAACTTCGCTTTTCTAATTGTTTTTTTGTTTTGGTTTCTTTTAATGAAAAAAAACGAAGTTACACTGTAATTTTTTTTTGAAAAAATTTGGTCAAATTTTATTGGTCAATTTTTGAATCTTGACAGGTTTACACCTTTTTTTGTATTCAAATTTGGTTTGTTTCTTATGAAAAAATTGGATAAAATCTTTGATTGTTGGTTTGTGTCCGGAGGAAACAACAAATCAACAAAATTCAAGGTTCTTGGATTTGTACGACAACTTTGCCTAAATTTTTACGATCATGTAAATGTTCTTCAGCACGTGCCACCTGATCTAAACCGAAAAATTTCCCACCTTCAGTATGTTCACCAAGATCGACCATTGCTTTCATTTGACCACTATGAACTTTTGGTATTAATTGTTGAAAATATTCAGCATAATCATCAGTATAATTTAGTAGCATAAAACCATTTATCGATGCTGATTTGGTGAGCAACTTTAATCAATCGTAAGATAAAATGAATGAAAATTCTATTCAAATTCATAATTCCAATACTTACATTAGCACTCAAATTGGGGATTGGGACATCAGCGAAAGCATTATTACCATCACCAGCATACGATGATATACTGCCAACAATGACCATTCGACCTTTAACAGCTAAATGTTTGAATAAAGTACGAAATGTTTCACCACCAATTGTTTCCCAAACAACATCAACACCTTCAGGAAATTTTTCAGTTAAAACTTGATCTAAATTATCGGTTTTATAATTGATAACAAAATCTGCGCCCAATTCTTTTAAAAATTCAGCTTTTTTATCTGATGATGTTAATGCAATAACATATGCACCACGTAATTTAGCCCATTGTACAACGATTTGCCCGGTGCCACCAGCAGCAGCTGTAACAAACACTTTATCGCCTGCTTTAACATGACCCGCTTTATCCAAACCAATTGATGCAGTCAATCCATTAATGAATGTTACAAGATAATTTGGTTTCAATTCTGGTAATGGTACGAGATTTTTCGGTGATACATATGAATATTCACTGAATGCCGAAGATTTCATCGATAAAACTGGTTGTCCTTTTTTAAATGTTTGAACATTTGTACCGACTTCATCAACAATACCGACTGATTCAAGACCAATATCGAATGGTATTTTACCATCAGTAAAATAACGTGCAGCAGTTATATTAATATCGGTTGCATTGATACCTGCATAAATATTTTTCACTCGAACTTCATCATCATTCGGTTTATTCAGCGGAAATTCAACAATTTTTGTTGCTTGACGAAAATTTGTTGTTTTAGTAAAAACTTGTAATTTTTTATACATTTTGTTTAAAATCAAATACTCTTGACAATAATTGAAATTTATCTTTCAAATTTTTCTATGCGAATTCAATAATGAAAATGACAGATCAACAATGAAAGAAAAATTGTAAAATTTTTCTCCACCACTTCAGACATCTGATGGGTACATTTACATACACACAAATATGTTATCAATGAACGATGAGCACAATATCAGACTTGGAAACAAAATAATTTGATCAAGGACATTGATATTCTTATAATAAGTAGAAATCAACAAAAAAGTTACATCGAAAGTTGTCAAAAAAAAAAAAAATGTGCAGATCGACATTTGTATGTACTATGAGTACAATTTGATATTTTGATGGATAATTTAATTGAATTTTAAATAATTTAGAATGCAAATATATCAGCTGTGATTTAGTAGAAGCAATCGATGGCAGATTTTTTCTAGCAGCACTTGTTGATTTTTTTAATTTGGTGTATAAATAAAATTCTCATATTTGGACGGTTTTTTTTCCGTTCAATTTAATTCGTTCGTAGGTTGGAATACAATAGCGATTTCGTCTAATTCTCTAATTTCGCCACAAGGATGCCAATTATTGTCTGGTGTCGATGTATAGGTTGACCAAAGGTAATAATGGCATGTTATATGGCTTGAGGTCTCTGGGCATTTCTTCAATAGCAAAGCTACTGGCGAAGTTGACTAGAAGACCCAGATGCTGTACACTTGATCGGTTGTGTCAACTTTTTGAGAATAAATATGAATTTTATTTATAACTCAAATAATATTTTTTGTTGCGTGATTTTCGCCGTATGAGGACGTGCATTGTCATGCAACAGTATGACTTTGTTGGAATTCACTAGGGCAGGACGCTTTTCACGGAGTTTTTGTTGAACTCAATCCAACTGTTCTGCATATCGTTCCGCCATGATCGTTAAGTTCGGTTTTAACAATTCTAATATATGAAACTAAATTAAATCAATCAAATACATCATTTGTATATAATATATAATATTTATTGATATAAAAACATTTAAAACAAATAAAAATTGAAAATTAAAATTGTATGTGTTAACAAACAAATTGACTACGACTTATATACTGATCGGTTACATTCACGTTTTACATATGTAGTGTGTACAATCATAGTTCATATTATATTAAATTCGTAATGAATTATCCCTCGGCAATCCCACCACACAGACAATAAAATTTTTTTCCCATGGATATTTGCCTTAGAATCTGGCAATGGAGCTTGATTTTTGTCCAGCAACTGCCGTTGGTTTCGTAGGTCACCCACTTTTCATCACCTGTTACAACCCTACTCAAAAATGGTTCCGTTTTTACACGGGATACTAATGCATTGATTAAATTCAAAAAACGTCCGATGGATTCGATTGGATGATGTTTTGAATGTAATTTTTTCAATTTAAATGGAAAAAAATCGAATGTTTTGAATTATCAATGGCTTGGAAAGAATTTATGCAACGACCTAATATTAATTATGAAATGTTAGTGATTTATATATGCAAAAATACTAATTCAATATTATAATTAAATTAATATTCTACACAGCTTGATCGGCTTGGACGACTATTTTCATGTTCATGTCGATAAGGTTTTTCGTAGCAAGATGGAGTACCAGACTGAAATACTCTAGAAAATCGGCACCAATAATAGGTAGATCAATCTGGGCGCTATGACAAAATCGTACAAGAACTTTCGTCTGAAGCCAAGATCAATAAATTTGGTAATGGTGCTGATAACGTGTTGAATGTAGTATTATTGACTGCCGCCACGTGCAATTTCATGTTTGAAATGCATCATTAGTTGTAGGAATATTTTTCGTAATATAGAAATATTTTGTAAAAACGTTAGTCTTGCTCAAATAAAAATATACCCCACGATTTGAACGTGCTCATAATATGAATTCGGGCCTCAATTTCGATTTAGTTTTCTATTTTTTTTTTTTGTAAAAAATTCTATTTTTCACTTATAAATATTCGATTATCAACATTTAGATATATCATTTTATCAGTTCGACAAGTACGAAATAAGTGTTCGAATAATAATTCGCCTACACTGTACACAGGATGCATAATTTTAGCCCGATTAAATTCATTATTTTTTTGCCTGTTCAACATGACGTCTATCCATAATTATCTAGGCAGATCTATCGAAAATTCATTAATCGATTCAAACATGTCAACTTTTGTACCACAAAAATCGACGATTTGCGGAAAGCTTTGATTTCTTTTTTGTTAAAACAAAAAATGCTTCATAGTCACATCAAAAGCTTGTTGAAACATATGGACATCAAGTGCTCTATCGGTATCAACATTCCAGAGATGGTTTGCTCCGATTCAGAAACAACGATTTTGGTTTCAGAAATCGAGACAGAGGAAGACCAGAGAAATTTCATGACTTTCAACTTCAATCGCTTCTACATGTAGACGACACGTCTCAAAAATAGATGTAGAGAATTTTGACAGTTATTCATCAATAATCACGTAGAAATGAAATCTTTTATTCATCAAATCCTGATTGGAGATGCAGAACCGATATTTATTGATAATCCTTGACGTAAAAAATCTTGGATTAATTCTGGGTAGGAATCAACATCTACCGCCAAACCCAATAGATTCGGTAATATTTTTTTTACTATTATATCAGTGGTAGCAGAGCTACTGTGAAGAACTGTTGATCAGTCAGGTATTGGTTTACGAGATTTCAAAATGGAGATAAAATACAAACCTATGACAGGACGTCCTTCCGACTTGGACGAAAATCGTTCGCGAAAATCATAGAAAATCCACGCCAATCGACAATGCTTGGCAGAGAAGTTGAAAACTTCATCACTCCACAGTTGTTCGTCACTTGAAAAAAAATCGGAAAGATTTGCAAGTTGGGAGTGTGGGTACCACACGATTTCAAATTTTTATATTTTTTTTACTCCTTATTCGAGAATAAATGAAAATAATGTTAATTAATTAATCGAAGATTAAATTAACGAATGACGTATGAAAATAAAGTCGATAATTTTAATTATCATCTCGAAATAATAATTATTATTTCGTAAAATTCCACCTTATTTATTGTTTTTTTTCAAAAAATTTCTCTTGAATCATTAATTAATCATTATTATACAATTAATCATTTGAATAATGATATTACTAAGTTTATTGGCTTTTTCCATAGCAAAAACTATGATCGTTTGCAAGCATAATAAGTTTGTTTGAAAAAATCTTTCATTTAAATTCAAAATCGAATTCATGCGACATCAGTCTTATGTTTTTTTTTTCGTTTAATCAATCACCAATCAAACATGAGATTAACGATATTACCATTTACTAATAAATCTAAAGCAGATATTCAAATTATGCATAAATTAATGTTATACACATTCACCGGTTTTAAGTATTTAGCCATACGCTTTGATTATGATTTGGATGATTATAATAGAAAACAATTGAAATTTACAACTAAATCATTATTGCCTACAATATTAATCACTTCAAACTCTTGGCTATGCACATTAATGTGGTTGGCCAAAATACGATGGAATTCTAAAGTATTTCCATTAACATTCGAAGACAGCGGACGTATATTTCATATTCAATGCTTTGAATGGCTTATTGAATTTATGATATTTGTTAATTTAATGATAGAAGCATTATGGATAACATTATTTCGTAAATTTTTAAACTTTAATCTAAATATTAATTATTTGATAACGTATTATACTGATTATAATGAAGAAAAATTATTACCGAAAAAATATCTCAATTACATTTACAATAGTATTATGTTCATTGATCTAATGTCAATATTCGGTGGATTAGTAATGGTTGTGACGATTATTTTCTGGTTAGTTCGCATTATTTATGAATTATTTTCGATATATTACAACCATGATAATATCACTTTATTCGTATTAATATTATCCATTGTAAACGAAGTTCATTAAGTCGATAATTGAATTAATATTTGAATCGTTCAAAAACTCATTCAAAAAAATCCTTCATGCCATCGAAGAAGCAAATAAAGAAAAAAGAAACGTGCACATGCAAGAATTATGGTTCTTGACACGTAAGAACAATGAAACATTGAATGGTTTGGCTGCAAGAGCAACAGATCTCATTGAAAAGTGTTATCCAACTTTTCCGCCTGAAAATCAAGCATTATTAGTTCGAGATGCATTTATTCGAGGTTTGGAACCATCGTTGCGACAACACATTTGGAAAGTGATCGATTTGCCAGATACTGTTGATGGTATTATAAAAATCGTTGAAGCTATAGAAAGAACAGAAAACCTTGATGAAAAAAAACAAGGAAAAAATTTAAATATTCTCAAATTCGATAAATGTCGATATTGTAATCGAACAAATCATAAATCCAACGATTGTTTCTTCAAAAATAATAATTCGAACAACAAGAATAAGTTTGAAAAAAACCCAAGAAATAATGCAATTAAGAATGAAAGAAAAATTTCTTCGATCAAAGTCGATCCAGAAGAATTTTTAATTCAAGTAAAAATTAATGATAAAAAAGAATTGGCAATGATTGACACTGGCAGTCATATATCCATCATACCAACAACGATTGAAATTAATGATTTTAATGAGTGTGATATGAAAGCGATAGCTGCTAACAAGCTACCAATGAATATTGTTGGAAAATCCTCAATGAAAATCGCATTTGGTAAAATTGAATTCAACCATGAATTTTGTATTGCCGATGTAGATTATGTCATAATTGGAATGGATATCCTAAAACGTAATGATTTGGATTTTTATTCTAATTTCAAAAATAGTATTATTGTTCAACGTAACAATAAAAAAGAAACTATTAAATGTATTAATTTAATTAAAAATACGAATAATGTCAATGAAAAACAATCAAATGGAAATGATGATCAAACATGTACCTTACTTGCATCAGACATCTATGAAAGTGAAACAAAAGAAATTGAACAATCGTTGAATGATAAAAAAATTGACGAATTATTAGATAAATATAATGACGTATTCATAGGTCTTGGTAAATTTAAAAATGTTGAACATAAAATTAAATTGAAAGATCCTAATATGAATCCAATCAAATGTCATCAATATAAAATACCACATGCATTCAAAGATGATTTAGTTGATGCAATTCAAAAATTATTAGATGATGACGTTATTGAAGAGTGTGAAAGTGATTATTTAAATCCAATCCTTCCACTTCGTAAACCTGATGGAAATATTAGATTATGTATTGATTTTCGTCAATTGAACAAAGAAACAATTAGTGATAATTTTCCAGTCCCAAACATAAGTGATATTATTAATGATCTGAATGGAGCGATCTATTTTTCTAAAATCGATCTTTCACAAGGATACTATCAAATCGTCCTGAATAAAAATGATCGAAAAAAACCGCTTTTCGGTTTAACAATAAATTGTATTGCTTCAAACGAATGCCATTTGGGCTGGTAACAGCTCCACATACGTTTCTCAGAGCAATGCAAAAACTATTCAATAATATTGATTTCATCAAAGTATACTTCGATGACATATTGATATTCTCAAAAACCAAAAAAGATCATTACAGACATTTGGAAGAAACATTGAAAATCATCAAAGAAAATGGCTTGAAAATTAATCGCAAAAAATCGGTTTTCTTACTAAATGAAGTCAATTATTTAGGTTATACTATTTCTAATGGAAAAATAAAACCAATGTCTTCAAAAATAGAATCAATCAAGAATATCACACAGCCTAAAAACAAAAAAGACATCGAAAGATTTTTGGGAGTTTGTGGTTATTACCGTAAACACATAAAAAATTATGCGATCATCACTGATCCACTTGAAAAATTGAAAATGAAAAATTCGCCATTCATTTGGACAAATGATTGTCAAAAATCTTTTGAATCATTGAAAACAATATTGACTTCGAATCCAATAATTAATATGCCTGATTATAATTTCCCATTCCATGTGAAATGTGATGCATCTAATGATGGTATTGGTGCTACATTATCACAAGTCATAAATGGTGATGAAAAGATAATTGAATACGCAAGCAAAAGATTTAACAAAACAGAAAAACGTTATTCAACTATAGAAAAAGAAGCTACCGCCATATTATGGTCATTAAATCATTGGTACCATTACTTAATTGGCAAAAAATTTATAATATACACTGACCATAGACCCTTGATTTGGTTGAAATCAAAAAAATTCACAAGTGGTAAATTGGCTCGTATGTCATTACGACTACAAGAATTTGATTTTGACATTTTCCATGTTAAAGGAAAAGAAAATATTATCCCTGACATGTTATCGCGAACATTTCGTATTCAAACAAACAATTCCAATGATGATATTAATTCAATATTGAATATAAGTAAAGTTGAATTATTGAACCTTCAAAATGAAGATGATGATATCAAAAGATGTTTATTAGATAATCCACATCTTTTTGATAAAAGGGGAGGAATATGGTATATGATCAACAAAGATAAATATCGATTATTTCTTCCAACCAAATTATTGAATAGAACGATTCATGATTATCATGAAAAGATCAATCATATTGGATTTAATAAAATGTTTGAAATCATCAAACAAAGATATTATCATCCTAAATTACGTGAACGTATTAAATCCGTAACAAATCTATGTGAATCTTGCTGTAAGAATAAAGATTATGATAATCGTCCGAAACAAGAACATTCTTACATGGACTATTCATCATTACCGATAAATCATACTTGGTCTATTGATGTATGTCAACTTCCACCTACCAAACGGAAAAACAAATATTTATTAGCGATGATTGATCTCAAAACGAAATTCGTAAAAGCTTGCGCTGCAAGAAAAATCGATACCAAAAAGATAATCAAATTTTTATCAAAATCATTTGATAAAGATCATCTACCAAAATTAATAGTGACTGATAATGGTTCAATCTTCAAATCACATGAATTTGAAAACTTTTGTATTAAAAATCATATCGAACATCGATCTTCAATTCCGTTCATGCATCAAACTAATGGATCGATTGAAAGATTCTTTAGAACCTTCCAAAACATAATGCGTGCTACAAATCATGAAACTGATTGGGATTACAACCTGAAGAAAATTATTAGTAAT
This sequence comes from Psoroptes ovis, assembly GCA_002943765.1. Taxonomy (NCBI): domain Eukaryota; kingdom Metazoa; phylum Arthropoda; class Arachnida; order Sarcoptiformes; family Psoroptidae; genus Psoroptes; species Psoroptes ovis. Next base: position 2,691,727 of record PQWQ01000003.1, on the reverse strand, counting down.
TACAATCTTACTCCACATAGTTCAACCTATGCGGCACCATCACAATTATATAACAAAGACATTCCTAAATTTGATTTCGAGAAAAAGATTCCTATCATATTCAACGACGATCCAGATGAACGCGCAAATGTCGCTAAGAAACAACAGTCAAAACTATTGTCAAAGAATAAACCGAAAATTAAAGACAAATTCAATCCAGATGATCTCGTAATGATAAGGAAAGATAAAGGCTGGATTGGTCCCTTTAGAATATTAAGTAAAACATCATCAACCGCTTTCGTTACTGATAAAATTGGAAAAGAGGCTCGCTTCCACTTGAATCAGCTCAAGCCAACAATTGGTTCGAGTCTTGGGCTACTTCCACATGTCGGGCGATCCTCTTGGAAGGGAGGTGTAAACGAAGTTCATTAAGTCGATAATTGAATTAATATTTGAATCGTTATATAAACGATTCAAAAACGAATTTAAATTATTATTAGAAATTTTTTTTATTTTTTTGATTTGAAAAATTAATAAAATTGTTTTGATAAACTATCGCATCAATTAACCTCCGAATCGTTACTTTATACCATACAAATGACATTCATTGAATTTTTTCATACATTATTCGTTATATTGATTGCCGTGATATCATTCAAATCACTTGTCATTTTGGCTGAATGTATAATTGTCTATTTCAAACAATTATCATTGAAAATCATCACATTATTTGAGAATCGTTTCAATTTTCGTCAGTATAATTTATTGAAAATGAAAACCAAATGGAGCATTTTTCATCATGAATATCTTCGTCTGTATCAACATACATCGATATTTAATACTGATTTAAAAGAAATATTATTAGCATTAGAAATTGCATCCAAATTCTCGATGATATTTTCAATCATATTTTATACAAAATATACGGCTAATAATAATAATAATTCAATTATTGGTTCCGTATTTGTGTTGATATTATTATCAACATTTTTCTTTATCACATTTCTGTACTCACGTTTTTCAATATTGCCCACACTGAATCATAATTGTTCGCAAAAATTATTCGGATGGATTGTTAATTTATCATATTTTAATTTTCGAATATCACAAAAATTGAATCAATGTCAACGTCACCAGCATCAACGAAAAAAACAGAAACATAGCTCTTCTTTTCATGTTATTAATTTACTTGAATCAAAGTGTCATTCTGATCATCATCATTATCTAATTACACCGAAAAAAAATATTAAAATGAATTTTTTCCTTCAAACAATGCTTGAAAATCGTTTCGGTTTTACTTGTGGCAATATATTTTTCATAACGAAATTCAAATACATTGAATTAATTATGCTAAACTTACCGCTAATTATAATGTTTTATAAAAAGCTTTGTTTGTCTATTTACAATAAATAAATAATGACAATCTTCAGTTTGCGAAAAATTAGATTTATGAAAACCTAACATTCAAAATACCCTTGTAAGGGTATATCCTGTAATAAGAGGTGTATGATGGTGCCTCCGCAATTCCAGAGAGGTGCCATTATGAAATTATCAAAAGTTTGAACCACGTTGAAACCGTGTCGATACCAATCAGGATACCAACCAAGGTTCGGTCCATGGTCCACCCTGCTGTGGATCCTTGTGATTTGTATTGTCGAGTGAAAATGTTTGAATTCTGTCGAATAGCATGCCATCTGTTGTTGAAAAACAACTACAGCATTTTCGGTTTTTTTTTGATTGTCAAAGCTAAAAATGTAGTCAAACTGTTGCCAATAGATTTCAATTAGAAATTTTTAAAAAATAATTTAACGAAATTTGGCAAATATTTTAACCAAATAACCCAAAAAAGTTAAAATAGTTTTTTGGCCAAAAAGCATGTTTCAATCTTCCTGTTCGAGACCATTCTAAAATCGAAATTACATGCATCATATTCATTATATATTTCATCATTTAAGTTTCTCATTGAAAATTTACATTGAAAAAGGTGAAAAAACTTCGTGATAATTGTTTTAATCCTTTATTATTTCAAAATTTAGACTACTTGTTATTGTCATCATAAAGAACCATGTCGGATTCTAAAATTATCGATGCCATGGACAATAGGACTGATGAAGATTCAAAAATTGAGGAAGACTCTGAACATTCATATGATTGGTATATAATTTTTCCCAATGGGCTTGATGGATTAAGGAAACTTGATTCATACGTCACGGAAATGGTTAAAAAAAATTTAATGGATTTGGGTTTCAGTTTCAACAAGTTAAGATTCCCAACGGTGAATTTTGTAATGTTGAAAGACAATAAACTCATTGGTTCGTCAAAATACGCGTCTTATCATTTTTTTTTGTGGAATTAATAAGCCACCAAAAGAAGCTGTTGAAAAAGCTGAGAAATATGTCAATTCAATAATTAGACAATCAAAAATCGACTACAAAAGACGTGAACGTTTTTGGCGATTTGTTGAAGAAAAAGAACCAAAATATATGGATAAAGTAGCCGAGTTGCATCAAAAATGGATTGATGTTGTTTCAAAGTTGGCACCACAATTATCAGCTTTGCAAGGAAATGTAATGCCAAGTTTTATGTGAATAATATTTATAATTGAAATTCAAAATCACTAATAAATGACAAACAAATTTGTAATAAATAAAATTCAATTTAAAGAAAATAAATAAATAATTTCGAAAAAATCAGTCGAATGATCTATTTTCATTTTGTCCAAAATAACGACTATACTAGGCATAATAATGCACACTGAACTTGTTTTAAAGATATCCGACATATCATTTTTACATTTCTTTCATTTCAAATCATTTCATGGCAATATACTCCATGTTCATTTCTATCTAAATTCAATAAATTTGTAAATTTTAACTTGATATGAATTCATTTGTCAAAGATGCAAATTTGCTTAGACAGTGTACCAATTAATACAAATTAATATTATTATTAAAAATATGAAATTTACTAATTAATTTTTCTTAATTAATCAATTTTCTCAATTAATTAATTAATTAATAACAATAATTAGTACAATAATCTTAAATTTTCGAGAAAAAACAAAGACAAAATCTTTTGATAAAAATCTTATTACCACAACATTTACTAATGTGAAAACAAACAAAAAAAACATTTTTAATTAATTAATCAGATTTAATTAACTTCTAATTAATATTTTTTTTTCTCAACGACAAAAAATAAATAAATTATTATATTAATATTGAATGATTGATTGAATAACATAAAATAGATAGATTTATATAATTGAAATACAATGTTTTTGCAGGCAAAATAATAATGATGAAAAACAAAATGTTCAAATCTTATCATCGATTTTTCTGTTTGTTTTGTTTTGTTTCATTTTCTCTATTTTTTTTTTTTTTTTTGTATTGATTAATTACATTGTCTTAATTAATTAATCTTTATTAATTATTATATTCATTTTTTCATTAATTAATGAATTTATTCGTGATGAAATAAAAGGCTCAAGTGTTTTTGTTTCTTATTTGCTTTGCTTCAAAATTCTTGAATTATGTGAGTAATAATTTCATTTAATTTTGAAAATATAAATGTGAATCTCTGTTTGTTAAAAATAATAATAATAATAATAAATAAAAACACCACATCAAATGTTAATAAATAATGTTTGAATTTAGATAATACTTGAATTTCACACAAAGTGTATTTGTATCAAAGTTAATTCAATAAATAATAATACTTTTTTGTTTAATTTGATGAAATATTAATAATTATAATAATAATTAATCAATCAATGACAAGAAAAAAATATGAATAATGAAATGATTTATTATCAATAATTATTATCGAGATAATTATCAATAATTTTTCAATTATTCAATGATGATGTTGATGGTGATGTAATTGTTATACATGATGATAAATCTTGATTTGGTTGTTGCTGTTTGCGTTGCTGATTTTGATTATCTAATTGATTGTTTTGATGTTGTTGTTGATGATGACGATGATGATGATGATGATGTTGTTGTTGTTGTGATTGTTGATGCTGTTGATCATTTGTTGAAGATGATGATTGTTGTTGATAATGACTAGTTGTTGTTGTTGTTGTGCGAAAAAATGATCCTGATCGTTGAAAAATATTTGAAACGACCGAATCATTTGTTTTTAATGTTGTTGTTGTATCAGTATTTTTATTATTATCAAGTATATTTAATGTATTCATCAATGGAAAACATGATTCAGATTTTGGTCTTGGCAGTTTAGATGATGTTTTTAAACGATTTTTTGATTGATTTTTATTAAATATTGATGCATCACTTTCACTATCATCACTTGGACTTTGCGCTGACATTGTTAGTAATTCACTAACAGCTTTTAATTCTGACTGAAAATCTTCACGTGGACAAACAATGCTTGGATTTTTACCGATTTTATTTAAACGTTCAGCTGCAATCGATTCCATTGTACGACGCATTAATGGATACATATCTAATACTGCATTGAAATGTTCGACTGATAATGAAAATAAATTACAATAGGTTTCAGCACGAACACTGGCAACTCTTCGTGTATTGGTTAATAGACATATTTCTGTTGAAAAAGAATACAAAAAATGAAATGAGATTACTGTTAACCAATGAAAATGATTGCAATAAATTTTATTATTATAATTTCAATCTAATCTCGATGATATGATAAATTATCGGAATGATGACTCATATAAAAAATAGAGCAATTTAATGAAAAATAAAACATAATAATACCTCCAAAATATGATCCATCTGAAAGACTGGTTGCAACTTCACCGGTAATCATCACAATATCGACAATACCTTCTTGTATGAAATACATTTTATTACCGATTGTACCCTCTTTAATAATAATATCTCCCGGTTGAAATACTTCATATTTTAATCGTGTTACGATTGAATTGACAAAATCTGTATCAGCATTAGCAAAAAATGGCACAGATGCAACTAATGCACGACAATTATAATTGATTACATCCTATTAATGAAATAATATTTAGTATTATTGTTTTTTAATAAAATTTAAATTAAATTTTTTCAAGTTTAGAAAAAACAATTACCTCACGTAATCTTTCAGATAATTCATCCAGAATTGTATCTTCGTTGAAAAATTTGCCTTGATAACGATGTTCGAAATAATCACCGATTCGTACACGAAGATCTCTCGGCAATTTTCTGTATGCCATGTATTCTTCAACTTGTTTGAGCTTTTTATTTAGAAATAAATATATTTTAGTTTTAAAAAATTCAATTGAATAATTCAAATGAATCACCTTTTCACGATATTGTCGTCGTGATGAATCCAATGATTGAATGAGATTGGTTGTATGACCAAGAAATAATGCATAACAGGTAGCACCAGAAATCATACTGAGCAATGTTAACCACATGTCAGTGAGACTTTGTGGTGGAAAACGGCCATAACCAATGCAAAGCATATGTGACATTGCTTTGAACAATGACCATGAATATTGATCAAACCAATCTGCATCTTGTAATTCATTGATTGCAACCCATGAATTTGTTGGAAAACCTTGTAACATTGGAACCAAAAATTGTAGACAACCACTCCAATGGCCAATCAATAACATCATACAGATTAGATTGAATATTTTCATAAAAACACTGGCCATATTAAGAAACTAGATAGACAAACAATCAAACAAAAAATTAGTTAATTGAGCAGGGAACAAAAATCAATAAATCATTTTCTTAAAATAAATAAATAAATAATCAATCAAACAATCTAATACAAAAGCAATAGTAAAGACATATTCGATATACATCTAAATTAATTCAAATCAAATCATATCATATTGTTCAAATAATAATTTTATATAATTTAACAGACACATATGCATATCATTTGCCATAATATAAGATTGAGAAAAACAAAATTAAATTCGATGCATTTCAGACCAATTCGATTTTAATTTTACACTAAAAACATTTTCTCCTAATTATATGAATGATAATGATTTGAAAGTTTTGAAAATTGAACAGATAGACAGAAAAAAAAAACAACAATAAACATTTCTACAATTCAACATTCAAATGAATAATTAAAAAAAATAATATTATTTTCATAAATAATTGATATTTGAATCTAAATATGAAGAATTTGGCAATAAAATTTCAAAATGAATGATTTTTGAATTTACGATTGAAATGGAAATGAATATTCAAAGATTTGTCTTGAATTTTTTTTTTTTAGTTTCATTTTCAGTATAATCATAAATCATAAATCATGAATTTTCTTTCTCCATCTTATTCTTCATTGCTGATGGTAATTCATTCCATGTTAAAGAGAATGATGCAAAATGGAAAATAATATAAATTGAAAAAAACATCTGCTTTTTTCATTTGCTATCCTTTCATCCATTTTTTTTTCGATTAAGTTTAGAATTCAACCAAGACATAGAATATTCATGAAATAAAATTTTTGAAAATTGTAAATCTTGAAATCATATTTTTTTTTGTTTGTTGTTAGAAGAAATATTTTTCTCAAACACACAAACACATACAATCATTTTTGATGAAATTTTCAATAAATCACAATTCACAATTCATTAAATTAAATAATTGATTATTTTGCCATAATTTTATTTTATTATTTTTTTTTTTTTTTCGTTTTTAAATTTCATTCGGTCAATTCAAAGAAATTTGGTCATCAATTATCATTGTTATTATCAATGTTCTATTTTAAATCAAATATCACAAGAGAATTTCATTCACTTTTTTTCATTGAGGTTTTTCTCTATAATATTATTCAAATTCAAATGGCAATCCCAAATTGCTGAACTAATGAACATTTTCTATGAGAAATTTCCATCATTCCTATGTGATTATTAAAATTGAATGCCTAAGAGAATGAAAATTTATTATTTTTTTTCAAATTATTGATAAATTAGATTAAAGTTTTCATTAATTAAAGGTATTATTCGAATAAGAATGAAATACATTTAAATATATGATTGCAAATTTGCATGCACAAAGTGAAACATCATGGCAAATTTCATAATTATTTTGAATTACATTTCGATGCAATTTTCATGCAAAAATTTTCAAAAATTATTTCTGAATTTTCATTTTACTTAAAAATCAAAATTCATTTAAACACACACATACACACATTTATACACATACAAATAATATCATACATTGATTACGATTGCTAAAACATGTAAAAGTATTTTTCCATTTCACAGAATTTTCAATTCAATTAATTTTCTTTTTGTAAAAAAAGAAAGAAAATAAAACTAAAACAACTAAGCAAAACTAAGGCACAAATAATTTACGATTTAGTATAAGAAATCAATTAATCTATTAATTAATGCAATTAATCAATTATTACCTTTTTATAACCGGGTATTTTGCTTAGATTAATGAAAAAACATTTTTGATCTTTCGACATTGTCATATTGGCTAAGTTTGACATCTTTGATTTGCATATTAATGATAATATATTTGAGATTAAAAATCAAAAAAGGAAAATAAGAATTCAAATTTGAATGGTTTAATGTTTGTTTAAATTGAAAATATTTATTATTTTTCAATTTAAACAAATTCGATGATGATCATTTTTTGTCAATTTTTGTTGTTGGAATAGATTAACAATCGATAAGATGAACAATGATCATAATGAATATTGAGACATAGATTTTACGATTGGATTTTGAATTTTGGATTTTAATGAATTGGAAATTCGGGAGAAAAATAAATAAATAAAAGAAAAAGAATTGAATCGATTGGTAAAATGAATGATATGATAAATAAATTTAATGTAAATCAAAATTCAAACAGAAAATGAATGAAAATTAAAAAGTGAATATGGATAAAATGTTGATGAACTAATTAATCTTTCGATGACAAGTCTATTGAATCGTTCTATCAACAAAACTGAAAAAAAAGAATATGGTCAATAATTTGCTCTAAAAGTACTGGAAATTTCAAACACTATTTTAATCTCATTATCCATCAATCATTTGTTGGAAAATAATCATTAAAAAACTTTTCTAATTGGTTTTTTTTTTTTTGAAAATTTTTAACATTACAACAAAAATTACAATAATTAATATTCAACCATTAAATTATTAAAAGCCATTCATTGAACCAAGAATTCAGAATTCATTTTGCAACACATTAAGCAATTTTCGTTGAAAAATGAAAAGAAAAAAATTGTTTTCATGCAATAAAACTTTTGAAAATATATTTCAATTAATTTTAGAAAATTCAAGCAATCATAATAAGCAAAAAATGCAAAAATTACAAAAACACATGCAACACATATGAACATGCAATTGATATACACAAACACTGAAAATATATGAACAAATTTCAACCAGAAAAAGAAATGAATTTTCATTTTTTCTTTCAAAGGTCAAAAAATTTGATCAATGTTATCGTATGAATAATGGGTTAATTTTTTGTTTCTATGAAATATAAAATACAAATATAAAAATTAAAATATCAATCAATCAATCAATTTTTGAATTGAATCAGTCATTGAATCGTACAATTTAAATATACAATTTTTGACAATTTCAGTCAACAAAATAAGTGAGTTGTGTATTGAAAAAAAGGATGAATCAAAATTCTGAACAAAAATTGTGGGTGCGGATGAGAATTTGAACTTTGTTTGATTGACTATTGAATATCGATGAATTTCATTTCATCATAAAATATTTCTAAAAGTAAATTATATTTTATAATTATATTATCGATTTATTATTAGTACCAACAAAAATTGGTAATTTTTGATATTAAAGAATAAACTATTCAATTTTGGTTAATAATAATAATGATGATATGAAAAAAAAATTAATTAATTAATTATGAATTTTTATTTTCTCTTTCACATTCCTCAATTCATTGATCATAAACTGATACAAGTTGCTTAGAAACAGAAGAATAAGACTAAGACTAAGAATAAGAAGCAAAAAAAAAAATTAATAAAAAATTATTGTCACGAATTTTCGGAAAATTTTGTTTCATAAAACAAAAATCAATTATCAAAAAGAAGATGAAATCTTTGATTGAATTTTCTATTCTCTTTCTCAAACTCTATAAATATATTTTTATTTACAAAATATTAACAATCATTAAAGATTAATGTGAAAGTCAATTTTTTTCCAAAAAAAAAAAAAAAAAGAAAAATCAATGACCCAATTTATTGATTTTGTTTGATTCGTTCAATACTGAAATGAATGTTTATGTGTATGTATGTTTGAGATAAATAAAGAAAAAATGCAAAGCAATGAAATAATTTTCGATGAAATTGCAAAAATGATTTTTCGTTCTAGAATTTTTTCTTTTAGAATCAAAATTTTTCAGCAAAATTCTACCTGAATTGTGTCGTCGGATTCTTTGCTTCTTTTTTCGCTTGAAATTTGCTTGTCGACTGAAAAAATCGACACAATTTTCTATAATTCGATTTCAAATTTTGATGCGATGTAAACATGAAGATAATACACACAAATACACACACACACACACGTACATCAATGAAAAATGACAAGTAAATAAATGAATGAATTAATGAACCATTCAATTCATGAATTTTATTATTCGCATGTGGAACACATTCACTATTCGGTGATTATTTAATTTAAAATTTAAATTTTTTTTTAAATTCCAGAATTTTTTAAATTTTTGAAAATTCCCTGAAAATTCTGGCTTCACAATTCAATTCAGAATAATTTCAAGCATTTTGCAAATAATATGACAATTTCAATTAACAATTGTTTATCATCTTCAAATGTTCATTTGTGCGAATAAATATGCTTCATGATTGTCTGGTTGTATTTTGCATGGTGTTTGTGTGTGTGTGTGGGTGTGTAAATGCCTTGCTTGTAAGCCTAGTTAATATGTGTATGTTTCGATGTTCAAAATAAAATTTGAAATTCAATCATCTCCGAACAACAGCAATAAAAACAACGAAATATCCGTGCATGAAACATTGTTAAGATTTTTCGAGTTTTTTAAGAAAAAAAACTATTCAATTATTCGAATTTTCAAAAGAAAAGCTGCATCTATTTTTGTATGAATTTTTTAAATAAAAATTTTGATTTGAATTGAAATATACTAAGATTCTAAGAATATGTAATGAATAGTAATAGTAATAATGATCATAATAGCAATTCTATCAATCATAGCAATATGATGTAAGTAAAAAAAAGAACAATCAAAAAATAAAAATTAACTATTATCAATTATCAATCAATTAATTGAATATTTATTGCTTAATGATATTCGATCGTACAAAAAGCATAAATAATCATATGATGAATGATTCAAAAATGATATATTCTATCATAGAAATATGTTCTAATATTAATATGAAGCAGATTAAATATTTGCAAATCAAATAAAATTAAAAAAAACAGATAAATACTTACATAAACTTCTTCCCATTGACTAACGTATCGTACTAAACGTGATAATCGTAATAAACGTAGCAAGCTTAACATTTTCAATATACGTAATATTCGTAGTGCACGGCCAGCTTGCCATATGCTTGCTTGATAATTATCATCAAAATCTTGATTAATCACTAAATATAAATAATCTAATGGTATTGAACTGATTAAATCAAGAAAAAACCATGATCTTATGTAACCATGTGCAATTTGTTTTGGATCAAGTATAACTTGTTCAGGTAAATCTGGATTCATTATTCCTATTTTTTTTTGTTCAATAAATTATGTGGAAAATGACAACAAAAGAAAAATATGACAAAGAATGAATAAATTATTCAATTATTTAATACATTGTAAAAAGAATAGATAAATTTGATCATTTTAATGACCAAAAAATTTCATTTTGGCCCAAAAATAGATCATCATGACCAATGGTGGTCCAGTACAATGGTATTGAAATGAAACACGAAAACCAAACTAGAAAAAAAAATTCTGAACAATTTGAAAATGTTAAATTCAAACAAATGAAAAAACATAACCAAAAACAATGGTAAATGATTGAAAATTTACAAACAAAATTAAATAAATACAATGTAATCATTAACGATATTGTTTGCTTTATTATAAATGGATATTTTCCAATGTAATTAGACTTTTTATTTTACAAAAATTAAATGACCTAATGATAATTATCTTTCGTTGAATTCAGATGAATTGTAAGCAGAAATCGCATGTGATCGTTTTTGAAATTTATGAACAAATTTCAAAAATTGTTCATTAAAAATACTTGAAAATTGTTTAAAATGGACTGAATTTTTCTCTAATTGTCATCAATTTTATTTGCTGAAAATGAATATTATTTTTAATTTCACCATATTCTATTTAATTAGTGAATTAAACAAAATAATAAATGAATATATTGTTTATTATGACTTTATCGTTATTCATTTATCAGATGAAATTATTTTATTTTATTTTTTTCCATTTTATTTTCTCTAAAATACATGGAAAAAAATATTCGTGAATTATATTCGTGTCTAGAATCATCATTCAATTGAATAAAATTATATTTTTATATCTATGTCTTTATATTCATTCATCCATTCGATTCAATTGAATGAATTTTTTTTTCATATATTCTCGGAAAATTATAAACATAATTTGCCATTCTTTACGTTATATCATTATTATTATTACTATTATTTCATTTGACATTTAATGTAAATGTGATGATAATTTACTGCCGCCATGTTCACTGCTGTGTTTTCTTCCATGTATCCTAGGAATATTGTTGTTCATAATGATATTCAGAGACAAAAAGAAAAAAAAAGATCCATTGAGAATCATTGTGTTGTTTATCACTATCATCTATTATTATCATCATCAACATCATTACTATGATAACCATTATTATTATCATGATTATCATTAACAATTGGATTGAAAACATATGAAAATTGAATTCAGAACTGAATTTATTAATTTTCCTTTTTTTTGATCATCATTTCTAATTTATTTTGCTTTTTTTTTGCTTTCTCTGTCATTTACTGGTAATATGAATTCATTTTTCCACTATTCACACTGAGATGATAATAATGATGATGATAATGACATTTAATTTAATTTCCATTCATTTTCATAATAGGAATGGAGAATATTCTGTGTAATATTTTTGGCTGAAAATTTGATAAAATGTTCTCGAGATTGATGAAAAACAATATAAAATTGTTTCTGTATTTGATTTTATTTCGAATCAAATCATTTAAAATTATAATATCGTTTGCAATACCTTGAATCGAAAAAAAATTTTTAAAAAATCAAATTACCTGTTCGAAAATTGACTAAAATATCGAGTAAAAAAATAGTATCAGACAATATATTGAAGGCAATCCAACGTGTAGATAGATCATCTTTAAAGAATGATATCGTAACAGGTAATACAATTAAATTGGCAACCAATAATAATAACATACAAAGATCCCAATAAAATCTGGATGAAAAAAAATGTTGAAATTTCAAGATGAATTTTATCGAATTTGAAACAAAAAAAAATCAATGAGATTACTCATAATGCGCAATCAAAATAACCAAACGTACCTGAATGTACTGCATGGATGAATGATGAATAGACCCGATTCTTTTTGTCGCATTCGTTCATTCATTAAGGCTTTTTTGCTACCGAATAATTTCATTGCTAATTTATTATCTGTGATTGAGAAAATTTAAAATGAAATTTTTTTTCTCAAATGTAATTTGCTCATTGAATGAAACACAAAAAATGAATGTGTTGAAATAAATTATAATTTGTTCTGGAAAAAAATTGTTCTTAAAAAATAAATGATAATAAGAACATTTTTGAAATTTAATTTGAAACATCATTTTTCATTTCATTTATTTAAGTTTTTTTCCCCTTCTCATATATTTTCTATGTCAAATATTCTTAATGTTTTGGCAATTTAAGAAAAAACCATAAATAAATGAGAGTTTTTATGTTTGACTTTATTTCATGACAAACTAAGCTAAATGAACATCTTGATTCATAAATTAAATGATAATTTATTCATTTTTTTTTTTCGTTATGTCTCAGTAAACTGCATGATAATCATTTAAATATATTCAATTTTATCCGAATTTTCTTCTTATTCATTCATCATAAATGTTCCTCGAATGTTAATTAAACTTTTGATTAGTGAATTTGATTTGAATTTTTTTTCTATGCACAAATTATACAGACATACCTGATGGCTGAAATAATGCTTCAATTTGACTGCGCATAAACGATGGTCCTTTAGAATCGACTAAACCTGGTAACATTTCTTCTTTAGGTGTACCATATAAACTGATAGTATCATCTTTATCCCAAATACCACCAGCACCAGCAGCAGATTGTGATGTTTGTGAATCGAATGATTTACATATCATTGGTGGTGATTTTTGTTGCGATTTTATATTTGAATTATTGTTATTTGCATTTGTATTATTATTCGTGTCAACATTTGCATTTGTATTTGCATTGATTGTATTCGTAAAATTTGTATTATCAGATTTGGTTGAATAATTCATAATTTCTGGTGTTATATAATCATCAATATAATCGATAATTGTTGATTGACGAAATAATAAATCATTTGTTTTGGGGTGATGATAATTAAAATTATTATTATGATGATAGTGAGGATTATAAGATGGATTGTCTAATAATGTTGTCGAAGTCGATATTGATTGTTGACGATTTTGTAGCAATTTATCATTGTTTGTGAATCTTTTTCTGTTTGTTGCTAATGAAAGATTTTTTCGCAATATGTGTGGTGATTTCACGTTTGCCGTCGTCGATGTTGCTGTACCAGGTGTTGTCGATGATGTTGTAATCGTAGATGATGATGATAGCAATTTTTCCAATTGTTCATCATCGATTGCATCAATTATAAAATTATTATCAGAACGATGTAAAAAATCACTAAAAAAATTACGAGTAATGGTTGTTGTTGCTGCTGTCGATGTTGTGGTTGTCGATGGTTGAGCTGATTGTATCTTTAATTGAACATTATCTTTATTATTATTACTATTATTGATATTTAATGAAGCTTTATTCTCATCGATTGAACGTTTAGTGGTCGTCGTTGCTGTTGTTGTCGATGATGATGGCGTAAAATTAATTGCCGGATTCTTTAAACTAGATGAACGTCTTCGATTACGCCGACATAGAATGGTATTATTAGTAATTTGTACATTTCCGATTGTGGTTGCTGCCGTTGTTGTTGATGCTGTTGCTGTTGTCGTTGCAGCTGGTTCTGTGGTTGTTGATGATAATGTATCAACAATTATTCCATTATTATTCGTTATAGATGTTTGTCTGATTATTGAATGATTATTTCTATTATTATTTTGATGATGTTTAAGTAATTTTTTTGTATCATTACTACTGTTGTTGTGATTGTTGCTATTGATATTATTCAATTTTTTGATTTGTACAAAATTATTGTTGGTACTGCTAGTATTGTTATCATTAAATATTGATGAATTTTGTCTGAATAATATTTTTTTAAATATTTATAAAATGAATTTTTAATGAAATTTATGGAAGAAAGAAAAAAGGAGAATTATAATTTATGGATGGAAAAAAAGAGACATAGAAAAAATAATGGAACAATTTTATTAGTTTTATTAGTTCAATTTTCTTTGAAAAGCAAAAAAAAAAATGAAACATAAATTTTGATAAAAATTCTTCTTATAAGATTTCAAAAAATAGATTTATTTTTTCATTGAAAAATGACTTGGAATTTTTTTCTATTTTTTCCTCGTTGAAATTACAACGCAAAACATGAATTTGTTCATTAATTTCAATTCATTTATTTTTCATCTTGCTACCTTCGAATAGCAAAAATAAGAAAAAGCTGATCATAAGTAACTGAATTTTTTAGACCAAATTCTTTTAACAATTTTTTTTCTATTTCGTTGAAATATCTGATAATTTTTATGAACATCACTTTTGAATGATGATTATTCACATGTAAATGATGATGATGATGATGATGATGATAGTCAAACATTATTCTCATTTTTTTATTCAAAAAATTTAGCCTGAAAAAAAATAAGTGAAAAATACCAGAAAAGAAAGAAACTATTACATGCATTATAACCATCATAATGTGTATAACCTTATAACACACACACAAAACACCCGCACACAGACATTCTTTTTTTTTGAAACTATTATTGATTGTTATTATCATATGAAATACAAAAAAAAAGTTAACGAAAATGTCAATATTTTGAACCAGTAAATGGGTAGCGAAATGAAATAAATGAAAAATATAAACATCATTTTTCATTTATTTATTCATCAAGAAAAAAATAGGAAAAAATATAAAGAAAAAAAAATAAATGTTAAAAACTGAAATAAAACTTTTTACTTTGAAATACAAAAAAAATAAAAATAAAAATTCAACTAAAAAAAAATGTTGTTGTAACCGTGTGTGTGTGTGTGATATATGGGTGTTTGCTCGTATATTTCATGTTATTAAAATATGAATGTGAAAAAATGTGTAAAAAAATTTCTGAATTTTTTTTTTTTTTTTGAATGTCATTTGCACATCAGATATCGCCGCCATCATCAGTTACGATCATCATTTCAGCGATACATCAAGCGAAAAGTAAAACAGAATTTTTTTTTAAAAATATACTTTGATATTTTGATAATTTACATTCAATAAAATTGTCGTGAATTGTTGTTGTTGTTTGAGGCCAAAATTTTGTTTATTTGCTTGAAAAAATATTGAAATTTTCAGATAAAAAAATTCGCTAGAATATTCTTAGGACAGAAAATGAATATGAAGAAATTATATTTAGTCAAGATTCAATTTTCTTTTTCATGTTATTCTTCTTGTGAAACTGAAAACTAAATCAAAAAAAAAAAAAATCTTGAAATCATTAGAGGTTTTTTTGCGTTGCTAATTTCATTAGCTGAAACATCATCCCAAATTCATTACTGATGATGATTTGTGTAGTGAATGAATGACGATAATTACATGATGATGATGATGATTACATAGAAAGTTAATTAAAGTAAAGTAAAGTAAAAATGGAAAAAATTGAATAATTTCGATACGATTTCACTTTATTATTTTTTTTCTTGCTTTTCTCAAATCTCAAACAAGAACCAACAACATTTTGTCATTTTTCACATAATTCACATTTTCGATATCGATTTCTGTTGTCATCTTGGCTGATTCACATTTTATCATTTTGATTTTTCATTGCATTTTATTATTATCTTTATTGTCAATGTTTTTGATTTTCATTATTATTATTTTGATTTTATTTCATGAAGAATAATACTATAGAAATAATAAATCTCTTCATGTAAATTGTGCGAGTGTGTGTGTGTGTGTTTACATTGTCATTTGATAACAACATCATTTTATCATCACATTTCATTATCATCATCAGTAGTTGTCGTTGCTGTTGTAGATTTAGTTGATGATTTCGTCGTTGTTGATGTTTGATGACATTTTAAGGATTAATTAATTAGAATTATTATTATTATTATTATTTATTTTGCATAAAGTTGATTAGATTGTTTACGATGCGTTGTCTCAATTTGAAATGAATGAAAACAATATTATATTCTGAAATTTTTTTTTGGGTTTTTGGTTTCAGATTCGTTTTTTGTTTTGTTTGTTGTTGTCATCATCAATTGTAATGATGATATCAGTTATCAAAAATATAAAAAAAAAAATAATGTCAAAATAGGAAATGTTTTTTGGTTGAATATTTTTCTATTTTTCGAAGCAAACAAACAAATAAAATTGAATGGAACGAAGTAATCAGAAAAGAAGAAAATTTTCATCAATGTCGATCATGTATGTAAATTTTGTTTTTGTTTTTTTTTTTGAATGGAAAAAAAATAAAATAAAACATTATTGATCAATAAAGCTAATCGATTTGATTTTATTTTTTTGATTTAAATTTAAATATAACAACAAACAACAACAGTAAACAAACAAAAACAAGCAAATAAACAAACAAACAAAATTGTTGGATGATTTGAATTATTCATGTATTTTTCATGTTAATAATAATAATAATAATCATGTTTTGTTGTTGTCGTTATCGTTTATTTGTTATTCATTCGACGATGAATCAAATGCGACAACCAAATGATTGAATATGTTGATTTTGTTTTCTTCTATTTGCATTTATTTTACATTGAAATCATCATTATCAATGATTCAGATAAAAGAACAAAAATTGAACGACAAAATGTCATGATAAGATTAAGATTTATTTGAATTTGAAAATCGAAATATCGAAATAATACTTTGAATACTAAATCAAAAATGAAATAATTCAACAAATACCAATGAGAATAACAATAAAAATGATTCAGTACATTTAATGATCAATTATAATGAAGACAAGATTAGTTTTATATACAAATTGTTCAGGAAAAATCTTTCATTTTTTTGCTGGCACAAAACAAACATTGAATCTTTGTTGAAAATGATGAAAACAAAAAATATATCATATCAAATCAAATCATTGATTAAAAACACCACCCGCACCATTACCAGCAGAAGAAATAAAAACAATTTCAAAAAAGTATATTGAAATTTTTTTCTTCTTTTAAATCGATTGATTCATCGTACTTTCGGGAAAAAAGAGAAAAGTTTGCATTTTTTTCTCCGAATTTTACATTCAAATCAATCCATTCTTTGCTTTGAACTTTTACATTATCATCAATTTGATGCATTTAAAAGAATTTCGTTTGTTATTTTTTCAAAGAAAAAAAAGAATAACAAAAACATTTAAATCAATTCGAAATTAAATGAATTTTTGTTCTTTTTTTTCGGTAGTGATTCTTTAAGATTTTAAGCATTTCAGATTTGTGAAGTATTTTATTATTACCAAGTTGTCCGAAAAGTTTTTATGTTCAAAACAATCAAATGCCTATTGAAAATTCGGCCAAAACTTTTTGCAGAACTCAATTCTTAATTTTTTTTTCAAATTCAAATTTACAATGAAAAAAAAAATTCATTAATGGTGAATGTATATAAATTCTTAAATCAATCACTGATGATGATGATCATCATCATCATCATCAAGTCGAATCAAATTGAATCAAATCAAATCAAATGAATGGATGAATTTTTTTTTTTTTTTTTTTTTTAAGAAATCCTTCTAAGAATTGAAAGTTTTCATTTCTTTTGAAATGTTATTTCTCTAGCTGTCTATCTTGTCTAGTTAGCATAATAATGATGATAATAAAAACAAACTTTTTTTTCAAAAGAAAAAAAGTATTTCAAATAATCATTCGAAAAAACAGTGTTTATAATATTAATGATAATAATAACAATAAATGTAAATTGTTTTGCATTATACACACACACAAATCAATCGATGTTTTGTAAATCACAATCATATGTTTTATATGCGTTTTTTTTCTTGCAATACCAATCATTCTTTGAATGATAAGTTGAATTGGATTTTTTTTCCATTCGGAATTTCCATTAATTCTTTGGTTTGTTTTTTTTCTTATGAATTGACAAGAAATGCAATGGAATGAAAAAGAAAAATATCAGATAAGAAAGGAGAACGAAAAAAAAATCCAAAATTTCAAATTAAAATTTTTCGGATCGATTCTTCAATCAAATTCTTGTGTATATATCAATTGAATTTTAAATTGATTTTTTTTCCTCTTTATATTTTACTTCAAACATTGAATGATTCGGAATCATTTTTATTTTCAAATGGTTTTTTTTTCTTCTTCTCTGGTTTGTGTGTGGACGAATTTAATTGAAATTTATTTCCAAAATAATTCTATTTAAAGATACGGAAATTAGAAAATAAAAAAAAATAGACATAAACACACACAAAATTCAATAAAAAGTTTAATTGATTGTAATAGAGATAATTTCTTCATTTTATTTAATTAACAGAAAGGATATTTGATTTTTTTTTCATTCTTTTTCAGTGAAAAAACATAGATAAATATTGGACCAGAACTTATGAAATTATTGGTTTTTGGGTTTTATTTTATTGGCAATTTATTCATCCGAAGAATTTTCCAATAATTTTTCATTTTTATTGTCATTGAATTCTGAAAAATTTTATGACAAATTTTAATTGAAATTTGATATCATTTTTTAAATCAATTTTTTATTGAAAATATTTCATATATCTGAAATAAATACCAATAAATAAATTATGAATAAATCATAATTAACTAATGTCATTTGATTAAGAAAATAGATTTATATTTGATTTCAAGGCTAACAGTGATAATTATATCAATAATCCAAATTTTTAAACTAAATTAATGTGTTTTTTTATTGTTTTTAGCCGAAAACTGTTTGCAGTTCTTAGACTCTGTGCTCCTGAAAATTGCATCCAATATTTTTTGAATATCAAAAGATTTATGATATTTGAATTTCGAAAATTTTTTCGCCATTAAAAATCCATTAATTTTATGATATTTCAATGATAACAAGAATTGATCGATTCGTACACGGAAGATGTTTTCGATATATTTCAAAAAAAAAAAAAAAATTCATAAATTTGTCAATTTTGTTCTATTTTTTTTCATTGTTTGCTTGAATATTGTCGATTGTCAATCAATTTGATGTATTTTTAATGAGTTATTTAAAATGAATAAACTCAAAAAAATAGAAGTTTTTCTAGTTTGAAGATTAATTTTCAATTAATTAAAAATTTGACATTTTGTGGACACACGCTTAAATATTTAGCACAAAAATCTAAAATTAAAATATAATTCTTTGATGCTTGAAGGAATTAGTTTCATTTTGATATATTTTTTTTCTCTTTGATCTCTTGAAGTTTTTCGCGTTTTGGTGATGAATTTTCCGGTCATGAATTCTCTCATGGCATTATGTCGATGTGCTTTATGTGACTTTTTTGACAAAAAGAAAACAAAAATTTATAATTATTTATCATTTATCATTCGGAACATAATAATTCTCAATGTGAATGTGAAGCATGAATCTATTTATTAGTATTTTCTGAATGTGTTTGTGTGTGGGTGTTTGTATGTGGTATTTATGGTGAATGATTGACTGGATTATCTTTTCTTTCACGCAATCAAAAATAAAATTTGGTATGTCCAACGTCTAATGTCAATACCGAAAAAAAATTCAGATTAAAAATAAGCAAGCTAGGAATAAATGAATAAATAAACAAATAAATACCAGAACAAATGAAAATGATTCTGATATTTCATTGCTTTTTGGTATTTTAATTATTTTACAATCCTCGGTTTAAGCAATGGTAAAAAAAATACATTCTCATATAATTATATTGGTTATATTTTCAGAATTATTATTTCAGAATTTTGGCTTCACCAGAATTAAAACTGGGATAAAATTGAAAAAAAGTGGAAAAATAATCATTGAAAATGGTTATGGTAAACAATAATCATATAAATAGTGAATAAATGATTGAATTTATCTTTATATAAATGAATGTAAATGATGTTTTTTTTTGTTATAACTATAATAATATTGATAATAATAATGTTCATTGTAATAATCATTATCGTTATGGTTGATCGTTGATGATCAATGCCATCATCATCACCGTTATTATTATTCACAATTACAATCGATATGTTTCAATAAATGAAAACAAATGAAACAAAAAAAAAAAACAAATGCCTCAAAAAATATTCGAATAAATGAATGAATGAATAATCAAATTATTTCAATCTTGATATAACAATGAAAAATATAACAAAAAAAAAGTAGAAATGAATGAGAATATTTTCAAAGATTATGCGAAATATTAAAAAAATGATTCTTTACCAAAAATTTTCAAAGATTATTCACATTTAAAAACACAAGAATTCGAATAACATTTGATAATAATGGTTATTAAAGCAATAATAATGATGTTTAATGCGGGAAATGTAATTCAAGAAAAAAAAATGAAATTGGAAATTGAACAAATCAAACAAACAAACAAACGAAAAAACACAAAAATTTGATTCAATTTGAATTCAATTGCGCCGAATTTTGGCAACAAAAAATGAAAAAAATCTTTCAATTTCCGTTATTTGTTTTTACTTTTGCTCACCAAAAATCATTCTTAACAAAATGAACGAATTTAGCCGAATCAAATCTTTGAGTAAATTGAAAATTTAATCGAAAATTGATCGAGAAAAAAATAGATTATCGATTAAATATCATGAAATTACGTTTATATCGTTTTGAAATTTGTTTGAATACTTGATGCTTTGAAAATAGATTTAATATTGAACGCATTCACATTCAATTAGTTTCTCTTAAATGTACTAAGTGTATGTCACTACATCTTGAATGTAAAAATTGATTTAAAATTCTATCCTTAAGAAGCATAATAATAATGATAATGATGATAATCATAATAATCATCATCTAATATTGGTTAAATTGTTTTGAATTGGTTGATGTTGAATTGGCGGTTGAATGTTGCTTCAAAATTATAACAAAATCTGCAATCGTTTCAGAAATATCATCAAAGAAAAATATCATTATTTTTTATTCATTCAAAATATTTACGAATAATAAAAAGAAATGAAACATGAAAACATTTAATAGTTAACATGAAATTTTCATAAAATGTTTCATCAAAAAAAAAGTAATTTTGACCAATGTGATTGTTACATGTTTTAATGTTTTATCATTTAGGATCACATTGTTTTTTTGTTTTTACAACAAATGTCCGAAATGTTTCCACCAATTTATTCCGTCATTTATTCAACGAATCATTTTTATCATTTGACATTATCACCAAATGTTCGTGGATGTTTTTTCAATTGATTTTTATTTTATTATTTCATTTTGATTTTTTTAAATTAAAAAAAACTGAACATTAGGTATTTACCGACCAAATACACACTCACAGACACATTTACGCATAACAAAAATCATCATCAATCGAATAAAAGTTTGTTTAATGTTATCAATGAAATGACAAGACAATTTCAGAAGAATTTAACATTTGAAAACATTTAACATACGTTCGAATTCAATTCAAGAGAAAAATTGCTTGAAATGAATCGATTTATTTATATTTTTATTTTCATTTTCATTGGATGCGTAAAATGAAATTCATCTGCAAACAATTTTCAAAATTAAATTGAATTTTTTTCACTTCCAAATAATATTCTTTGCCAATCATCTGGATTGATGATGGCATTAAATATTTTCTTTTATCTTTAAATTCTTAAAAAGAAAAAAATCAAATATTTGAGAAAATATTATCATTCAATAATAAACCAAGTTTATGACAAATAAATAAATAGAAAAAAAAATTGAAGAAAATTTGAAATGAATTAAATTGAAAAGGTCAATATTGAGTTAAGAAATGATGAAAATAGATAAATGATAATTTAAAGAAAAAAAGCCAATAAGATGAAATTGTAAGATGTTTCATAGAGTCAACATTGTCATCAAAACAAAAAATAAAAAAAAAATTGAATTAAAAGTAAAATACTTTAAGTAAATAATATTAATAATGATGATGATGATAATGATGATGAACATCAATGACATTACAGAAGAGTGAAATAAAAAATAAAGAATAATTTTATTTATTTTTTTCATTATAATTTTCAATGTATTTTGATTTATTATATTACAATGTGAATGCATTTGTATTTTCAAAAATGGTTTGTCCAAAAAGTTTTTGGCGATTTTTGTGGTGCATTTTCATTGATCAATTAGGAATGAATTTATTGGACAACTGACTTACGAGTAACGATAAACGATAATCATTAAATGAGAATCATTATTCGATCACTTTTTTCAAAATTGGTTGGTTTAAAATTCTTTAAATCTTTGGATCTTTAAATCTTTTTTCCTTTTTTTCTTCAAAAAATCATTATGTATTCTGAATGTGAATTTTGTTTTGTGAATATTTTTCTTTATTCAAGAATTTTCCAGAATTTTGAATGATGAAGAAAAATAGAAAATTCATGAACCCTGAAAAAAAACCAATGGAAAATTTTCATTTTTAAAGCTTTTTCATTTATTCATCAATTCATCATTAATTTTAATTATTCTTTAAATTTCTTTCGTTAAATTTAAAGAACTTTTTCACTCTCTTTTTAAACTCTGTTCAAATTGTCGTTCACCATCATCATCATCATCATTTTCACAATCTTCCTTCCTTTCATTTTTAGAAAATCACCGAAAAATAAAAATTTACTGAAATTGCATTAAAACTTTTTTTTTTTTTTTGTTACTTTTCTATGACGACAACAAAACAAAATAAAGGAGTGTAAAAGAGAAATGAGAAGAAATACAAAAATTCATTCATAGAATTTTAATTGATTTTTATATAGAATGAATGAATATGTGAATGAAAATTTTCAATCTTTGTATGAGAATTTTATTTTTTTTTGATGAAAATCAAAATGAAATGACAATCATTATCATTATTAACACATCATCATCTTACTTGTTCATTGTTGATTGTGTAGCTGTAGTTGGTGATGGTGATATTGTAATTGGTATCGATGATGATGATGAATTGAACAATGGTAAAGTTGTTGACACTACTCCTGTTGTCGCTGTCGCTGTTGTTGCAGTCGTTGGCGGTGTTGGCGATACTAATGGTGGTGATGGTGTGGTTGTTGTCATCGTAACGATAACAGAAGTTTGATGATTATTCTTATTGTTTGACATTTTTTTTTTCTTTTTAAAAAAATTTTATTTTTAGCGAAAAATTTTCTTGAATTATCGTTTCATTCACCGTAAAAAAAATATTGGTGATCTTAAATATCGATATTTATTTATTATTTATTTTTAGTTTGAACAAATGGAAAAAAAATTCATTTATTTAAATAAAAAAGAAAAAAAAATGATTCACAAACGATATTCATAATAAAGAATGAACTTTCGTATTCGTTTTCGTTTCAACCTCATTTCATTTATCGATCATTTATTCATTTGAAAAATGAAATTTTTGTTCGTTTTGTATACCAATTGTACCGTTGAAAGCAAATAAAAAAAATGATTGTCGCATTTGATATTAATATTTTATTTTATTTTTTTTCATTGCAATTTTCTTCAGAATCATTTCTCCAATTTTTACTTATATTTTCACAATATTTATTCATATATCACCCAAACAGAAACAAACATACACACCAATTGCTTCATGTTTCCACATCGGTTATTTTCCAATATTTATTTATTTGTATTCAATTTTTGTTTTGTTTTTATTGTATTATTCAAAATCATTCGTTCATTGATTCGTTCATTCATTCATTGTTTTGTTTATTGATTAGTTCATTTATTTATTAATTTTTTTTTATTCATTTATTAACTTGGACTTAATTTCATGTTGACAAAAATTATGGAAAATATGAACATTTTGACAAATATTTTTTTTTCAATATTTTCTAGTTTAATCTATTCTTATTTGAAATGAAATGTCTGTACACGAAAAATTTTTTTGCCACCATAATGTTCATTTACCAGTTTATTCTTTTCACTTATTGATAATGAGAAATTTGGTTTTTATTCTTTGATATTTTAATTAAGTTTGTTTGTTTTTTCTTTTATCATAATGCTGGTATATTTGTCGGAGATGTATTTTGATTTTTTTTTTATTCTTCTGTGTAACCACAATCAACAAAGATAAATGAATGAATGAATTCTGCTAAATATATAAAAATTGAAGCAATTTTTCTTTGATTAATTTTTTTTTCACTCACAGGATTTTTTATTTTGTTTTCATTTTCTTTCATTGATCAAAAATTTATTAATAAAACATTGTCTGAAACAAAAATAATAATAATGATAATGATAACAATGATAGAATAGTATGAACAATATTTGAGATTCAATACTTGAGGCAAAATATATTTCATTGAATTTCATTTATTATTTATTGAAAATAAATATTGCGTTTTTTGTCTGTATATGTCTATTTTTCCCATTAACACAAACTTACACACACACACAATGGAATGACACAATGACACACACCAGAATGAAATGAATGTTGATATATCGATATTGTAAATTCAGTACATCACCAACGGAAGAAAAATATTTATTTTTTTTGAATCTATTTTCAGTAAAAAGGAAAATTTAATTTTGATCGATGCGAAAATTTTCAAATTGAATAAATAAACAAAAACAGAATCAATATACATTTATCACGATAAACATCCATCAATCTTCAATTTAAAGCAATCACAAGTTTTTCAACGAAAAAAAAAAATCCAGAAATTTTCACCTGCAAAACATTTTACTTTGTAAATTAATTTGATCACATAGTGAGTGAATCACAAACTGAAAATTCAAAAGCAAAAAAAAATTTGATTATGAAATTTTGTTTGGGAAATTACAAATTGCGAATGCAAAATAGAAATGTTTCAAATATGTATGTGAAACATACATTTACATGCACACATACAGAGATTCAAATTCATCATTTCCCATTATATGATTACTCATAAACATTTGCAACAACAACCAAAAAAAAACATATCGAAGGAGAAAATATTCTTGAACAGAATACACCAAAATCGAAAATGAAAACTAAAACTACACACGCAGAGCTCATAGAAAGCAAAAGTATTGAATGAATCCTGTATTACGAATGAATATTACGCAGTTGCTTTGAAAGTTGCTATGCCGTGTGTGTGTGTGTGTGTGTGTGTGTGTGTGTGTGCTATACCAAAACAAATATCGGCAGCAATGAACAAATGGAGAATGGAAAAAGCAAAATTGTTCAAAATTTTGAAATCAAACAGCAGAATTAATGAATGATTTTTAATTTTTTTTTTATTGCTTTTGGCCATATTTTTTTTAAATTTTCAAAAGAAATTGAATTAACTCGAGATTTTAAAAATTCGAAAAAATTCTTAAGTAAAACTTTCAAAGAAGAAACAAGAAAAACATAATTGATTATCCCGAACTTATTTCAATCAATCTTTTGAATGGTTACAAATGGGAAAAAATAAATGTCACAGGTCGTTGTAATTTCCAATCAATTATTGACAATTTAATTAATGACAATGGACACGACATCATTGATCGAAAGCCTGATTGAATCAATACTAGTGAATATAAATAATGATACGTTAATATTTTCACTAATAAGAATGAACGTTGAAATGAATAAATTCAAATAATCAAAGTGATAATCATGAATTATGATTATTATTTGAAATAGATTCTATTCACAATTCATTAAAGTATTTCATAAATAACTCTTTGTTGTTGTGAATTCTGAACAATATGCTCAAATGCAATTTGTCTACAAACGATTTTTATTCTGATTATAATTTTCAAGTGAAGTTATTTTTTCTTAATTGAATTCAAAATTCAAAAGAGTTTGTCATTTTACTTTATGATTCTGGAGCAATATTGTCATGGGTGTTGTTGTTGTTGAACAATTTGAATAATTTCCAAAATACAGAATTTACAACACATTAAAGTTCTATTCTTTCATTTTGTTGAATTTGCTTTGTTCTTTGATACTATTTTTTTTTTTTTTTTTTTTTTCGTTGCATAATAATTTTAAAATGAATATGATGTGATAAGAATATGAAGCTTAATAATAATAACCATAATTGTCACATTCTTTACAAAACAAATGCTGTGAAATTTCATAAAGTATTCATAGTTTTTTCTCGCTTTTCACCCATTTTATAATGACATTTTGATTTAAGAAATTTAAATTTTTTTCTAAAAAATTTTCTCTTGAATTTAAAACAAAATTTTCTACATATCAAACAAACAAACACAATAAATAAAAAATAATTTATGTACCATTTATGTACCAAAAATTATGAGAAAAAATATACATTTCTTTTTTGAGTGAATGGTAAATAGTGAAAATAATTCAATTCTCAAGAATTTCTTTATTCAAACACTTCAACTTATTTATTTATTTTTCTCCGTCGAATTATAAATTCGTTGTTTGTTGTGATGAATAATAATAACACAACAAACAACGAATTTTGAAACACGAAGAATTTTGATACCTATACTTGATATGAATTCGTGTTTTAAAATACAAGTAAATAGAAATTCATACGAGAATTTGTTGTACGTTGAAAATATAATATTCACAAATGTACATTTATTCATGCATTAAAACAGAAATATTTTATTTTATATCAAACAAAATTTAATAAATAAATTGAAAAATGGAATAAAAATTGAAATTTTAAAATTGAAACTGATAATAATAATAATAATAATAATAATAATAATAGCAGTAATGAATGATAATAGTATAATAATAATGATATAAGAGAAAAAACAAAAATGTTTCAATAATCGCATTTATTTTCTTCATAAAAAAAATGAATAATTATATGAATGGTGTTTTGGAAATAAAGTTATTGCGGATTTCACTCATCGATGGCCTTTGGTTAAAATCCGCAATTACTTAATTGTCAACTCAACAATTCTCAATATTTTATTCGTGATCAAAAACTATTAAATATTTGTTATTATCATTACTATCGATAATGATTGATTCCATTTCATTTCTTCATATTTATATTTTAATTTCTACTGAATTTGGTTGAAAGTAATTTTGGCTCTCTTATTTTTGTTGCTATTCGTTGTTGTAAGATTTACTCTGTGTGATTAATAATAATGTATTTGATTGAAAATGTTCTTATTTTTTCATTTCATTATCTTCAATTTATTCATTATCGAAAATAATGGAATGAATTACTTAAACAATGCCAGATAATGATTGTAATTTTGTTTTTTTTTGCCCAAAAATTTTCCTTTAAATATTCAAATATTGGAATATAAAGAATAATTAAAATTATTTGAATAAAAGTTCTTCTTAAAAATTCCAAGCATACATTTTGCATTTATTGCGCAAACATATTTTACGATTAATTTAATTTCATTTCGGTCGTTTTTATAATTTTAGAATATTTTCAAATTTACAAATTTAAGCAATATAAGCAAAATTTTAAAATTCAAATGAAATTTAATCAAGCAAAACGAATCGAATTAACAAATGAATATGGATATTCGATGATTTTAAATTGAAAATATATTCACATTTCAGAATATTGTTTTGGGAATTCAAAGATTTGAATATGCAAATTTTATCGTTTTTTTTTTATTAAATTTTTTGTTGGTTTATCGACATTTGCATTTGACCAATAAATTGATACTTTTTCCTTGATGAGTTCTTTTGTATGGTAAATTAAACCGGTAAAACCAAATTTAAATTTTCACCCAGAAGTCTTAAGATTTTCTCGAATAAACAACGCCTTCTATCGTATGATTTGTTCATTTGCCAAAAAAAAATGTTAAGTTGGCCAAATTGGGCCATATCGCGAATACTACAAATAGCTAAAATACAATTGAAAAAATTACCAGATACAATGTATGGCAATAATTTCGGATTAACAAAAAATGTTCAATTTCAAGTGTTTGTATTTGTATTTGTTTGAAAATTGAGTATGAATGCATTAATTTTGTATCCAATTCATACTTTGGAGAGCAAAGAATAAAAATACATAAAAATTACATGGAAAAAAACGCATAAATTTCAAAAAAAATTCTCAACTCAAACAAAACCAATTGAATGAATGGATAAATAAATAAATTAAAATAATAATAATAATTTATCATTTATCAATTTTATTTATTTGTTTATTTATTTGTCTTGATGATTGAAATAATGATTATTATTATAACAAAAGTTTGTAAAATATTATTGTATTGTTACATTCGATGTTTAATTCGAATAATGGTGAACATGATTAATTAAACATATATACGTTGCTGTTGAAAATGAATGATTATCATGATTATTAAAATGAAGAAATACAAGGAAAAAAAGATATTTCATCATGATCATCATCATTATAATTATTATTATTTGGTTGTTCGATAAGTTTTTACGTGTAAAATCAATGAAATTTCTATTTGAAAATCAACATGAACTTATTGGACGACGTAAAACATACATTATTCTCGTACAATATCGTTCGACACACATGCACAAATTGATTACAGAATGATAAAAATATTGACACCGAAAATGAATTTGTTTGATATTGAAAATTATCAACATGAAAAAAATACAAGAATACTGTGTTTATTTAAGCTTTATTTAAATGATAATGATAGATTGATAATGACACACATAGATACATTAGACGACCAAAGATGAAAGGAAAAAATAATTGAACATAATAATGGAGAAAAAATGGATAACTTTGAAATGAATTGTTTTTCAATTTTTCCAAAAAGACATCGAACAAGACTTTCTTGTTGATTATGATTATTACTATTAACATCATCATTATCATCGTTAACAACTAAGCTTAAAACATCCAATATCAAACAATGACAACGAACGAACGAGCCAACAAAAAAAAAATCATTCAGAATGATGAATGATTGTTTTTTTTTCATTCATTTTAGTCAATGATTTTCAATTTAAAGAAAAGAAATTCCTACTGAAACAAAATGGATTATTGATTGAAGAGAGACATTTGAGTTTAGTATGAGTTTATGTGTTGATAGTAGGTTTTATTCGTTTTCACTCCTGGTACTAGTGATTGTATTCTGAATTATTCTTATTTTGAAAAAAATAAAAAAAAACGTAAACAACAATGAAAATTAGTTCAAAAACTACATAAATTGATGATGTATCATCATCATCGAAACAAATGAAAATGTAATGAATAATAAAAATAAATGTTTCACATCTTAATCAATCAATCAATCAATCGAATACATAAATGGCAACAATGATGATCGTTGAAAAAAAAAACGAAAAAGAAAAGTGATTTTTTTTTTTTGATGATTTTTTATTTTTATTTTTTTTTGGATGATCATTTATTTATTTATTTTTCATTATTTCAACAACAATTTTCAACTTGACATTTTTTTCTACGAAAAATATCAATGAATTTTTGTGAATTCTTATGAGAATTTTCTTTTGAAAAAAAAAAGAAAAAATACGAGAAAATTTTAGATTCTTAAGGAATGAAAATCTTCAAATTTATTTTTGATCCAAATTTTGTTCATTTTTTTTTCTTCGATTCTTATTGAGATCTTTTTTATTTTTGCCTTTGGGAATTTATTTTTTTTAACAAATTTAAAAATAAAATTTCTAAAAATTCCCATTCACAATTAGGAATTAAATTACTTTTGAAAATAATAAAAAAGAAATTATCAGTTTTGCACCAAACACACACACACACGCACCAAAGGTGATGATAATAATATTTTTTTTATTTTGAAAAATAGTAATGATCATACATCGATTAATTTTGGATTGTCCGGAAAGTTACCTTCTGTAAAATCAATAGAAACGGCTATTGAAAATTGACAAGAACTTTTCGGACAATGCATTAAAATAAAGTTTATCAATGAAAAATAATTACAAACACGAAAAATTAATCACAAATCAATTATGATACAAGTTTATATTTTTGGACATTATTATTATACTGGTTAATGACTGGTTGTGTTTCAATTCTGGAATTCTTATGTACTTATGAAGGATTTTTTAAGAAGTTTTTTTTGCATTAATTTAAATGAAAATTATCATATTGATATTGAAATTAAAATTTCTGTTTAAAATCGATTACAGACAATGAATGAGTAGAACTAAAAATAGAAAACAATAAAATTTTTAAGTAATGAAATAATTATGATTATTAATAATAATGATAATGATAATCATGAAAATTTTTCAATCATTAAATCTGTATTTGAATGTTATTTCATTATTTATTTTTACTTGAAAACATTCTGGTTATTTTTTAAAACGAAAAAAAAACTGAAAATTTCGCATAATTCTCGTAATTTTTTCTTTAAAACAATTATAAAAATTATTTCCAACAAAAATTGAACGCTGACAATGACTGAATCGTAGCCAAAAAAAAAAAAAAAAAAAAGAAAAACCCATTTAAAAATAATGATAATGAATGAAATAAATAAACCATTAAGAAAATATAGCAAAACAATAACGATAATATATTTATGGTTTACAATAATTAAAAGTTTTCCTTTAAAAAAAAAAATTAGAACGAAAAGCTTAACCAATTATCACATGCATAAACAATTTAAAATTTATTGATCAATTTAATTTTTTATTTAAAAGTATTTTCTCTAATTGCTTGCATTCTGATCATTGAAATATTGAACAATTTTTTCAATCATCGTATCAGTAAAAAAAACTTCAAATCAATGATTTAATTTATGATTCTTGAATTGTATTCTTCATCGATGCTTCATTGGAAAATTTTGAAAATAACTTTCAAGAATTCAAATCATTATTTAAGGAATTTTCAAATTAAATATTTTTTTGTTTACAAAAGAAATTCAACTTCGACAGATGGCGTTTTATTTGTAAATTAATTCATTTGTAATTTTTTTTTCTTAAGGATTTTTGTTTGAACCGTCAAGAATCTGCCATTTTTTCACGAGGAAAAAATGAATCGATTTCGATTCCTAAGGATTGGAAAATGAAATAAAGAATTGAAATGGAGAGAATAAGTGGAGAAATGAATTGATCAATGATAATAATGATGGCAACAATTCAATAAATTCATGAATTATTAATAAATTTTAAATTTTTCAAATTTTCAATGACAAGAATAATAAAGAAATATCAAAAAACAATTTTTCATAATAAAATATTTATATTTCTTTGACAAATAAACATTTTGAAAAATGAATAATGTGTGTGTTAACTCTTTAAGCTCAAAAGGCGCTGCAAAAGTGCCGAAACGATTGCCGTTTTTAAAAATGAAAATTGTATCTTGTCGAGCGTAAATTGATTTGAATTGAATTTCGGATGTTTCTGATGATGAAGAAAAATTGATTATTTTCAATGATTGTCAATGATGATGATTATAATCGATAAATAATTGAGATTATCGAGAGAAAAAATTAATTTTTAAAAAAGTTTTCAATCAATTATGACACAACTGAATTCAATTTCGATTCAAGAAAAATTCGATTGAAAATTTAATTTTTTTTCCTCTTTCAATTTTAGATTATTTTTTCCAATTTTCCAGTTTTTTATTTTTCAATTTTAAATTTCAATGATCAAATGACATTAATTTGATATGGAATAAGAAAAACTTTGATGGAATTAGTAGTGATGAAATGATAAACTTTTTCTCATGTATTGTTATTCGACTGAAAAAACAAAAATAATCATTTTTTTTTTCGAATGCCAATTTTTGAAATAGAAATTTTCTTTGATTCGGAACTTATTGTGGAAACATAATAAACAAAAGTTTTCTCTCAGATTCAGCGACAAAAATATTAATGAATTCAATTTATTAACAAAGCAAATAGCGACAACGAAAATTCGTTCTTGGGAAATATTCTTATTTTCGAAATATTTTCTTTGATTTTTTGTTGGCACATACAATGTGAAAACAAAAGAAACGACCAGCGGAAAATCACAGCCAAAAACCAGAAACAAAATTTCCGCTACGAGAAAATCTAAGAAAATTAAATTATCATCTAATTTGTGTTTATTTGATTTACTTTTGATTTTTCATGTCTTTCTTTTTTTCTTTTTTGATTTTGTTAATTTTCAAATAAATCTAATCTAAATTCATTAGCAATTAGCTCATTTAGCTTGTTTGAATAATGAATTTTTAGTTAAGTGAATCAGTGAATTAGTGAATTTTATCTTAAATTCTGGAATTCATAAAAATAAAACTTTTCTAAAAGTAAAATGAACAAAGAAGAAAATAAAAAAAATTAATGATGGCAAACAAACCTTTGTTTTCATAATTTAATCATCTTCAATTCAAAATTCATTTGTATAATCATTTGTCCGAAAACAAAAAAAATGGGAAAAATTCCAAGTTTGTTACAAATTAAGATAATGCGATGATGATGATGATGTCGTTAATGATAATGATGTTAATGATAATAATAAAGAATCGTTATGAATAATGATAATTTGTAAAATGAAAAAAAATCTGATTCTGATTCACAATTTTGTTCTCATATCTTGATTTTTGGCTTGATTTCTGTGTGTTCAATGTCAAATGTTAAAAAGCACATCGAAAATGAATGAAATCCACGAAAAAAAGTTTCGCAAATCACAATTCAACAAAGAATTATGCGATATACACATGAGATTCAATTTAATTCAATATTTTTCTTCAATTTTCCAATGATAATTTGAATCACACGATTTAAACACAAGATTCATGATTCACATTGATGTCATTGATTCAATTCATTTATCGATTTCACTGACAAACAAATAGAAAAAAAATGTAAATTTAATTGTTTTTCTTTGTAGTCAATGTTGTTGTTATCGTTATCTTCACCAACAATACACCACAGATAAACCGTAAATAATAATGATTAACGGTTAAATAATGAATTTTTTCGATTTTTCATTTGAAATTTAGAATCACAAATGATGTTTGGTTTGAACACAAATACACACACAAACTATGCACCTTTTAGCAAGAATCGCTTGGAATGATATGAAATGAAACGTACAAACGAACAACGATCGATCTATGGTTGGTCGATTCTTTGATGTTGCACAGGGTTTGCAATGTCAAAAAATTTTGTTTTTTTTTTTGCGTAGAAAAATGATTATCGAGTCATGTTTGGCGAATGAATACGAAGTTATGCAAATGTTTTTTGCTTTATGTCCTCATTGTTGAATGTTGTTGTTGTTTGAAATTCAATTTTCAATAAATTATCACATGTATTTCACAAAGGTTTTCTTGTTTTCTTTCATTTCAAAAAAAAAAAAAAAAAAAAAATACATTGAATTTAGGTGACAAATGAACAGAAAAAACATCACAAAACAACAAAATAACATTTGAATTCATTTATTTATTCATCCATTCATTCACTCATTCATTCATTTTATTTTCTTTTCCATGTTTTTCTCTGACCATTTCCTCGCCATTTTATGGAATTTGTTTGTATGATAGGAAAACGAGAGAAACGAAAAATTCTCACGTAGAATTTGAATCATTCTAAAACATTTTACAAAAATAAATGTGCACTGATTTCAAAATTCAAGTCCTGTATGTCTGTGTCTATGTGTGTGTGTGTGTGTGCGTTCATCTGTGTTCAGTGTTTTACTGAATTTAAAAATGAATTTTTTTCATTTTCATTTTCCACAAAAACATTATCATTCATTCATTCATTCGTTGATGTAGTCGATTGTTATTATTACTGGTTGTTGTTGTCATGTATCGGGCCGCATCATCACAATATATTTAACGATTGATGATGTTGATGTTGGTGATGATGATGATGATGACATCAACATGCGCTACTGGGTAAAAAATGAAAGTAAATCTGACAATTTTTTTTTCAAAGCATCTTTCATCTAGACTCTCTCTTTCTTTTATTTTCTTCTTCATTTATGATATTTTACAAAGAAAATTGGACCCAAAAATATTGAAAAAAATAAATTCGGTTACCGTTATCATTGTGTCATTATTATTACTAATATTATCATCGTTATTATCGTTATTATTTTGATTCAAAATTTTACACATGTGAAAATACACGCCAGAAACACCCTGAATATTGTTATTATTATTATTATTCAATCATTGTTGTATGGGAAAAAAACCCAAGATGTAGAAGAAGAAGAAGAATAAGGAGACAAAAAACAAGTGAATACACGGTGAAACGAATAATGAAAAATTGAAAATATATAAACGACAAAATACAAAAGAGAAAATACGAAAATAAAATAGACAATTTATTTATTTATTTATTTATGTAATTTCCATTTTCATTTTCAACGATGCTTTCACAAGTCCTGCCATAAATATATTTCATCTGACCTGCCGCTATTTACCTGCCATATTCCTATCATTATTATTATTATTATGTATTCATGAAATAAAAAACCATAATGATAATAACCATTATAACCATATAAAATATATATGAAATAAACCACTAAAAAATAGATAAATGAATAAATGAATGACATTTTCTTATATCATCATTATCAATATTATTAATATTAAAATTACATATAATAGAAACATGACTGTAAATATAATGTAGATTCAATCATGAATTGAATGAGTGAAAAAAAAGTTGTATTTGGTAATTTTTTTTGCCTTTCTTTTTTTTCTTAACATCATCAAATTCAATTTTGATTTGATACGATTCATTAATTTGATTCATTTTCATTTACGATACAACTTTTTCCATTCAATTCCAGGTTCATTGTTGTTGTTATTGTTTGATTGATTGAAAACCTCTTTTCCATATTACATTTTGATTCATTATTGTATTATTGATAATTTACATGGCTAAAATAGGTAATAAATATGTTATTCCACCATTACTATTATTATTATTATAAAGCTTTATTTATGAAGATTTTCAATGAGATTTTCAGCTGATGAAGCAATGATTGATAGGCTTGTTTTCTTTGATTTATTCTTTGTTTGTTTTTCTTTATCAAAACATTGTATATAACCTTGCTACCGTTGATTATTGATTATACCGTACATTGTATATTGTCATTATTACTATTACAATTATCATCATTTCGAAATCCAAAAATTTTGTTGTAAGAAAAAAATGGTATCATGTGATTTTGTGATGTGATATGTCTTCATATCTTTGAAAATTTTTTTATTCATTATTTCTATGATATTCTATGATATTATTCAAATAAATAAATAAATAATCAAATAAATACAAAAAAAAAGAAAAAAATAATGAACAAATAAATTGAAATAAATGATGAACGGAATATAATATTCAAAATGAAAAACCAAGACAACCTGAAGCTATGAATAAATAAATAAATAAATAGTGTTATAGACGCAAGGTCTTCTGAACAAACAACAAACACACTTTTATTGGAAAAATTAATGAAAACAATCAAATTAATGAAAATACATCGCACTTGGCGAGGGTAGAACAACAATAATGATTTTTATTTCTTGATGCGCGTGCTTTTATATCACGCTTGCTGCTTTTTTGTGTGTACGCCGGCGCGCTCGCCATCGCCTCGCGTGCTCGACCGTTACAATAGATAAATAAATTATAATTTTCCCAAAAGGCACCTTTTATGAAACAATAGAATTTGTTGCTTTGCTTTGGTATTTTTTTTGTTTCCTTCATTATTAATATAAATGTAATGATATTTTCACCATATATTTATTAAGAAAATTTTAATGATGATCATGATGATGATAATGGTGTATAACAAATGATAATGATGACAAAGGTAAGAGTACATTAAAAGTACAATGAAAAAATTGGTCCAAGAAAAAAAAATTAAATGACAACATTTTTTTTTTCATGATCATCTCATTAGTTGTATTTATGTGGCCATTACACAATGATGATGATATCAAATATTTTTTTTATTAAATTTCCATTAAAAAAACAAAACATGTTTCATTCAATTTCAAATCAATTTTGTCGTTTTTTTTTCATTTTTTGGATTCACGGAAAAAACTTTTAATTTTTTTCCCAATATTTAAACATTGAAATGTTTTAGTTGCGATTGAACAATCGCCAATGCAAGTTTGGTTGAAAAATTATCAATTACAAAGGTAAAAGTACTCGTTTTATTGATGATAATAATGATTCATCTCGTTTTATAGTTTCATATGGAAAAGTTTTTCATAATTTTTTTCTTTGTTCTCCATCTTCATTATTACATTTATTGATTTTTTTTTCATTTCGTTTCGATTTGAAAAATATAATTCAATTTATCATATAAAATGGAAAAAATTTGAAAATCATCCACCATAATTTAAACATGTATTGTACCTGAAAAAAAATCAGATCTCTACCTATATTCAAGTGAATTTCATAAAATCATTTTCATATTTTGTTTATGGAATTTACGTGTGGTCGCTTTCCGCAAAATTCTTCAATAACTTTGTTGAAATAAGAAAATATGAAAAAACTTTGATGAAATATGAAAATTTTCTGTTTCATCAACCTATTGCGTGCGGTATATTTTCTTACCATGTTTATTCTTTCATTGAATCTTAATGATAATCATTAAATTTGTTTATTTGTTTGTTTGCTTAAAACTTTATTTATTATTATTACTATGATTATTATTCTCTTGTATAAAATTAAATATTCGATACAATTTGTACTATCATAAACAGCAATCAATATCAAATAATTTCATTTATGGTATAAATTTTATGCCATTTGCTTGGATCAAAAACGAATATTTTTCAGCCGGTTTTTCCACTGCTGCTGCTGCTGTGTTTGAAGTACGATTTCTTTGATGCATGATTATTAATCGTAAAAAAATTTGGATTATTTCAAAGCTTTTTAGCCGATCGAATTGCTGCAATAATTATTAGTGAAAATTGAAAAATTTGTTCATAGAAAAACAATCTTAAAAATCAAAGAAACAAAATCATAAAATAATAAGAGAAAATAATTCATTTTTGATCAATTTTCAATTTACCATTGTTATTGTTATTTTTGCTTATTTTGTTATCAACAAACAAAAAAAAAAAAAAAAAAAACATACAAAAATACATTCCGAATTACATTGAAAATAATTATAATTGGATTAACTGAAATTGAAAACAACAAAGACAACGAATCTTTTGATGATTCGAAATACACAAAAAAAAAATTCTTATTATTTCACCGATAAAGATATTTTCAGATGTGTCAAATTTCAATTTTTTCTCATCATCATCATTATTTTTATTATTATTATTACGATCATCGCAATCGTCGGCAGAATTTCAATCAAAATAAATTCGTAATTTGCTTATTAATTCTTCATTTGAAAGGAAAATTCACCAAAAATTTTCTCATTTCGAATACAAATTTACCGAGAATTTGTGCATCAATTTGACAAATGAACCAAAGCATGCACACACAAACAAACACGACAAATTGACAATCATCTGTCAAGCGTAATATTTTCAATGGGCCAATTTCGGAGAAAAATTTCGGAAAGAAAATTTTACGACCAACCAACAACGAAAAAAAAAATGCATCATTTATAATTCAATGATATGACATTTGTCGATAATTTTTCCCAAAGTTCAAATCAAAATAATAATAATAATAAAACCATAATAATTTTTCAATTCAATGATCATAAATAATTGATCATTCACTAAAACATGGCATACTATGAATAATATTTATGATTGATCTACAATTGAATATTTTGACAAAGAAAAAAAAAGAAATATCGAATAAATTCATTGATAAATATGAATTTTTTGATTTGAATGAATTTTTTAGAAAATTTCTCGTTAAAAAAATCGTACAATTATTTGCCATTACAAATCTTGATGACATTGAATCGAGCACACACACAAACACATTGATGGCTGAACAAGTGAATGAATGATGAAAAAAAGGATGATAATAATAATAAACAACACAAAAATGCCACTACTTTGATATAAAGTAATGATAATAATTAATGTAATCAATGAAGAACACCATACCATTTACCATTGATCAAATCATTTAAAAAAAATACATGAAAAATGTACAATGATCGAAACATTGAGGCGATTTGATAAATTTGTACACTTGGTTTAATAGAAATAGTATGATGGAAATGTTTACAACAACAAAAAACCAGTCTTACCAGTAAATGGCGATAATATTTTTTGTTTACATTTTTTTCTAATCGTAAAATATTCATTTGATAATGAAAATGGTTAAAAAAAATAAAGCAATTATAAAGTTCAATCAATCTAATCACAAAAAAAAAGATTGAAAAATTAACGAAAATCACCAAATTTACATCGAATCAAATAGATAAATTCTTGAGTATGATCGAACAATTTATTGAATTGATTGAATTTTTACCACTTACTTTGATCATCATTTGCATTAGTTGAACATTTTTCAATGTTGTTGATGAATTGTTTGTGAGAAAATCATTATTTATTAATTGTTTCGAGGATAAACAACAATCAAAATAGAAACAAGAAAAAAAAATGTCACAAGCAATCGATACAAATTGTATGACATTAACACGTTATGTAATTACTGAACAACGTTCACGTAAAGATGCTACCGGTGAATTAACAACATTGTTGAATGCATTACAAACAGCAGTTAAAGCTGTTTCATCGGCTGTACGTAAAGCTGGTATTGCAAAATTGTAAGTAATTATTATTAATATTTTTTTTAATCATTTATTCACAAATTTGCTGGCGAATTCAATTTAACATATTCATACATCTTAGATTAATTAATTAATTAATTATAAAATCAATTCACAAATATCAATTTCGATTAATTTTTTCGCAAATATTCACAAACAATCATGTGTTTGTCAAATCAGTCGCACAATTGATGACAAACAAATCAAATGTTATGAATTTTGAATTCATCAGATTCAATGTTCAATATTGTCATTCATATTATTATTTGATGAAATAATGTTCTTGATGAAAATGGAATATTCTTTGATCAATCATTTGACTAATGACAAAAATATAAATCATCTTTTTCTGGTAACGGCTTGTTGTTGATTTTTTTTCATATATTTCATCATAAATCCATTCATTCATTCATTCATTATCGTCACGATAATTATTGTCATAATGCTCAGAAAAAATATAAAAATAATTAAAGAAAATCTAAGACCAAAATGAATGAATGAAAATCGGTAGGAATAACAATTTATTTATTTATTTATTTATCTTTGTAAAAATGAAGAATGAAATTCTGTTGTTTAGTTTTCTTCGATTTCAACTACGATACACACTGTGTTATAAATATAAATAAATATTAAAAAGAAGAAGAAAAAATTGATTCTATGATGATGATAATAATGAAACTATTAATAATTAATTACAATTTTTTTTCTGGTTCTTCTTCTTCGTCTTCTTCACTTTTATTCGTTGATTCATAGAATTTGATCACAATAATTGTAATAATAATAATAATAATAATTGTAATTATAATTAAACTGTACATACACACAAACACACACACACTGAAGTAAAAAAGAATGACAAATTTTCAGAATGAAAAACAACAAATATCGTTGATGACGATGATCATGATCATGTCAATGATGGTGATGATGATAATGATGATGATGATGATGAAATTTTGAATTCTATATTAAATTCTAATGATAATCATTCATTCGTTAGGTTGTTGTTGTTGTCGTATGTTGTTTGTACTGATATAAATTGAAAAGTTTATTACACACATATATATTCCATATTTTTCTGTCGAAATCATTTTTGACGAGAACACAAAATACAAATAATAATAATAATCATAATCATCATTATCATTATGATAATGAATTGTCCGCAAAAATAATCAAACGATGATGATGGTGTAACGATAAAATAAACAGGATATTAAAAATTTGGGCTGAAAAAATATTCATTTCTTCTCATCACTGATTATGATCCAGAGAGTGCTGCAGATTTTTTTCAGTTCGTTTAGTGATTAATATCAGTATTCAAACAATGTCAATTTTTCCCGCCGGTCGATTTGTTTTTCGTTGGTTTTATTTTTCGTTCGTTTTGTTTGCTGTTGTTTTGTGAACTGTCGCGATTCGACTTTGATTCGTTTGATTTGTGAAATTATTCATTGAAAATGATGATCGTTTTTTTTTTGTCATTATTTCCTAGTTCAGTTAATTAAAATTTTAATCATAAATTTATGTCTGTGTTTTCACCATGAAAACTTATGGTGTGAAAAAAACAAGAATTGAAATTCAAACAAAATTCATTTTTTTCATTTTTCTCAATTTTCACTCATACAAATGCAAATGTCGACATAAAAAACTTGAAAATTGAATTTTTAATTCTTTTATTTTGTTCATTTAATTGAAATAATAATTTTTATCCAAATACAAACTGCATTTGAAAGTTTTTTCATTTTTTTGGAAAATGAATTTCAAATAATTTCGTAATTTTTTCTGTTGGTTCTTGTTTAAAAATTCATAACTGAATTTTATCTAAACGGACAGCTGTATTTTTTTTATTTTATTTCTTTATTTTAGTTGAAATTCTGTCTTTTGAATAACATATTTAATTGATTTTTTATTTTTCGTTTTCTCTCTCTCTCTTGCATAACACTTAAAACTTGAATTATGATAATTATTCTCAAAAATAATCGAAAAAAATTCAAAAAGCTGCAAAAAATTCAAAAAAGAAAAAAAATATTGAAATTATTCATGTTTTTGAATTTCAGTTGGAATCTATTCAAATATTCATTTTTTTCAAAGCAAAAATTGAGAAAATTCTTTGAAATTTTTAATGTTTTAAGAGAATTCTGTTTGGTTTTTTGTTTTCTTTGAATGAACACCAAATAAGACACAAACACAGACATACAAATGAATTGACATTAAAGAATCAGCGAATAAGAGAGATGAAAACTGCATGTATTTTCATTGAAAAAAATTATGAACAAAGAAATTTTGAAAATAAAAAAAAAATGGAAGAAAATATTCAAATATTCAA
The DNA here is from genome assembly GCA_002943765.1 of Psoroptes ovis. Classification (NCBI taxonomy): domain Eukaryota; kingdom Metazoa; phylum Arthropoda; class Arachnida; order Sarcoptiformes; family Psoroptidae; genus Psoroptes; species Psoroptes ovis. Next base: position 2,650,391 of record PQWQ01000003.1, on the reverse strand, counting down.
AACACACAAGCACCAACACATATCAAAAAACATAAATCATAACCGGCGAAAAATTAGACACCAAAAAGCGATTTACAGAATTACACACAGAATCCATTTCAGTGATCTCTGATTTTTGAATTAATTCGAGAATTGCTTGTATAAGTTTTGCGATTATAACTTGCTTTGATTATTCAATATTCAAACAAACAAAAAAATTATATTTTTTCTCTTATTCATTTTCATATGTTTTCATAATCATATACACCAGCACACACACGCACACACATCTGCTACAATAAAATACATTTTCTATTGCTGATTATGCATTTTAAATGTTGATTTTGAAAAGAAAAAAAGATAGAAAATGAATGGATTCATATCCACTTTGGAACACTTGAACATGTATGTCAAATTGGTATTCATGTCCAAGAAATATTCAATATCGTACAATTTAATTCAATATTATTATTATCAATTTTGATGGGCGTTTTTATGCTGTTTTCCTGTTGTTGTCGATAATAATATATTTATTATTTTCTATTGAATTCGATGATAATTGATTTTATTTCTTGGAAACAAATTATTTTGATCTGATTTGATTTATCATTTTTATTATTATTATTTGATAAATTGATTCGATTTAATTTTTGAATAGGCCAAACCATTATCATTGTTATTGTTGGCAAATTTTCATCTTATTATTATTATTATTATAATCGTAAAAAATGAATATATTCAAATTATATTCGGAAAATAAAAGATATTCATATCTCTTTGATGTCAAAAAAATTTTCAACAAAAATCATATTATTCTTGTATGTTTCATATTCTTATTATGTCATCGTTATTGTGAACTTACATTTTTACCTTTTCTTATCATTTTTTTTAATGATGATTCATTAAAATGTGAGAGTTTTTCTCTCTATTTGTATGATTTGAATAAAATAATATTGCTTCAAGGTGTTGAACAAGAGATATGACAATTGTTTCGGGCCGACCAAATTGGGTGAAATTCTGACTACTTTTTTTTCAATAATTGTAATTATCAAAAAAGAATTCAATGTAGAAATAAAAATCAAATGAATCTTTTATGAACTTACTATCAAAATCGTCATTTCAATCGCACAATCGATATCATTCTTGCAATATTTGTCATATTTTTCGTTGTTTGTAGAGGAAATATTAAAAATATCCAACATCATACGCTGGTTTTTGTGCTTTACATGAAACATGTATTGGCCCAATACTTAACAAACGAATAATTTTGAATGATTTTGTTTTTTTTCACCCAGTTTCATCTCAGGTATTTTTTGAACATCGAACATTGAATAACATTTTACAAATGTTGAATTTGTAAAATCAAATTGTATTTTGATTTTTTTATCACCAATTTGAATTGAAAAAAAAGGTGACAAAAACATAACGAAATGAAAATATATACGCATTATAAATAAATATGATTCAGAATCGAAAATTATAAATTCAAAGTTTTTGAATTGAAATTGAAAATTTTTCCATTTCAAAAATTGAAAATCCAATATGATTCTTGGTGTTGTCGAAAGTTGTCGTCGTTTTAGCATGTTATTGCCTGCTGCTTCTGCAGCTGGTTGTTGCTGTTGTTGTCGTTGTTGTTGTTGTTGTTACAAATTGAATTAAATTTTCAATTTTGAAAATTTTTTAATTTTAAAATGATAATAAAATTGAAAAAAAAGTTTATTTTAAAATGAAACAAAAAAAAATTTCAAAAACTTTTCAGGTAAATTCAAATGTGAAATAAATGAATCGTACATGTGAATTTGCTGGTTGTCCAATAAATTTGTTCATATCGAACCAATGTAAACGTTCATTGAAAAACGGCCAAAACTTTTCGGACAACCCATGTCTAAATTATTGAAAATAACCGTTTAACAGTTGATTCTTGAAAAACTTTTGTTCAAAAAAAAAAAATATAAAAAAATACAACTTTGTCAATTTACAACTCTAGGCATTATTATTATTATTATCACATTTTCCATTGTTTTAAAATTTAAATTTTTAATTTTTCAAAAATTTTTTACACTTTTTCTTCATATTTTTTAAATGTATAAAATAACATTTTCTGTGACAAATTTCATTGTTTCATTTTCATGGTAATTTGCTTTGATATTTTTCTTTCATGAATATTTTAATCAATAATTATGCTAATTTTCATTTATTCATTTTCGTTTTTTTTCTACCCATTTGTTTAATGACAGATATGGTGTATCTGGTTCAACCAATGTACAAGGTGAAGAAGTGAAAAAACTTGACGTATTGGCAAATGATTTGTTTATCAATATGCTCAAATCATCATACACTACATGTATGCTGGTATCGGAAGAAAATGAAACGGTTATCGAAGTTGAAACGGAACGTCAAGGTAAATATATTGTTTGTTTTGATCCATTGGATGGTTCATCGAATATCGATTGTTTGGTTTCAATTGGTTCAATATTTGCCATTTATAAAAAGGTAAATTTATTTTTCACATTATTTTATTTTATTCTATTTTTTGAAATGAAAATATCAATCATAATCATCGCTGATTGTACAATCATTGAAATCAAAGCAATCGATCTCATTGTTTGTTTTGGTTTTTGGCATTTATTTACAAATCGCCAATTGCAATTATTGGTGAAAACAGAGAAAAATCAAAATCATGTAATCAAACAAAATGCCATCAATAATAATAATAAATTTTTCCATATCGAACAATATTGTTATAAAATATTAATATTTTATTTCATTTATGAAATTATGATATCTTGTATCATTTTTTTTCTATTCTTCGTTTGCCATTTGTTTATTTGATGATTGGTTTCAATCTCAACAATGTGATCAAACATTTTCATTGTTTTATTATGATTATATTCGAAACTGATCATTATATTTTGAAAATCTTTTCAAATTTCCGAAGGAATCGATGACCAAAAGAAATAATAATAAAAAATTATTGCGTGTCAAAATAATGCAATCAATGCAAAGTCAAACTAACAAACGAACGAGAAGTAAAAAAAAATTGATGATTCAATTTTTTTTGTTTTATTTTACTTCATTTCAATTGCATTTACATTTTCCAAAATATAATGCAATTTGTATTTGATGAATAGTTTGTGCATGTGTATCTATTTATTTAGATAAATTGAATTTTTTTCTTTATTGAAAATGATGATTGAATGAATCATATCGAATCGAATCAAATCCAATCAATAATAGTAATAAGATTATTTAGAATGATTTGGCATCAAAAAATCATGGCAATTTATCCAATATATAAACATATAAATAAATAAATGAATAAATATTTATTCAATTGAAATGATATTTAATCAAATCAATTCATCCAATATATGAATGTGAATTGAATATATATGATTGAAGAATGAAGAAATGAAAATAATTGAAATGAAATTAATTTACTTGATGTAATAATTTAAGGAGAACGGGAGAAAAATGATCAAAGATTTTGATTAATTAATTTTTTGAAATTTTCAATTCAAGATTCATTTTATTATTTATATTAATCGGATTTATTTCACATTAATAGGAACATAATAATGCACCAACAATCAATGATGTATTACAACCTGGAAATAAAATTGGTAATTTTCATTAATTTTTCAATGAATTTTTTCATGAATTTAATTTTGTATTTCAATAAATTCTAACACAATTAGTTGCTGCTGGTTATGCATTATATGGTAGTGCAACAATGATTGTAATGAGTGCCGGTAATGGACCTGTCAATGGTTTTGTTCTCGATCCAGTATGCATTTGAATATTTTGAAATGAATTATTTTCCATTTGGATTCCATTTCAAATTTTTGATTAAATTTTGTTTACGTTAGGCAATCGGAGAATTTATATTGACCGATCCAGATATGCGTATCAAACCTCGTGGTAAAATTTATAGCATTAATGAAGGTTATGAATCACAATGGGATGAAGCGGTTAAAAAATATGTTGAATCAAAAAAATATCCAAAGGTATTATGAATTATTTTTATCTTTTTTCTCTATTTTGATAACGTTAGTGATAAGAAAATTCATTCAAAATTTTTTTTTTGGTTTTTCCACGAAAAAAACTTTCAATAGTCTGGTAAACCTTATGGTGCACGTTATGTCGGTTCAATGGTTTGTAATCATTTATTTTTGAAAAAAATGAAAAATTTAATTTTTTTTGCATAATTTCGCGATTCAAACATATGAACATATGAACATGAAATGTGTGTTATCTTTATGCTTGGTTTGAGTATGATGAAAACTTTTTTCCGGTTATTTTTAGAGTATTCTTACGTAAATGAGAGAAAAATGTATAAACAACCGAAATTCAAGTAAACAGAGATGTGTTTTTTTTTGTTACATTAAAATTTTCAAATCATTCATACGTTATTCGTTATGATAAACATCATCATTATCATCATTGATTATGAATGAATGAGTTAATTAAAGTAAATGTTTGTTCCAATGAAAAGAGCATGAAAATTTGATTTAACCTGATAATAATGAAGAATCAAGGTTACCTGATAGTAATAGGTATTTCGTAATATTAAGGTCCCAAGTTTTAGGATTACTGTGCTTTGAAAGTGTTCATTATGAACATTTTCATAATTATTTCAATCAATTAATTGAATATTCACAATTATTTTGATTATAATTTAAAATTTTGCTGATGTACAAATGCATACAGCATGCTTAATACGAATTTTTCAATAGATTTAACTCAAGAATTTTCAATCCATTTTTATTCTCCTCAATCAAAAGGTGGCCGATGTTCATCGTACATTGAAATATGGCGGAATATTTATGTATCCAGCCACTAAAGATGCACCAAATGGAAAGGTAATAATGATAATTTTTATTCTCAAAAAAATAAATAAATTTGTGCCTTTGTTTTATCATTATTTGAAAATTAACATATTGTCACACAAATTAAATAGGAATCGATAATAACAATAACATAAAAGCTTAATCTTTAGTCAATCAATAAATTATGATTATAATCAATTTCTTTTTCTATTCTGTCATTTGACATTACTTAACATTAACTTACCATCAAAAAAAATATTAGGTAAATTTTCCTCAGACAATATGATTGATAGAATTAATATAATCTGACGCATTTATTCTTATTATTATTATCATTATTCATGATTATAATCATCATCATCATCATAATCATAATCATCAAACATTTTACCATCATCATCAGGAAATGCATTGTTTTAAAGACAAAACAAATTCTTTTTTTTTGAATAAAAAACAAACACATAAAAAGTGGTAGATAAAATTATCATTATCATAATGGAAGGCAATAATAATAATAATCATAATCATGATGATGATAATAATGATAATGGCGAATATGTTCATGATCATAATCATAACGATAAAAATAATATTTTTTTCATTTCATATTGTCTAAATTCATTTTTTTTGAATTTTTTTTCAGTTGATTTACATTGTAATTTAATTTAATGGTACATAATATTTCATTTTATTTAACTTTCCTGTTTCTCCCATTGTTTAGCTTCGCTTAATGTATGAAGGTAATCCAATGGCTTACATAATCATTAAAGCAGGTGGTTTAGCTACAAATGGCCATATATCGATATTAGATTATCAACCAACTAAAATACATGAACGTGTACCAATATTTCTTGGATCTAAAGATGATGTACAAGATTTAATCGATTGTTATAATAATAAACAATGAGAAAAATAAATAAAAAATGAAATAAAAATGGAGAAATTTTAAAACTTTGAAATTTTCAAAAAACAAAAACAAACAAAAAAACTTGGAGCTTAAAACTTAGCCATGATAAAGCTGATATTGGAGCTTAAATACAAACAAAAAAAGAAAAAAAATTCAAAATTCTTCAAACAAAGAATATTCAAGGAATTTTATACAAAATATTTTACCAAAAAATAGAAATTTTGAAAATTTTTCGAATTTTTTTGTCCAAAAAAATTCTTATCTATTATTTACCAATATTTATAAATATTCAAATTTAAATTTAAATTTTTTTTTATCAAAATCAAAGAATAAATGAAAATATTTTTTGTTCAGAGAAAAACTTGGTCAAAATTTTGTAATTCAAAGATTTTTCAAAGGAAGAGAAATTTTCTCTTTGAATTTTTCAAATTTTAAATTTTCTTAGCAAAAAATTTCTCTCATCTTAATCATTAGAAATTAAAGGAAAATCACATCTGAAATATGATCGCGGATCAAGCATCCAATATTCAAAGAAAAGTCCATGAAAAGTAAAATTAAACTTTAGCGAAGGTCAAAATTTCTAAATTCTGCGAAAAAAAATAGAAATTCCAAAAGAAAAATCACGTGACCAGGAAAAAAAATTCTGATACGTACTTTACTGGCGGATCTTCTATAGAAAAAAAAAAACAAAACAAACCGACGACGATGACGACGAGTCAGAATCAGAAAAATAGAAAACAAAACAACAAAAACAATACAAAACCTCATAGATCCTCATAAAATTTCCAAAAATTGATGATTTATATTAATTTTCATAATTTACAGAAATTTATGGCGTGTTTCTATTTATTTTGATAATTTTCTACGTGTTTCAATTGACATATTTTGTTTTTTCATCTAAACTTTGGTTAATTGAAAGAAAAAAAATAGAATATTTACCTGATAAAAATTGTCATAGTTGTAATTTTTGTTGTTGTTGTTTTGTGATGATAAGCTCCAAATTGAAAAATAAATAAAATATCGAAATATCGGGGAAAAGAAAAAAATTGAAAATAATAACAATTATCATTAAATTTATATTAGCAACAGCAACGTTTCATTTGTATTGATAGCGTCGCTTTTCGTTTTCTCGGTTAACAATTAACCAAAATAAAATCAATTGCAATTGATCAAGTAATTATTTTATTTATGTTTCAAATGATTTATTGCTGAGTTGTACTCGGATTTTGAAATTTTCTACCCATTCAAGTTTTTTATTTTGATTTTTTCTAATTATTTTCATTTTTTGTTTTTCAGTTTTGAATTTGGTTCACCCGAATAATAATAATAACAATAATCAACAATATTGTTTCATTTATTTATTTTCATCATAATGATAATTCATAAATTTTCAAAATGTTTTCTTCAAATAATATTAATATTGAATATATTAATAATAACAACAAACAAAATATCGACATTTTATTTACCCGGTTTAGCACCAGTTAATTATTGTGAATTTAATAAGCCAGTTGATAATTGTCGATCAGATGTAAAATTATTTGTAAATCGTTTAGATTCTGAAGATTCAGTTATACCATATGAATATTCACATTTTGATTTTTGTCAAGCATCAAATCAAAATGAAGCACCAGTTGAAAATTTAGGACAAATTGTTTTTGGTGAACGTATTCGGGCATCACCTTATAATATTAGTTTCTTGAAAAATGAACAATGTAAATTTTTATGCCATAAACGATATAATCTATCAAATCATGATGATGTTGAACGTTTAGAGTCTTTAAAAAAAGGTATGATGAAAAATTATCAGCATCGTTGGATTGTTGACAATATGCCTGTCACATGGTGTTATGATGTTGAAGGTGGACAAAAATATTGTTCAACTGGATTTCCAATGGGTTGTTATGTCGATAAAGAAGGTATTGCTAAAGATGCTTGCGTTATGAATATATTGTTCGACAAGAAAGATACATTTTACTTATTTAATCATGTTGACATAACCATCACATTTCACAGTGGAAAAAATGAAGCATGGGGTGTTGGCTTTGGTGACCATGGTGGTCGTATTATTGCTGTTAATATCGTGCCGAAAAGTATACATCATGAAAAGCCGCCACAATCAGCTTCGGATTGTCCGATGAATCCATTTCCAATGGAAATTCCAAATGAATTAAGTAAAGATAAGGTTATCGATGTTTATTACACATATTCGATTTATTTTACACGTAATGATAATATTAAATGGTCATCAAGATGGGATTATATTCTAGATTCAATGCCTCATACAAATATTCAATGGTTTTCAATTCTTAATTCTTTGGTGATTGTTTTATTCTTAACTGGTATGGTCGCTATGATATTATTACGTACATTGCATAAAGATATTGCCAGATATAATCAAATTGATTTAGAAGATGATGCTCAAGAAGAATTTGGTTGGAAATTAGTACATGGAGATGTATTCCGTTCACCTCATCACAAAATGCTGTTGGCAGTGTTTCTAGGATCTGGTGTTCAAGTACTATGTATGACAGTTATTACATTATTCTTTGCATGTCTTGGATTCTTATCGCCAGCGAATCGTGGCGCATTGATGACCTGTGCTCTTGTATTATATGTTTGTCTCGGAACACCTGCCGGATATGTTTCAGCACGTATATATAAATCATGCGGTGGTTATCGCTGGAAAATGAATGTAATGCTGACATCATTATTATGTCCAGGAGTTGTATTTTCATTATTTTTCGTGATGAATATGATATTATGGATAAAAGGCAGTTCAGCTGCAATTCCATTTTCAACATTGATAGCATTATTAGCATTATGGTTTTTGGTATCATTACCGTTAACATTTGTTGGTGCTTATTTTGGTTTCCGTAAACGTGCAATTGAGCAACCGGTCAGAACAAATCAAATACCAAGACAAATTCCTGAACAATCAGTTTATACAAAACCATTACCTGGCATTATAATGGGTGGAATATTACCGTTCGGCTGTATATTCATTCAATTATTTTTCTTACTGAATAGCTTATGGTCAAATCAAACTTATTATATGTTTGGATTTTTGTTTCTGGTATTCATTATCTTGATAATTACATGTTCAGAAACGACAATATTATTATGTTATTTTCATCTATGTGCTGAAGATTATCATTGGTGGTATGTAATTTGAATTTGCTTTTTTCACATGAATCATAATTATTTCATTACTTTTTTTTAATCAAAATAAAAGGTGGCGATCATTTTTAACATCGGGATTCACTGCATTCTATTTGTTCATTTATTGTATACATTATTTTCTAACCAAGCTAACCATCACCGGAACAATATCAACATTATTATATTTTGGTTATACATTGATAATGGTATTTTTGTTCTTTTTATTAACCGGAACTGTTGGATTCTTTGCTTGTTTCTGGTTTGTAAGAAAAATTTACAGTGTAGTCAAAGTTGACTAGAATCATTTTTTTTTTCTACGATGACCAATTCAAACTGGAGAAATTTTCGTAAACATATTCAGATCAATATATTTATGTGAATTAATCAATCAATATCAATTATCTCATCTGCATCATCGCTGATTTCAAGCATTATAAAAATTATCATCAAACACTAGAATATGAAAAGTTTTAGTGAATTATGAAAAAACACATAAACAAATTATCACTTTCCCAAATTGAAAATAATTTAAAACAAGCAAACTAAACAAAAATTTGTAATTTATCACAGAAGATAATGAGAGATTTTTAAAAAAATTGTCAAATTATTTATTCTCAACTAACAAAACAACATAATCAATTATTATATAAATGAACATTTGCAATTTTGTTATGGATTTTTTATTGAGAAAAAAAAAATGATTCATTTTCACATGATCTTAGAGAAAGAGATATAATGATTTTCAATTTATAATTTTTGTAATTTTGTATAAAAAATATTAAAAATTTTTTTCTAATTATTTCAATGAATTTTTTGCCAAAGTCCATGGTTTAATTTTCAACACTTCGACCATATTTGTATCCAAATCAAACCATGCTGTTATATGTATCGAATCGATTGTAAAATAATATAAACGATCAATACATTTTTGACGACGATACACTGAACGTGGATCAGCTTTTAATAAATTTTCAATGGCGTTTTTTGCTTCATTTTCATTTGAAAATAAACGAAAACAATAATTACACTGTTTATTTGATGATGGCTTATCGTTATGATACAATCGATATGAATGAAATTGTTTTAATTGTTCAAGACTACGTTCAGTGAATTCGACATTTATTTCATCCACTAGACTGCCATCAATCCAATCAGTTGATTTGGTATTGGATTTCTTTTCCATGTCATTAATTGGATTTTCTTGGCTTATTTCATCATCTGATTGTTTTTCATTATAATGATTATTTTCATCCTCATGAGAGCTTGAAATGATTAAATCCGTAAATGGTGAATCATATTTAGCTATATATGGTTTTATATCAATCACAGGTGTTTTATCGATCATATCCAAGCCTGACACGTGTAGGCAACCATCTGAATGAAGATCAAGATAAGTTTTTTTTTACAAAAAATTGAAAATTTATTAACCTTCTATACGATCTAATTTGACAATAGATAGACCGATTGGATTTGGACGATGTGGTGAACGTGTAGCGAATATGCCACAACTTTGACCATCAAGTCTAGGCGGATGAATTTTGGCTAAAAAACGGCGTTTATTATGATTTTCATGGAAATAAAATAATATCCAAAGATAAGAAAATTTTTCAATACCAATCAATGTATGCGATGGATTATTGAATAAACGTTTCCAAATACGAATGATTCCTTTAGACTGTGGACAAATTCCAGATTGACGTGGTGTACCATTTTTACGATTGAATATCGATTCAACAATACCGATGCTGACTAATTTAAAATTGTCAATTTTAAATTCTTCAATACGGCTAGATTCACTTTTATTTTCATTTGTAATAGCCTTTTTCGATAATGGTTCTTCCATTGCACCATCATCATTGTTATCATCACAATTGATCATTACACTTTTTCAGCCAAATTTCAACATGATTACAAGATCTATGCTAATTCAAAACTAAAAATTCCTTGATCACATGTTCACCTGTCGAAAAAATCACTGAAAACAGCAGATGGCGCGAAATTTGAAAAATTTCAACCATATAAAAGTATCGTCAATCAAAAATTTCGAAATAAATTATCCAGAACATTTTTAAAAAAATCATTTTTTATATAGGATATTTACTGGAATAAATGAATCATTTTATTTAAAAACAAAAAATAATAAATTCGTCATTAATTTTACAATTTTTGATAAGTAGCACCAGCACCACCTTCACCTTGTTCAATACCCGGTTCATTTGATTTAATATGTGCATGGAAACCAGTATCATCAGCATAATATTCAACAATACGTTGTGCACCATTAGCATCGACAATTGTATATGAACCTGTTACTTTACCAGTAGCATCTTGTGATTCTTGTCTTGATTGTGTACCATCATTAGCCATGGATGAAAAACCGAATGAAAATGGTTGTGGTGGTTGTGGAATTTCTGGTTCAGCATGTCTTGCAGCATCATCTAATGGTTGTGCAATTTTGAATTCACTGATGTATGGTTTTGGTGTTGGTTCATTTTTCCAATCATATGGTTTTGGATCTTCAAGTTCAAATTCCATTTCAGGATGTGCCACTGTATCACCGATTGTCATGGCATTATATTTGATTTTATTACCAGCATGTGCTAATGCAACAATAGTTGATAAGATAATGATCTGATTTTGATTTCATTCAAATTATTTTTTCGTTGATTCATAATTCATTTTTTTTCAAACCAAAATAGGTAATCAATCGATTCGATTGTGAAATATTCGAAAATTAAATTTTAAAAATAAACAAATTTTTTAAAAATCGGACATTAACAAAAATTCAACGAAAATTAATGAATTAATCAAATAATTAATTACCTTGAGCATCATGATTTTTGTTTTTCAAAAAAATTTGTTGAATAATATGAAAAAAACAATATCAAACAATTTTCAAATGAAACGAAAAAATGCTTCAAAAATTTTCGAATCCAATTGCTTTTATAATGGCCATCAGTCGGCCAAGCATTTTTACTTTTTTTTCCATTTTCATTCATTTATTCATTTATTTATTTGTTTCATCCAAAAACTTACTATTGGAACATTTAACACACACACATATTGAACAAATACGTACCACACACACACACACGCACACATTCACACGCATTTATTAATTTATTTTTCTAAATACAAAATGAGAGTTTCAAAAAATGTCTGTGTGGATGTTCACTATGTCTGGAATAAATTAATGAATAAATAAATAATTCAATAAAAAAAAATATTTAAAAATATGAAGAAATATATGAATTTTGTGTTTCATCAAAACATTCAATAAATTTTGGAAATTTTCATCATAACAATCACCATCATCATAAGCATCATAGGCATCATCAGCGACGATGAAATTTGAAAATGAGAAAAAGATATACTTTTTGAAATATTCACTCTCATTTTCGAAATGAATGGAAAAAATGAAATGGAAACCTTTGAACAACATCTTCCGAATCATGAATTCATCGAATATATTTGATAGTATTAATGATGATAATTAGTCCCAAAGAAATCAGTCAAAGATTTTCGATGATAATTTTAAAATTTAATATATTTTTATTTATGCATCCGATGGGGAAAAAATAAATGAATGAATTTGTTGAAAGATATATGTGTATGTGAATCAATTAATAAAGAAATAAATGAATGATATTAATGAATTACGAAAATGAAAATCAATTGAAAACAGGAAACTATGAACTATATGGTCAAGATATATCTGCGAATATGTGAGTGTATTTGTGTTTATGTTGATCATAATAATGATCAATTTCCATTAATGTCTTACGATCGCCCATGATCGTTTGATGATAATGTGTTTGATGAGTTTTTTTTCAATAAAAATTGTATAATCTAAATATAAAAATTATTATCTTAATTTTTCATTTTCTGTCGATGATCATAGCAAAAGTAGTGAATAAATAAATCAATAAACCGTCTAAACACCTGTAGTCCAGATGATAATTAACACAGTCTATAATTATCATTTGAAAATCATTTTTCCCATTCCCAATCAATCATTCATTGATTTCCAATCAATCGATTCGAACAATTGTTATCATCCTTTGAGAAAAAACAATGAAATACAGAAATTTATGATGATCATTTGATATTTGTCATAATGAAATATAAATTCACGATAACAATATATAAATGGCGTATGAATAATTTGAAGGGTCGATCAAATTAGATTCATAATCAGAATTTTTAAAAGATTTGAATCTTTAGATTCAGATTTCAATATGAATTCATTAATTCTCCCATTTATTGTTTAGAATAATTTCTCTTCGTCTTAGAATACAAATCGAAAGCAAATGTCCTCTTGTCTGAGAAAAAACCCAGACAAAGATGAACGCATTTTCAAGAAAAGAAGCGAAAAAAGAAAGAAAATTCTCAGAACAATTACTTAATCCTTTGATTTAATCATCATCACTTGTAAATTATAAAAGAATGAACAACAACAAGAATTGAATTTTGACAAGAAAAATTGAATTCAGTATTTAATTAAAATATTAACATTTTCAATGTTAAAATTTAAAATATTTTTACATATTTGTATTTTTCTTTTCTTGCCCAAAACAAAAATGTAAATATGACCTCCAAATGTAATGATGATTCGTAAAAAAAATCTTCATCTTTATCGATCTTCATCATCATCGTATGCTTATTGATGAAGATGATGATGGTGAACGAAGAAGAAAAAATTTATTTAGGACATTCAATTGAATGTGATAAGAAACAAAAAAAAAAAAAAAAAAATCCATCCAAAAAAAACAAGTCATTATTATCAATGTTGATGGCTGATAATAGCTTGTATTATGTATTTATTAATTTTATCTTCAGATTTCTTGATTTTTGATTTTTTTTCTTGAAACTTCATGTGAAATTTTGTTGTTTGTTTGCAAATACATAGAAAAAATTATACAGATGTCCACAGATATTAATTGATTCAAATTTATAACTTTGCTAAAATCGAAATCAAAAACAATCAAAAGAAATCAATGTCAATCCATATCAATATATTGATGATATTTTCAAACAAATCGATGATCGATGATGAGAAAATATTTGGAAAATTTTTTTCTGAATTCAATTTTTTGAGACATTTTTGATTTTGTTTTTGTTTTCGGCTCAGATTCTTGTCCAAAATTTCGCAATTTAAATTTGCATTTGATGCTGCTGAAATTTTTGAAAATTTTTCTTCGAAATTTTGTTTACTTTCGTTTGATTGATTTATTAAAAATCATCCGAAAATAAGTTTAAATTTTTATTTTCAATTTGAAATTTATTTGTCAAATAAAACATTTGACATTGGTTTTTTTTTGCAATTTTTGCTTTCGTTTTCGCTTGTTTTGCATAATGATGGTCATTATTGTTGAATGTTTGTTCAATGAGAAAATTAATTGAAAAAATAAATAAAAAGATTTATTGATTTAATCTTCTTATGTAATTATTATTTAAATTATTATGATTTTGATTATTTTCATTGTGTAATTATCACAGAACATTATCAATATTATACATTAAAAATTTGCAATAATCAATAATAGCAATCATGATGCTGATAATAATAATAATAATAACAAACGTTTCACATGTTCGCGAAAATAAATGACAGACTCAATTAATGTAATAAAATTAATCGATCAATCATTGAATGAATGAATGAATGGATGAATAGAGAACAAAAATCATTATTTTATAATTTTAAATCAATAAAATGAATCAATTATAATAATAATAATAATTAATCTAAAAGGTGTGTCAATCTGTCAGTCAGTGTTGTTTATATTTAAATTTTTTTTCATTTCATGCATTCATTCATTCATTGATTTATCCATTATTTTGTGAATAAGTAAATTTATGTTAATCAAATGCTATGATTTTTTTTGAATAATAATAATAATATAGCAATTAATGTTGATGCGAAAAATAAGAAAAAATTTATGGTTCAATAAACAATTAAAAATTACAGCATCAAAGATTCAGATACTGTAAAAAATCGGTCATCGATTACGGATTGATTGACGATTTGTTTTATTTTTATGTGAATTTCGTGGAATTTTAAGATACAAAATGTGCATATTTATTCTGACGATCATTAATCAAGATTCTAAATGAAATTTTCTTTCCCATTCAATGATTATTAGAGTACAAATTTTATCTCCAAAGATAATTTAAGTACGTTCAAACTTTTTAAATTGAATAATTAACATATTAATAATAAAACAATCAGGTCGGATGGTCGAAATGGAAATGAATTTGACAATTTTTTTTTCTTATTATTGTTGTTGTTTTATTTCAATTTTAATTTTTAAAAGTTTAAAAATTTAAAAAAAAATTAATTCATCAAATGATGATCATCAATGTACAACAAACAGTTATTTCATTCAATTTCACGTTATCATCATATTGATGATCACACTAGTTTGTTATTATCATTAAAAATTTTACAAATAATCATGATGATGATGATGATGATGATGATGATGATGATGATCATTAATCAAAATGGATAATATAACTTCCTGAATTTTTTTTTTCATCCTTTTAAATTCAATTTTCGTTTTAATTTTCCAGGTGGTTCAAGTTGATTATCGATCAAAATGCGATAATCAAATGGTGAACAATATTATGTTCAATATCTTGATAATGACAACAAATTTCAATAATCTCAAAGAGGATAATATTATCATCATTGATTGTCTTTTTGATGAGATTTTATGATTAATTTGATTGCTTAATTGAGTATTATTTTTCTCATAAATTTTATCTGAGATTAAATTTGTGTTTGAATAACCAAATAAAGGCAATTGATTCATCAAAGAAAAATTTTTGGCCCAAAAAAATAAAAACAACAAATAAACAATCAAATCTAAATGGAAATCATGAATTTTTCTTCATTTTTTTTCATTAATCAACTATACAATAATCCATAGAAGTTCAAAATAATTAATATTATCGCATTATTATTAAATGTTGAATAATTTTCTATGATAATTTTTTTTTCTCATCATTTTCGTATATCGTTCTAGTTTTTTCTGAACATTTTTATTCATTATTTTTCATCATTTCTTCCAAAAAAGTCCACATAAATATTTTCATTTATTGTATCATCTTCATTCAAGAGATAATAAATTTTTTATTTTCTTCAAATTAATTGAATCTTCAATAATCATAATCATAGATAAAAATTTTTCTAATTTGATCAAAAAAACAAAACGTGTTATATCTTTCAAAAATGCGTTACAATGTTTACAATAATCTTTGTGAATGGCAAAATTAATTATTATCATCATCATCATCATCGTCATAATCAATAAAAATGTTAGTTAATTTGATTGAACAAGAAAAATAAAAACAAAATTAATTAATTATTTATTAACTTATTTAATGAATTATTGAAACATTGATCCGTTATAAAACTTATGAATTAATTTTCAACAAAATTATGAATGAAAAACTCGTCATTGTTGTACATCTTTTCCAAGATTTATCTTCTCCTTCTTGTGCAAGATTAAATTTCTGATATTGTTAGATAATATCAAGCCTTTTGTTTCGGAAGACAAAAGGGGGAAGAAATCATTCATAGATTCCAATGAATTCATTTTTCAATTCGTTCAAAATGAAATACGAGAAAAGAAAAGAAATATTGAATATTTCATTTGTTTGAAAAAATAATTTACACAAAAGAAACACTTGTTGCTGGAAATTAACTCAAGGAAATATGATTCTTTTTTTGTTTTGTTATTGAAATTAATTTTCAATCATTGATAATTCAAAATTTATTTGTTTTATCCAAGAAAAAAAATAAAGATTCAGGACACATGAATTGATAATCACGCTGGATAGCATTCTCAAATTTTTGAAATTTTTCTTGTTAAACTAATCGAAAATATGAAAATTTTTAAATTAATATTTTTTTAAAAATATTGTTTGTTCATGGTGATGAAAGAAAATGGCAAGTATTTTAGGGAAAAAACAAATATTTTGATCATTGTATGAATAATGAATAACGAATAATGATGAATGATGATGATGATCAATGTCTTAAGCATTACGAAAATTTATGAATGAATAAATGAGAATGAAGAAATGATTTTTGAAAAAAATAATAACAATGACAAACATAATTCAAACAACCATGAAATGATTCCAATTGTTGCTGTTGTTTATGTTGATTTTGTGAGCTGTTGAAATATTAAATCCATGAATTTCAAATAAAATAATGACTATGATTAATATGATGATGATTTGAAATGTTTTTAAAAACAAAATTTATTGTTTTATTCTTCAATTCAATTATCATCATCAACAACAGTTTTGTTTCATGGTTATTTATTTACTGTAGTATATTTTGAAAACAAACAAAATTTGAATAACATTTAGGATTGATTTTCTTCATTATTCATCATTCATTCATTATTATAATTAATCAACATTCAATTTTTATTTTTAAATACAAAATGCTTATTATTATTATCATCATTATGATTAATACAATGTTTTTTTATTATGTTTCTAAGGATTTTCTCAAATATTTAACTAACAAAATATATTTTGAATCATTTCAACTCTTTTTTCTCGCTATTATTAAATATTGAAATTAATAGAATTAATGGATAAAGA
Source organism: Psoroptes ovis (assembly GCA_002943765.1). Lineage (NCBI taxonomy): Eukaryota > Metazoa > Arthropoda > Arachnida > Sarcoptiformes > Psoroptidae > Psoroptes > Psoroptes ovis. Next base: position 2,632,889 of record PQWQ01000003.1, on the reverse strand, counting down.
AAAAAAATTCAATTACATGAATTTACCATAAACATCTCTAATCATCCTCGAAAGGGACTATATTCCTTGAATTTCCTTGAACACTTTTCATTTCATTGGCGTTGTCAATGATGGTGGTCCACTTGATGCACTTGGGCCCAAGAGAATCTTTGAAAAATTTTTCAAGAAGAATGGATAATTATAGAATTAGAAAACTAGAATGAACAATAATTATACCTGTCGTTGTTGTTGACGATTCATTTCTTCCAATTGTGATTTTTCTGTTTCGATCAATACAGGTACGGCCAATATTATTGCTGATGTTGATATAATCCACATTGTTGAACGACTAAATTCATAAAATGCTTTTGTAAAATTATATGAATTCATTGTTAATTTCCATGAAAAATTTCTAATTGTTTCAGGGAACATTTCAGTTAAACCAATTAATCTTTCGACAATTGTTTCATCTTCAAATTCTTCATCATCATCATCATCGTCATCATCTTTTTCATTTAAATCTTTTGGCACAATAAAAACTAATGGAAGTTTTGCTTTGTCTTCTGCTTTTGTATTTTTATCGTTATCATCATTATTATTATTATTTTGTTCATCACCACTATTGCTATTACTTTTATCTGAATTTTTAGGAGTGACAATATTATCACTTGCTAAATCTTCTAATTTTAGATCAATTTTATTTTCTTCTTCAACATCATTTTCATTAGGTTTATCCTGTACAAAAGAAAATAAGGATCATATTAATCAATAAATCATATTGAATGTTATATATTCAAGTCATACGAGAACGGCAATATCTTCGGCGATTGGCGATTCACCACCATTGTCGTCGACAATTTCAGCCGATGGTAATTGCTCTTCAGTTGGCTGTTCAGATGGTTGTGTTACCAAATCTTGCTGATCATTTTGCTCGGACGACATTTTTGTTGTTCACGGAATAATTATTTCAATTTTAAAATTAGGTTAGGAATAAATTTTATGGATAAAAAACTTGCAAAATAATGATAAAGCAAACCGAAAATCTGTTTTTAATTTTGTTTTAAACTAAAAAAATTAATAAAAACACATGGCAATCCGTAAAAAAATTGCTTGATTTCTACCATTCATAAAACACGTTCCCAAAAAAATCATCTGTGTCTTTGCCATAGCAATTGTATTGTCTTTCAAAAATGAATAAATCAAAGATTAGATTAAATTTCTGAATTAATTGCAACAGTAAAGGATTCAGATTTTTGGCTTTAATTTTTTCAATTCTATCTATCTGTACATATGGGTTTAAATTATTATTATCATCATTGTAGCATCAAAACTATTGTAAATATCATTGTCATGCCTTTTAAATATCTGGCTGAAAATATTTTAATTCGTTTATTTTATGGTCCAGAAAATCATTACCAATCATTGTTGTCAGATGTAGCCACCTCAAAACATTCATTACAACATCATCAATTCAAAGATGAATTAAAAATCATATCATTTCAATCATTAGCATTAGTAACATCAGCTTTACCTTTGTTTGGTTTTATATTCTGTATTGTTTGGTCGTTATTGTTTAATTTTGTTGATACAACATCGACACATTGTGGTGTACCAGAATATTTACCATCGATAAGTGCATCAACTGGAACATATTCACCACAAAAATATGTTTGGCGTACAACCATTTCTTTACATTCATCATTACGCTATTTAATTGTTTATATTTATTATAAATCGATTCATGATTCAAAAAAATTATTAATTTTAAATTGGATTGAAATAAGTGCATTACTTGGTCTAAGTGCCGTTTCATCTACTGAATCATTTTGTATGTATTTTTTGTTTAAATTTATATGGAAATATTCAATTAATGATTCATCATTTCATTTTTAATTTTTTTTTTTAAATAAAAACCTCCAGTATTTCATGCAAAATGTTTTCTATTATTTATATTGACATCATTTTCGGGGATGTTAATACATTTATTACAAGATAAATTATGGACAAAATTCAAAATGAAAATATTCATATTGAATACTATTGCATGGATTTTGGCATTATTTTTCTATGTAAGACATAATAATTATTGTGAAACATTTGTTTACACATTATTTGCTGCATCTGAATATTTATTTGTAATTACGAATGTTATATTCCATTTTCAAGCATATTATGATTTCAATAATACAAAATTATCATTATGTAAAAATTCATATTTAGATACGAAATTTTCTGTATGATATATGTTTTTTAATTATAATTTTTACTTTATTTTGCATTTTTTCTTCAATATTTAACTATCAGATTTTATAAATCAAATTATTTGATTTTTATATTTCTATATTTTTACTGTCATTGTCCATTTATATGCATTTTCAAACATTTTTGCCCATGGACTAGCTAATGATTGTTTGATGTAATCTAAATGTTTTGGAATATAAGGCCATTGCCATGATAATGTTGCACGCTCTGGATGTGGCATCATTGCTAAATGGCGGCCATCAGCGCTACAAATGCCAGCAATACCATCAACACTACCATTCGGATTCATTGGATATGTGGTTGTTGGTTTATTATCATCATCAACATAAACTAATGATATCAAATTATTAACAGATTTTTTTATTTCATCTGTTTCGAATACGAAACGACCTTCACCATGTGCGATCCATACACCCATCACGCTTCCTTGCATACCATTAAGCATCATTGCTGGTGTTTTTTCCGGTATCATTACTGATGAAAATCGACATTCGAAACGACCAGAATTATTATGTGTTAACAATGTACCTTGAGTGCCTGGAATTGAAATAAAAATTAAATTATATGGATCATTAAAAAAGAATTCATCTATTAAAAAACATTACCATTAGATTTGTATCCAACCCAACCCAATAATGCCATTAACTGGCAGCCATTACAAACTCCAAGTGAAAATGTATCTATACGATTTCTGAATCGTTGTAATTGTTGTTCAACATTTGGATTAAATTTAAGAGTCGCAGCCCAACCACGAGCACTTCCCAGTACATCAGCATATGAAAAACCACCAGGGAAAATCAATCCGCGCAAATGATCGAGATTCACTGATTGATTGATTAAATCAGTAACAGTAATATCGATTACATCGAATCCAACCATGTAAAAACTGGCAATCATTTCACGATCACCATTTATGCCTTCTTCACGTAATACGCCGACTTTCGGTGCACTTGTTAGATGTGAATCAATGTCTGAGGGGTATGAATAATTTTCAAATTAATGAATACTCAAAGATATTAATTGATTGGCTTACTCAAATTAATTTTCTTAGAATCAAATGTCAATTTCCATTCGGGTGTTTTACGGAATTTCAAACCATTCTTTTCTTGCAAGACACATTCTGGATTAGCTTGATGATTTTCTAGTTGGAAGCTCGTTTCCTCCCATACATCGCGCAGCGTAAACATATTGCCCTGAAGAAAAGTGATTGAGATTTTAGTCACATCTTTGATTAAAATAAAGTAACTCACCATTATTATGACATTATTATCATAACGAATAGTGACATCTTTTTTGTGCAAAGCTTTACCGATCTTATGTGCTATGATGCTTGCTGATTTGAATTCATTCAAAACATAATCCAAATGTTCATCGAGTACTTCGATAATTGCACCGCATTCTTCAGCGAAGAAAACGTTTAATGGATCTTGGCCACCAAAACTTGGAACATCAACGTCAATACCACAGTCAGTAACGAATGCCATTTCTAACAAACAAACAATCAGACCACCGTCACTGACATCATGGCCAGCTGTACAGATTCTATCCTTTATTAATTTTTGTATGATAATAAAACCATTTTTCAAATGTGATGGGTCCTCTATATCAGGACAATCATTACCAAGTTGTTTATAAACTTGTGCTAATGCCGATCCACCAAGTCTGAATTGATCATTACCATTCAGTTTAACATATATTAAACTAGATCCATCAATTTTCATTTCAGGCGTGACTTTAACACGAATATCAGGAACTGGTGCATAGGCACTGATAACCAATGTACCTGGTGATTTAACGACTTCTGAACCATTTGGCATTTTAACTTTAGCCGCCATCGAAAGTGAATCTTTGCCACCGTCAATACCGATGTTAATTTGCTTCATGAATTCACACATAGCATCACATGTTCGAACTAGCAATGCACCTTCGCCATTTAATTTAGCGGGCCACATCCAATTGCCCTCACATTTGATATCACCGATTTCAGTGATGGCACAAAACATCAAATTAGTGACAGCTTCAGCTACTGATAGTCTCCCATTAGCTTCAGGGCTAATCAAGCCTTTGATTGGTTGTTCACCAATTGATGTTACACTACCATGATAAGTAAAATAATTCAATGCGATTAATGCATAATCAGCGATTGGTGTGTGTTGTGGACCAACACATTGTTGTTGCGCCACAAGTCCAGTAACACAGCGATCGACTTTAGTGGTTAAATAACGTTTTGAAGCAACAGATGGCAATCTTAAAACTCTATGTAATGATTCAATTACTAATCTTGTTTGATCTTTGCTTGGAATCGATAATGGCTTCAATGGTAATTGTTTTTGCTTATAGTAGAAATTCTTTCTCGGCATTGATGCTAGAACAAGTTCCAAATCTAAATGAACTGGATGTTTTTCATCAGTCTCGTTTTCAATCAATGTTATATGATGATCGCCCGATATTTCACCAACATAATCAACTTGACATTTTTCACGTTTACTAATTTTATCTAAAATTGCACTGTTTTCTTTTTTTATCAAAATGGCATTACTTTCTTGATATTCAGCTCCCCACAATTCTAAAGTGTTAATTGTAGGATCGCCCAATGTAAATCTATTACAGAAAATTTTAGCACCCAGAGGCTCACTGATTTCTTTCAATACATTTCCATTGCCGCCAGCACCTTGATCATGAATTGATTCAATAACATTTCCTTTTTGATATTCAATGCATGCACGAATTAATCGATTTAATTTTTGTTCCATCTCAGCATCTCCTCTTTGTACAGCATTAAAATCTAGACTTTCACTTCCTTCGCTACCTTGAACTTCAGTTGAACTTGCAGCACCGCCACCAACGCCGATACGATAAACAGGTCCACCAATTTTAGCGACATTCATACCAATTTCGGCATGATTTTTGTTAACATATTCATCATCAATTGTACCGATGCCACCGGTAAACATAATTGGTTTTATATATTCAATTCGTTCATCTTAATTAATCATTCAAAAATTATTGACAAATTCAATTTTGATGAAAAATTTGATAAAAAATGAATACTTACTGTTTGCAATACGTTGTCCGAAACTACGAGCAAAACCTGCCAAGACTGGTTCACCAAATTTATTGCCATAATCGGATGCACCATTACTTGCTTCAATGCAGATTTGTAATGGAGATGCAAAATTATGTGGATAAATTTCATTATCATCTTCCCATTCAAGTTTATAATCAGGAATATGAAGATTGCCGAATGAATAGCCAGCAGTAGCAGCGATGACATGTGCACCACGTCCTGCAGCTTGTACATCACGAATTCTGCCCCCAGTACCAGTTGTGGCGCCTGGAAATGGAGCGACACCAGTTGGAAAATTATGTGTTTCTGCTGTAAATATAATGTGTCTTGTTTGATTTTTTTTCAATTCCATCGATGATGCTTCAGTCGAATCTTTTGGTATTAAAATGTTTAAATCAGAAAAGCCTCGTATTGCTGATGAATTATCACTAAATTTAATAACATTATTTTGATTGGTATTATCTTGAGTGCTTGTTACCATGCCAAACAATGATTTTGGTACTTCTTTATCATCAATAAAAATTCTACCTTTAAAAAACCAATGTCGTGAATGTTCAGAATTTGATTGTGCTAAATCAAAACATTCGACCGATGTTGGATTACGTTTAAGTTTATCTTTAAACAATGAACAATAATATTTAATATCCCAATCATCAAATGCTAGACCTAATCTTTCACTAACATCTCTTAATGCTTGTTCACCATTGCCTAATACATCAATTTCAAACCATTTTTCTTCATTTGATGGCAATTCAAAAGATTCAATCGGTTTATGATAGCGTTGTTCGGTCATACGATCATGCAATAATTCAACTAAATGGTTTTCTTCATCCGATGTCAATGTTTTCTGTGTTTTTTCAAGGTGATTTATTTTAAATGAAATTTCATTTTAAAACATTAAAATCAGAAATATTACCTCAATTTCAAATGAATAAATTATACTCCTTTCAATTCTGGAAATTTTTTCATGCAATCCAATATTTCTACATATTGAAACAGCATTCGTCGATAATGCTGTACTAAAATTCAATCTTGGTCCGATTTCAATTGTCAATGTATTTGATGATGATTTCGAATACATCAACATTGATTTTGTCGATAATTTTGTATCGAAATCTGGCGTTAAAATCCATTCAATTTTCATCAATTCTTCCGGTGTTAATTGAACTGAAGATTTTTGATAAAAATTTTAAAAAAATATTTTCTCATATAAATTTTAATTTCTTACCTTTATGTTCAATATTGAAACAAAATTCCGTTTGAATCGATTTGATTGAATCATTTTTCAAGTGATGTTGAATTTTTTTCAATAAATTTTTGGTTTGATCATTGGAAAAACCAGGTGTTTGATAGAATCGTATAATTTTAGCCATTATTCAGTGGAAAAACAACTTGACCGAAAGTATAAATTTCACAATAATTTGATGCAACTTTAGTATTGGATTTCGATGATGAATGATTGCATTGAAGAAAAAAAACGCTTGCATTAATTATTACTATTTTCTCACACATCATTTTTTTCCATAATTTCAAATCATAATCATCATATTTATCAATTGATATCCGATTTCAATATCACATTATGATAATTTAAAATGTGAAAACAAAAATATAAACAAATAGAAGGTAATGAACAGAAAAATGATTGATATGAGAACCAAAAATTGAAAAAAAAAAATCTTTCGATCCGAACATTGGATGATCAATTCAAATCATATGTCATGATTTAATGATGATCATGATGATCGTTGGTTGGTTTGTTGGATGATGATTTTAAACGGAAAGAAGATGGTGGCCACCGACTGGCAAAACAAATCAAATTCAAATTCAAATTTGATTTGAAATTTTGATTAGATAGAAAATCATCATCTCGAAAAAAATGAAGATAAAAGAAAATTTAAATATTCATAGGAAAAATAAAATTTATTTGTAAATGTGACAGTTTTTTTTCTTCAATTTAATTATTAATATTATTTTTGAATAAACACAAATCTTATTCAAACATCAACATCGATTTATTTCTATTCCGAAGTTTTTCATTTTTTCAAAAATAATCTCAAACAAGATTACCTTGAAAAGCAGGCATAAATTTATTCATTTCTTTTCATTCAATCACCGGTCTTTTTGCAACCAAAGTTTGAATTATTAAACTGAAAAGAATTTTTAAATGAAAATAACTGAAAAATTTGAAATTTTTCGGCGCGAAATTATTTTTCAAACTAATTGGAGTGAAAATTAGAAATTGAATTTGTGTCTGTTCAATGATCGAAATTCAATTTAAAATCGTACATTGATCATTAATTAATCAAAGAAAAACATATATGGCATCCTTCAATTTCTACTAAATTTTCACTTTGACTCACATGTAGTCTGATGATCTAAATATTTCTTCTGAAATATTCGATTGATTTTTGATTTTTTTTTCCAATGAAAATTAATCAACTATCTGATTGCCGAGATATATTTTTACATTAGCAAAACATCATTAATATAATCAAAGTTAATAAATAATAATCGAGAAAAATAAACAAGTCATTTATCAATAAATAAAAATTTCGATTTAAAAATTTGATCAATCTATGGATTATGCCATTGTTTGCATGGAAATATCATTGAAAAAAATATGAATCAATCGTTTCGGATGCATGTGAAATCATACCAGGAAAATTAATCCAACAAAAATTGATAATTAATAATTCGATAATTTTGAAAAATTTAATTAATCACAACGTTGCCAGATTTCATTTTCTTACCTGAGATTTCTTACTGAGCTAAGAATAGCAAAGTAACAGTGTCGAATGATTTAAAATGATCACTTTTTAAGCGAATTCGTTCACCACTACTGGTTGCAACGTCGAATCTGATGAAATATTAAACCACAGTAAATTTAATTAAATTAATCCAAAAAAACTTAACTCACCATGAAAATTATCGAAATTTTTGAAATTAATTGCAATAAATCATCCATAAGTGAAAATAGAAATCCAATTAATGATTGAAAAAATCTTTGAGAAATTTTGAAATATTTTTATTTCAATAAATTCATATTTTATTTCAAAAGTTTTAATTAAAAAAAATTCATATGAACGAACAACAACAAGAACAAGAAATTTTTAAATTTTTAAATTAAATTTTAAATATTTGTTCAAAACTATTTCTATGTACAAAATGATGCAAGAAAAAAAATCGCAATTATTATCTCAATATTTACAAAATTTATACAAAACGATTCAATTCAATATGAATATCAAATGTGATAATAATAATTTTACAATTCAATAATAGATGAATTCAAATTATTCTGAATACATTTTCAGGTGTTTGTTAATAGACATAATTCCAATACCAATAATACACCAATACATTTGAGCATTTTTATGGCCATTTTCAACAAAAAAAAATGATATAACAATAATACTTTTGAATAATACGATTATGGTCTATTTAGTGTTTGTTTGATTATGATTATGATAATTATTTGTGAATGATTTATAAATACTTTTCAAGAAGAAATTAATTGTTTCGTCTAAAGACTAGAATTTATTCTATTTAATGTTTATTTAAGGTACCGAATTTTTGAACTAATCTCGAATTAGTATTTTAGTACTAATTTTCTATACTATTATAGTGATTTATGAAATCATTATCATTGTTTTTGAATGTTTTTGATGATAGTAAATTTACATTATTCATCGTGTTTGATCGTTGTTGTTGGTGCTGCTGCTTTTGATGATTATCGTGAATATATTGGTCTAAGAATGGTTTCAACAATTCATTATATGAAAATTTATTATTCATTAATCGTAAATATTTTATCATTTCTTCTTTTTTATTATAATCATGATCACGAATCGATGATGATTGTTTCGTTGATGATGGTAATACTGATGAATTCTCATTAATTTTTTCATTATTCAAATGAATTAAATTTCGATTCGATTTAATTAAGGATTCTTCATTATTTAATGATTCATTCGTTGATGTTTCATTATTACTATTATTATTATTATTATTATCATTATTAATCAAACAAGGAAACGTATATGAACAACAAAGACGTCCATTCTATATTGATATTTTGAATAATGATAATTATTATTTGAAAGAAACAAAAAAAACGAATTAATTAAAAAGAAAATATTTGAATGAAATGAACGAAAGCAAAATAAAACGAACATTGAAAGTGTTGATAAATGAAAAAGGTTATACAAGGGTTATTGATAGGATTTTTCAGAATGCAAGTAAAGAAGAAATAATTTAAATGAATTTGATTGAATCGAATTGGAATTCGAAATTTCAATCAAGATTTCCATGCATTTTTTTTCATCTTTTGTTAGATTTCTTCATTTGAAATGACAAGGAATTAAATTTTCATTTCAAATTATCGTCTAATTTGAACCAAAAGAAGCAAGTCAACGACATAAAATAATTGTAAATTAAATAATCATAACAACAGAACAAAAAATAAAAAAATAAAGGAAATAAATTTGGGAATAATGATTTGAATAGCAGGGTGCTCATCGTCTAAATGATTAGACGATATTGATGATAATCTTTTCTCATTTCAAAAAAAATAGATTAGTCAATTTCGATTATTCAACTATGAAATAATCAAAAAAAAAAAAATCAATATTTCATGCATAGAAATTGGATTTTGAACTAATTTAAAAGTGACAGCAAGCGAGAGGTGTGTGACATGTTGAATGATTATGTGCTTTGTGTGATTATTTATTTTCCAATGTGATTAAGCAACGCATCCATTTTATTTTGGTAAGCATCCGTAGACACTCACACACACGCACACACACACAGATGAAACTAATTTAAAAACTTTTATTTTTTTCCTTAATTTAAAAATTCTATGAATTTATTAAAATCAATGATTTATCTTGAAACTATCATCTATTATCAGTGATGATTACTATTATTATTATCATTATTTAAGCCCTAACCATCATGTAGGTTTACTCATTATGTTTGAATTAATTTTTTTCAAAATTAAAATATAATTTAAATTCAAGTTGATCAATCATTGATAATAATCAACGAGACTGCAACAACAAATGAATGAGATGAAGAAAAGATTGATTGATTTAGCCTAGTCAAAAATCGATTGAAAATTTTGGTGATAAGCAACGAGAAAAAATTTGAAAAATTGGTGCGATATTTTTTGAAAAAATGTGGTGCATTTTAAATCAAGACAACAACAAAATTGACATCAAAATTCATTCAGTGCATCAACAAGAAATTGGACTCAATTTGTGCGATCATTTGATGAATGAAGATAGATATAAACACATTGGTTATTTGTAAAATTTACCCAAAATAATTGTGTCAATTAAAAAATTAATTAATCAAATGAAATTGATTGCACGACTATGATCATTGTTAGTGATATTGTTAGCGCTACGATAATGAATGGGATTCGGTCATAAAAGGTGGCACATTGGTACGATGATAATGATGAAGATGATGATGTCACAGCTGAAAGTATGGATGGTAAAATGTTTGAAGATATCCTGGATGATGAAGATTTTTCACTTAATTGTTTCAAATATGATGATAATCGCAAATGTTCTATGAATAATTTCGAAGACTTTTGGGATATTAGATTGATAGATGGTCAATTAGTATGAATGGAAAAAGGTATATTCAAGATAAAAAGAAAAAATAAGGTTGAGAATTGGGATTATTTGGTTTTATAAGCATAGTTATTGTCAATTGTTTTAGATGATTTTCAATTTTGAAAAAAATATGTGAAAGAAAACCTGGTAAAATTTAAATCAAATAAAATTTCTCTGGAAAATCTAAAAAAATAAAATATAGACTGGAATTCTTAAGAAATTTCAAAATTTAAATTTTCAAATCTAAAAATATTCAAATTAAAAAACAAAATCGGATTAAAATCATCGATGAACGATGAAAGATGATGATTCATTCGATCATTTGCTAAGTAAAATTGGGCCAAAAATTTAAATAAATAAATAAAATTGTCGATTATGATTATTATTATTACTTAAATTAAATTGGTTATAATAATTTATGAAATTGAAGAAAAAAAATCCAGATTTTCTAAAAACATGATAATCGAATTCAAGAAAAAATCCGCAACAACAACATCGAAAAGCATATTTGATTGCAATATTCATGAATAATTTCATGAAATACGTCAGAATTTGTGAAAGATTCGCGAAAAAAAAATCAATGAATGAAATTAAATTACAAAAATTTTGAAAATGGTTTTTGTTGATTAGATGAATTAAAAATAAAAATGTTTACATCTTTGATTTGAAAACATTTGATGATTGCAAGATTTGCTTAAGAACTAAAAATGCATTTATAAAATGTCTCTCTACAAAATTCTTAAATCAAATGAATCATCGAATGATGATGAGCTCAAAGTGAATTCAAGAAAAATGCATTAAAATTGATTTAAATTCTGTTACAGGCAACTATTCGGTTTCTGAAGTTAAATTATTTGATTTTTACTTTGATTAATTTTGGATATGGAGGATTGTTAATAGAAATTCATATGTCAAATGCTTTTTGTTGATTATCATTTTTGAATATAAGATTTCCTTTAAAAAATTTGGAAAAACTTACCTGACACAAACAATTCGCACATTTATCATCAAATAAATCAATTTGTTGACCAGATTTATAATAATTATCTTGATGATAACAACCAGATAATTTGGTCAAACTATTGCTATTATTATATGAATTCCATGATGATGATGATGATGATTTTAACTGTAAATCATTCGCAGCAGATATTTGTTGACATGGATCATCTTCACAACGTAAACAACAATCACCTTCTAATCTGATTGCATTTAAACAATTAATTTTTGGACATTCATTCCAACAATCAATTTCACCATTCTATTTAGAAAAAAAATTAATATAAAAAATAAACAAAACAATTTTGATTAATAAGATGATTAATGATGATAAATATTAGATAAAATGAATAATGAATGCATTAGAAATTTACCATGCATTCACATGTTTCACATTCATATGTCCATCGTTCACCATTACGATACACAATTTGATGATTTTCTTGATGATGGCATAATTTTTCCATTCTATTTTCATTATTATTCACTATTTGTTTACATTCTGGGCAACATTCATAATCATATAAATCATTTTCATCATCACAATCGCATTGTTTCGGTCGACAATTAACAACACCTTTATTACATTCACATAGTGTACATTGTGAATTTTTCAAACTTTTTCTCCATTGTTCATTTTGTTTACGTTCCATACCGTTTACGATACATGTTTTTGGACAATCATTATTTGTACTGTTATTTTTAAATGAATTATCATCAGCATCTTCATTATCATTGTCATTGCAATCACAACGATATGAACCATTAGTGTTTATGCATTTGGAATTGCTTGGACATGTGTTGAGTAATGGATTTAGACATTCATTTATATCTGTTAATGAAATTCATTCATGAATAAATAGATTTGATCATAGATAAAATTGTGTCAATGTAATTAATCATCGAAACTCATTAATCATGGATACAAAACAATACTGACCTTTGCATTCAAAATCTATATCATTATGATTGATGTAAGAAAATTCATCACTATTTTCTTCATAACCATTATTGCATTCACATTGATACCAGCCAAATTTATTTATACATTTGGAATTTTTTGGACATTGATGTATATTTAATTTACATTCATCAATATCTATAATTTTGAAAACAAAAGTGATAATTTAATAAGAGGTTACTAAACTCAGCCAAAATAAACGATCAGAATTCAATTTGCCAGATGATCAAATATTAAACATATTTACTTACCCTCTTCACATCGATGACCGTAATAACCTTTTCGGCATGAACACGTGTTTGGTGCTACACACTGACCACCATTCAAACAAGAATCATTACATACAGCTGTTATAAAACAAAAATTTGAAGAAAAAAATTATTTCAATTCAATTTCGATCTAAATTCAAATGCTCATTCTATTGATGACCTATGAGGTGGTCAATCATCATTAATGGTCAAACACGAATTAAAAAACACTTACGTTTACAATCGAAGCCATCACCTTCATAGCCTTGTTTGCATTGGCACTGAAATGCACCAGGTTCATTTAAACAAATAGCATTTTCACTGCAATTATGTTGGCCATTTGTACATTCATCAATGTCTATATTTTTTCGATCATCGATCATATTGTAAGAATGATAGGATGAAAAAAATTGAAAAATTATTGTGAAAATAAATTCAAAGTTAAAAATTTAAAATTGATTAAAATCACAGAGAAATTTTTGAAATTTATTTCAATATTTCTGAGAATTTTTCGATTCATTTTCCGGAATCATTAATTTTAAAATAATTCACATGAAGAGGAATTTTAATTGAAAAAAAATTCCATGAAATAATTTATTAACAATAATGAAGATAATAATTTAGCATTACAATCAAATTAAATTATACATACCGATACATTCATATTTTGTATTATTATTTTTAATAAAACCGGATTTACATCGACATTCATATGAACCAGGTGTATTAACACAAATTGTTGACTGTAAATTGCATTTATGTCGATAAATATTATAATGTTGTTGATAGTAATGATGATAATTTTGCTGATTTTTATTATCGTTATTATTATTATTATTGATAAAAAACGGATTCTGTTCAAATTCAATTCGATCATCATAACCATCATTATTATTGTTTTGATTGTCAATATTACATTCATCAATATCATAACAGGTGTGTCCATTTCCTTTATATCCGGATTTACAACGACATGTATAATTTGTAGCTAAATTATGACATTCAGCCATAGGATGACAATCATGTCCTAATGAACAATAATCGGTTTTACAAATCATGCAACATTTATCATCTGGCAATATTCGATTTGATGGTGGACAATTTAATTCGGGACATTGTTTTTCTTTACAATGCATCGAACGTGAATGGCAAACACATTCATAACATTTTGAACGATTTGGATTATTTTTATTTGTCCATCGTTCAATGATATCACCTTCATGATAGAATTTTTTATTGTAAAAACATTCTATAAAAAAAATCGAATAGAAAATTTTAATATAATTTGAATGCTTATCATCGATTGATGAATGAGTTCGTTGATCGATAATGTTTAGGAGGGCAAAAAATGGCTTAAATTACTCACTCGATAATGCTTGACTGGCTGCGGTTTTTGTTATTATGGAAGAATTTCTAGCATTTTTGCTATCCGCTGAAGTAGAAGATGATGCAAATAATTTTGAATGAGAATCATTTAAATGAATTAATGATAATGATTTAGATGATTTTGGCTGTGAATTATGATGATTTTTGTTATTACAATTTTCAATTTGATAACAATTTATAGAACCAGACTATTGAAGATTGTAAAAAAAAATTTAAATTTGATAATTATTTTAAACACGACAAATGAGATTAAATTAATATTTATGATCAAATATTGTCGAAGAAAACATAATTTATTGGATAACGAAATGAAGAAGGAAGAAAAATGTGTGACAAACTAAATATTCAAAAATAAGACGAATAAATTCATTTGATGAAGGATTTTGAATTTTAACTTTATGAATTATTATCATTCGGCATATTTAACTTCATTTTTTCTGAGGCAATAATAGCTTAAGGGCCGATTGAAATCAATATTGGAAAATTAAAAGGTGTTAGGATTTTGTCATAAAGGTGTTAAAGCTTTTTTAACTGATTAAATTGTCTTTCGAATCGATTTCAATTTCAAGTAAAGAAAATATCATCAGAACTTTTCTTAAGAAAAAAACATTAATCATAATCATATTGAATGTGATCATCATCAGCAATCTTTGATTTCACAAAAAAAAAAAATTTAAAAATTTGTTAAATTTTCATCAATTAGAATGCACTAATTATCAGTGCAAAAGAAAAGACAGACTTTAACACAATTTTTTGTAAAAAGTATTGAATTTCAAATGATCGAATAATATGTTGGATGATTAATGATTTTTTACATCTTTGATAAGAAATTTTTTCAAAAGAAAAAAAGAATTAAACAAAACTTACCAAACATTTGCAACGATGACAATGATCATTCGTAAACCATTCATTACCATCAATGTATTTTGTACCATTCATGAAACATGATTTTTGCAAACATTCACATTGTTGTTCACGTTTTGTTAATCTTTGTTCCATGATTAATAGCTTTATGTTTTGTTCATTGAATGAATATAAAACAAATAAAAAATAAAAATAGAAAGATAAAATCAAAGAATTATTATCCATTTGTAAACATCAATCAATCTGTTGGATGAATTAATCATTGAAATTTGTTAAAAATAAAACGAAAAAAACAAATTCATTTTGACAGATGAAATATTTTATTTGTTTGCGAAATGTGTAAAACAATACTCAATGAAAGAAAATGGTGTGAATAATACTTTGATTTCTATGAAAAAAAATCAATCAATAAATGATTCAGTGATTTCAAAATACCTTTTCAGTCAATAATTTAACAGTGTTTTCCAATTGATTGATTGAATCTTTTAATTCTTTGTATTGACCACATGTTGGACATGCTAAATTTTGATTGATTTTTGATAAAATATCGATGAAAATAAATATTGAAAAAAATCAAGAAAATGTAACAACATCAAACCTGTATCAAGATTCTTTGCTGGGCATTGTATGCGAAAACCATTGGCGGCTGAAATAATTCGCAACTCTGAAATGTATCCCTAAATGCAGAAAAAAAATCGACAAATTAAAATATGAACAAAAAATCAATAATTTGCAGCGAAAATTTTCTATTTTCTGTCATATGAGAATATGTAGATCATTATTCATCATTTCATTGATTTATTTTTCTCACGATGTAAAAACTTTTCAATTTACTTTTTCACACTGAAATTGACTTAGTTTCCTATACAAACAATCATAAATACAATCTTTCATCGATCAGATTTTTCAATTAATTTTCGTATTTTTCTCGATTGATTAATAATTATTATTTCATTTTTTTCTGTATGCATATCAAAACAATTCAATCCATTCTCTTGATTATATCAAATGAATTTTTTCACCTCATCAAACGTTTGATTAATGATATTCATGAATTTATTATTTGAAATTTTTTGTACATACCTTGTATAAAAAATGCCTTGGACTACGTTGACCGATCCATAGTGTTATATTATTATTATTATCATCGTTATTTTCTTGATGATAATCATTGTTGATTGTTTTACTGTTTAACAAAAAATTTAGCCTATCGATCGGTTGTATCGTACGACGATAACGATGTATACAATCAACATATAAATCTAATTGTTTATAACTGATTGTAATTGCTAATTTATGCCATTTATCATCGACAATATCGACATCGAATGATTCATAATTTAATACATTATTATGACGATAATGGATACGTAATTCTTTACGTCTTCCACTGCTTTGTATTTCGAATATTCTGAAGAAAACGATAAAATCAAATGAAATAAATTATTTCACAAATTTTTATCAGGAGATTTAACGTGAAAATAAATTAATCTTTTTTTTTAATTATTCAACGTTTTCAAAGCTATCATCAAAATGATGTTGAAATATTAAATTTCACTCATCATTTCGAAATTCAAAGCACAAACTTACCTATGATTGCCAATTGTGAATGCAAATAATACACCACTATTATGATGATATTGTTTAAGTTGTATTAAAAATGTTATATCAGCACTATTCGAAATGATATCTATTGCTTTAAGAGTTGATTCATAATTTAATTTTATTTGTCTTTGAAAATCATTATCATTTTGAAAATTATGATCACTCTGATGATGATTTTCAATGTCATTCAAATCATTATCATCATTATCAGTGAAATGTAATAAATTTTTTTGTTGATCTGCAATTAGTCCATCATATGAACGTTTTTGTTGTTGTAATTCTTGTATGAGATCTATTTGATTAATGAATGATGATGATGATGGCAATGAAGATTTGGCGATCAATATGGTCGTTAAATCTGCATTATCGATTATTTTATTTGCTGTTTGAAATGAAATAATAAAAAAATAAATGAAATAAAAAATGATTTAGACTAGAATCGATCAACAAAAAATACAATCAAAGAAATCAATAAAAATAATGGATAATAATAATAATAATCGAACAATATCTATTGCAAAATTATCGATAGACGACTGATATTAAACTGGATTTTCATTACTGATTGACAATTGAATAATAAATCTTAATTCAACTGAAAAAATAATTAAAAAATGCCAACAATACTATTCAATTACATTAAAAAAAACAATTTTGAAGAATTTCGAAATAAACAATTGAACAATGATTGAATGAATGTCAAACTCAATTATCAAAGGACTTTTCCGAGAATTTTCAGACAAATTTTTCCCTACGCCATTGCGAATCGTCCATGATAGTCAATCATAGTATTTTGTCAAAATCTTTACTAAAATGAAAAATGAATCGTACAGTGAATCCACGTCATAATTTGATAAAAATTCTGATTTATTAAATCATTCGACGGTACTAGAGACGATTCATTTAAATTTAATTTTTTTCCCTTTTTCTCGATTCAATTGATTCAAATCAAATCCATATGTTTTCCATTAAGACGAGAAAACATATAATTTCAACAACCAACAAGATTAAAAACAAATGATAACAATTATTGACAATTATTTAAAACAGGAAATGATCCAGAAACTCTGTTGTAAATCACAGTGAAAGCAAGAAAATAAAAAAATGATTCAAGAAAAAATGGTACTTGTGAGTGCAACAACATTTGCTTGTTTCATGACAAATTTAAATATTTTTCTTTGATTTCATTCAAAAATTAATTCAAAATTCTTGCAAACAAATGTTACAAAGATGAATTGTTTGTTTGTTTCGGTGGCATAATCAATGATGACAGAATTGATCATATTTTCTATGGAACAGTGTCAAATTTCGCGATCGAATCAAAAAAAAATTTAAATTGAAATTTTCTCGTTTTGCAGCAAACACAAACATCTTTCATGTACCCCTTGTGGTTCCAAATTTGAAATTTTAAAAGTTTTCAAAATTGAAAAAAATTGGAAATTTTCCATAGTGGTCGTCGATTGTTTCCATGACCCAATGGACTGGGAATTTTCTTTTTTCTATTTTTTTGGTCAACTTTCACAAAACATGCGAAATAATCGATTTTATCAATAGAAAACAAATTTACGAATACATTAAAATATTCAATTCATTCTGCATTGAAAAATAATTTTGCAAATCAAAATATTCTTGGTTGAGTACTATTACAAGGGGAGCACTGAAATTCCAATGAAAATTCATTTCATAATTGCATCATTATTGAATATTTTCAACAAAAAAAAATTTGAAATATATAATTTCATTCATTTGAATTGATTATTTGTCTTTGAACATTTGAAATTTTACATTTGTAAAAATTTTTTTCCATTTTCCAATATCCATAGAAATAATGAAATAAAAACATCTGCATCCGGATACTAGCGAATTTTTATCGTTATTATTGACTATCAATCGTTTGTATATTGAGTTAATAATGATGATGATGAGTTTATAAATAAATACAATCAATAATGATAATTGACGCGTGTCTTGTGGTTGATTGAATTTGTTTTATTTCTTTTTATTTTATCAGAAATGTAGTCAAAAATGTAGGACAAAGCAAACATTACCGGTGTTTGAATGAAAAGGAATAATAAAATAAAATGAATCAAGACAAATGCATGGAACACATTTAGAGATATTTATTTATTTGATTTTTTTGGACCAAAAATTGAACCTAATTCAGTAATAATAATGACGAAGAGATAAATAATTAATGTCAAACACCTTTGATTTAGTTTAAAGTTTGTTTTTTTTTTTTTTTTTGAATTTTGAAGTCGGTGTTGCTACAGTTGCTATTAATGATCATAATGATCATTATAAACTTTTATTTACGAAGATAATGATCAATAAATGATATGACCATATGATTATGATCGACATAATCTTTATTCATTTTGCTTATCGATTCAATTTCGAATGAAAACAACCATTATTTTTATTCATTTATTCATCTTCCAAGACCTAGTTTTTTCAAAATTTTTTCTTCTAAAGTCCCACTAAATCAACCAACTAAATGACAGACCCTTAATAATTTATTTTTTTGCATTTTGCCTTTTAAAAAACTGACAATCGAATACAAGTTTAAACAATTGTACAAACTGTGAATACAAAATAAAATAAATAAATTCAAACAAATGTCATCATCGATTTAATTGATTTTGGATTTAAATTCTGATTTACATTATGAATTTCATAACAAATGGAAATAGACGAAAACAAACAAATCATTTTGTTGTTTTAATCATTATTAGGCCCAAAATGCCTTGAAAATTACCTTTAATTCGTATTAATCAACTGATAACAGAGCAAAGGTTAACAAAGATTTGAACTTTTCCATAATTATCCATAATTTTCACGCAGACAAATTTTCAATTTTGTCAGAAGTATTTTTTTTGCTTTATAAATGGCAAAATATGTAAAAAATAGAGATAAAGGTAATGTCCCTGAGGGCATCAAATAAACATCCCCAGCAATTGAGACTGAATTTTATCTTTATTTTTATGACACTATGAATTTGTAAATTTGTTGTTTGGTATAAACGACTCGTCATCATCGCTTTGACAAGAATTTTATTTTCATTTAAAAAAAAAAATCACAATCGACAATAGGTATATGGTTGATTGACTTTGACGATAGATAATAATAGTAATAAAAAAAATTTTTCGATTGCAAATTATTGTCAATGTCAATCATTATTAATAAATCATTATTTTTTTTATCGATTGATTAATTAAATAAATTCCCAATTAGTTACTTTGAATTATGATATTCATTCACTTTATGTTTGACAAACAAACCAAACAATCAAACAATAGAAGTTCAAAAAAGTACCGTAAATTTTCGAAAGTTTGAAATTGAACAAAAAACTTTTGACATTTGATACATACACATTCGAAACACTTTTCAAGGGAATACAACTGTCACAATAATCGTGTATTCATCGTATTTATCATGATAATAAAATCGATATTTTTTTTCTTTTCTCTTCATTTTGATTTTGGACTACCGTACATTAATTTTTTTTGTCGCATTGAAAAATTAGGGCACTTCTTCTTCGATACTCCGGACCATAAGAATAGAACCAGCTGCTTCAGCTGTTTTGTAACAACTTACACATGCGGTTTTCATTTATAATTTCAATTGATTGAGATAAAAATAATAAAAATTGATTTTTTATTCAATTTTTTTCAAATAAAAAAAATTCAATTCAATTGAAATGTGACATCATAATTAAATTCAAAATTATGCAATTTGACAAAATATGAAAAATTTCAAATTTTTGAATTTAAAAAAATTGGGAAAATTTCTTCAATTTATATTCTTGTTTTATTTTTTCATAAATATGAAACGTGATTCTTGATTTAGTTTTATGAATTATGCATATACAACAACAATTTTGATCAAAATTAATTCAATGAATTTTATCAATATTCCTTTGACAGAGATGGAAATTCAATTTCATGGCTTCACACTGTTTCTAAGCAAGATGCTTGCGAAAACACGATAATAATGAGGATAAAACGTTTTTTGAGATTATCGATTTGATCAATATTCAACGATTCAAAGAATAAATCATAATTCTTGATTTGATTTTGTTGCTTATTCATGAATATTTCATGGAAAAAATTTTTTAAAAAATTGTTTATCCTTAATCCGTTTCATGGTCAATCATTTTGCGATAATCTCAAATAAATGAGATAATAATTTATAATTTGAAATTGAAATGAAAAAAAAGGTTGTCTTATACCGGCAAATAAACAAGAAAAGGAAAAAAAATCAATCGAAATTGCGCAAATAACAAAGGTAAATCATAAATATTAATGTATTTTGCTGTCTGATAAATCAATCAATCAATCAATCGTTAGATTGATTTTCAATTTTCTCTTCAAAAATCTCTGGAAAAAAATTGAATAAACTTTTGAATTTATCGAAAAGAAAAGAGAATTTTAAAAAATATTCTTCAAACAAAAACAACAAGCACCGCTGTTTTCTCTCCTGGCAAAACGCCTAATAATTTTCTATTTTTCCAATTTCAAATTCACTTCAAATTTTCATTTTCAAAATATTAACATCATAGGCCGGTGAACAATGGAAACTATTCATTCAGCATGTCTGAATATATGTCTGGTGGCATCAGCCAAAAGCGAAAATTGAACAAAAATAAATTTGAATTAATTTAAAATTTTGAATATTTGTATTTCTATTTTCTCTTATAAATGCCACACACAGACAAATGAATGAAAACATACACAAGAAATATGATTAAAACCATTGAAACAAAAAATAACTATTAACCCTTAGAACTCGAGGCATTTACAGCGCAAGCGAGCCAGCAGCTCGACAATTTTCACACTCATGTAAAATGGTGACTGAGGGGCGCCTATCGAGTTGTTGCATTACATCTTATGGTGAGCTATGCTCACCACTCGAGTTTTAAGGGTTAAATCATATTTAAATCATGATTAAACTCGACATTGTCTTTTAATGTATTTAATTTTAATTATGAAATTTAAAACAAGTATTTTCCGTACAGAAAAAAAGTAAAAATGTAAATTCTATTGAACCATAATCCTTATGTCATCGTACATCAAATAAGAGAAAATTTGATGAAAACTTTGTCTGGATGTTTTTCTTTTCTTCTGGCTGAGATAAACGTACTTAACATTTGATGATAACATAAGATGGTGCCATCATAATCGTTACTATTATCATACAAAATGTAAAAAAAGGATTAGAGAAAAAATTTTTGTGAATGCTTCGGTGTTCACTATCATCGTCGGTATTCATTGATTTCAATGAACCGAGATTTTAATTTTATAACAATGATGATGATGATGACCGATGTGAGATGCGAAAAATAAGTAAATTAATATTTTTAGATCAGTTTGATTAATTCAAACATCTTTGATTTATTTAAATATTCAAATTCTTCATCAAATTAATTATCTTACGAAATGAATTTTTCTATTTTTATTTGTTTGTTTTGTTTTAAGAGATTTTTATTCGTTTAATCATCGAGAAAAAATAAAATTAATTGAAATGAAACAATCATCAAACGAAATACAGGTCAAACATACAAAGTTCATCAATTTGAATAATTATACAACAACAACAACAACAAAGTAATGAGTGTGTGTATGTGCAACAAGTTATTAGTGTCTGATTTCTGATTTTATGTCTTGAAATATTATATTAATTCGTTTTTTTTTTTTTATTTTCATAATTAATATGATGGCCTTATGATGATAAAATCGATGTTTCTGATCAAAATGAAAAAAGGATTGCCTGCTGTGTTATGTCTGTAATTATTGTGATGATTATGCTAATAATCCAAAGCATATCGAATTATTAATTATTGATGGATTCTTGGAGATAATTTCAAGCAGAAATATAGAGAAAAAATTATGATAATTATTTAATGTCATTTGATCATTTGAATTTGAATTTTCAATTTGTTTTTCATTGGAATATTTTTAAATGTTTTCCAATAAATGTTATACATGTTTCGTCACAGATGGGTTAATTTGCGAAGCAAAAACGAAGAGAAAAAATGTCAATGATCTTTGAAATACAATGAATTTGAATTTCTGTTTTTCATTATCAAATTTAAAATAGACGAAATGATAGAAATTCTGATGAAATTCTATTTGAAATTTTCATTGATATTTTTAAAATTTGTACAAATGTTGAACAAAAATAAATCAACAAATGAAATGAGATTTATTTGAAAACGAAATAATCATTAAATCTTTGCTCATCTTGTTCAGAGAAAAAAGCAAGTAAACTTCAAGGTTTAATTACATTGTTTTAATTAATATTATTGTTATTATTATTTACATGCGAACACATATATGCAAAATGTGCATCATTCAAATATTGAATATTAGAACAGCAACAACAACTAGAAAGAAAAAACCCAGAACATTTTAATGATCATAAATCTTTGGACACCCAAATATTTGAGGAAAATTAAAAAAAAAAGAAAAAATAAATTTATTTCTTTAAATAAATTTAAGCGGAAAAATTACGAATAACAACAACAATTATAATAATAATAAAAATCAATGGCCATGAATATTCGGATTTAGATCGTTGAAAACTATGATTGTATCATTTGAAATTATTTATTTGTTATTTTTTGCAAATTATTCAAAATATTCAAAATCAAGATTTTGATCAGAAAAACGAAAAAAATAAATTTTGTGCATAAAAGAAAAGAGAAGAATTCAAATCAAATTAATGAAATGAATGATTATTTTTCAAAAAAACGAATAAAAGCTAAAGAAATCCAGGCAAAAACATATAACAAAACACAGAATAAATAATTGCAAAAATAAATTAACAGAAATACAATCAAAGTGATCTAAATTTAACTTTGAAAATTTTCCTATTATTCTTGACATACAGAACAAACTGATATAATTTTTTTTTGTTTGTTTGTTTGATGTGAAAACAATAAATATTATTTTAAAATGGAAATTCTTTATTCAAATTTCATTTCAAATTTGTTCTAATTTGTAGATTGAAATTGACTAGACACTATGCAAGTCTGGTATATTTTTTTCTGAATTCAATCAAAATAAATGATGAAATGAGAAAACATGTTGAAAAAGTCAAACTGAAAATGAAAAAAAATGAAATAAAAAAAATTGATTCAATAAAATGAAATTAGGTTTAATCTTATTAAAATTAACTGAAAAAATTAAAACATCAAATCATACAAATCAAATATTGTTAATTGTATGCAAAAATGTTTCAATCATTATATGTAACAATACTTGAAAAAAATAGAAAAAAAAATATTTTGACAGATTTCAATGTGAAATTTGCATTGAAAGCATTTTTTACACGTAAAATATGTTTTTTTTTCAATTTCATTAAATTTAAATAACATTTTATAATCATAATTGAACATATGGAAGATTATCATGTTTTAAAATACAAATAAATTTAAATAAATTTGACTATTTGACTTTATAAATACTACAAAAATTTGAATTGAAAATTTGTGAAAATTAATGTGAGGGTGTTTCATTTTATTTAATTTCAAATAATTTTTTTTCTAGAAAGGCACAATCATTAAGGTTAAAGGTTAATAATTTTTAAAGTTTCAATTTCTCTCAATACAATTGGATTATCATTATTATTTATGTAATAAAATATTATTAAATTGTTAAATTATCATCAAAATAAATACAGCAGCTAATCATAATTTATATTCATTTACGAAATGACTGCAAATTATTACAACTCAGCATCGGTTACCAAGCTAAATTGTAATGAAGACTTAAAAATTTGGTTTAAATTGTTATTTTCACTTTTCTGTGTAAGAAATAAAATACAATTGACTCAACAATATTTCAAATTGTGCTTGTTTTTGACTTACAGACATTTTTTTTTTCATTTTGACAATCTAATCTTAAAACGATATCAATCATCGTTTCGGAGGTTTGGGCTATGGTCAATTCAGAGAAAATAATAATAGAAACAATTTCTAATTTTCTGATGATCATCATTTGCGTAGAAAGACCACCACCTGCTTATTTTGAAGTGAGTTTCTTGAACATAAATTTTAAATCATTCAACAAATTGCACGCGTGGCACGTGTGTGTATATCACACAAATGGTAATGATGATGATTATGGCTATGCGCGTGTGTGCTTATGTGTGTCATATTAACATTTATTAAAAGAAACAATCATTGAATTATTATTTTTTTAATAAAATGGTATGGTATTTCTATATGGGTTTTCTTCACTTATTTTTTTAAAAATAATTTTTGCTTCGAATGTAATAATCTGCGGCAGCCGGTCGATATGATGTTTGGTGAATGATGAATGAATTAAATTATTGGTTTTTTACATTCATAAAGACATGAACCAAACGACAAATGTTTTTTCTCTCTATTTATGCATATGCATATGAAATGAAATGAAACGGTACTTTTCATTGTACTTTCACCTGAAGTAAACCTATTTTCATTTCGAAAAAAAAGAAAGGTTGTTGCGCGTGTAAGGTTTGTGTGTGTATGTATTTTGTCACATATACACGTCTAAATACATATTGAAAACAGCAGCTGAATTTTTTTCTATAAATTTTAATATAAGATTAATCGTGCGTAACACAAGATACATTTTTCTTTATTTTGAATTTGAATTCACGTACTATGTCATACGGTCCATGAATTTAAATGAATAAATTTTTAGTGAAAAAAAATTGTCGTACAACGAACCTTGTGAGACGTTTTTTTAGGGGTCAAAATATGATGGTAGCTATGAAGGTGAGGCTCACAATACAAGAGGTAAGAGGTGTAAAGGTAGGTTTGATTCATTAACCTTTTTTCTTTAAACAAAAGTGAAAGGTGTAGTTTAGTATTGTTATTGTCGTTCGAAACAAACAATACAATCTTTGAGTGTGTAAAATACCATCTTGCTATGAATCAAAGAAAAACACGGAAGTCTGGACACCGAAAGATTGAAACGCAGATTAAATTTGAAAAATGATCGAAAAATTTCATTTTTTTTCATTGATTTTTGATAAATGTTTTTTGAACAAAATAGAAGAAAAATTCAACATAAAGAATGTCTGACGACCTAGAAAAGGTCAACAAACTATGTATTGATTTGCTTATAGTGAAATCAAAAATTAAAAAATTTCAAATTTTTACATCAATCAATTAAAATCATCTAATTAATTAGAATATTGATTAGCAAATCAGTCATTTAATGATGAAAAAAATAAAAATAAAATTTCTGTCTCGAAAAAAAATAAAATAATTGATTTGAAATAACTGAAAAAAAATCGAAAACATATAAATCAAACATTCAAATACATGAACAAAATAGACAAATAAACAAAATCATAATTAATTGATTTGCAATTGATTTTGTGTAGATGATTAATTAATTAATTAATTACTTTGATTATTGAATAAATTATATGCTGAAATTGATTGAGAAAAAATAAAAAATTCATCCTTAATATTTGTAAAGAAAAATACTTTTCACCGACAAAATTCAAGAAAATTTATTAGCCCACACTGATTGATATTGCAAAATTATCAATTTTTTACCTTCATTTTTTATAACATTTAATATAAAAAGGTATTAATGTATTTGCTAGTAATTGCCATATAAACATTGTATCATCCAGATAAGATTAAATATGAGAAAAATGAAAGGTATGTAATTATAAAAGTTAATTTCAATCTAATGAATGATTTTAAAAAAAAATTTAATTTTAATTACATTCAAATGGATTAAAAAAAATTTTTAATGAACGGATTAATATGTTAGCAATGATCATAAATATATGATGACTAATGGATAGTATTGATGATGATAATAATCATTATTATAATGAATATTTTGATACAAGAATATGTCAAAATTACAATTAATAATAATTAACATTTTCACAATAATTATCATTATAATAATCGTCGTCGACGACGACAACATCATCATCATCAGACATGTAAATCGGAGGAAAAATTTCATTTGGAATATGAATTTAAAATCATAAATTGCGTAGGTAAATTTTGAAATACAAATAAAAAAATATCGAAATATTTTTACATTTTACTCGAAATGTTTGTCTAATTAGAAAAAATGTCTTTCTTTTTCGATCGCTGCCAATATCAATGCTTGAGCATTTTATTTTCTGAAATACAATAAACGTAAAACCACAATAAAATCAATGTCGAAGCAATTTTTTAATTATAATTAATCGAATGTATCAAATATCTGACATGATTTTGTTTCTGCCTTGAAAAAATTCAAATTATTCCAATTCAAATTTATAAATCCTAAATTTTTGGACATCAAAACATTTCACAAATATCATTTGAATATATTCAAATTATTTCAAAATATCAAAAAAAATTCAATAAAAATTGTGAAAACTTGAAAAATATCAGCGTCTTATATTGCGATTAATAAATGAATGAAGATGGAAGAAAAAAATGATTAATCGACATGATAATTTGCCATACGGTGTGAGCTCTTTGTGATGCTATGCAAAGTTGATGTTCTGTGATATTTATCAAAGTTTTAAGCAGATATTTTGATCTTCAATGAAAAAGTTCGAATCGAAATAAGAAATTCAATGAAGAATTGTGGCCAAAAATAAATTTTAAGACAAAAACAAAACAAAACTAAAACTAAAAACGATAATGAATTCAGATGTGATAATACCCACACACTGTTAAGTTTATATAATATTAGGTTGTCCCATAAGTTCTTACCGTTTTTTTAATTTTTTTTCATCCGAAAAACGGCAAGAACTTATGGGACAACCTAATACATTTAAATATTTAAAACAAATATGAATGACAATTAATAATTGTCAAACATTTTTTGATGTAAATAATGTCAAAGACATTTTTAATGCATTTTTAAACGATACATTAATTTCTCGCCTATTTTTAAATAAATAAAACATTTATCATTCGATAATCAGAATAAAAAAAAATTTAAAAACTAAAAAAACAAAATTCAAATAAATCAAAGACCAAGGACCCGAGATGTTGATAATCGAGAAGAAATCGGAGAATTCAGGTTCATTGCAAATGCATCAATAAATCAATTTACAAGGTAAAATATTGGCCTAAAATATTTGACCTTTGCATTTGAATTTAGCGTAATATTATCATCGACATACTGATGAATGCAAGAGTACAAATTTTACTTTTATTTTGTGTAAAATTTTTTAGGTTGCCATGATACCGACACCGCCACCACCACCATCGCTAACAACGGCCATTACAACCGTAGATAATTATGACATTTCTGATAAACAATTAAATGTTCATTTCATTTCCATTTTTTCATTCGTTCGTTTATTTGTTTGTTTACTGAGGCTCTCCAAACACAGATCAAATATTTCGAAAAATTCATTCATGAAAAAAATGTCATATTAAAATTGTACGAGGAGAATAAATAAACATCATCGAAAATTACATAATAAATTGCCTTAACATATTGTTGTCATATTTGTTTCAAATGTTGGAATTTCAATATTTTCATTTGAAAATGTGAATCACCAGCAAAAATGTCATAAATTTTCAACAGATTTTCATTTTATTTTTCATTTTTTGGATTTTGTCGGCAAAGTTATTTGCAAATTGCAATCATATTTTTATTATATGCGATTCCGACAAGAATATTTCATACTTGTCACCTGGTTTTAGTTAATTTTTTCTTTCTTTGAATGATTGACACATTGAATAATCTTGAAATAAATGTGTATTAGCAGAGTGCATTTGTGTGGTTACTCCAGTGATATTAAACTAAATATTAAAAAATGAATTGAAATATGATTATCATTATCATTAGATTATAATAATGAAATATTTGTTTGTTTGTTTGCTTAATTTAACATGTATTTACTAATATTTGATTTGTAATGTGATTAAACTTTGATTTATTTTGAATTATATTTCATTGATTATTTAATGCAATTTATTTGTTTTATTTATTTATTGACTCATTTATAATGTATTTACACGTAAATGCAAAATGAAAATGATTATTTCTTGGAATAAAGCAAATTGATTCAAATCGGTACTATTTTAAAATCATATTTGAATTTGAACGCGGCAAGATACAAATTGCAAAATGCAAAAAATTGTAAAATTGAAAAACTGTAAAAACATTGATTGTACGATTGAAAATCAAAAGATTAAATCTTGAATAGCAAAGATAAGAAAGAAAAAATCTTTATGATTATAAATATTTGGTTTGTCCGAAAAATTCTTGCCGATTTTCAATGGAGATTTTCATCAATTCAAGTGGCATGAACTTATTGGACAGGGTAAATATTTTCAAATCAAGATTTCATCGAAATTATTGGGAAAAATCATTTCATTTTTATTTGTTTATTATTATTCACAACTGGTAAATTGAATAAAACAAAAAACAAAAATTTTAATTGGTAAATGGTTTGTTTTTTTGCTTTGTATTTGTTCAATTTAAAAGGTAATGTTTAAATTGAATAATTGAAAATGAAAATTGAGCTAAGAAAATGGAAATTCTTTTTCTTTCTTGAAAAATAAACAAACAAACGAATTGCAAAGCAAAGGTTAGACAATCAAGGACAAATGATAATTGGAACATGAATTTTTGTTGGAATTTTTTCCCCTGGACAAGGTAATTTCAATTTCAAGAAGAAAATAAATTCAATGTTTATCATTGTTTGTAAATATTATCAAATGAATTTGAGATTTTTTTTCTTACCGTTTGTTTGTTCAATGATTATCGATGAAAATGTAATGATCATCAAGACTAGAATTGATTGTTGAATATGATGATTGATTGATTTGACTATTGTTGTTGTTTGTTTAATTGTTTTTGATGATATTGGTCGTTGTTGTGGTTTATATTGATGGATAGACATTGATGATGATGGTGATAATAGCAATGATATTAATGATAATAAATAATACAAAATTGTTCTAAATAAATTTGAAATAGTTTGAAATTTTTCATCCATTTTTTGCTTATATCCTTTATTACACGATTTATTATTAATTTGTGCAACAATCAATTCAAAATTATTCGAATCAAATTCATTGACATGACAATTTTCATTAAACATTATCGTTCTTGATGATTTTTCGATGAATTTTTCATTCATTAATGATGATGTATCAATAATTTTTGGTGATTTTTGATTCATAAACATTTTTGATTGAAATACGGAAGAATAATTATCTTTGAATGAATACATGATTTTCTATCTAAATTTTCATCATAATTCAATATAAATGATCTATTCAACCATATTCACCGATAATTATCACAGTTTTTTTCGAATAAAATTTTCAATTCAAAACAATTTAAATCTCTTAAATAATTGTACAAATAAACATTAGATTAAAACCAATTTAATTAGGCAAAAATTTCAATTAGTCATCATGTACGTTGGAATGTTTGGAATCATTTTCGCTGCAATTGGCATTTGTTTCATTGGAAAAAAAATGAAATTTCTTTACACAAATTCTATGCACTTGATTTTGTTTTTTGTTTTAAATCAAAAGTAAACAAACGATTTTTTTCCCATTGAAATCAAAAATTGTTTCCTAAAATTTTTATTTAAAGCAATTTCGAAATTCTTCTTGTGATTTCTTATGATTACCATTCAGATTGACATAGATAGCGAGTACACAAACATTATTGATTGTTTATCGGTTGTTTTGATTGATCATAATGATAATGATTTAGAAAATCGGAAAAGTATTGGAAAAAACGCAAGCACACACACACACACACACACACAAACCGAGAGGCACAAACAATTGTAAGATGATGTTTTATGCTGAATGATAATCAAAATAATTTGATTGATTAATTACAATTAAATTAATCACAATTGAAAATTAAATTTATATGAAATCGTTCAAATCTTTGTCTTTGTTTTATTTTTGTGACAGAAAAAAAAATTTGTCAAAAATTTCAAAAATTAATCAATCAAATTTCACCAACAAAATTGCGACAATTTTTTTTTTCAATTGACAATTTCTATGAAATTCTTTTATTATCAAATCAAAAAAAAAAAAAAATGTAATTCAAATTTGAACTTCAACTAAAAAAAACATTTAAATGCATGATGCAATAGAAATATATTTAGGAAATGAAAACGAATTCTTTCAGAAATTAAGAGAAATAAACATTGAAATATTAAAATTGAAAAATATTTAATCAAAAATATAATTCAATGTCTGCACTGTTTTAATGTTAAAACAAGAATGAATTGAAATGTAAAAAAAATGAAAATGTTTTTTCGAAATGAAATAAATGAAAAAAAAAATATCAAAATGAATTGAAATTGAATAACAGTGTGTGTGTGCTTGTGTGTGCCTATGTGTGTGTTTATGGCGTGTGTGTATGTACAACTAAACTGTGTGTGCAACGATAAAAACAGCCAAACAGAGAGAGAGAGAGTACGAGAGAATGTGAGATATTTACAGCCACAGTAAAAATTTATTTTTGGTTAGATTTGAAATGCGCGCACCGTGTGTGCATTGTGTGCATTGTGTGTGGAGATGATATTTGAAATATTATTACATCGAAAAAATAATTTTACAATTGAAAAACGATGAAACAATTCTAAAAATGTAATTTCAATTGTCCAAAATTATTTTTCAATAAAAATTCCTGAAGAAAATGGAGGAAAATAAGATGATTTACGGCCATAATTGGGCCCAAAGAACCCTTCAGTTGAGTTGGACTCAGTCGAATTCAATCGATTGATGATCGGTGAAAGAATAATGATGGGTGATCATCGAATTTAAGATATCGAAGACCGTATCGAAAAATTGGCAAAGATAAAATTACACATTAGAAAATGATATGAATTGAACACGTAGAAAGAGAGAGAGAGAGGTGCACATGTATCATTTTTAAATTTCAAATTTCAAAGATGTATTTTTCACGTATTTACAGATGATGATGATTAGTGATGAGATGATACGCCCATATATTTATACATTATCTGTTTTTTTTGTAAAAAAAACAGATATTTAATGTTTCAAATAAAGATAATAATAATAATGTTTATTGCCTTGTTTTTTCTCGTATATTATTTCATTTATAAATATTTCTGTTCAATCAATTTATCATCAATATCATCAGTGAACATCAGTGTTTGTTTTTCCAAGAATATACTGCATGTTAAAGATTGATAAAGATAAGTTTTATTTTTTTTTTCATTTCTCTTTTTCGAAAAGGTAAGAAAAATGAATCATTTTCGAATTGGAAATTTCGATTTTGATAAGTGAAACTGAAGAAGTGTTAAAAAACGAGCAGAAGAAACTGAAGAAATGGAGTTAAATTACAAATCAAATAAATGAATTTTGAATGAATGAATGAAATTCAATGAAACTGAGTATAAAAGTAATTAAGATAAATTTTTAAAAGAGATGTAAGGAGAAGAGGACAATTATCAAATTAAAAAATGTCAAATCAAATACGAAAAAAGAGTTCCATTGGACTACGATCAGACTCGATTTGAACTTGATTTGTCTGATGAAATTTTTTGCAAGTTTTTGAAATCGGAAAATTAAAAACTTTTTTGTATCCTTTGGAAAGTAAAATATTCTTTTCTCTTTCTTCATTTTCCTTCATCATTATTGAACATCTAGGATGACATTGTGGTTGGCAAAGAAACCAAAACGAATGAAAAATAAATGAAAAACCATTAAAATGTATGGGAATTTTCTCATATGAATTTTCCCCAGTCAATGATAATGACAATGAAATTGTGATTAATTGAATATTTTCAAGTCAAAAATAAGCGAGAATGGAAAAAATACAAAAATATTGCACGTGCTTCAATTCAAAAAAGTATAATTCACAGTTATTTTTATCTCGTAGAAACAGAATCCGGACTAGTAAATTTGACTTCATGATTTATGAATAAATGTCCAGGTATTTGTCTCTAATAAATAATTAATCAA
Organism: Psoroptes ovis; assembly: GCA_002943765.1. Classification (NCBI taxonomy): domain Eukaryota; kingdom Metazoa; phylum Arthropoda; class Arachnida; order Sarcoptiformes; family Psoroptidae; genus Psoroptes; species Psoroptes ovis. Next base: position 2,599,957 of record PQWQ01000003.1, on the reverse strand, counting down.
TGATAAAACTTGCGCGCACACACACACACAGACACACATCCATAGGTGACTCGCGCGACTCATTTGATTATTTGTTGATTTTTTTCTCTGATTATCAAAATGGTTTTTCCGACCTTTTTCTTAGTTTCAGACCGGCTGATCATTTCAAACCTAATAAAATGTTTTCTTACCGACCAATCGACCGATGATCATCACTGTTGATGATCGCCTACCTGGCCGAATACTTACCTACATTCAATGCAATTTGAAATGAAAAAAAAATGAAATAAATAAACAAGGATATGGTGATCGAGGTTTTCATTATTATTATCAGTATTTTGATTTGAAAAATAATAAAATGAAACGGATCTTAAAGCTGGTGTGTGTGTGTGTGTGTATGCGTGTGTCAGTGTATTGCCTGTGTGTGGTGACAAATGTTAACAACAACAACAAACCATATATTCAAAAAAAAAAAAAAAATGACAAACAAACAATCGACGACAAAATAATGGAAAAAATCAACGATTAAATTGGTAACTTCCCGCAGATGCTGCATACATGCATGCAAAAAACATTGTGCTTGCATAGAGATCGGGGAATTTTTTCATATTAATAAGATTTCTATTAATTTTCTTGAATTTTTCAATCATCAAATGTGGCACGTGCTGCTTTTGAATTCGATGTAAATAAATAAATTTGGTGTAAAAATCAAATAAAGAAACGAAAGAAAAGAATGAAATGAAAAAAAAGAACAACCAGAAAACACCCAAACAACAACAGCAATCAGTATGGACCGGTGCCATATCAACAACTGCAACTGTATCTGGCAACTGGACAAAAGCAATAAGCTAAGAAACCTGGAACAAACAACAAAATCGAAATCTGCAGATGATTTCTGTACACACACACACACTTACACACATTTCTGTGCAAAACATCCTTGGACCTAATTTTTGATCGTTCACTAGAACAATGGTTAATAAATAAATGGATATTTTCTGGTCTTTTTTTTTTTTTTTTGTTTTGGTAACGGATCCTTCCATGCAAAGGTGTAGCAGCTGTTTGGAAGCTTAGAGCCTTGGTAGAATGAAAAAAACATGTTTATTTTAAATTGTAATTTGATTATTGTTTTTTATTTTTGAAATGATCAAATTGATCAATGACAAACAATTCTTTGTTTTTTTTTGAGCGATTTTGTAATTTGGAATCAATTTTGTGATTTTGTCGATTAGTATAATATTATTTTTAGTATAATTAAACGCATGAAATGCAAATCATTATAACAAGATTATCATTATCATTATTGTGATCATTATCATCATGATGTATTTTGTAAATAAATAAAATTTTTTTTTCCTTTTATTTCATTTTTTTCATTGAAATTTATTTAAAAATTATGATAATGATGATGATTTTTACAATTTTTGTTTTATTTAGAAACAATTCAGAATAAATTATTATGATTGTCCATTAAATAAATTTGTGCCTACCTTGAAATTGAATGTACCCATTTGAAATTTTTTACTTCAAGAAAAATCTAGAGAAAGCAATCGGCCACAAATTTATTTTCAGCAACCGCGAATACTTTAAATCACGTTTATTTTTTTCCGAAAATAAAATCAATTAATTAGTGATTTTTTCCAAAGATAATCGATTAATTTTTCTTTTTTTTTTACAATTCATATCACACATTCAATTCGATAATTCTATCATAAATTTTTGCATGAATATTCATAGCACAATCAATAAATTAATATTTTTTTTTATTAACGTCATTAAATTAAATGATTTAATGTTTCAAATGAAAACATAAAGCATTATCATTTATTGTTTTCAATACGAAGATAAACATTTATTTATTTATTTATAAATTCATTTTCAACATTCCATAATTTAATGACAGTAATTATTCAGAGTGAAATTGTATATTCATATAAACGTATGTTCAGTTTCCATCGATAGATGTAAGAATATTGATAACTCACTCGTTCAAATTTAATCATTGAATTTTCAATGTTCATTTTCGTCATTGATCGGAATGATTGATTGGATGGGAGATTAATTGATTTTGATTGATGGATGGATGGATATGTGTGGATACACAGATCGATGATTAGATGGATGTATGGAATGTAAATGTGATGGACATTATCATTAACATTGATCATTCGATTCAAATCAAAACAATTTCAATCATTTAGTACAATGAATGATGGATTATAATTCAATTGATTTTTTTTTCTCTCCCCATTTTCAATATCAACTGATCGATTGATTAATTGATTGTGATTTTTTTTTAAATTTTTATTCAAGAAAACATTGTATCGAATTTTATGAAATTATTTTTTTTCATCAAAAGAAAATACGATTAAAAAAAATTCCGTTGGAAATTTTCAAAATAAAAAAAAATTCAAAATTTTAATGAATAACATTTATTTTTATGGATTTAAAAAAAATAATAAACGAATGAAAAAATCTAAAAATGAATTCAATTCATTTTTTCTTTCGATTTTCAATTCCGATATCGATCATTTAATGGTCGTTGGTGCTTAGTAACTGGAATCGGACTTGTATTGGCTCCTCATGTTGAATGATTCGGCCATTTTTTTCGAGCAAATTCATTGAATTCCGAATATTTTTGATTTTTTATATATTGAATATATTGATTTTTGACCATAAAATTTCTGAATTTGAAGAATGAATTTTTTGTCAAAAAGAAGTTTGAAGAACCAAAAAAATGCCACACGCATACATTTTTCTGTGAAAAAATGAAAAATTCAATAGAATTCAATGCATTCAAATCAATCAAAATCATTCAAATTTTTTCCGAAAAAAATGGAAAAAAATCTATGATAATTTATGCATAAACATGATCCATTGACATCATCGATTACATCGAATGATTGTTCTATGAAATGATACGAGACAATATTTGATAAAATCAATCAATTTGAATCATGAATCATTGAATGATAATGAAATTTTTCGTCGGTTTTTTTCCAAATAATATATTGAATAAATTTAGTAAAAAAAACAAAGCAAAACATCGAGTCCAACAATCATTCAAAAATCATTTGTATTAATAAAAAAATGGAATAATCCACATAGAATAAATAAATGAATGAAAACAAAAAAAAATGTCGTAAAATTTACATTTTCAATAATCATCATCATTGGAATTATCATAGAAGAGAAAAAAAATGTCATTATTCTTAAATTATGATGAGAAAAAATTTCAATTGTTTGTATACAATTGAAACACAAACACAAAAACAGACACATACTGACAAATAGATACAAACAGATTCATCATCATTACAGCGAATCATTTATTGTTTTGTATATCAAATGCTTGTAAATGCTTCAATGATTTTATGAATGATGATGATGATGAGAATCATAATTTTTCTTATTATTAACCGAAAGCTCTCTCACATATGATGAAGCTGAAGATTTTCGTAAAATATTCACGAATGATTTCCATATCATCATCATCATCATCATCAACAGGGTAACCATAGTGATGATTGTTTGGCAAATGTTTTCAGAATGTGTTGTGAGAATTAACGGTAAAATTTTGGATTCAGGTAAATCTAAGAGGTCTAAGAGAATCCAAAAATTGAATTTATACTATCCTATACTATTGAAAGCAATTTGCAGTTTTTAGGGTTAGCCGATTTCCAGTGAAACAAAATACAACCGATTCACACTCAAAAACTCGTAAAATCCATTTGTTTGAAATATTGGAAAAAGCAATCAATATAAAGGGATATAATTACGTGAAAATATAAGCTTATGGCGGTGAACAACTGAATCAAAATCAATCAAATGATTCAATTAATCAATCAAGACATTTGGTTGAGTCATGAATATGCATATGGATTGCGTTTGTTTGTTCAATCAATATTTTATTTCTGGATTAAGATATCAAATATGAATGTTTTGCATTTTGAATGTTTGCATCAAAATTCATTAATTCATTGTCCAAAAATTCATTATTAATCTCATTTAATATTCATTTTGAACAAAAGTTTGATATTAGTCCTGCATTTGTTGTCCGAAATGCTTTATCATGATGATAATGAGAAAATGAAAGAAATTAAAATAAAAATCATCTTTGATTATTTAAATGCAATTATACGGCGATGACCTTGGAAAATCGGTATTGTGGACACGGGCAGCAACTATTTGTTGATTCGCTCGTGTTTGTGCCCAAGTCGTTCAATTATTATAGCCAATAAACATCTTTTTCGTTTTGTGCATCATGATTTTGCGATTTTTTGTAATTTTGAATGAAATTGCAAATTTCATAGAAATGTTGAAATTGACACGTGCCTGATGTGTCTTGATTTGATTTGATTGTTTTCGATTGAATAATTTTTCAAAATCATGATCAACACCTGCGGTATGTTTTTCCTATGTATTTTCGGACGGTTTGGATCTTTTCGATCAATGGACAATGAATGAGTGTAACATGAATATCCTTGAATATGAAAATATAAAATTGAAAAAAAGCCCCAAACACCTTTGGTGTTTTTTCAAAAAAAAAATTCAAAACTCTGGTGCCCTAAATCCTTGAAATATGAACCAAATTGAATTCACAATAAAGTTCAGAAATATTTTCAGTGCATTTCAGGTACAGCATGGAGAGGAAAAAAATATGAATTTTGATCATGCCAGCTGCTCGGCCCAAAGATGATTTCGAAAAAAACGGGGAAATCGGGAAAATCCGAACAAATATTCAAATTCAAAATTACCAAGAAAGGCGCCATCTCTTCGTATATTATTCAAAGGATTTCTATTAAACTTTATTTCTTTATTTTGAAATTTCATACAAAATTAATCCAAAGAAATTGAAAATCATAAAATTTCTTCCATTTATTTTGCTTGCCTGTAATTGTATTATTTGTAAAACACAAACATCCATACATATTGTATATTTTGTCAATTGTACATTTAAGAAACAATAAGATTGAAATTTTTCTCCAAAAATAAAAATTAATTAAATGCAAATGGAAATTTTTATTAATTTTATCATAATTATTATTGTCCTGAGACAATATAAATTTTTGTACAAATAACAAAAAATTTGTCAAATTTTAATATCATTTAATTGTCTTGTAATTGTTGTCATGTTATTTGTTTTCTGCGGTGGTGGTGACGAAAAAAACAATGTTATTGTTACCTGATGATGGCGATTATTGTTAATGTTAGTGGTGATAATTATGAGATGAGAAAAAAAATGTGTTAAAATTACAATTAAATGTATTTAACATTATTATTATTATCATTATCATCAAAAATTTAAAGCCATTTCCATTTATAAATTGAAATATTTTGTTTCGAAAATCATATTATCATCACTTGTGTGGACACAAAGGCTTTGAGATTATGAATGTTTGCTTGTTTTATGCTGTTTTCTTAAGATTATAATTCTGATCTTTGAATGATTGTTAACCTTGAATTTTTTCAAATCAAATTTAATGAAATTAATTTCAATGTTACATCACTTGTCATTTGCTTTTGAATACAATTATTCTCCAATCATAATTATTGCTTTCAAATTAATTTTTAATCAATTTTCAGAAGAAAAACTGGCCAACTAGCTATTCGATTATCGTTCAATCATCGCAAATTTCCCATTTCTTTGATAATTACACAAATTTCTATGATAATCTCTGATCATTGAATAAAATTTCATTAATTTAATCAACCGTAAACAAACAAATAAACAGACAAAAAATAAATAAATAAATGAAATATCAAATTACAAGAATTTTTTCCCGTATATCTTATGTAATTGCATTGAATAATTAATCATAGAAATAAATACTGCACATGTTTTTCAGTGTTGTTGCATATATCAGTGTGTGCTTGTGCTTTATCCATATTCAATGACGTAAAACGTTTTGTTCATTTGTTTTTCATGGTAAATGTTAATGTTTATTGTTTATGTTTATGCATGAATATTATTGCTAGAAAAAATAAATTGTTATGATGAATATGCATAACATATCGAAAAAACCAAAAACTGCAGCAGAAAAACAACAACAATATGAAAATCAAATGAATGAACATTTTCTTCCTAAATTTCTTCATATTTTTACCGAACATTTACATTAATTCATCTATTTTTCAACGAAACCAATTGAAATTTATCTAAAATACGAATCGATTGATGCGTATTTTTTTTCTAAACATTTTGATTGTGTTTGTGTGAGAAATATCATCGACAAAAGAAGACGAAGGAAGAAAAGTGATGATAACGAATTATCATCAAACACAGCTAGCGAAGAAAAAGAAAATAAAAACAACATGAAATGACATCAACAATCATCATCAATTCATCAATCGAAATTCATCAAATAAATTTCAATGCAAAATTCAATGAACTAAAAAAAAAATGTGAAACATAATTTTAACCATAAATCACACACATACATAAAAAAATATGGTGATAAATTGTTTTATTTAGATGATGATGATGATGAAGATGATCATGATACTTTGTTGTTGCTTTATCAACATGAACATGACAACATATTTATTTAGGATGCCAATCAATTAAGCAAACATATAATTAATCAATCAATCAATTAATTGATTATTTCAACATTAACCATGTTTTTTTCTTCTATCGAAGATTTTGTTAACGATTAAGCCAAAAAGATTTTTCATTAATCTTAGGCTTTATTTCAAAATTGATGAAATTTGAAATTGTCTATATTTACAGCAATGATTGTTATTGCAATGAATTACGAAATTTAATAAATTTGATCTCATTTATTTATTTATTTTTCTAAATTTTCTTGATTAAAATTTAATAAATCTTCCGCAAATACAAATACAGACACAAACACACATTTCAAAATGCCATTCAATCGTCGTGTACCATTTTTTAATTTAAATAAAAATCAACAAACATTTCAACAACTGAGAGAAGAACATGAATTTCTTAAACAACGTTTAAATACAAATGAATCGAAATCATATCGACAACCGAATGGTATTGAAATTGCTACCGATGATTTATTGAATAATAATAATAATATTAATGATTACTATGATGATTACGATCATTGTTATGATAAAGATAAAGTATTTCATACCATATGTGTTGGTAATACATCTACAATGAGACAATATTTAATCACAAAAAATATCAATTGGGTACGGTAAGTAATGCAATCGATTAATTTTGAATTAAATTTCTTAATTTTCGTTTTCATTTTTCAAATACTCTTAGACTTGAAGAATCTATTATAAATTTATTTCAAAATAATGGCCGATTAAAAGATGGACAATTAAAAGAAACATATGAACATATTGAAACATTAATGAATACAAATCAAAGTATGTTTGTATTTGATCGTATTAAGGTATTAATGATAATAATATTTAATGATTTTCTAATACTATTCATAATTGAATTATTGATAATTACTTTGATTATAGTGGAAAATTTAAATTTAATGATTTTAATAATTTGTTTAATTGTAAAATATTATTTTTCATAATTTAATTCACATTATTCAAATTACTTATTGTCGTTTTCATTTATCTTCAATGTATATCCTCTTAGAGTCAAGTATTGACAAAAGCTATACGTTTACTTAAGACAAACATGATCGATGATACTGATGATGATGTGGATGATGCAGATCATAACGGTGATAATGGCAAAAATAATTATCTCAATAAATTAGGATCATTATGGAAAACATTCTACCATGACATACTTTCAACGTTGGAATGTATGCTATTCAGTATCGAGGTAACAGATTTGAATCAAAATTAAAAATTTTAAACTAATTTTCAATTTTTATGATCATCATTTGATTTGTTTTCAATTACGTGCCGATATTACTCAAACAAACAAATATGATTGATTGATTTATTCAAATTATTTTTTTCTTCATTTGTTTACGATCAAAATTTACGATCTTTTTTTGTTCGTTTGTGTCAACATTATCAATTTTATAGTCATCTGAAAATCTATCGATACGTAAAACAACATTGATTTTGTTTCGTGATCTAATTTTGATCGACAGTCCTATTGAAGGTAAGTCATCAAAATTTGTTCAAAGAAAAAAATTTAACGATAAAATTGCCATCTGTCATTTGATTGATAAATTTTAAATTTTTTAAATCAAAGAAAAAATCAAAGAATCATTAAAAAATAATGAAAAAATATCACCAAATATTGTACAAATGTTACTGATTATTCATCATACTTATGAACGATATCCACCGAGTGAAAATAATTTAAAAATTGAAAAAATTTCTGCGCTAATAATATCACCATTAATTGGTTATTTAGGTATTTACGAAAATTATTCACAAACACCGGTCATTCATTCGAATGAACCAAATAATCCAAAATGTCTTCTATCATCATTAAAGAATCAATCAAAATCAAAATTACATCAAAGATTTGATCATTTGATAATTAATCAACAAAATTTGATAAAACAACAACAAAACTTCAAAAACATTAAAGACAATAATCATAGAATTAATCTTAATCATCATCGAAATTCGATCGTAACATTTGCAATCGATTATAATGATAATAATCTTAAAAGGAATCAGAATCAATTAATTTATGCACCGAATAAAACGATGAAAAATCCAAAATGGAACCGAACGAGAAAAGTTTCTCTTCCACATTTTGTATCCATTTATAATCATCATCATCATCATCATCAACCATCATCAATGATGATCAATCAAACAGGAAATAATAGCAAATTTACTTCTATTAATGAATAAGGAATTAATTTATTAATTAATTAAAATATTAAAAAAACAATGAAATCTATTAAATTTGATAATAAATTAATTAATTTTTTTTTATTAAAAATTGAAATTCTTAATATTTTTATTTAACCTAATTTTATCAATTTATTGTTTGTTTGTTTTAAATAATTGTAATAATGATACGAATAGATTGTTTGGATATTTTGGATGTACGTATGTGTGTTGATGTGTCACGAATGTGTTTATATTCAAACAATTCAATGAGTTTAGTGGATGTAAAAATTTAAGAAATAATTTTTGAAAAAAATGAATGAATTAATAAATCATAAGATCACATTATCAATAATATCATAATGTGTTGTATTCATGTGTTGTTTTTTTTTGTACTTTGTGGTGCCTAAATGTTTTCACAATCAGTATTTGGAGAAAAAATGAAAAATGTTGAATGAAATGTGTTTGTGTGTGAATGTGTAATTATGTACTTTGGGAAATTGAGAAAATTATGGAAGAAAAATAAAATAAAAATAAAACAAATTAAACAATTGAAATGATTCCTAAATAATTAGCAATTTTTTTGTGGATTTTATTTTGTTATATTTTATCGATGAATTTGTAATAATTTTTTTATGAATTAAAATATTTATTAATTGATAAAATGATGATAATGAGAGAAAAAAATAAAACTATTAGATGTAATTTAGTTTTTTTTCAAAAATTTTAATCAATTAATCAAAATCAATTAAAATTTCACATATAATTCTTATCAATCGTACATTTTTTACATCATAAAGATATTAATAATGTTACATTTATGATGTGTTAATGATGTATGAAAATGAATATTTTATTCAGTAGTAGTTCGAAACAATCTGTTGCTTTCAATGTTACATGAATCAAGACGATGTTATTTTTGCATAATGAATCGTTCATCAATTTAAGAATGGAGTATAGTTAAATAATTTTAATTAGTGTGTAGCACATTGCACACCTGGTCCATGATTCATATCACCGTCCTCATCATAAGCTTCATATGCTTCGTGATGATTATGTCGGGTGCGAGCATCCTCAGCAGGGTCATAATCATGTAAATTAACTTCTTCAACATCATTCATTGGAATATCTTGCGGAGTTCGTTCAGGTAACAATGCTTCCAGTTTGTGAACGATTGATAGATCAATTTTTTCCGGAAACTCAACCGAAAAATTAATAATAAGTTTGCCTTTTTCAAAAGGACTTTTATATGTTGGCATGCCTTCACCTTCTATATATTTGATTGCACCATGCTTAACCACTTCACCAGGATAACTTGTGATTAATAATGTACGATTATCTAATGTGGTGATTGTTCGTTGAAAGCCGCATAAGGATTCTGTGAGATTGATTTTCATAGTCATTAATAAGTTGGTGGTAGCAGCTCGTTTGAAAACTTCATGCTCTTTTTGTTCTAATATGACGACAATATCTCCAGGCTCATATGATGGATCTTGATCGGCCTCACCAGAAAATACGATTTTCTGGCCATCGACCATACCTTTATCAATGTGAACTTCTAATAATGTAGAATTCTTTATGACTTTGTTACCACTACATTTTTTACAACGATCTTTAGCGGCGATTTTTTCACCATTTCCACCACATTCAGTACAGACTGATTGGATTTGTTGAATGAAATTGGAATTATTCCTTAAGCGTTCAACTCGCACTTGCATTCCAGTTCCCTTGCAAGGACCGCATGTTTCAGGGCTAATACCAGGTGCACGTGTACCAGATCCTTTACAATCTTCACATATTTCTTTGCGCGATACACGTAATTTACGTGTGGAACCATTGTAAAGTTCTTCCAATGTAACACTCAATGCGAATTGTAAATCTTTTCCTTTTCTTGGACCTTGATCACGTTTAGATCTACCCATACCAAAGAACATATCAAATATATCGAATGGTGATGATGCTGAAGCCATACCACCTTCTTTGATTGCTTTTTCACCACCCATATCATATAAACGGCGTTTCTCAGCATTGGATAATACTTCATATGCTTGAGAGATCGCCTTGAATCTCTCACCTTCATTAGGATTTTTATCTGGATGATATTTCAATGCCAATTTTCTGTATGCTTTTTTAAGATCATCTTGTGAACATGTCGGTGAAACACCAAGTAAATCGTAATATGCTGTATCTACTACCATTTTAGCTTCAACTAAGTACCAATTATTTTTTGAAACAAAGTGAAAATTTAAACAATCGATAAATAAATTAAATATAACGAAAAAAAATTAATTTAAATTCTAGAAAATTTTCGCTTTGATAATTAATATCAATCAATTATGATTTATACCAATGAACGTAACAATAAAAAAAATATTAATGAATATTGTCTTGAAATATAATTTTCAAATCTAAATGGGGAAAATTTATGAATATGAGAACATTCAGATAAATAGAGAACACATGGAACACTTACTAATTTTCGTAATAATTCATCAAATTTCAGATTTATTAAAAATGAAGATGATTTGGGATGATTCAATGTGGATGAAACTAAATGAAAACTACGATCAAATATCGTCAATGATTTTGATAAATATTAAAACCACAGCAATAATTTAGAATCTGAGAATTTATTATTTGGTAATAATAATAATAATAATAATTAATGATGAAAGTACGTTTGTTTTTTTAGTGATTCTGATGTAAAAAATTTTTAATTTTTTACACAAAAAACAATAATAAAAATTGTAAATTTTAATAATGCGACTCACTTGAGAAAAATGTTGAATGTTTTCTTTGCAATGTTTAGTTTAAATTATTTTACTTATGGTGCTTTTTTTGTTATTTTTATGCTGAGAATTGATATGAATTGCGGCGGTGTGGTTGGTTGATGGCCGAAAATGATGAAGTTAATGTTGAAAGAAAATAAAACAAACGTTGTTTCTTCTTTATTTGTAGACGTATTAATTGCTGCTGCTTTGCACTGATGATTGCATTACGCTCATCGATTGAAACGAGTTCTTTTTTTTTTCCAGAAAAATTTAGTTTCTATGAATTTCGTTCGATCTCTCGAATTTTCTGGAAATTTTGCTATTTCAACTTGACAAGCTTCACGAATGTAGAAAAATACTTGCCATTGATTTTATTCCATTTTTTTGCCGACAGATAACAGCACTTTCGATTGTTTATGTTTTGGTCATGGTTTCGCCAACACGTGGGTTCAATCATTGACTGATTTGCCGAATGCCTAAATTGCTGAAATTGATCAATTGATATTTTGAAGATTTTCATTGGAAAATTGTTGTTGGCCAAAAAAAATTTGATTATAAAAAAAAATTAAAAATGAAAAATTTACAAAAATTTAAATCACATTCACATAAAGAAGAAAATACACACAAGGTATGTGTTTTTATTTTTTTTCATTAAAATTAATTAAAATTAATTTTCTATGATGAACACATGAAATAGTTTGAAACATTCAATGAAAAATTGAGCAAAATAAATTTATCATCTGTAAATAATTTGAAAAGAAAATTATTTGAATTCAATACTACCGATAATGATGATGATGATGATATATCATATTTTTCTCAAACACTTGAAAAATGGAATGATTTAAATTGTACAAATGATTTTCATCGTTTACGACATTCAATCGGTTCACCTTTAGATGTAAAAAATTTGGTACAAATAATCCATAAGAAAAAATTTTTAGTTAATTTATTGATTGATGAAATGCAAAAGCAAGATAATAAAGCATTGGAAGTAATTTTAGACCTATTAATTGCATTATCACGTGATTTACAATCTGAATTCTATGAATTTTTCCCTGCCGTATTCAATTCCATCATAGATTTATCATTACATAATGATAATGCTGAAACTATTGAAAAAATATTCATATGTCAAACATTTTTATTCAAATATTTATGGAAATATATTGTCAAAGATATTGAACAACATTTTCAAATGTTTGAAAAAGCTTTTGTTTGCAAAAAAGATTATATTGTAAATTTTACGAGCGAAACTTTTGCATTTTTAATACGAAGAACACAGCAACCAGAAAAATTATTCAAGATTATTTTTGATAAAATTGCAAATAAATTTGAATTAACGCGTGCAATTGGACGAATAATATTCGAAAGCATCAAAGGTATTCAAGGAGATGTGAATGAACAAAATGCTCAAAAATTTTTGCCCATTTGTTTCAATTTTCTAAGCCAAGAGAATTCAAATGAAATATTTGTTTCAATCAAATATTTTCTAACTTACTCAATGGAAAATTTTCCTCCAAAATCACATTGTTTTAGCATTATTTGGAAATTATTATTAATTGAAACTGACAACCAATATCACCAGGCAAAATTAATTGAATTGATACATCATATTGTATGCTATAAAAATTGCAAATTCGTTCAAAATGAATTTGAAATTATTGAAAAATCTAAAAATTATTTGTTTCAATTGTTTGATGGAGATATTCAAGAAAAATTGCTGGAAATTATTCAAACAATCATCAAATTTCGGCATGAAAAGCTGATTTCTGATGAAAATCGCATCAAAACATTCTGCGAAAATTTTTTTCTCCAAACGTTTAAACAAAATGAATGGGACGAAAGATTCTCTTTGCGTGAATTAATGAATTTCACAATAAAGATTATCGACAGTCCATTATATGACCAAATAATTGATCAATATATTCAACAATTATTACAGAAGTTGATGAGTAATCCACGAGCTGATGAAAATGATATAATTTGTGTAATAGAATTTTTCTCATATTTAATAGCGAAGAAAAAATCACGACCATTGTTTGGCAATGAATTGTATAAAATTCAAAAATATTCATTCAATATGGTTGAAGGAAGCAGTAAGCAAATCATCATCAAAAAACTGTGTATAATGATCGAAAATTTTGATGAAAATTACAAATTATTATATTCATGTTTGGTAGTTTTATCAAGTATCATCGATAATCATGATTCGATTCAAAATGATTTCAATTTCAATAATGTATTGCAATGGATTGATTCGCATATATCTTCACGGCAGTCATTGTCAAATGATGAAAATTTAAACATATATGCAGAAATATTATATGAAGCTATGGTTTTTGCGATATTAAATCTTAATCCTCCAAAGTTTAAAAAAATGTTTACTATTGAAATGCTCATAAATTGTCTGAAAATCCTCCCGAATTGTACAAAAATCTTCCAAACATTTGATTTATTGATCACTTATAACGTTGAAAAATTAAAAAGCGAAGAATTTCATGAAAAATTACTCGTTAATCTAACGGAATTATTTCCATTGCTGGAACAAAATATCTCATCACCATCACGTTCAAATCGGTTGATTTCTCTACATATATTGACTTTATTAAATTTAAATGTTCCGATATCGGAAGAAAATCCTCATGGCAAATCCATATTCCATTTATGTTTGAATGCAGAATTAATACCCGTAACATTGGAACATTATCGTGAACGTTTACGATTAATTTGGAAATTAGACTCGAAATATATTGAATTATATCTGCCAAAAATATCTTGTGAGCATTTGTCCGAAATCAGATTCGATTTGATTGCTGTTCATTTTCTTCTTGGTGCATTATATGAAAATTTGAGTGTATTATGGAAGCCGATTGTCGATGTGATTGAAACCTATGCTAAACAAAACAGTGATAAACCGAACAAATTTCTAGAAATATTATTCAATCACTTTCACAGAACAAAACTCTTACTCGAATCAAATGAATTATTTGATCTTCATCCTAATTTACGATCAATGATCATTGTCGACGATAATATCGAAAATAAGGATATTAACAAACCAGATCATTTTAATCATCGTATTTGGCTATTGAAATGTTTTGAGAGATTTCCTAATCTTATTGAACGAAAAAATAAAGAATTTATCGATTCATTTTTTGAATTTTTATCGAAAGAATTTGCTGAACATTATATTTGTCGTGATAAAAGTCGTGAAAATATTTCTGTCACTAATGATGACAATAAAAATGATAAAAACATCAATAACAAAACTAGTTGGAAAACATTTTTCGCATATTTACAAGTATTTGAAAAATTCAAGAATCCAAAAGCAATGCATAAAGAGAAAGAATTGTATGAAATATATTTGAATCTATTATCATCACCAAATCAACAATGTCAAAAACATGCATTAAATTGTTTATTGACATACAATCATCATCAAAACGATATTGGTAAATATCGTGAAAATTTTCAAAAATTAATCGATGATAAATCATTTGTATCGGAAATAAATTCATTTATGATACGTGATAATATTGAAGATAATGTGATTGCAATCGAAGATCGTGAAAAAATAGTGCCTTATTTTTTGAGAATATTAATCGGTAAAATGTTATCATCATCTGGTACCAAGACACATGGTAAAACGAAAATAGATTTTATGCGTTCCTTGATTATGAAAATATTATCCAGTTTCGATGAAGATCAACAACTAATGTTCATTGAATTGGTTTACTCATCAATCTCTAAATTGATCAAAACGAATTATTCGGAATTATTGTCAAAAATTTCTGAAGAATTCATCGATATTAAATCATTTCTACCATTCAAACATTTTCAATCATATATAGTGACATTAGAATTTTTGATGAAACATTTTGGTAATAAATCAGTGAATGTAATGAAATTAATGTATAAAGTATTGATAATTTTATCAATAATATCGACACAGCTATTATCAAATGATCATCGTCATCAAATAAAAGATTATTATCAGGAACAATTGAAATCATTCCGTACAAATTGTTTCAAATGCTTTGAATATTTTTTCAACAATTTTCATTCATATCCATATGAAATTATTGAAATCGATTTATTATTTGATACATTAGTGAAATCACTTGTGAAAAATCTGACAAATGAAAGTCAAAATTTTCCATCACCATTATTACGTTTATTTAATGTTTGGAGTGAAAACCCTCGATACTTTCCTCTTCTAATCAAGCATTATGATGAAGATTTTGATTCTACACCTCTGAATTCGATCATACAATTATTCAATAATCCTAAATTGTCATCCATAACGATTAATTTCATCGAAAAATTGTTGGAAAATTTATTGATTGCTGATGATTCAATGAATCCATTGGAAATTAGTAATTTCAATTATTCTATTCCTTCAGCCAAAAAGCTATATCCAGAATTCGCTGATAAATCAATAAAATTTGGCTCATTAATCTTAATACCATTCATTAATGCAATATGTGAACGTATTAAATTGAATTATCAATCAAAAAGTAATAGAAAATTTTCATTACAAGAAATAAATATATTGGCACGTCTCAGTCTTTATGTTACCAATCCGAATGATTCACATACGATGATCACTTTGTTGATACGATCAATATCGAGAAAAAAACGGCCAGAAGAAGAAAAAGAAATATTTATATTAAAAATTTTAACGCATTTATCCAAGAATTTATTTGTGAATAGCTTTGAAACAATACTTGATTCATCTTATGATTTATTCTATTTAGTCGAAAAACCATTACCAAGAAAAGAACTGTGTAATTTTTTGATCAATTTGAGTAAAAATATTGAATCATTCACATCGTTCGCGAAATTGATTTGTGATTTGAATTCTTACAATCCAAAATATCCTGATGAACCTGATTATGATTTGAGAATCACAACTTTTAACAAAGTTTCAACTATTTTACAAGAGTACCTGCAAAATAATCGTGAATCCTTATTATCATCAATACAATTGAAATTTATCGATTTACTTTTGATAAATTGTTCATTTTTCTTGAATAAATTGAATGATTTCAGCATTCGCGAACTATCATCATCGATCATTTTGAAATTGATTGAAATATTTTATGAAAATGAATCAGAAATTTTATTCAAAAAATATATCATTGATAAAATATTATTCAATATTATAACGAATGGAATACAAAATTCTAATGAAACAATATCGACTGAATTTATTCAATTATTAGCAAAAATTATTGATCGTATTAAAATGGGAAAAAATATTCATATAGATCAATTACGTTTATTATGTAACGATGATGATGAAGTAGATTTTTGGAAAAATATATGCCACATACAATTACATCGTCGTTCACGAGCGTTGAATCGTTTGATACAGAATGAACAATTACTGCGATCATTGTCGAGTGTAATTCACCAAAATTTTCTCATACCGATTGTTGAAAATTTCATCAAATATTCAACAGATAATAATAATCAACAAATGAATGCTAGTTTTTTGAATACATCGATCGAATCATTGGCAATATTTTTACAATATTGTTCCTGGAATAAATATGATACAATATTAACTCGACACATAAATAATTTAATTCAACCGATGGCAACGAAAAGTCCGAATCATCAACAAAATATTGATCCTAAAATATCGATAAAAATCATATCAATGTTATTGGAAAAATTTTCATTTCTAAAACCAGAAAATGTAATTGAAATCGAAAAAACATTCCATAAAAATGATTTTGAAAGCATTAAATTAGAATATATTAATATTGATAATTTTAATATTAATTCTAAAAGTCGTAAATCAAAGAAAATTCTTAATAATAACCACAAACTCAAAGGTAAAACATCATCAAACAAAAACGGCAAAGATCAAAATAATGATAAAAGGTTAAATGAAAAAAATTGTTCAACATCTGATACCATAATCACCAAAGATCTTGTTGATGATAATAGTAATAACAAGAATGATAATGATGAGATGATGACGGGTGAAAATGTTGATTTAACAACCACCGGCAACCAAAATAACAACAATGATGAAGATGATAATGATTGTGATGACAGCAACGACCGAAACGAAAATAATGATAATTCAAATAACAAAATTAATGATTTGCTTTATTATAAGAAAATTTATGAATCATTATGCAAAAAATTATTGCCAATGCTACATAAATGTTTACATCAACAATCACGTATGGATAATGTTCATGATATGAACAAAATGAATGTTGAAGATGATGATGATAATAATGATAATGAACAAATACAAATAATCCCATCAATTGGATTGGCAATAATAAAATTAATGAAACATATACAACTAGATAAACAATTATTTTTGATAAATTTAAATAGTATCATATTACGTTTATGTCAATTTTTGCAATCCAAAATGTTTAGCATACGTGAAATATCACGTAAAACAATGGCACAAATTTTAATGGTTATTGGTTCCGAATATTTTTCAAACATATTCAATCAAATGAAATCAATGTTATTGCGTGGTTATCAAAGACATGTATTTATTTATACTGTTTATGTTTTATTACAAAATTTGACTATAAATGTTGGTGATTTAGATGATTGTATGATGGATTTAATACAGTTGTGTCATGATGAATTATTTGGTTCATTGTCTGAAGAAAAAGAAATATCACAAATAATAACAAAAACAAAAGAAGCTAAAAAAATCAAATCATATGATATTTATGAAATATTGGCCAAATCTGTTTCGAATAAAGCATTGACGAAATTGATTGAACCTCTTAAATCATTATTACAAGAAACAAATGATTATAAAAATATACAAAAAATAGAAAAATCATTTCATTCAATCGGTCGTGGACTTGTACATAATAAATATTTAGATTTAAAAATTTTGATAAAATTTTTGATTGATAATTTTATATTATCATCAGCCAACTTAATTGATCACAATATTGGGCAATCGGATTCAGAAGACAATGAGAAACAAAAGAAAAAAATTCAAAGAGTTGATAGTTTCCTGATATCGAAAAAAGCATTTCATCGTGTAAATCAGCGATCGAAAATAAATACAAAATCAAATTTACATGTAATTCTAAATTTTGCCTTAGAATGTTATCAATACATACTGAAAAATCATCATAAAATCATGAAAATCAACATCGATAACAATGAACAAGATTATCAAAATTTATTGAATGAAACATTGAAATATTTAGAATTATTTTTGAGAAAATCTAATGATTTAAAAGTAATCATCACGACACTTCAATGTCTATCATTAATATTTACTAAATTTGATTATTGCACTAAAATCGACCAAAATTATAATCAATCGATTGTTGAACAATTATTTTTATTATTGAAAAAATATTCAGGATTGACAAATGATCATGATACTAAACAATTGATAACATTATCATTTAAATTATTGTCATTTTTTATACAAAATGTTGATTCAATCAAACTGAGTGATGAACAATTATCTATTTTGATATTATTAGCCGATTCAGATATTGATAATAATGATTGTCAAAATGTATCCATTTATTATTTATTGAAATCGATCATACGAAAAAAATTCATTACCAAAGAATTTCATCAATTAATGGAACGTATAATGGTTGTTGCGATCAAAACTGACATTGATACAGTTCGTAATAATTCTATCGAATTATATGTGAAATATTTACTCTATTATCCGATCGATAATAATCGTATGAAAGGAAAATTATTGAATTTAGCCAAACAATTAGAAGTTGATCATTTGAGCGGACGTAAAGCAGCATGTATTATGTTGAAAAATGTTTTGGAAAATATATCGATGAATATATTGTCCATGTTAACAGATCAATTATTCATTATATTATCTTTACGTTTAATAAATGAAGATTCAATAGAATGTTTGTCAATATTGAATGAAATGATGAAAATTTTTTTGAAAAAATTGAATGAAAATGATTTGGAGAAATTCTTCAATAATTTCGTCATTGAATTATGGTTAAAATCCACTAAATCTTTATTAAAACAAATACTTGCGTTAAAATTGATACAAATATATTTGGAAAATGAAAAGGAAAATTTTCAAAAACGTTTATCGAAATGTTTACCAATAATTATTGAACAGATGGATGTTAATAATGAAAATTTTCAATCTTTGAATAATAAATCAATGACTCAATTCAATAATAATAATAAGAGTAGAGAAAAAATCAACAATGAAGATAATTTAGTTTTTCATCAATTGAATTTCATTTCAAAATTACTACGAATGGAATTTATACAAAAAAATCTTTCAGACATGAATAATGAAAAAGTCTTAAATTATTTCGATAAAATTTTAACTAACATAACGGAAACATATCTGCTGCATCCACATGTATGGATACGTAATATTTGTTTGAGAATTTTTGGACAAATATTCTCACTATTTGAGCCCGAATTAATTCTGATAGATACCAACAAAAATTTCCTCACATATTATTCAAATTCACATGATAATATTTTAATGAATATTGCTCGAAAATTTACATTAATATTTCGTGACATCTACTCGGAAGAATGTTTAGCTGAACAATTGATAAAAAATTTAATATACATTGCACGTTTATTCATCATTATTGATGATAATCATGTCGGTGATCGTATTGAAAATGGAACAAATGATGATGATGATGATGATGGCAATGACAAAAATGAATATAATCGATGTTTATTTGAATGGTTATTGAAAAAATTATTATTCGAAATAAAATTTGAAATTAAAAATAAACCAAATATAACAAGAAAAAGAATATTATTTGTCAAATGGTTGGCAGCAATTTCATTGAAATTAAGTCAAAAAAATTTACGAAAATATCTATCATCAATTTTGTTACCATTATGTCGTGAAATAATTTCCAATGATAATCTGAATCGATTATCATCAACAACAGCGAATGAACAAATTAATGATGAATTGAAAAATTTATCAAAGCAAGTATTACAAATGTTGCGTAATATGATCGGTGATGATGAATTATTTTTGCAAGAATATAATAAATGCCGAAATCAAATATCGCATCGTCGAATAGAAAGAAAAAAACAACGTGCCATTCAAGTAAGTCCATTAATTCATCAAGTGCATTGAATTCATCGCTAGAAATGAAAATTTTTCTTTTTCTCAATTTTTTTTAACCCTTTAGATGGTAACAAACACTGCAGCCGGTGTTAAGCGTAAACAGCGAAAACATCAACGAAATTTGCGCAAACAAAAATCAAAACGTCGTGGTACGAATCGGCCAAAAGTGGCCAATGAGTTCAGTGTATCGTCATTTTGATGCGAATGAAGAAATTGCAATGATTTCAAATAAATGAATTTTCAATATCAATTTATTTATATATCAATCAAACATAAATATCATATGTGTGTTTGTCTGTAATATCAATGGATGTATGGATGGAAAATTTTTTTGTCTATTTTTATATAATTTTGTAAATTTTTTTTTCACATTTTTCCTTTTTATTTGATGATTAGAAAAATAATGATTGATTGTATCGTTCATTTTGATGAATTGAGCAATGAATCATGTGGATTAAATGAATGAAAAAAATGATGGACATGCGATGGACATTCAATATGATTGAGCAAAATTCAAATGATTGATTAAAATATGTGTGGATGAAAATGAAATGTAGATCAATCCATTCAGTCAGCCATTTTTCTCCAATCAATTAAGTATCTATATTAAATATGATATGATAATTTGTGTTCACAAAATTTTTATGATTTTTATCAAATTAAGTAGTTTCAGGGCAGATTTGTTTTTTCCTTTTTCTTTGTATTCAAATACATTTATTGTTGATTGATTGATTTGATGGATTTATTTTGATTTAATTTCAAATTTGGCGCGATTCGTATTGTATTTTGATTAATTTGGTAGTGAAAATTATTATTTGTTTTTTAACTAAAATTATCACAATTTTGAATTCAAAAAATGGTCAAAATAAAAAAAAATAATTCGACAAACAAACAAAGCGAGAAAAAATATTTTTTTTTTTCAAACAAAATTCTAGTGACTAGTGTATTCATGTATGAATGGATTATTATGTATTTTATTTGTGTGTCTGTGGTTTGAGTCATATCAATTTGGCTAAGATTCTTCATTTTCTTTGGTTTTTTACTGTGTCAGAATTTTAAGGCACTGAATATGAATACATTAGGTTTGATTGTTTTTAGCAAATTGGCAACTTTGGTTTTAGCTTGGTTATACATTCGGTTGAAATATGCAATTGAAAATATGGCAAATTGTAAGCAATTAATCAATTAATTAATTAGACAAAATAAAAAACAATTAATCACAATCAAAAATGAAAAATATCTGAAATTTTTCTTCAAAAAAAAATAAAAATTAAAATCACATTAAGTAAGAATATTCTTTGAGTGTTTGTGCGTGTGTAACTATGGAATTTTTCGTTAGTTTGTTTGAATGTTTGTTTGAGAGAAATGATAAATTTTCAAAAAAAAACCGAGAATCATTTGAGAATATATTTGAGAATAATTATTGAAATAATAAATGAAAAATCAAATTGTTTGTCATTTTAAAATTCAACCTGAATCGATGTATCATTCATCGTAACACATGATGAGGTATGATGATGATGATGATGATGGTGGTGATGATGATGGTGATGATGATGATGTTTGATTATTGGTGATACTACCGAAGTAGTATGATCTTGTTGTTGATGTTGTTGTTTTTGATTATTTGATTGTAAATCTTGAAAATTGATTGTTGAATTGAAATTTTCTTTTAAACAATCATCAATCAAAAATGATGATGATGATGATGATGATGATGAACAAGAACTTGATGTTGATAATGGTGATGGTGATGTTGATGATAATGTTTCATTTGAATATAGCAAATGATAATTATTATTATTGTTGTTATTATGATTGTTATTATTATTAGTGTTGAAATATTGTCGCTGTTGATGATTATAATGTCTATTTCGATCAATAATATTTTTATTATTATCATCTAAATGATTGTCTTTATTATTAGTATTATTATCAGGATCAGCAGTATTATTATTATTGTTATGATTGTTATTTTGATCATTATTTTCATTATCACCATTCATTGCCGCAGAAATTGTTTGTTCAATTTGTAAATGACATTCGAACAATAATTCCTATTAATCAATGAGAGAAAAAATTTATATAAAAAAAATTTTTAAAAATTTTTTGAATCAATTAAAATAAATTAGATATAAGCAAGCAAGCATTAATCAAACACAATTAGTTGTCAGAATTTTTTTAATTTGAATCAATCCAAAATGAATTGAATGAGTGAATTGTTGATAAATTTTCAACTGATCACGATTTCAATTTCTGTGTTATATTTTTAACTTGTGCTATCATTATCATTATCTTATTCTCAAATTATTATTATTTAGTTTCATTGTTATTTATTTATTTTTCGTTTTTTTTTATATTTTACCGAAAAATTTTCAACATTTTTGAACTTTGAACCAGAAAAAAATTCTGAAATTAGTGCTGATCATAATGTTTTATGCACGAAAAATTCTAAGGAATGAGAAGAAATAACATTTTTTCAGTACACTTTAATATATGCTATCATTATGATTATCATCATCATCATCATCATCATTATTTGGCCAAATATTCCGACAAATGTAAACAATATTTAAATATTGTTAAATTAACGAATGAAGAAGAAAAGAAAATTCCAATTTTGACAAGGTCCTACTCGTTCAAGATCAATTTGACGCTTTTGGAAAAAAATTATTAATGAAAAATATTTTAGTCCCTTAATGCTAGGCCCAAAGATAAATATATGCATAAACAGGAAAAACAACACTTGATGGATTGGAAAATTCTTCTTATAATATCATTAAGATATTTGGATATCCAAAATAATCAATGGTGTTGATGATGATGATCATCACCATTATTATTATCGTTATCATCGATAAGTTCTCACCTTTTTTTCTCCACACACATTCTCTACCTGTTACCATTTAATTTTTTTTATAATCAAAACCTAGCAGATGAATATTTGGCAAAAAAACAGTAGAACCTGACGATAATAATAATAATAATAATTCAGGAGGTTTTCTGAAATTTTTTAAGGTTCAAAAAATGAAGCCAGAAACATTATATACCTTGTTAAATGAAATGATGTGTCTTCACTGGTGTGTTTGAATAATGATGATGATGATGATGATGATGATGAAGTAAAATAACGAAAAAAATGAAAATTATAATGGCTTCTGAAACTTCAAAGTCTTTTAGAGAGTAAAGAAGACTACCAACATTTCATCGATGAAAAAAAAAAATGAAATGTTAATAATAATAATCATAATCATAATTGATGCCCAAGGCATTAGAGGCCAAATTTTTCACTTTACATCTATTTCAACGATTGATGAAAATTGAATGAAAGTTGAATGAGAAAATTGGTGCGAAATCATACCAGTATTACCAATATGCATACAGAATCATCTGCATGTTTGTGGTGTTTGTGTGTGTT
The DNA here is from genome assembly GCA_002943765.1 of Psoroptes ovis. Taxonomy (NCBI): domain Eukaryota; kingdom Metazoa; phylum Arthropoda; class Arachnida; order Sarcoptiformes; family Psoroptidae; genus Psoroptes; species Psoroptes ovis. Next base: position 2,575,923 of record PQWQ01000003.1, on the reverse strand, counting down.
TAATGATAATAATAATAATTAAATGGTAATGTCTAGACAACAACAACAACATGAACAGTGAAAACAAGCAAGCAAATATTTACCATCATCATCATCATTCTTAATCATCCTTCTTCATTGAAAATGTATTTCAATCAAATTCCATTTTTAATTGAAATTTTTTTCTGCTCTTTTTTAGCCAAAAGATTTCAAATTTAAAATCAAATTTAATATAAACATGGCAAAAAAAAACAAACATTTTTTATTAAATTTTTTTTCAAACAAAAAAGTTTGGCGGTGAATTTGCAATGAACATAAGAAAATCTTGTTTATTTGTTTTTAAAATTTCAATTTTTGTTCTTTCTGAAATTTAAATCTTGGAAAATTAGTTTGGAATCTTCTCTATTTCATCTCTATGATGAGAAAAAAATGATTGGAATTCCTTAAATAACAATGATCATCTTAATAATCATCTTAGTATATAATGATAATGGTGGTAATTTGTAAATTATGATCAAATATCACGTATTTGATCAATTTTTTTCTGAATTTCCCGGTAATGTTGTACCTGAGAATGAGTGTAAATTTGGCAAAATCAAACAAAAATATATTTCATAAGTCAAACGATTCCTTGATTCATTGGAATTCATTCCAAGGAATCGTTTGACTTATGAAAGTAATGGAAAAAAAGTGAAAATACCATTTCAATGGTATCATTCAGCAGACATGACCTTCTTTTTCCATTTGATAAATGTTCAATGAATTGCTTTTGCTTGAAGGGGTGCCACATTGGTTCATTGTTAAAACTATTGTTAACTCTTGAAATTTGGAAAAAATATTTCTTCAAATTTTTTGATTTGATGATAAAATGTATATGAGATTGATTTTTCGATTTAACAAAGCAACAACACTAATAACAACAACGAAGACGACGATTGATGAATTTATAATAAATTATATTCACTAACGATTATTTACCTACTTTTGTTATCGAAGAAAATGAGAATGAAGGCAAGCAAATTCAGCTAGCAACAACAACAATAACAAGAAAATTGGATATAATTTATGTTTTCCAAACCTTTATTCTTGTTTGTTGATGATATTTTTGACCGTTTTGAGTGAAAAATGATCAAAATTGAGACCTGACTGAATGAATGGCAATCAATTTTGCTTCACTATTCTCCAAATTTGCAATTATTTTTTTCGAAAAATTTCATTCAAATGAATCAAAAATAACCACGTGTTGTTGTTTTCTATGTTGTTGCTGTATCTATTATTCCATTTCATTATCAAAAATGATTCAAAGATAAGAATAAATTGATTGATATTTTCAATGTCTATGATTTTGAAAAATTTAGTATCGAAAAAAAAACAGTTTCAACTGATAAAAAACTGAATGAATGTGTCACGAATCATGAATATATTTATGACCTCCTGCTTGGTTTCACATTTGGTGAAAAGGATGTGAAATAATAATGAAAATTTCGAAGGAGAATGTGTGAAATGCGCGATTGGCATGTCTATTAATGGTCATTTTTGCAATATGATTAAATTTTTGATTAATTTTTAATTAAAAACTCGGAAAAATTCTTGGAATGAATTACTACGAAGAAAATGAAAACCTGATCAAGCACCAAACACAGACGAAAAAACTGATCAATCAATTTTTTTTCGATTCATTCATTCAATCAAATCAATTCAAATCATATCGATTGAATTCTGACTAAGATCAAGTTTACTAGAAATGTTTTCTATGTTAATTTCAGGTTTGAAAATTCATCGATACACAAACAACAGCAACAACGATTTGAGTAAAACTAATTATAATTAGCCACGAAATAAGAATTTTATTTGTTTCGTTTCGAAATTTTGTACATTAGTTTTATTTTCAAGTGTGAAAATGAAATTGTTCTATCGATCGATTGATTCTACAGCCAAAAGAGTCCGAAAATCTGAGTCAAAATTCCAACGATAATTATCATAAGAATGAAGTCCAGAAGAAAAAACGAATTCAACAAAAAACTGAACCATGGACATGAGCTTCATAAGCCTTTGAATTGTTAGAAGTCCATGATGATGATTATAATGAAATAATGATGATTACCATCATGGACCAAAGTATTACCAAAGTGAAATCACCTTGAAAGTTGCCTTAATTTTTGTTCTCGTTTTTTTTTTCATTTTAAATTGATTACTTATTTCAAATGAAATAATAATAATAATCATAGTAAAGTGAGCATAAAATACCATGATTAAAGGCCTTGGGCCTAGATTTTTTTCCATTTTATTCCAAAGTTTTTCTCATTTTCTGGTTAAAATTATTCATTTTACCTGTTCTATTCTCAATTTTCAATTTTCTTGCTGATTTGAAATGTTTCAAAGTTTTGACATTTAAAAACTTTCAAAAACAACCGCTCAGGTGTGATACAATTTCAACCTTTACATTGATTTTTGTTTCATAGGAATTTCAAGTGAGAAAAAAACATACAGTGAAAATTTATTAAAACACCGAAATATATTCAAATTTTCATCATTCAAAGCTTTCAGGTGTGAACACTTTCATAAAACTTTTTGACTGAGAAAATGGAAAATTGAATTTTGTACATTTTTTTTCATGTTGTTAATGTAAATTAAAATTTCAACAAATAATTGTCTGCTTAGCAAATTCATGCACAGACTTTACCAAGTTTTAAAAATTTTCCAAAACATTAACCCTTACCTTTTCGATACCGGTTAATTCATGTAGTTGATATAATATTTGTGATGAAATTGAATGATAAACAACAATTTGATGATGTTGTTGATGTTGATGATAATGATTTGTATGATAATATTGTTGTTGCTGATGTTGATTATGATAATAATTCGAATTATAATATTGTTGCTGATTTGGATGATGATGATGATGATGATTAGTTTGAAGTAATAATTTTAATAAATTATTTATGGCCGATATAAGACTTGCCGCTGCAATCATTGATGGTGGATACATTGAAAAATTGAAATCTAAAATCATAGTTGAATTGAATCAAAAAAAAAGGGTGAAAAATATGTTTAGTATTGGAAATAAGCTTTTTCTTCAGATTTGTGTGAAACTTTCGTAGATAATAAAACACAAATTTGTAGTTATGACAAATTCAAAAATAATTAATAACGATTTTCCTCACATGCATCACATGGTCAAACAATTTTTGGTCAAAGAAAAGGGGAAAAGGTGGCGAAAAAGGGAAATATGTGGCCTTTTCAAGGGTCAAATGAAATATGTGTGTGCGCGTTTTTTTTTTAATTCAAAACATTTGTTGAACAAATTTTTAATAATCAAAATTTTCAATTATTTGCAATCCATATTTTCTAAACCGTATTGCTGAAACATTGTATCCATGCACACACATGCAGATATCAGGTTACAATGTGATAAAAAATATTTTAAAAATTTTTTTACTTTCAAAGAAACTCTTTTACCAGATTTTTCTCCGGCAAAATTTCTAATTGACATCCATCTTAAGACATTTTTTAGAAATCAAAAAGATACAAAGTTACTAAATTACTACTCGCGAAAATATTTCAAATATTTCTCCTTCATTTAGTCAGTCAAAGTTAATAAAAATTGAAGCAAATTCAATCAGATGAAGGAAAAAAACCGGAAAAAGGTTTGGTATTTAGCCATTATTTTGAATTAGTCAAAAATTTGATGAATGAAATTATATTCAATCGATTGAATGGTCAAATTGAATTGAAAATCGGATAAAATATATACGAATGGTCACTCAGAAGAAAAAATTATAATTTCATTCATATTTTCCGTGAAATTTCCGTATGATTTGAGCTGATTCATTTTGAATTGAATCAAACATTGATTTGAAATGATTTGAAAACTTAAAATGCGAAATAAAATTTCAATCAAATCTTTCAGAGATAAAAACCAAATTAAAGATTAAAAACCCGAACATTACTCAAAAATTTATTTCACATTTCAAGTGGTAATCTAATACACGATTGAATATTTTTCGAAATATTTCATCAATGTGAAAATCATGTGTTGTGTCTTTTGTGCATATATTCAAAAACATTTTTTTTCTCGGACCTTTGAATTAATGAAAAATAAGCAAAAATATTTTTTTCGATATCAAACATAATCAATGAATAAACTGGAATGACAGGTAATTTAAAATGGAAAAAAAGCTGAATGAAATGCCACAAAAAAACCGATTTGTTTTGGTCACCATACATTTGCAATCGAATATTTTCAATCGAAAAAAAAATTCAATTCAAATTAATGAATGAATGAACTGAGGAAAATGAAAAATTTGATTCAAAAAAATTGAAAAAATGTCGATGAAATGATATCAAATGATTTTCATTCCATTCATTTTATTCATTTCAATGAAATAATACATTTCTTCTTCATTAAATCAATGGAGAAAAATCTTTTCGGTCATTTCGAAATGCCGAAATATTTTTCGAGATCAACCAGTTTTTTCATTCTATTTTGGAAATACGTTCTTTGAACTATTCAAAGTTGGACCCGAGACATTCATTCATTAAAATTAAGGAGAAAAGAAATTTTCTGAATGGTCAAAGATTTTTTCTCGTTTCTTATTCAAACGGAATTTAACAAACAAACAAACGAACAACTGTTGCTGCAAATGTTTTCGCTAGAACAAGATCAAATTTTATTTCGTTGTAAAATAAGGAAAAAATATAAGAAACTTTGGACATTTCCATTCATTGATTTTTTTTTCATTTCACCACTTAAATGATGATAAACAATGATTTAGTTTCTTCATTATAACAAGTGGGTATTTTTTTATATTTATTTATTTATTTATTTACATGCAAAGACCATTGGAATGTTCCCACCAAACCTTAGTGGTGGTGATGGTTGGTGGCGGCGGCGGCTGCGATAAAACATGATCCAATGAAAGATGGTCGAATTGAATTTTTGAACTTGAACTGAATTCAAATGAAAATGGTGGTAAAAAAAATGACAAATAAACAAAAACTTTTTGTTACTCAAAAACACAACACAACACAACTTTGACGACAATTTCAATAACAGCAACCAGCAACAATAGCAGCGAAATGACTGACCTTTGACCATTTTATTTTTTTTCTCGTTAAAATAAAAATAAATAAATAAATAATAATAATGATTGGAAATAACAGCAACAAGAAAATGGATAAATGAACTTTAAAATATATTCAGAAAATATAATTCAAGATTTGGAATTTGAAAAATTTTCTCAGAATGTTTATTTTTCCGGTCATTTTGCTGTTGACGTTGCTGTTAATTCAAAATTATAGCCATTTGTAATTTTCAATCAAATCAATTTCATTGAAATTTTAAATAATTTTCAAAAATTTTACGAGTTTTTCAATCTATTAGAAAGATGCCTTGCAAATACATCCAAATACATTGGTGATGTTCTTAATTTTTTATCATTTTTTATGATTGTTTTTTTATGGAAATCTTTTGAGAAAACAAAAATTTTTTGATGATACCCATTTATCGATATATTTAAACATCTAAGATAATGATCAATCTCAGAACATCTGATTTCTAACAACATCTGAGAACATTTTATTGTTTGTGATATTTTAATCTAAATTTAACGATTTTTTTTTGAATTTTAAATTTCAAATTGAAATTCATACGAATTCCTCTTTTGAAAATTATCTTTGGTGAATTTTCAAACGAAAAACTCAAACAATGATTGAATTTGATCATTCATTTGTGAATTCATAGAAGAAATTTCGCTTGAAATTCATTCAATTAACCATATGGTTTCATTTCAGTTCATATTTTTATCTTCTTTTCTCGTGGTCAAAGATATCTGAAAATCATTGATTTTGTCAATGAAAAATATTTTTTGAATGTAAAATTCATATATGAATAATTTTTTTTTTTCGAAGAAAAAAATTTCAAATTTCAAATGGAATTCAAGGATTTTTCGTGCATAACTTTTCAGTTTTCAGTTTCAGTGTTTTGTTTCGGTGTCAACGTGTGTTTTCCGGTGATCGATCTTGTGTAAAGATAGCTTTAAGAATTGAGCTTGTAGAAAGAGAAGGAGAAGAGTGAAAACAAAACAACCTTCAAACAAGGTGGTCAAATTCGGTTCTTTATTTTTCATTTTCTTTCAAAATTCTTTCCATTCAATTGAATATATGCAACTAATTTATTATGACTATGATGTGCCTCATCAATTTCAAGTTATTTATTTATTCATATAAATTCATGTTTGTTGTTGGTCGATTTGCTGTTGGTTACAATGTTTTTCGTATGTTTATGGATATATTTGTTTGAAGATATTCATAATAATAACATAATAATTCTCATTTTCTTGTTCAAATGTTTTATTAATTTATCATCATTTATTTTTGGTTTTTGTGTTTGTTTGTTTGTTTTCACTTTTTTTTTCATGTGATTCTTAATCATAATATCCATATTATATCATTTCTTCATGATAATAATATTGTCAGTCAAATAAAGTATAAAATAACATTCCAAGTTTTTTTCAGATGAAAAAAAAAGAAAACAAAATGTATCAAATCAACCTTGAAATTATTATTATTATTGTTGGTTAACCACTTGCGAATAGCGAAAATCGTATGTATTTTAATGAAAACATTCAGCTCAATGACATTTGAAAAGAAATAAAGTTAAAAGAAAAAACATTTGTAACTAAATTATTATTAGTATTGTAATAACACTTATTTGTTTTAACGAATTCTTAAGGTATTAATAACACAATGATTCAATTTTTCAATTAAATACATGTTTTCTTTTATTAATATTATGTCAATGTATTTGATTCAATTACACAGGTATGAATGTTTGTACTATCAAAATAGAGACAAAACCGACAAATAAAATCATTGAATTACATAAAAACAATTATTTTATCATTATCATTGAAATTCAAATCTAATGTAATTGAATGATTGTGAAAGAATGAAAGCATCATTTCGAATGACGATTTGAATGATGTCACATTGAATGAATGTGTTCGAGATTTTCTACGGAGAAAAATTGAAATTTTTTCCAATTTTCAATGTCACAGGATATGACACTTTGTCATAATCATTTTATCGTTAATGTACCTTTTCAAAACAATTTACAGAATCAATTTACAAGAGGAAAGAATTTAAAGATGCAAAAGAAACGCTTTTGAAATTTTAAGCTAGAAATTTCACTAGACATCGGACTAAATTCACCTAAAATACAGGTCAAATGTTTAGGCTAAAATTAAATCAATTTTCAACAAAAACCAATTGAAAAAAAAGGTGAATTAATTTATTCTCTCACTATTCTCACTTTCTCAGCTGTCTTTTTTGATCGACTTAATTTTTCCCGGAAATTTTTTCATAATCATTTAACATCTTGAAAACAACAACAACAATTTAATTAAAAAGTGGAGAAGATAATACCGAAAACAAAAAATAAATAAACAGATAAGTGAAACCAAATTATCTGGAAATTAATTCCATCCTACGCAAAAAAATTGACTTCTTCATTCATTCATTCATTCACTTTTATTCTTCATTTACTAATTCAATCATTTAACAAATAATCATTTCATTTATTTTATATCTGAAAAAAAATTTTCCTTTCATTTTGTCTAAATGAATTAGAATTTTTTCGAACACGAATATGTAATAAGCATGTAAATATCATTGAAAATATAAAGAAAATAATATATATTTCCGTTTTATATACATGTTCAAACAAGAGAACAAATGACATTAATATTTTAATTTCATTCATAAGATTTTATTTTGAATTTTTCTCCGTTGAAAGATTTGATTCAGATTTTAGATTTTCGTCAATTTCATTCATTCAAGATTCATTCATTGAAATTTAATTCAACATTTTCTTTTGTTTTTTTATCAAAAAATTTTGATTTAAGAAAAATGGAATAAAATAAAACAAAAAGGAAAAGGAGATCCGTCGTCGTCGTCGATGTCGTCGGATCAAAATCATTATTATTATTCATTATTGAAATTAATCCAATACAAATATCTTGATATGTGAAAAAATCAAAATAAATCATCTGTGTGTTCTCTGTACTTTTATTATACATTTCTATTCTTCAATTTTGATCATCATCGATTTGAACAAAATGATTAGTTCTTCAGACACATTTGATGCACTGAATAATAAGTCAAAATGAAAAAAACAGACAATTTCCTTTTTCGATATCAATCAATTCTTATTTTTTCTATTCATTCATTGACTGATTCATTCAACTACTTTCAATTGACTAAATAAAAATGTGAAATAATTTCTGACCAAATATATTTTCTAATCGAAATTTTGATTTGCAATTTTTTTGCTCAATTTTTATTGGAAAATCGTTCAAGGTTTTTTTACACCATTCATTCATTGTCCCTCTGGAAAAATCTTTTCGATTAAATCAAAGAAAATTTACCGTTTTTTTCTCTATTTCATTGATTAGTCAACAATTAAATCATTTTTAAATTTGTGTTTAATTACATTTTAAAGAAAAATAATAATAATCGAAATGGCGTCACTTTTTTTCTCTGATAGAATTCAAGAAGGAAAAACGAAAAAATATGTCCATTTGAAAATGGGTAGTTATTTTGCTTTAAACGATTTTCAATTTATGAATGTTTTTGACATACATTTTACTCGATAGATACAATAAAATAATGCTAGAATCATTCATGAAATAAAAGCAAATCTTAATGGCCTTTGATGAGCATGTAAGTGCATGTAAACTTAATTGCTGATGATTGAACAGAAAATTTCTAATTCCAGCTATGCTCCTCAATTTTTTTTCGAAATACTTTTTCTATTTTTTAAAGATCAGAAAAAAAACAAAGTTAAAAACAGGTAATAATAAAACACGAAACAAAAAAAAAATCAAAATTGCACACACAGTAGGCGAAAAAATCGGCTAAAATAAATTTCTAATGAAATTTTAAAATTTTTAACACGACCAAACAATTTAAAATTGTTTGATTTCATGAACATTGATTTTTGAAATGGTTCCGAAAGAATTTTTTCAAATTTTAGAGGTATTTCTTATTATTTTTTTCTCTGGAAAAAAGGTGTCAAATTTATTCTGGAAGAAATGAAAAATTGAATAAAATCAAAGAATTTTCCATGAAAATAAAAATAATGCCACCAAAAGAAGGTCACACCATTTGCAATATAATTAAATCACACAAACACACAAAGACAGAGATCACGAATGCAATTCAATAATCATAATTATGATCATGGTAAACGAACAACAAATTTAAGCACATATTGTTTAGGTCAAAGGTAATGTAAGATATTTGTGAGATACATTGTTATATTTGTAATTATTTTCATCAAATAAAAAGTAATTTTTTTTTCATTGTCATTTTTCATTTATAATTTAAATATAAATCTTAAAGATACAACAAAAAATGCAAAAACAAAAAACATACCTAATGAACAAAGGTCAATCATATTCATTGTTTGTTTACGTATACGATTTTGATTTTCATCAATTAATGTTGAATATTTACATAATCGTCGTAATAATGGATCAACAAAATCATTCGGTGTTATGGCAGCAACATCCCATTTTAATTTGCTTAAAACGAGAATTTCCCAATCCTTTTTCATTTGTTTGTTTATTTGTTCAAGCAATTGTTTAATTTGTTGATTATTTAATATTTGATTAAATATTGTTGTTGTATCATTGATGATATGATTTATGCACATAATAAGAAAGAGATAGAGCAAATTCATGTATTAATTTTGTTTTATTTTGAGAAAGTTAATTTTAATTAGATCAAAAAACAAACAAACAATATTAAATAAATTAAAATAACAATTAATAATACATACAGTCAATTCATTCAATGTAATTGACCAATCAGTATAATAGATCAATTTTTGTGGTGATATTGTTTTTGTTTGACGTAATTTTGATGCAATAAATAAACAAACAGAACCTAATAATTGTAATTGACCTTTTTTCAATTTGACTAATGCTAAAAAACGATCTAATATGTTCATTGCCAATGGAAATATTTCATTTTGACATTGTTCAGCTTCGCATACCTATTTGATTCATTTTTTTATTTATCATCATTGATGATTTTATTGTTGTTTCAGATATTTATAAGATAATAAAAAATATTTTGGAAAAAAAATAAAAAAATTTTAAAATTAGAAAAACCAACGAGAAAAAAAAGAAAAAGGAAAATTCAAAAAGAAAATTTCACGAAATAAAATAAAAGAAATAAAATCAATTAAGAAATCAAATAAAAATAAAAGATTCAATAAAATTTTATTTGATATTTAAATCATGTATTTAAATGGTTTTCTGTGTGTTTTTTTAAGTTAAAAGGTTCTCAAAGGTCAATGCATATAATGCAATGCTAACAGACTGAATAAATGAATGATAAAACATGATTTTTAGGTGAAAAAGAAAAAAAACGAAATTTGAACAGGTGAAATTTTTTATTTCGTTTTATTTTGAAGAGAAATGGAAACCAAAGAGAAAACACTAAGATAAAATTGAATAAAATACATGAGAAAAACAAAAACAAAAAAAAACATACCTCAAGCATCCATGATGCTAATTCTGTTCGATTATTTGCATTTAAATCTGTTTGTAAACATTTAAAATATGATCCAGTAATTAGATAATGTTCTTCAGTGAATATTAAATTTGTTAATGTACGATCATCATCGAGAATCGCTGAATCGTATAATGCTATCGGTTCGAATTCTGTTGTCAATAATTCCATTGTATATTCAATTCGAATCTGAATTTTATATGATTTTGATATGATTTTTGTTGTTGTTTTTTTGTTGTCAATTCAATATCAAATTTAAATCATTTCATTGAATGATTCTAAAAATTTCATTTGAACTTTCATAGCGATGCGAATTTCATCATTCAAATATAAGTAGGAATATTTGATATACCAACAACAAATAATAAGATTTGAGAAATTTTTTCACTGATAAAAAAAAATTGATATTCATTAAATGAAGAAGAAAAAAAATGACAAGATATGATGATTTATGGATCACAAATTATTATTTTCTTTTTCACATTTAAGTATATTTTTCTGCATTAAATTGAATTTTCTTTCACATTTCAATTTCATTTTTTACAGATGAAAAAAAAGGGTTAATGAATGTTGTTTGAAATGACGACATTTTTCATCATTTCATTTTGATTTGATTAGTATTGAACAAAATGGAATGGAATTAAGTAGAAGAAGCGAAAAAAAAAGAAATGGAAAATTAAATCTTGTTTTTTTCAGGTTTTTTTTGCCTTTTTCTTCTTCTCTGGCGATTTCAGGCATCAGGTACACTTTTGTGATATCTTGTGGTCGATATAATATGGTCGATGATTGTCGATGATGATGATGATGATCTAATCATTCATTTATTCGCATTCATATGAATTGAATTAAATCGAGTTTTTTTTTCATTTGTCAAAAACCAAAAATGATATTTGAAAGCATTTAAAAACATTTATTTTTTCATTTATTTATTAATCAATGCACAAAAATATTTATGAATTAAGAAATTAAATGAATTGGAATTGAAATCAAATGAAATTTAATGAAATGCACCATATATTTATTCATTTAATCATCTAAAAATCACACACAAATAATTTGATTTGATAATTCTTAGCTGAATTTTGAAAATTTAAACTCGAATATATAAATGAATGTGTTTTTGTGTTCAAATCAAATAATTGAATGAATTTCAAAATAAACGAATTTATCGTCTGTGCTCTGCTGTGTTTGTGTATGCATTCATACACCATCAGCACACAATTAAAAGGCAAAAGTAATGCAAAAAGAAAAATGTCTTAAATATCATTACCATTCACTAGAAAAGTAAAAAACGCAAACAAACAACAGCAGCAACAAGTGCTATCAATGTATGCGTGTTTTTTAATTTTTTTTTCTTAACTTTGAATTGAAGATTGTTGTTGTTGTTATATGCACACATGGTGTATGTGTACATGCATTTTTGAATACGTATTTTTCTTATAAGACTTGTATGGTTCTTTTGCTGGTGCTTTTTGACAAAAATTTTTCAGAATGGTAGGAGTGATCGATTGAAACCGTCGAAAAAAAATGTGTGTAAAAATTATATCAAAGAAATTGGGAAAATTATTAGAATCAACTCTCTGTGTTCAAACAATATTCATTTATATTTGAATACGCACACATACGCACACGTATTAATATATATTTTGATGTTGATATTGCAGTATATACACCAAAAAAAAAAAAAAATATTGATATTTAAGAAAATATATTGAAAATAAAACATTTAACCAAATTCAGCCATTCAATCAACTGAAAATACCAATATTGGTATATTTAAAAAAATCTTCAAAAATTTCTTCAAGCAAAATCAACAAGTGTTTTTGTATTTTCAGTTTATATTTACTTAATCATTTTTTCTTCGGTCACTTTGTGTTCTCTAGGGTACCAGCTTGCGCAGAATCGCTTAATTTTTTCAATTAAAAAAAAAATAATTTGTTTTGTTCGGGTCCTCCCAATTCAGCAGAAAAAATGGAAAAATGTATAAAAAAATTCCCTTTAAGCAATTGGAGATAATAATGAAAAAAATATGACCAAAGAAAATTGGAGAAAAGAAAAATGAATCAATTTTGATCCTTGCTTTGTTGTTTATATTTGTTGTTCCTAGGGGCCATTTAAACCAACCGAACCAAACATATCAAGCAACAAGAATTTATTTTTATACTTTTTTTTGATCAAATTTCAATCAACAAACAAACAAATGATTCGTTTATGTGCATGTGTTTGTATGCACTGATTGGACCTTGACTTTTGATCATATTGTTATTATTATTGTGATTATTATTTATTGTTATGATTATTATTAATCTTGAAACATTGAGAAAATGTTCTCAAAGATTATAATTTACCCAACAATACTGGATAGAATTGAATCAAACAAAAAATAAATAACTAAATAATTTAAATAAATAAATAAATATACCGAAACTGAGTAGTAACCAAAACTAATAATAAACAAATCAAAAATGTTGATTGAAAAAAAGGAATCCAAATGTTAATAATAATCACTATTCTTTGTTATTATTATGCTGGTGTTGCTTAGATTATTGTTATTATTATCATTTATTTGATTTGACAAGTTTCATAAATTTTTTAAACATTTAAATTCAGTGTATAAAAATAAATAAATAAACAAATCAAACATTTCAAACTCTAAACCATAATTTAGTTGAAGGAATTTCAATTTCAATGGAATTTATATGTGTCAAATCATTGACTGATTCAGAGAGGCAGAAAAAAAAATCATTTGATCGATCTTATGAATTAAAAATTTTAAAAATTCATCTTTAAAATCTTCATTCAGAATCATGATATCATTATTAGGGACTTCAACTGCTTATGATGATCATTGACATTGTTTTGATGATCGTGTTTAAGAATATGGGGAAAAAAATCAAATATTTGTCAATTTCGCCGGAAACAATAGCAATGATCGATCTATTCGCAAATCGTCATTGTCCATCGTTCAGTATGATGATGCTGTCCAAATAAATCGATCAATGTTGTTGTTGATTCTATTTTTTTCTTTTTTTCATTTTTCACAAGTGTCACACACATATCAATCATCATTGATTGATCAGTGCGCATTGCTATTTTTGTATTATTTTCTCGTGCAAAAAAATATGAAATATTTTATTAGTTTTTCCATTGACAATTGGAAATATTGCCATCATTATGATCATTATTATCATGATGATCATCATCAACAACAGTGTGAAACATCCATGGGAAAAATAAATCACACCTTGTTGAATTATGATTGAAATTATTATTATTATTATTTAAGCAAATATTAAATGTCATCGACATTTGATATCATATTTAAATGTTTTTCAAATCTTATGACAAAAAATATTAAAATGATAAATCATCCAAAAATTATCATCATTATCAAATATCAGTGGTGGTGAAATTCAAATTCACATTGATAATGATGGTTTTTAATCCTTTCGCATAATTTTGAAAAGCATTTTAGTTTAAAATAGTTCATTTTTCTAACCCTTTAAAGAGAAAAATTTGTAGGATTTATGAAAAGATTTTTGTTAATTCAATTTGCTCACAAAAAATATTTCAACACACGTGTTTTTGAACTTTTACAAACAAACCAAAGACAAGACGACAATGTTGTCGTGATCATCTTTGAATGTGTTTGTTTGTTCATTTCTGATCACAAATGCAGCAACGAAAATGCCTTTTGCCTAACCTTTTTAACCTTAGTGAAATATAAAAAATTTTTCAAATATCATCAATCGTTAGGAGGTCTTTGGTTGAGATATTTTTTTCTACCAATTTTTTATTTGCAGAAATTCTCAAATTTTTATCAATAAATATGCACGACAAAATTGAAAAATCTGGTAGCAATTTTTCTTTTCCATTTCGTCTCCGATGATAATCAATAAACTCTTCAAAATATCTACAAATAATAATATATTAACAGGTGACATAAAAGGTGAAGTAGAGAGACACACATTTGTGTGTATGTGTTATCTAGAAAAAAAAAGATATTTTTCTCTAAAAAAAATTTACAAATCAAAATTTTAAATTGATTCAAAATTTTTTACTAAATGAACAAAATGTCACAAAGATGTGTGTGTGTGTGTTTGTATTTTTGTATTTGATCTTGATTTAAAATTTTTACATACAGAAAAAAAAACTGAAGAAGATGAAGAGAATATTTTCTCAATTTCATTGAGAAAATTTTATTATAATAACCTATTTTTATTGATAAACTTTTGCTCGAAAAAAATTGACCTATTGATAGGCTCAATGCACATGTACATGAATGCTATGCCAGGTGAAAAAATTCCACTGAATTCAAAGTGCAAAACAAAATATTCACTAATGATAATGAAGAATAACGTTATTCAAAGCAAAAAATAAGATTAGTTGAATGATAATGAAAGAATGAATGACAATCGAAAGCAGACACAAATAAAAAATTGATTTACATTCGAAGGAATACATCGTTCATTCATTCATTCATTCAATCATTCATCAATTCAAGTTGGTAATCGTTTTTTTTTTTGCTTCTTTGTTTTGTCTTATTCAATACAATTAGACAAAAAATAATGGAAAATCGAACGAATCGAATCGTGGGAACATTTTCAATTCAATCATTTATTTATACATTTTTGAATTAGTTTTGAATTTCGAAGGTAATCTTTGTTTTGTTTTGTTTGTTTGAGATAGAAGAAATTAGTTTTCTCTCATACACACACACACACGCACATATTGTAATTATCATTTAGTTTTGTTTTAAATTGAAACAAACAAAGCTTATGATAATAATGGAAAATGAAAAATGCGTGTTAGTCTCTAATGAAAATTGACTTTATTCCTTCTTCTTTGCTTGCTTCATTCAATTATTCATTTTTCAATCAATAATTTTGATGTTTGTTTATGTTTTCGGCCATATTCAAAATCTTGTTCGAAGAAATAGCCATTTTTTCTCTTATTTAATGATTATCCAATGTAAATGAAAATAATAATAATAATAAATGGACTAAGATTATTGATGAATTTTTTTTTCGAGAGAAGTAAGAAAAAATGTGTGTCGGTATTTTTTTTCTTTGCTCTTCTTCACTTGACCACCATTATTATCGTTATGATGATGATTATCATCGATTGATTATATCTGATATTTGATTATTATGCTAATATTAATACTAATAATAGTGATGATAATGATGATGGTGCACCAGTGACGATTATGTTGATGAAAATTTCACATATTCAAATTAAAAATGTACACGCCTAAAATTATGGCTGAAAAATCGAAAGAAAATCATTATTTAACGACTACCGTAATGATTAATTTAAAGTGGATGAAATGTTACATTTTATGTATCACTTATTATTAATTTTTCAATGAGAAAAAATTTGAAAAATTTCAGATTTTTTTAAAATCCCAAACATTTGAAATAGCGGCAATTTTCATTTGTTATCAATTAATGATTTTATTAATTATTTCTATTTTTGATGATATTAAACACAATTCAAAATGAATAGAAATAAGAGAAATGATGAAAACACGCTTAAATATGAAAATACAAGTAAATTTCTAGAAAACAATTATTCAAGTTTAAAAAAGTTTTTCAAAATTAAATTGTGGCTATTTCAATAAAAGTCGTACTGCTACAGTTTTCCTCCGCCCCGCGATTGATCCAGATCAACCCGTTGCTAATCACATCGTTGGTGAAATGGTTTGAAATGGACTGATTTCGATAAGTCGCTTCCAATAATTATAACCTTCGGAGCCCATATCAGACAATAATTCACGTCTCTTAACTTAATCTGCTTCAATCTAGGCCATTCCATCAAATTTTCTAATGAGTTGACTTTACTAAGCTGAAAACTCAGGTATATGGTATTTGACGGTCTGTATTCATACTTGCGCTTAGTAGCAACTTTGATTCTGTTAAAACATCTTATAATCCATTCGGCCATACTATAAACGGATTTACAATTGTCGATCCAATTTCGTGAGGTTTGGCTCGGCAATAAGGAATCAACAAAACAGATCAATTTCATGGTTATAAGATTCTTTACTAATTCAAACAGATCATCATTAATAATATACCATCGCCTTAGTGACACGTATCGATTATCATTACAACTTTTAAGGAAGTGGTCGGCTAGACTCAACTTTTCATTTATGTGATGAAATTTACATTCGATACCAAAATCCACGAATAAAATCCATAATAATTTTTTCAAAACGTTGATGAGAAATTCACTTGTCGAAGATTCAAGTCGGTCATTATTTATGTAAGGATCAATCAATATGCGATTTTGTCCATCAAAATTCATTTGGTCTTTTATACCAGTGGTCGATTCAATGCTTTTGAACATTGATAATGATACAAATTCAAAAATAGTTTTCTTAGATGATAGTATTTTAGACTTCCCCGAAATCAAATCATCACCAAAATAAATAGTATATCCATATTTGATACAACAGGCTTCGACAAAACTTGACATATCCTTTTTGAAAACAAGACATCGGCCAATCTTTACATCTTTAAATTCATCAGATCCATGAAATTGGTTTTTGATTTTCCGGACGGATTCTTTGATCGATTCTAGATGATACTCATGAGCAAACAATAAACGAAACGACAATTTGATCAGTTCCATAAAGCAAAACGGGTTAAAAAGCTGCCCAATGAAGATCAATAAATTTCGTTTAATAGATTCATGAATTTTCCAATTCATACTCAGCTGATCATCTATGCAATTCCAACGTGATACCAATAGTTTAGATTCAGTTGTTTCAATTTCAAATGATTTATGAACAATAGTAAAATTCGACACCAACTCACGAAGATTAAATCCAAGATTGTTGACTGCACTTCTGGCTTGTCTCATCAAATTCAATATTCGCGATTTATAATCAGCTAGAACGATCGCATCGTTAATACAGATCCCATTCTCCAAAATAGCGCATGGGACTTTGATCATAGATACGAAATGTGACAATATCGCAGCAATACTTACAAATCTGGAGATAATCATTTGCTGCTGTGAAGAAAATGATAAACGCATTTCACAACGATCATTGTCTAGTTTTCCAACATTTAACTTCGTTTCTTGATTACGAACATCTTCGGATTCGGTCTTTAAATTTAGTTGTACTTCATTTTGACGAACAACGTTTATCAACTTCATAGTGTTCAAGTCAACATCTCCAAATACAGTGTGCCAGATTCGATTGTCTTTACGGAAAAATTTTACCATATGATCACGACCAATAATAACATCATTAACTGACACACTATTGGATACATATGCTTCAATATGAGTTTCACCAACTGGATGCGTAAGGACAAAATCAGCCATCTGATTTACTATACTGGACATGGATAATTCATAACCGCACAATCTAACAGGATCAACGTTTCTGCGACATTCGACTGGCACTAGATTTTCACTAACAACCGAAACATCTGCACCGGAATCAATCAATACATTACATTCTTTGAGTCCGATTCGTGCCTTAAATCTTCCAGTAAAATCTTCGGCCTCGGTTATGACATTCACATCGTACTGCAATGTCGACAGTGTATTGACTTCTGTCTCATTGACATCAATTCCGTGCAAAGAAGTCGGATGGTTATTTCTGCAAATAGAACAATAAATATTGAATTTTTTGAAGCAATCTGTTGATTTATGCCCAGGCCATAGGCAATAGTGGCATAATTTTTTCCGGAAGACAATAGCTTTCTTTTGAGTATCACTTAATGCTGTACCGCATGCTACTGCTACGTGACCAATATTATCACACAGGAAACACTTTTTAACCGGATGAATCATCACTGTTCTCACTGATCTACCTTGTACAGACGGATTAACATTACTGTTTTGATAGCGATGATTTCGAGATTGAATTTCAGTTCTATGTTGATTCAATGATAAGGCAATTCTGCACATTTTATCAATTCGCTTAACGAGGCCATCCAACGAGTTACACTTTGCCATTATCTCTTCATAACCTTCATGCCAAAACTTCTCAGCAATTTTCCACACAAATGGTTGTGTATTGCCGTAATAATTTTCGCCTAAGGTTGGAATAACATTGTTAAGTTCTTTAATTTGAGTCAATATCGACTTTAGATTTTCATAATCGTATTTATCTTTTATGAATTCCATATGCAATATTTTGTCTTGAATATACGAATTGATCGATGTTGAGCTTTCAAATTCTTGCGATAATAGTTTCCAGCTTCTTTTTAGGGTAAGACGTTTGGTATCACATTGATTCCAAATGGCAGCCGCATCACCTATCAGCAATTCAGATATATGAAGTTTTTTCAATGCTTCCGACGTGTTGGGTCGATCGATGATCAACAATTCTACTTTACGTTTGAAAGCCGGCCAATCTGGTATACAGTTATTGAATTGTTTTATGGATTGAACAACTTGGTATAAGGGCGTTTTGTAATCAGATGAAATAAATTTTTCTCTTAATTTACTTCTCGTTTTTTTCAAAGACTTGATTTTGGAACATCGTTTACTGGTTTCGTCATCAGAATAATCATCATGATCAGAATAATCATCATCATTAGAATAGTCATTATCATCAGAACAATCGTCATCATCCGAAGATTCATCTTTTTCACTGATTGATCGGAATTCATCATCACCATTTTCATTATTAGCATTTTTTTCATTGACATTATCACCATTGTTTTCTTCGTTACCATCAATCTCGTCCTTAATTTTGATATATTTGCGCATTACTTCAATCATATCAACGTATTTATTCCAAGACTTTTTGCCTTCACCATCCAATGATTCCATACGCTTATTTAATTCAGATTCGAGCTGGTCAACAATTTGTTTGTCCAAATTTCTTTTGTGGAATCCTCTCGTAATTTCAGATTTAAATGATTTGTCTGTTAATTTATTCATGATCACCAATACAATTCAATACAGTTCAATCCACTGCAATTCGATTCAGTACAATTCGATTCAATTCAATACGATTCAATTCAATAAGTATCAATTCACTGCGATTCAATTCAATACCATTCAATTCAATAAGATTCAATTCATTAAGATTCAATTCACTACGACTCAAATAAATTCATATAATTTGATTCAATTCAATTCATAATTCAAAATTCACAATGACAAAAACATATTGAATCAAAAATAGAAAGCAATTTGTTATCAATTAATGATTTTATTAATTATTTCTATTTTTGATGATATTAAACACAATTCAAAATGAAAATAGAAATAAGAGAAATGATGAAAACACGCTTAAATATGAAAATACAAGTAAATTTCTAGAAAACAATTATTCAAGTTTAAAAAAGTTTTTCAAAATTAAATTGTGGCTATTTCAATAAAAGTCGTACTGCTACATTCATTAAACAAAAATTTTTGTCTCAAATTTTAGCAGATAATTTTCAAAATTTAATTTAATTTCTAATTAATTTTTTTTCCCTGAATACATTCGATTGTATCTGATCAAATTTGATTTAAAACAAAATTTCATTTTAAAAATTTTAATTTAATTTTTCTTCTTGGATTCGAAAATAATTTCAAAGGATTTTCGGATGATTAAAAGGAATGATCAGAAAAAGAAACAGAAATTCTTTTGGATAAAATTCGGAATTTTTTTTAGCAATACATTTTCTCCAATTAAAAGTAAAATGTCCAACAAATTACAAGTAATTCAATGACAAAAAGAAAACCAGAAAAAAATGTTTAAGTAAATCACTTATAATCATAATTATCATTGAATGTTTTATTTATAAAACTAATCATTTGATACATATGTAAAAGGTCAATGTATTGTCGTTGTTGTGATTATGATTTAGAAGATAAAATGAAGAAAAAAAAATTTCGTAAATTCAAAATTATATACAATGAATATAAATTCGTAAAATAAAAATTCAGAATATCAATTTTAGATAAAAATAATATTAATCAACAACAACAACAAGACTCAATCAATTCAATTTGATGAAGTACGATGAAAACATTTTTGATGAATTCTGATGAAATTCTAATATCTTTCGCAATCGATCACAAAGTACATTTTGTATACATTTGTATGCGCTCATATTATTTATTTATTTA
Organism: Psoroptes ovis; assembly: GCA_002943765.1. Taxonomy (NCBI): domain Eukaryota; kingdom Metazoa; phylum Arthropoda; class Arachnida; order Sarcoptiformes; family Psoroptidae; genus Psoroptes; species Psoroptes ovis. Next base: position 2,555,274 of record PQWQ01000003.1, on the reverse strand, counting down.
TTCACATGATTTGATTTGAATTTTTTTTTTTTTTTTTTTTTTTTTTTTTTTTGAGAAAAATTTCGCACTTTGACAAAATCAGACGAGATGTAAGACGAAAATGAATGAAAAAAATATTGAATAAATAAATTTTAAATTAAACATATACGTCATGGTATGAAAAATTCGATGATAATTTTTTTTTCATTTTTGAAAGAATTTCGACATTTTTTCGATCTTCTTCACCTGTCAAAATGAGATGAAAATAGATTAATTAATGAAAAAAATGTCGAATCGGACGTAAATATGGATCAATCATTGCAAACACTTGATACCGATGCCATACAAAGGGGCTTGAAAAACTTATCAAATTTCAGAAGAATTACAATTTGCAATCATTCAAAACCAAATATCCATATTCATAATGGGTATTATGAAATCCATAATAGAAATTTCAATGACCGACGACTTATGGAATTGATTTTCATCACCATTTACATAATGATGATTATTGATCAATCAAAGACAATAGAAAATTTCGCAGGCCTAAATGGAAAATGGATCAATTGGTCGTCGTCGCCGTTTTTGGCTGTCGCTTGTATAATCGTCACTGGTATGATCATCATTGTCGCCATTTCCATTTAATGATCATAATGAATCGTGTATACTTCCTTTTCAAATATAATTTTTGGCCAAGAATAGAATAAAAAAATGTTTTGGCGGCTTCAAATCATTTGATTTCATGCACAATCAAACACACACTAGTACACCATCATCAAAATTCATTTATATTGATTATGGTTGTGGTAAAAATCCTTAAAATCTCCTTTTTTCCTCTCAAAACTTACATGGACATTAATTTTGTTTTTTGGCTGTTTCTTCGTCGTTAATAATGATAATAATATTATTATTCACAGAAAACAAGTAATCATAAATAAGGATTTTCACAAATATATGTGTGGTTTTTTTTTGTTATTATTATCATTATTATTTCACTGACAATTTACCATTTTCGCTGAAAAAACCAAGTTTTGAATTCCAAGTATAACTTCAATTTCAGCTTACATGTATTCAGAACTCATTTTGAAAATCACCTTTACAATTATTGACAATCTTTGATGGTTTCTGGCTAGGTTTTTCTTAGTTCAGAGAAAATATGATTTTTTTTTATTATGAATAATGGTGATAATAATAATTTTACTTGAATTTTGACTTGAATGATTATGATTGCAACTTGGAAACATTCAAAACATACATACAGAATTTTCAATATATTTTTTCCAACTAAAATCAGGCAAAAATATTCTAACCTCTTGTAATAACCGATTAGCTACACTAGAGACCAGAAAATTTTTCATTTCATCATTTCATTCCATAGAAACAAATGTAAATGAATAAAAAACAATGGCTAGAATGAAATCGAAAAAATCAAGGGCCAGCAGGCAGTAACATGGAACATTAAGAAAAAATATTTTTTTCATTTGTAATTACATATGTTTGAAATTTGAAATGAGGACCTGAAATAGGCAAAATTTGATTGATTGCAATCGATTAACCAAATAATGAAACTAAAACTCAAAACTATTGGAAAAATTGATTATAATCAATTAATAATTAATCAAAATAAATCATTTTTTTCCATGGATTTCTTCGGCCAAATTTCCAGGAGAATTTTTGACCACCAATCGTTTTTTCCAGTTGTTTTTTGAATGATTATCAACAATCGATGTAGATTAATTATTTTGATTAATTCATTCAATCAATGCAGAACAAAGAATAAACAAATAAATGATCAAATGACAAAAAATATTTGTTTATTTAGGCAAAAAAAAATTTTGAACTATTTTCCGAAAAAATTCATCAAGTTTTATTTCATTTATTGATTTTTCAAAAAAATGTTTTAAAAGCGCACACATAGAGACACAAAGACAGAAAGAAAACACCATTTAAATCAACTAAAAAAAGCATTTAAAACATTTTAAAATAACAGCAAACATTTCTTTCCCCATAAATTTATATTTCTTTCAAATAAAATATTTTCAAGGGTAATAAATTTTGCGCTAAATTCTTCAAATAAACTGAACAATAATGATAATAAGTGAAATGTATTAAGCAAATATATTCAAGTAAAGCAAAAAAAAAAAACATGGTAAAAAACACATTAGATGATATATATTCCAATTTGAGGGCATTCGTATTTTAAAAATAATGAAAAACGGTTTCTCTTTAAACAGAGCACATATTTGGGCAAGAAAATATTTGAATGAAACAAAAACATGCTGAGAATCTCCATTCATTTAGCTTCAAATGTGTTCGAATGGTTTAAAATTTTTAAGAATATGGAAAACAAATATTTTGAATTGAATAAAAGAGTAAATGTGATGATTGAACAAAATTTTTCAAAATAAAAAAAATTTGTTTCAAATTTGTTCAATGAAAAATTTTCTGGTTCAATTCAATTCATTTATCCATTTTCCAAATATGAAAATCTTTAAAAGTCATCAAGCCCCTTTTCTCGGCCAAATGATGGTCAGTTGGCTGAAATTGCTTTTCCACTAATGATTATTTAATTGATCAATGGCACTAGTTTTTAGGCAATCGGATTCCGATAGATTTTCGAGTCTTGATCGAATCGAAAAGAACTGAATTGATAATCTGATGATCTATTGGGGATTTTTGTGAATTTTAATCAAATCAAACTAAACTAGAAAAATTAATCCATATTCAGTTATGAAACAATATTTTAAGGAACGGTCTTTTAATACAAATGTCAAATAACATATCGAATTGAAAATTTTCAAAATGAAATATGAAATTCACTCATTTAATCGTTGGATTATCGATATTTATCATATTCTCTGATGTTACTTGATCATTTTTAATAATTTCTGTGGACGAAAAAAAAAAAGAAAATTTTCAGGTTTTTCTTTTCGCAATTCGAACATCGTTCGGCTTAAAGTCACTTTTTTATTGAAAATTACCCTGATCATCGTCATGATCATTATCATCGTGTGTGTGTCATGTCCATAATGTATTTCATTTATTCAAGAAATTAAATCAAGAAAAAAAGATTTTAAATTTTTCAAATTTTGTCTCTTTAATTTATTTATTATTAGATTTCTGCTTGTTTTTTTTGTGAAAATATTTTATTTCATTCAATTAAATGTAATTTTGAGCAAAAATGTAATGTAATGTAAAATGATCTTCTTTTTGTTCTTTGCCCGATTCTAGTTTGTAATAAAATTTTGAGAAAAATAAATAGATAAAAGTTCAATGAAAGTGTCGATGATCGTGAAAATATTTCATGTTTTTCATTTCAGAAACTCATTTACCATTCAAAGCAGCAAGGCACACAAGACGATTCGTCATTATATCGTCTCGAATGTTAATATATGTTTATATGGATTTCATTTATTTATTTTAATTTTTTTCATGAATCAAATTTTAATCGAAATGTTTTGTTTATTAATTAATTAATTTTATTCAATGAATTAAAATGAAAAATTACATGTGTAGTATGCATCGGATTCAAATGGCGACACAATTCAAAGCAATATTTGATCAATATTTGCAAATATCTTGTAGCCGCTTGTAGCCATTCGGTCGTCATCATCATCATCATCATCTTCATCATGCATAATCTTTGACAACGATCAAAACAACTATTTCAACAATTTTCAACATTTTCACTTCATTTCTTGTGCAATTTTTTTGATCATATGAAAAATCCATACTAATGATTTTGATTCATTCGATGTAAAGATTTCAATGTGAATTCATTTTTTTTCATTTCATTCATTTCGATGATTGATATCATAAGCAGCATCATCATCATTATTATCAAAGATTCGGATGCATTCGCATTAGATAATGATTATATTTGATGATGGATACATAGTATTTAATTTACTTTATTTATCTATAATGACACATAATGGATTCTTGTTTTTGTTTCTTTTTTTTTTTGTCCCCTCAGAGATAAAAATGATTCTTCATATTCTGATTCTCAATCATATTCAAGTTACATTTTCTACTTCTACCATTTTTTCTACGATTTTTTGTTCATATTTTGCTATTTAATCACAAATCAAATTCATTTTTTTGTCAACGTAACAAACAAACGATTATCAATGTTTTGAAATCTTTTTTTCCAATAAAAATAATAATAATAAAAGACATTCATTTATTAAGTTATGAGGCGAATTATCAATTGGAAAAAAATTGGAAATTGCATAGCACCAAACATTGTGTATTTGGTGGCGAAAAAAGAGGAGAATTTCACCAATTTCTCCCTACACACATTCTTTCATCTAATGTAACAATAATAATTTGATAATTCATCAATCATCATAATAAATTGGATAATTTGATGAAAAAATTCCTTTTTTAAATTATGGAATTTTTTCTTTCATCGAGAATATTATTAGGACATATTTTAACATTGAAAATTTCGCAGAATTTTCCGAGATTTTTATCATTTTCTCATTTCGATTTCTCATAATCAATGTCCTGGGCCATTGTTCGCAAACAGGATTTTGTCATTAAAAAAACATGAATCAGAACAATTCAATTAAAAAAAATTATGAATTTCAAAAATTATTCATATTTGAATTTTCATTTTTTTTTCATTTGAATATTTAAAATATAATTCCTCAAGGATAATTATAATAGCATCAAGCAAATTGTGATGCGAACAATTATGAATTTGAACGAAATCATTCATTTTGCTCAAAATTCTTGAATTTACAGAATTTTAAAATTACTAGTATCAGCTATGTGATGGGATGGTACAAGTTTCAATTACATTAATTTCTTCCAGAAAATAAAATCAACAAGAAACACACATTTCGTTTCATCATGTATTCGTTTACTGGGTAAAAACACTCATCCATCCCTTTCGCAAGTGTAAAAGATATGATGTCCATTTTACTATCAATTATAAAATCAAAAATGGTGTTGTCGTCATTGTTGTTCAAGCTGTTGTGGTTGCTTGATGATACATCCAAATCATAACATCGAATAATAATTTGAACAACATCATTTTATTTTATTTCATTTTTATATTTATGATAAACATAAACATCCCAAATAATTATGCATCAAATCATTGAATGAATATGATGGTGTTGGTTTTTTTTGTTTTGTTTTGTTTATCATAGAGAGACTCTGCCCATAATCATCAATTAATTATCATTATTTTGATGTTGATGTTGATGATGATGATCATTATCATTATTTTTATAGGATAAAATAGAGTTTTAAAATAAAAAGAAATAAATAAATGGATTTAAATGGAAATTTTTTTTTTCAAAAATTGTGAGAAATTTGAGCATAGAAAATGTTTCAAAAAATTCAATAAATTTTTTTTAAGACAAAAAATGTTTTAAAATCCACGAAACAATTAAATTGTTTGATTGATTTATAAATTGAATTTTTCCATTCAAAACAAAAAGAATTTAAATGACAATATAAGTGTAATAGCTTTGCGATGATCTAATGTTGAATTTATGAATGAGAACTTTGAAAATAAAATAAAATTCCTCTGATATACAAATATTTATCATATCATATCAATGATCATCACGATCTTTAAGTGGTGTAATAAATTTTTTTTCATTCTTTGGCCTTTAAAATATCTTTAAATGTCTCCCGAAATCGCTTTTGATTCAATTGATTGGTTAATTTTTTTTAAAATTGTGACTTTGGATTGTTTTTGTTTATCAACACACACACACACACACACACACATAAACCGAAAAATTTCAATCAAAATTACCGATTATCTATGGCTTTTGCATCGCAAATAAGAAAAATTTAGAATTATTTTGACATTTTATTGCCAATGAATTTGAATTTTTTTCTCTTGTGTGATGATAATAGCACTGATAATAATGATAATAAGTCTCCCATCGTGTGCAAAATCATCAGGTGCTAAACCCAATATGGCCATTGGCCATATTTTTTTCTCATTTTAACCTCGAAATCAATGAGTGAATACAAGATAGAGAGAATTCAATTATTTCAAATCATTTTCAAACCAAACAAATTAAAAAAATAAACAAATAATAACAAATAAATAAATGAATGGAAAGCATCCAAATATTTTTCAATTGTTTGTTGTTCAATTTACTTTTGGTTTATTCACTTATGAAAAAATTAAATTTCTTCGTTCATTTTGGAACTGACGATCTTTAAACAAACGATAAAACCTTAATAAAAACCAAAGAATAAACAACAAAAACAAAAGCAAGCGCAACAAGGTCGTGGTAGCAATAAATTTCCAACATCAATGTTGATTTTGCTTCTTTGGCAAAAGTTTAAAATATTTTCTTTTTGTTGTTGCTAGTGTCGAAGACCAAAGTTTTTTTTCGTTTCATTTAATTCTTTGACGATCTTATTAACACAAACACAAATCGAAAAATGATGGTATTTATTGGCATTTGCATCCGTGTCTATGTGCTGATGTCTGTCTGACATTGCTGGTTCGTTATTTGCTGCTGGTTATTTCGGCAAAAGAGAAAACGAAACAAAAAAATCTTGATTGAAAATTTTTTTTCCAAAATCAAGGTGAAAATAATTACTTTCATAAGAAAATTCTTTTTGTTTGTCCAGAAAAAATATTTCAAATTTTTAATGATTGCGTGCATTTTAGGGTCGTTTCAATTTGACAATTTAATTGTTTTTCAATTTGTTTTCCATTTTATTCTTCATTTGATCTGATTGATGAAATAATGGAATAATTATAATGATTCGAAATAATAATAATAATAATAATAATAATGAGTCTAATCATTGGAAATTTGATTGATTTCATTTTTTTGGCCATAACTCAAATATTTTGATCAAGAAAATTTTTCAAATTACAAAACAAATGTTTGTTGATCTTCATCAAATCAAATCTAATCAAAAATTGGTGTCTTTTTTTCAGTGGTGGTAAATGAAGACAAACAATGTTCAAAACAAAATGTCATTTGATCGATAATACTTATTTTATGTTAGCTGTCATTGTCGATCAATTTTGGTCATTTTTTTCTCTGTTTTTGTTTCATTAATCAGTGAATGAACAATTTTTTTCGAGATTTAAACTTGAGAAATATTTTCATTGATGACATTCATAAAATATTACCCAAAATATTATCACCAACAACGCGACCAACACAGTGGAATCACACACATTCACTCATAACAGATAAGATTAGCCAACCTTCAAAAATAATAATCTTCATTGATGGTGGTCGATATTATCATTTTTCGGTCATCATCATCTTGAATTTAGAATCTTGAGTACAGTTATGTTATCTACTCGAAGAAAAAAAATGTGCTCTAATCGATGTTGTTTGACACTGTTATAAGGAGATTTCAAAAATTCAAAAATCAATTTCAATGTCATTGACTGTTATATGTTTGATATTGGCCAATTTTGTTATCACTTGAAGACATCCGGGATAATTTTAATCAAAATTATTTTAGCTAAAAATTGATTTTCTCAATGAAATATTTCTCCAAAATAAAAATTAATGAATGAATTTTTCTTTTTGGCCAAATTTTTGTATCAATTTCCCTCTTTGGATATCAAATAGTTTGATTGAAAATAATTTGGACAACCATAAAAACTGAGTTTGAAGATTTTTGGCCATAAATTGAACTGGACTTTGTTAGTAGATTGCGAAACCAAATATTCACTGAATCTATTGATGAAAAATGATGAAAAAAATGAATTCATTCAAATCTAATTACAAATTTCAATTTTTTCTATTTTTTTTCAATCTGTCATTTTTTATCATCATTTTTCTATTTTCGTTTGTCAACCATTTTATGATTATTTCATCTAGAAAAATTGTATAAAATTAAATGAATGAATAAGTTGAATGAATTTTTGCGAAAAGAAAATTTAGAAAAATTTCAAGGAAAATAAACACAAAATGGGAATGATTTCATTGAATTTTCATCGAGGGAATTGAATAATTTTTCCGAATTATCATCATCATATGAGGATGATCATGATGATGATACCAAGATGATCGAATCGAATTGATTTTTAATCAAAATGACAATCATATGATTATTATTGCATTTAATTCATTTTGAATTTCAATATGAATCAATAATATCATATTTATATTTGATTTTTTCTTTCAAATTGTCAAATTTTTCGATTCGCAACTGAAGAGTCAATGAACACTTGAAATTTTGAGAATTTTTCGATAATTTTTGAGATTTTCAAATTCAAAATTTAAAGATTTTAGAAAAAAAAATATTGCGCCATCTGTCGTCGCACTAACAAGTTTGAGATTTGATTTTTTTTGATTTTTGAAAAATTTGAAAATAATTTTCATCAATTATCAGTTATTGCTTTTGATTAAAAATTCTTATTTTGAAATCAATTAATTTATATATTATCAATAAATGTTAATACAATATAATATATTAATAATAATAATTATAACATTAATAATGATTATAATAACAGGCAATAAAATATTCTTTTTTTAAATTTTGAATTTTCAATTTTTAAAAACATCACGATCCGTGGTTGTGTGTGTGTCCAAAAAATTTGATATTAAATTGGTGTTCATGGTGTATGCGTATGTGTATGTGTTTTTCAAAAAAATTCATGATCAAGAAAAAAATTGAATGTGATTTATTAATTAAAAAAAAAGAAAAAACGAACGAATGGACAATTTAATAGTTTTAATTTACAAAAATTAGAAAAAAATGTGATTAAACTATTTCTCATATTTGAAAATGTTTTCATATCTTCAATCTTGATTTTTATTGCTTTTTTGTTCAATAGTTTTTTTTCATTTTACTCTTTTTTATGATTGATTTAGATTGATTGATTTGTTTTGATTTGAATACTCATATTTTTCACATATTCAAATACGAAAAAATTCAAGTATCAAATGATGTTGTACGCAATACATTAGGTGTAAGATAATGTTTACTACTAGTTTGTTGCTGTGTAAGTTGTTGTTGCTGATTATTGGAAGAATTCGATGGACTTATATTTGATGTTGACCATGATGGCCGTTGTGAAAGGCATGCAGCATCATTTGGATGTAAATATGTATGCTTTGTTGATGAAGTTGATTGTTGATGTTGTAAATATGGTTGCTGTTGTGATTGTTGTTGTTGTTTATGATGATGATGTTGATGCTGATGATGGTGATGATGATGATGATGTTGTGAATGATAATTTAATGAATGTGCGGGAATCGATTGACTATCATCAAAGCTATTGTTTATATTATCATTAATATTATCATCATTGTTATCATTATCATTAGATACTGTTATAGTATTATGTCCATTATTAATAGTTAAATTTTCGACCAATGTTGGCAGTGAACTACGATGATGTTGCTGTTGAGACATTGTCGTTGTTGATAATATTGTTTTTTTAATCAATTCAGGTAATTGTTCAATTTGTTCATAAATAATTAATAAACGTTCTTCAAGGGTTAATACTTTTGCATCTATTAATGTTTGCCGTGCATTTATATCGGATACAATTTCGTAAACATTATTTTGTAGCTATAATTGATAATTTTCAATTGAGAAAAAAAAATGAAGACAAAATTAATCATAGTTAAGCCTTTTTTTCAAGAATGAATTTTCAAGAAAAATTATTACCTTGGCCATATCAGTGATTGTGTTGGCATTATCCATCAATTTTCTTTGATCCATTTTTACTTTTCTCAAGCTTATTGCAATTGAGAAAAAAAGAAAATAATTTGTAAAGAATATTCGCATGAATTATTCCATTTTTAATTAGAAAAATACCTATAAATAGCGAGTAAAAATTTCCTTTGATGTGTTCGAACCCTAGATGTGTTGACTTTTTTAGTCAATTTCGTATTCTTATAAATTAACCATGTTTCACGTAAAACATTTGCAGCTGCATTTTTCAACTATTTTCAAATAATAATCAGAATAATAATAAAGATAAGAGAAAATCATAATAATGAAAAAGTATGTTTAACAAAACATTGTTCTTTTTTTTGCAAAATCATTTATTTATCTATAATGAACATACTCTTTTTGTTAATTGTGTATCCATCATAAAATTGTGTACATGTTTTTCAGCTCTTGTTAGTTCCAATTTTCTAGCTATAACAGCCACCACTAATGCAGTACATCCGGCGCCCTTATTTTTAATTAAAATGAAAGAATTTTTGAATTAGAAAAAAAAATTACAAAATCATATGGGAATCAAATTTGGAAAAATTCTTGGAATCATAAAAATTGAATAGATTCAAAAGGTTATATGTCGACTGATAAGCCTTTTTCAAGTGTCCTGAAATTCGGAAACATTTGGAAGTTTCATTGATTCGATGAATTATTTGAATCATCAATATCAATGTCAGTTATATTCTAATCTGCAATATTTTACTAGCAACTTTATTCTTCCGACATGATAATGGCAATTTTCCGGTGATATTTCAACAACGATTTTATCACTATCATAATTCATTTTTTCGAGCGTGACATTCATATTAAAATAATAATATCAAAATCAACATTAATATAAATTAATTTGTTTCATTAATTTATTCAATTAATTAGAAATAATGCTTATGCTAATTTATTTGACACTTTTTTTATTTATTACACTGACTGCTAATTGAAATAATTAATATTCATCCAGGGATTTAGAAATCATGAGAAAAACTTTAGCCAAAAAAAAAATTGAACAAAAACATACCATTAGACCAGAAAATACAGCTATTCCTCGGCCACAATATCTAAACATATTTTATTTGAGTAAAATTTCGAAGTGTGCAAATGAAATGTAATTAAAGTCGATCAATTGTTTTATGGCCAATATTGTCGAGAAATAAATTAAATTTCAATACTTACGTATTAGGCACAATATCACCATAACCAATCGAAAGAAAAGTAATAGCTGTAAGCCACATTGTGTTCAATAGATTGGCATGTTCTTCATCATGATGCCTGATGGTGTTTTGTTTTAAATTTTGTGGGCACCAATTCGTTTGTAATGTGTGCGTGTGAAATGAATTGAAAATGAAAAAATTGGAAAAAAATATCAAATAAATTATTAGATAGAAAATTTAGCTTTTGGCATCAAGAATTTTATTACCAAATGTAATCACAATAGAAATGTTATCAAATTATAGAAAAATCAAATTGTGATCAAACAGATAAGTATGAAAACATAATATAAAATAAATATAATTAAATGCCTCAAATAAATGACAAAAACAGTAAAATCATGTTGTAATTCATTATATTAAATGAAAAAAAACAATATTAATATGAAGAATAACCATTATTGATCAAAATAGCCAAAAAATTTCCAATCATTTTATCATTAATAATGATTTTTTCTCTAAATGTTGTCCATAGAATACCACCGAAATGGACAAAGAATTTCTTTTCTCTTTGTTATTTTTTCGACTACAAATGTATTGCATTTATTCAATATTATTTGTTTTTTGAAGAAAGAAAAAGTTTCAATTTTTTCTTTGATCCACATTGAATAATATTTAAGAGATAATTGATAGACACATTTCTTACAATGAAAGCACTGGCGAAATGCATACAGATTGCATACTTTTGAATTGATTAATTGTACATAAAAGTATAAATAATCGGCCAACGATTGTTCTCAAGGATTTTTCGAGTTGTTCGATTTTTTGTCGAAATTTCTATGGAATGTAATGATTATTTTTCTTGAATACCGAAAACAAAATAACAAATGAATCAAATGTAGCAAAAAAGCAGCCAACAAACAAAACATCGATCGATAGACATTCAATTAATTAAATATAATGGAATTCAAATCAAAATAATGAAAATAATGGAAACATCGGAGATAGTTTCACTTGCATAATGCAAAAAAAACAATGTTCACATATTTAAGCCGAAAAAAAGTTTGAAATTTATAAATATTTGTACACACAAACATGTTTATATAATTTATCATAATCAATCTTTTATAACAAACAATAATGAATGACCATAAATAAGCAAACAAATAGCTGAAAAAAAAACATTCAAACATAGATTTTAATCATTATTATTATGAACAAATATGGCCATAACAATAATGTAACATTATTAACGTTGGACCTCAAATTCGATTTGATTTGATAAAGCATGAATCATTCAATTCGGTTTGTTCTTTTTTATTAATTTTCTTGAGCATCTTTAAATACAATTCAAAGATCAATATTTTGGCCATAATAATCACCAAAAAATCAAACAACAACCATGGTGAACAATGATGATCATTACACTCAATTCATTCATTTATTCATTAATAAAAAACGATTATTAAATTAAAAATCGTAAATGTGATAAGGGAAAATTGTTTTTTTTTTTTTTTGTTAGCACAAATAAATACGATAAATAATTGAATAAGTGTGAATCTACAATGCAAAAATTATAATTGAAAACACCTATTGTGATACATGGAATCGGATATTTGAAAAAAAAATAATTATATTTTTGCCGATTGAATGCCGGCTTGAAAAAAATGTCGAGCAATAATTGTTTCATTTTGATCATGTAATCAATTATGAAACATGCAATTTCATTATGAAATGTGTTATTGAAATGAAAAAAATTTCAATTAAAATTTGAGAAATCAATTAATTATTCATAATAATAATAATAATAATAAATCTCTATTTTGGTGCTCTGCCTTAGCATTTGCACAATAAATTAATTTTCTGGGCTATTAAATTGAGAATATCATGATTTCAAAAAAAATGGAGAACATTTTAATTTGTTGAAAAATAGAAAATGGGCCCCAAAGAATACTTCAAGAATTATCGGTTTGATCGACCCACAAAAATATTTATGTAGATCGGTAATTCTACGACAAGAAATGATTTTCTCATGTTTTCGCTTTCCCATCCACTTCAGCTATTAAGTCATTCATTCATTAAATTTTATTTCATTTCTTTTTTTTTCACGGAAACTAAACAGAAAATAATGAAATGAAACAAAGCATTCATTGGAAAATCGTTGAGCGACAACGAAAACAATTTGTTGTAATAAAATGGAATGAAATAAAATAAAATGAGCGGAAAAAAGGACTAAAGTAAATTAATGAAATGACAATAAATGTATAATGAATTATGATAGATTGGACTGTCCGAAAAGTTTGTTCCGATTTTTAATGGACATTTAACATGGATTGAGGGTGAACATACTTTTCGGACAACATAAAATGCATTTTCTTCAATGTTCTCGACTTTGTAAAATAACGAATAACATTAAATTAATAAATAAATAGGGTAACAGTAATGAACATGTGTAACGATAATGAAAATTCTTATTTGATGGATAACGAAGAGAAAAACAATGACAAAAAAACATTTCTTATAAATACAAAATGGTCATAATGAAAATAACAATAATAATAATTACCGTTCGCATAAACGCATTGTCCATGAACCAATAATCCATAATGATACTAATACTACCATTAAACAAGTACCAGGACAAATTGTCATCAATGTTTTCAATACAAAACGTGTATTAAAATTGATACGATTCAATGCACCAATACTACGTGATGAGGCATCTGTGAATAATTTACTATGTAATAACATAACACGACATATTAGATAAAGGCGTAAAAACATAGGCAATGATAGTATGACATCGACAGGCACCTTAAATTCAAAAGATTTAAAAATAAAAATAAATAAATAATTGAAAAGTTTATTTATTTTTTGCTGAATAAATGATTTTTCAAATGAAAAAAAAGCAAAAACAACAAAAAAAAGTCGAACATACCCGAACAGATCTAGTTTCAAAGCGGCCACCATGATTTATTAATTTTGTTGACCAATTAAATTCATATTTACCCGGTATTGGATGTATTGAACAGATAAATAATTCTAAACAAATCAATGCAATACGTTGTGATGTCATTGCAATTCGCCAATCTTCTAAACAATTATCGATCATAAATAACTAGGAAAAGAAATTTTTTTATTTCAGAATTTTTTATTTTAACGGAAATTACAAAGCAAAAAATTTCCACAAGAACAAATCACAAAAAATAATAATAAGAATAATACCTGAACTTCTAACGAATGATAGGCAAGTATTAAACCTAATAATATTATTGTCGATACTGTTATTAATGTTTTGACAGCACATGAATAGACGGAATCCTTGATTGAATAAGAGAAAATGACGACAAAAAGAAGCGAGAATAAGTTAAAAATTCAAGAATAAGAAAAGTTTAGGAAATAATAGAGAATGATGGAGATGAGAAAACGGCAAGAAAAAAAAATCACAAAATCACTGAATCATTTAAATCACAGAATCAAACAAAAAAAATCCATTGAAATGACATTTTTTTCACTCTCTCTTTCTTTTGTCAATTTCAATTACAATGGATTTTCTCTCTGGGTTCGTCTGTGACAAACAATATTTGACAACATTATCATCATTATTATCATTATAAAGAATTGAAAATCAAAGAATTAGCGAAGAAAAATTGAAGAAAAAACTTTAACAAATTTCAATTCAATGAAAGATAGCGCATACACAACTGACAATAATGATTTTATGTAATTTTATTTTATTTTTAATCAACTAAAATGACAAATAATCATTATGATTATTCAAATGTGTGTTCTATGGGAGTAAATGTGATTAGAATATTTAGAGCATTTCGTTGTGTGTGTGTGTGTGTCTGGATAATTATAATGAAGAATAACGATAAGATAATTGTAAAACATAATGAAGAAATTATCGTCAAATGAAATTTGATTGACAAATTCATTTTGTTAGCATTTGCAAATGAATTATTTGATTTCTTTTCTATTAAGCAAAAAAAGATTGAAACATTGTCTTTCACTTTAAGATTGTATTCAAAGAATACAAGTGAAATACTGGCAAAAAAAAAGATACAAAACGAAATCAAATCAATCGAAATTAAATGAGGGGTGTGGAGAGAGAAAAAATGTATTCGATTTCTTTGAACCAAGAATAAAGTAAATCATTTGGAAATTCGAAACAACTTTTGAAAAATTCTTCAAAGACATTTTACTCTATTCTTTGTTCAAACGACCAAAAAAACGATTCATGTAAATTTGATTGAATTTTGTTTGCTTTGTTTTTTGGCTATAAAATATTATAAGAGCGAAAACAATACACAAATAGCGAAATATAAAGCGACGTTCCATTCATTCTATTGTCTTGATTGATTCATTAATTCCAATCTTGGATATTTGAAACATAATGAATGAACATTTTGATTGATTAAACAAATAATAACAAGAAAAAGGAAAAATAATCAATTCAAATCAATTTGCAACAAGAGTAATGGTACAATTTGAATAATAATTTCGCTTTCTTTTCCGAGATTGGTACAAAATTTTCTCAAAGTAAATTTACATTGATCATTTATTGATTCAAGAAAATGAATAAATTAATTGATCAATAAATGAATGAATAATTCATCGATTATCATGAATATAAATGATGATGATTATTCAAATTAGAGAAAAAAATGATAATTGCAACGGTCAAACAGGATTAAAGAATATTATTAATTTATGAAATAGTGAGTGAAGCAATGAGTGAAATTTTTAATCAAATAATTCAAATCGCAGATAAAATGATGAAATACTTGAATAAACAATGTTGACAGCAAAACAAACCAATGATTCATTAATTAAATTTAATAAAAATTCATAATTAAACAATGCCATATTCAATTTTGATTTCATTTCAATTCGTAATTAAATTAAATCATTTATTCATTCTTTTTTTTGCGAAATATTCTGCACTCAGGATTATCCACATTCAGAATTCAAGTCATATTTGATAAGTGGAGAAAACCATTCATTCTTGTTTGCTGCCATATTCAATTTTCAACAATTCATCCTCCATTTAATTCATTTATATGACAATGATAAATGTATCTGCATACACAAGTGCATCATACATATGATGGTCAATGATGTGTATTACATGAATGAATAAATAAACGAATAAATAAATGAATATATCAATTAGAAGATTACGAACGGAAAAAAACAATTAAATTTCGCATAAATAATATCCACAAAACACTTGATCATCATCATCATCATCAAAAACATTTGTATTGAATTTGGACACTTGAAATTCATTCGTGGTTATTCATTCATTCGATTCGTTCCAATTGACAAATGCAAACATTGAATTGCAAAATAAAAATTATTTCTCAAAGAATAAATGTGTTCAAGTGTTGTGATAATAAAACTCATGAAGAATAATGCATGAATTATATGAAATTCTAAGACGAAATCATCAAATGATTATGAATAAATAAACAATAACAATAACAGCTATAATCGAATTGAAATGAATTTTGAAATTGCACTCATGTGTTTGATGATGACTATTTACGATTATTTTTCTGGGTTTATATGATTATTAGAATTTGATGTTTGTTTATCGTTTTAATCGTAATTCCAATATCAATAAAAAGCATCGAATAAATTAATGAAAATGGATGGAAAATTCCCGAATATAATTACAAAACATGATCGAATTTGTTGTCGTTGAATTTTGAACCAAAACAAAACAAACAAAGCAAAACGATACGATTTGATTTGGAATTGAATTTAATTCGTGAATAAACAAACATCGATATACATTTTTAAAATGTTTTTGCTAAAACATGAAATGTCAATGAAATATATTAGTAAGCAAATAAATAAATAAATCAAAATCAAAAATGTCATTATTTCTTTGAAATATTTGTCACAATAATTAAATCATTTCTAAATACTATAGAATAGTAATAATAGTAACATTGATGATGATCTAATGTTGCAATGTAAACTAATCAAATGTTTCAAAAATTGAACAAAATATATTGGAAAAATGAAATCAAAAATGAATGATTGAACCGAAAAAAAACCATGTACCAAATCTGTATTGACAATTATTATAATAACCCTGTCAGAAATTACATTGAATATTGAACAAGCAGGCGAATGAAAATCATGCGAAATAGGTTTGAAAATTATTTGAAACACTTTCAAATGTCAGTGTTGCCGCTGTCAATTTGATTAAAAATTTTCATTAGGCGATTTTTTCATTAAAAATGAAAATTCATCAAACAGAATAATAATGAAAATCAAAGTCATTTGATCTATTTGACTTTGCTTTGGTGAAATTTGAATTTGTGAAATTTGTGAAAAGGTCATAGTTAAATAAATTAAAAATTTCCATTTTCATTTTGATTATTGCGTTTCGAGATCAGAATAGAAAGAATATTTCTCTTTTTTTTTTGAATAAAAAAATAATGTTTCTATGGTGATTTTTTCATTTTTTGATTTTTTATTCAATAATTATTTATTTTCATATTATTATTAGCCATAATCATTACTGACTTACGTCGAAAAAAATGATTTTAAGCAAAGAAGAAAGAATAAGAAAATTTTGAATCACATAATCTTGTCAAGAGAATGCTACAAAGATTTTCAAGTAAAGAATGACCAGTGAAATCCATTTGAATGCGAAAGAATTCACAAAAATTCATCATGGAAACGGTGAAAATCAATTATAATTTGAATTTTATTTAAATATTCTCATTATTTACTGGAAATTCAATAGCACACATGTTTTTCAAAAACGTTACATGAATATTGATCATGTCGCAATTGTGGAATTTCGGTGAATTGATTTTCAGATTATATTATCTATTTGAAATTGATCGAAATATTAAACATGAAAATAATAAAAAAATGACAGCAGGTGTATTTTGATTTTTTAATGTAATTTTTTTCCCATCATTTTGACTTGTAAGTTGAACATTGAAACACTGGAATTGTTGCTGTTGACATCAACGAAATGTTCATAAATGAATTTGTTTGTAATTATAATTCAGAATTGATGTGAATTTCTTGAATTAAATATTTATAATTTAATTTATTTGTATGGAGTGAATTTAATTGAAAAATTCTATAATTAAATGGACACCTACCTTTTCATAAATATGTGGTAATGATAATTCATTTTCGAATATCATTAATAGAATACCCAATAAGGCCATTAATAATGAATAATCGCTGATTCTTTTGCGTTTTTCAAATAATGCCTTACGGCGACCTAAACGATAGCCCACATTGGGCTTATGGAAGCCACTTTTGTTTGTTGATGATTTTTTCTTATCACTATCTAATGAATTTGATGCAAATGAACGTTGCGAATTGAATGGTTGTGGTGATCGGTGATCAATAGTTGCATTCATTAATGGTGTACTTGCATCAGCTGTTACATCTAATGAATTATTGGCGATATATGCGCCTTTATCTTCAGCTGGCATCGATAATGTTGATGCATTTCTTAATTGTCTAAACTGTTTCAGTGCACCATTGATTCGTAATGAATCAGCTGCAATTTCAGCTATTTCATTCTCCAGTATGGATGAACGATAATGATGACCGATCGATGTACTGAATTGACTTGTTATACTTTTTTGATTATAAAATGAATTTCTTTTCTGTTGATTATGTTGATTACGATAACTTATATTTGAATGATGAGGACTATGATTGGTGTATAAACAGTTTGGCGCACAACAGCTATTATTACCCGTTAATCGTAATAATGTTGTCGTTGTTGGACTATACACTATATTAGTACTTGGAACATATGGAGCAGTTTGTTGTGATGATGACAAAGGACACGAGCTCAGGTAGTTTGACGATGTACCCGAGTGACAAATCGTAGCCATCAGAGGTTGTATTTCATTGCAGCTACCACTATTATTATTATTGTTATTTGTGTTCATTTCGAGAGCGTGCGTCGATAATCGCATCGACTCTCGAGACACTGTTTTTGTTAGAAAACTATGTTCCAAACGGGAACTTAATAGCGAACGCGCATGCGATGGCCACAGATGGCGCTTGACACGAGGGCTGACCCGATATACATATCCGTTATTATTACCACCACCACTACCAATACTATAGTTTCCAGAATTTGTAACTTTGTTTGTACCACCAGCATCAAACGATGAATTTGTAGTAGAACCAATACCACCACCGATTGAACAACGATGATGATGACCACCACTAATCGATGGATTTGATATTAATGTATTTGTACGAGAAAATGATGAATCAATATTATAATTACTTGAAATGGTTGAATCACGACGAAATGAATAACTATTATTACTATTTAAACTTTTATTATTTTTATTATGAATATAATTATATTTAATTCTATTAGTGTTATTGTTCTTATTCATATTATTATTATTATTATTTTTTCTTTCCATCATCATCATTAATGATGACATATGATCCGGTACTATATCTGGACATGAACGATGTTCCGGTTGATTATTCAATGTTTGTAATTTGATCAATGATGTTGTCGATAATTTTGATTGATCTTGCTGCTGTTGTTGATCAATTATTAATGATGTTTTGGGATGTAATGATGCTCGATTATTATTATTGACAATATTATGATTATTATTTAATTTACTTGAATCAATATCATTATGGTCATTATTTATTGTATCAATTGCTGCTGCTGTAGCTATCGATAATGACGATGGTGATGATATTAATTCGATTAATGGTATTGCATGTCGTTCTGGTTCTGAATACATACGACCAAAAAATAATGTTGACGTTGTTGAAGCTGGCAATGTTGAAATTGTGGCTGCTGCTACTGTTGTTGTCAATGATGATGAATTTGGCTGCGAAAATGATTGATTATCATGATCATTATCATCATTATTAATCACATTGAATTGTGTGGAAAGAATATGATTCTTTCTATTTTCTTGTAATGATGAAAATGTTTTTGTCAAGTGTTGTTGCGGTTGTGTATATGATTGATGCGTTGTTGTTTCATAATAAGATCGATACGAAGAAGAATCATCATCATGTTTAGTATCATCATTATCAGTGATGATCACTAAATTTTGATGTTCTAATGATAATTCTTTTCGTTTTTGTTGCTGTCTTAGTGATTGTAATTGTGATGGCAATGAAACTAATGATGCTGATGATGATCTAGATGTGGATGATGATGATTGAGATGATACATACTGTAATTGTTGTTGCTGCAGTTGTTGTCGATGAGGATTATTAAAGGTAAAATTTGAAAACTGTGAATCATTGATTGATGGTGCTGATATGGATTTTATCGATGTTAAAGCTTTATCAGTATCAATTGAAATTTGATTATTATCAAAATTTGCATAAGATTCTGGTTGTGAATAATGATGATGATTAGAAATATAAGAATAATTATTACGAGTAGGCGAACAATGAATTTCTGCTTCACTTTTTATTAATGAATTTAAATCAATATTTGAATTCGTTGATTTCATTTGATTCTGTTGTTGTTGTTGTTGTTGATTATTATTTTTCGTCATATTTGTTATTAATATTGATTTAGTTGAAGGCGGTAACATTTGTTTTTGTTGTTTGATAATTGAATTTTTCGCTGACGACGGCGATGATGAATAGTTACTACCATTCCTATGATTTATTGAAGTTGCAGTTGTATTTAATTCAAATATTTGTTGTTGCCGATGATTACCGTTTCTATTATTCAAATCATCATCATCATCATCATCATCAACAATAGCTGGAACTTTTAGTTTTTCTACAATTCTTTTTCTCTTATCACAATCATTGACATTCATATCAATGATAACATTATCACAATTTGAATCTGAAGCTTCATAATCATCATTATTGCCTTTGACATCTTTGCTATTTTTATCACAACCTTCTTGAATATTTTTCTCATTTTTATTCAAACTAATCCTACAAATATTTTGATTTTTATTATTATCATTGATTCTTGTAGATAAATTTCCAGTTTTTTGTTGGAAACATGATGATGATGAATCGGTTGTTGTCTTAACCAATGCCGCCGCTGCCTCTGCAGCCGTCGTTGATGCAGCAACCGCAACATTTGTCAATTGTTCATTTGCTGCTGTAGTTGTTGTCAATGTTGTAGTCGCTGTTGTTGTCGAATTTAAATTCTTTGTATCATCATTATCAGCAGTTTTTGTTGATGACATTTTTTCGTCGTTGATTTATTATTATAATTATTATTGTTATTACGATTATTATTATTATTATTATGATTGAAATTATTGTTAGCAATGTTTACCATTGTTATTATTAATATTTATGATTATGATTTTGATTATGATTATCATTCATTGATTTTCAATATATTTAATAATTGCAATTATATTCTTTGTGTATGAGAGCGTTTTTTTCCCATTCACAATATATTCATCATGATATGGTTACCATCACGACACAAATAAAAATGAATAAATTGGAGAATATTCGTTGATATTGACAGACAAAAAAAAATTGAATGAATGTAAACAAATTATATGAAAATAAAAATAAAATTTATTATTTGAATTTAAATTTTAAGCTTCTTTGATTTTTTCTTTCAAAAATTTTTTTTTGAATAAAAATTATTGCACTAAACCAATTATGATTAATTAAAATAAAAATCAAATTAATGAATCGATGATTTGCGATGAATTCGATTGGAAACACAGCATTAAAAAAACAAAAAAAAAAAAAAAAAAAAATTTTAAAATTTGATATCACATAAACACGCACGACGTATTATCAATATCATCATTATTATTCATCGTTGCGGTGCATTTCCCTGATTCAGTGATAATTTTTTTTGCGATAATATCATGTTGATATCACATTTGAATTTGCTTGAAATAAGGAAATAAAAAAGAATTCGAATTCAAAATTATGTAACTTAAAAAATATTAAATTAAAATTTGCATTATTTTCTTTATTACTTTTCTTATTATCATCATAAAAGGATATTATTATCAAAATACGTTGAAGAAAATGTCAATTTTCAGAATTTCTCAAAGTTTTTCCAAATTATTCCTTGAAAGAAAACAAAACGAAATGAATGGCAATTGGCTCAAACTTGAAATGGAATAAAATCGAAATAAATGCAGTTATAATGCACCAGTTTTTATGGTTCCATCAACAAACAACAGCAACGACCAAAAAAGTGACAAATTTTGATGGAAGTAACAAACAACAAAGGTTTTGTCATTTTTTGTCAACAAAAATGATATGAGAATGATATCAATTTGAATATCATTGAATATCATCGTTAAATATTAAAATTCAATTTCAAACAGGCGAATTGAATTTGAATTGAATAAAAAGACGATTGTTTTATTTGCATAATTCAACGATGATGATGATGGAACAACAACGGAATTCATCATCATCATTTTATTATTTCAACACCAAATTCATAGAAATCTTGAGTGTTAAATTTTAAACAAAAAACACTTACCATGAATGATGATGAAGAAGAATAAATAAATGAAAATATTTCCATCGAAAGAATACGAGAAAATAAAAATAGTTTTAAATTCAAAAAATTTTCGCGCACTTTTTTTTTAAATGCAAATGTTAATGACTAGCGACGTTCCGCTTGAGATTGACGTTGATCGCTGTTGAAAAAGTAAACAATGGAAACGATGGAATTGATAGATCAGAACCGAGTCTTTCCAAAGATTTCGCACAAAAATTGTTCAATCGTTCAAGGAGTCGTTTTTTGTTCACGCTATTTGTTGTTGTTTAAGTTCGTTGTGAAAAACTTAAAATTCAAAATTTAAAATTTGAATAAAAATTAACGAAACTCATTTCTTCAGGAAGAGCATCAAAATTAAGAAAACTGAATCGATGGCACGAAAAAAAAACATTATTAAAGGAAACATTGAAAACACATTTAAAAATAAATTAAAATTCAACGATTAAAGTTGATGAAGTGAAAATTCAAAAAAAAAAAAATAAAAAATAAAAAATAAAAATTCAAAAGAAAAATCAAGAAAAATTCCAAAAAAAAGAAGAATGAAATCAACAAAATCAATTGCTGCAACTTTGTCGGGAAACTATGATTATGTTTTGATTCTATTGTTCATTTTGTTCAATGATTCTTTCTTTTGAAAAGCAAAGAATCCGGCAAAGAATTCATTATCTGCCGATAATGATGATGGTAATAATAATAATAATAATATCATTTTAATGATATATTCATTAAAATTTCGAGTTCGGTATTATTTTCATTATTATTATCATGGAAAATTTATGATGAAATTTTTTTTTTTCAGTGAAAAAAATGTTGTTGTTGCTGGTTGTCACCGTTGTCGCATTTTGATACTGTGTTCACTGCTTGTTAGGCTGCTGCTGTCAATTTCACACGAATTTCACCAGAATTGAAAGAATAACAATGAAGAAAAATTCTACTAAATGAATGATATTTTTTTTTTACATTGAAAAATTCACACAGAAAATTTTTTAAAAATATGAAAAATAAATAAATGAATAAATGATAAAATATTCAATGATGCTTTCAGTGTGTCTAACAAATGGCAAATAATGCAACAGAGAGATAGAGTTTGAGAGACAAACACATTCATAGAAAGTTTTCGTGAAAATTGAATTGAAAAATTGTGAAAAAAAATATTATTAAAAATAATATGGGAAAACATACAAAATGAATATGAATGAATGAATGAATCATTGAATGAAACAAAGTATAAAAAACGAAACAAAACGAACGAAAAATTTTGGGTAAAAAATTTTTCCGTTATTAAATACATAAAACAAATAGAAATCATTATTATTATATCATCATCATCATCATCATCATCATCATCATGATTGTTGATATTATTATTAAAAATGTATGCGCTTGAAATTATTATTATTCTTATTTTTGTTTGTATTTGTTGTGTATACACAAATACATACATATATTAAATATTAAATATCTGAAAATAATATTAAATATCGAAAAATATTGAAGTATATTCAACACGCAAATATATAATCAAATAATAAAGAATAATAATAGTAAAAACATGATGAATTGAATATATTGGAGAAATATGAATTAATGTTTCTGTTTTCAATTTTTCATATTTTTCTCATATTTTTTATTATTGCATTTATATAGAATCGATGTATTAATAAAAATAGGAGAAAGAATATAATCAAAAATTTGGGAAAATTAAAATGTAATTATGATTGAAGGGAAAATATATTGGATGAAGAGAAAATAAAAAATTATTAAATGATTCAGTGTGCAAGTGTGTGCGTGTTTTGAACATTTGATTGAATCAATCGATTCATGTGAAACTCTCATATATTCTTAGACTCAAAATTCTCGTTATTGAATTTTAAGGTTTCATTGATTCGCTGAGCAGCATTGATGCTAATTTGAAATTTAGATGCTCATTTGATTCATTTGTTCACACAATGAATGATTTGATGAACAGAAAAAAAGATACCATCTTTTTTGATGAGATGAAAATTTTAAATTATGAAAATTTAATCAAATTCATTCATTCATATATTAATTTGTGTTTTGCAGCTTTTTTGAATTGATAATTTATTATTTGAATTGTGTGAAGTGCACAGGAAAAAATGCGGAAAATTTTGATTCCAAGTGGAAATTATTCGGAGTAAATATTGGGCAAATAATAATGATCAAAATAATGAATCGTTATTCTAGGACCATGCCGTAACATTTTCATGTATGGATTTGCGAAAAATAAATATTTAAAAAAATACCGGGGACATGCAATGGAACGGGATATATGGAATCATATATTCAAGCATATAACAAATACCCACACACACACACACACAAACACATACACACACACTTATTAATATATCTATGTCAATATTCAAATCAATTCAGATTCATTTCAGAATCATATACGAAATCCCTATATAAATAACAGGCACAATTTAATGTAAAATAATTATTTTCAAGTAAAAAAGCGAAAAAAAACAACAAATTTATTATCAAAAATTGTTCTTTCATGTACAAAATGTTCAAATTAATTGGCCAAAATCATTGGAAAGGAAAAAATGTAGAATGGAAAATTAAAGAATCAAAGAATGAAGAATTCCAAGTGAAAATGTCTATATTCAAAATGAATAATAATCAAACAAAAAACTGAATAGAATAGAATCTAAATTTAAGTGTGGAAACATTTTTATAATTTTAAAAATTATTATTATTATTTCAAGTATTCAGTGTTATTTCATTTAATTTCAAATATTTATTTATTCATTTCCATCATTTTATTTGTCATTTATTTATTTAGGATTCATTTCTTTTCAAATTCTAGAAATTTTTTCATGTTTTTATCTTGCAATTTTTTTCTATTTGAAGCCATTCAATGTTTGATTATTGTTTTTTTTTCTGATTTTTCTCATTTATTCAATCTTTATTGTGTAAATTATTTGCATTCGTGTGTGTGTGTGTGTGTTTGTACTTAGATAAATATGATTGAAGATTGGATTTTTATAAATAGATCTTCAATACACAAATCTCAAGTAAAAATTGAATGTATGGTAATATAATATTTTGCTTTGGATGAACAATAACCAGAATAATAATGATGGAAATTATGATGATATGAAAATGATGGAACAGATTTTTTGTTTGTGGCAAGTTCTTATCATTCGGAAAAAATAGATGCACGATTCAATGAAGAATAAGGAGATGAAAAATACAAGAATTTGCTTTGAAGAAATCCACACAGATACACATATACCACACAAGCATACATACACTGAAACACACATACAACATACATATGAACAATATTGTCGATTCAATATTCTTTCAATTTTTTTTCCAGAATTTTTTTGGATTGCACCGAAAAAAAGTGCATTTTCTTGGAGCATGTGTCTCATGGTAAAAAACATATCATTAACATTTATTATAATCATGATCATCATCATCATGATCGTTGTTGGTGAACAAACTTTGAACAATGGCGAACGCCAGCAACAACAATAACAGCAGCAACATTTGATGTAGTATTATATTATCATCATTATGATGATCATAATAATAATAATGATTATGATAATCATATGTAACAATAATGCATAACAACAACCATAATGATGATAGAGATGATAACAATAACAATAAAAACAGCACAGTTACAACAGCAACAACATAATCCAAGTTCCTGATTGATCTTTTGATTTGTTCTGATGAATATAATAAACCACCAGATGAGAAATATTTTATATTTTCATCTGCAGAATTCAAATCAATATTCTATTAATATTATATTGTACATTATTATTATTTTTCTTGATGATGATCATAGAATATTTATTGATTCTGTGATTTATCATTATCATTTTTGATTATTGTGATTATTTTCGGAAAAGAATACACACACAAAACCACAATTTATACGAAACTAAATATAAATATTATTAATAATAAATTATTTTTGATCTTCTTTTATTTTTCCTTGATCGTTTTGATCAAAATCATCATCATCATCATACTATACAATATTAAAAATGTAATGAAATGAAATGATATGATATTGGATGATAGATTTTGTATACGACGATAATAATGATTTCTATATGTCAATGCGTGTGTTGGTGTGTGTATTCTGAGTCATTCATCCATTTATTCCATTCATTTGTCGATTCATTCATTCATTGATTCATTTATTTTTCGATTCGATTCATTCATTGATTCATTGGGTGTTGTTGTTGTTGCAGTCACTTTGTTATTATTTGTTTATTATTATATCTTATCAAAAATGTTATCATGAATTGAAAATCTAAAAATATTATGTTCATCATCTTTACGTATACTTGTATTTAGTGTATGTGGGTTTTTTCTCTGTTCTGATATTTCTTGAAATATCATAGTTTATAAGATGATTGAATAACTCATCATCATCTGGCGAATGTGAGGAAAAAATAAAATGGTAAATTGGATCGAAAATTGAGAAGAAAAAAGTGAATGAAACATCAAAAATGAATGATTCAATGAACAAATCAAGCGAATGCGAATGAATTCGTGATCAATCGATGAGAATGTGACTAAATGAATAGTGTAAACAAACCAATCTAAGAATCGAAGAATAATCGTCAAAACACAATGAGAATTCATAAAACATTCATCAGAACAAGTAGAATATACTAAATTTAGCAAATTTCTGTGTCTATGTGTTAATCAAATTACACAGGAGACAGAAGATAATTGGATGAAATTCAATCACAGATTCTTGGAAAGAAAATTCATTTTCTATTTAAATTCGTGCAAAGACCACAATTTTGAATCATTATTACAAATTTGTATCAATGACAATTCATCAGTGAATTGATGAAAGAAAGAAATGGAAATCATGAATAACACATAATCAACCACGTAGATGATTCATAATTTAATTTGAAATTTCGACAATTCCAAGAAATTTTCAAGAAAACATTGAAACTTTAATTGAATTTCAATTCACTGGAAGAAAACAAATGTTTCAATTAAATTGTCACAAATTGTTTTATTTGGAGAAAATCATTTTCGCTTTTGGCTTGTTTAAGAATCGTCAATAATTACACATGATTCATGTAAACATGATAAATGATTGAATGATGGATGGAAAATGCAATGCAATACAAACAAACAAAATCAAAACGACAAACATCAATGAATCGATTTGGTTTTCGTTTGTTTGTTTGAGAATTTTGAAGAATTGGAAAAAACCCAAAAATTATCATTTCCTGCTATATCACTGGCCAATATATAGAGATTGATTTGAGATTTGAAATTTTCAAAGATCAAATTTGACAGTAAATAAAAGGAAATTGATTTCAAAAGAAAGACTAAAAATTTATTCAATCGATTCGTCAATTGAAGAAATAAAAGAATTTTGACCAAAGGAAATTAGAAAATCAATAAACAATCATTCGATTGAAATTGAAAAGAATTTCAAATTTTCAAAATTAGCATCGATTTGAAATTATTGAAGATTTAAGAGGAATTTTAGTTTGTTTGGAAATGGAAAAGAAAAAAGAATAGAATTTGTATTTTGTACTTTTTGCCAAACAAAAAAGTGGAATTTCATTGATTTGTCTGAGGAATTTCTTTCATTTTTTTCAAAGAAATTCTTGAATTCTTTAAATTCTTCTTTTGATTTTGTTTCAAAACAGAGAAATTAAATAATAATAATAAACGAACACAATAATTTCGTTGGCGAAAAAAAAAATTCCTTTTAAAGGATTTTCGAACAAAAAATTAATTCAAATAATTTAAAGCATTGTTTATCAATTTAGAATAAGTGAAAATTGTAAATATTGGAAATATTTTGGTTGTCCGAAAGGTTTTGGCCCGTTTTCAGGCGTCATTTTAGATTGATTTATGTGAAAACTTTTCGGTCAACCTTGAAATTACAAATATTCAAAATAATATTTTCAATAATGTTTTAAATTCTTCGAGAATATTTGAATATTGTTCTTTTTTGGGCTTTAATTTGCTGCAGCAAATTATTTTTGCGATACGCAAAGGCATTGACGGCAGCAGTACAATATGAGAGGAACAAATAGAGAACAGATAGGTCTCTTGCAGCGATTCCATCCAACAAGACACATGTTGTGCAACAGTTTAAGTATTTTAATGATTGTTTTTTCTTCTTTTGTTTGTTTGTTTTCAATGTTTTTCTTCTCAATAAATTGATGCTTAAAATAGCTTGAATTGAATTGAATGGAAAAATGAATGAATTGAATCAATGAATTCGGGAATTGCATATTGAAAATTGCGTACATTGTTTAAAAAGAAACAAATGAAAATTTAAATTAAAATAAAATTAAATCAACTTTCAATAACATGTGCCACAAATATGACATGGATAATTAATTGTTCAATTTTAAATTTTTCAACTGTTATTAGTGCAAAAAAAAATTTTTATGCAAAAAATAGAATAAAATGAAATAAGAACAGATCGGAATAATGAAATAACGAAAATATTGGTTATGAATATTAACTATTAATGATAGAAATAATTTCAATAAACTTACCAAAATGAGAATTTTAACTTTTCAAGATTGAAATATGGAGAATAAAATAATAACAATAGTCTAGTGATAATACCAATAATTCAATACCTTTGTATGACTTGAAATGAATGACTTTGCTCTTGAGAAAATTTCATTCAAACTTTTTAATTATCGCAAAAGAATAGAAAAAAATTGCTCAATACAATCAGTGAAAATTAATTACAATTTGAATCGATAACAGGGAATTTTTCATTAATTCTTTTGCTTTGTCTTGTTGTTCAAAGAATGTTTCACTGATTTTTCATTTTTTTTCCTGAATCGAAAAATCATAAATTACAATTGTTGAATGAATGAATCAGAATTCATTTGATTAATCATTTTCTTGAAAGAAGAAAAACGATTATTTCTTTGAAATTGAATTTAAATTTAAATTTAAAAAATCTTTTTCTTTTGTTTTTCACGTAAAATCACCATTATTCAAGAAGGATGGAAGATGAGAAAGAAAACAAAAATGATCAACGAAATGAAAAAGGAAAAAAAAATTTTTTCTTTGGTTGGTCAAATTTATAATCGTTGACTTTTATCGTATTTTATCATTACGCATAATACCGTCGATATATATAATTGTGTATAAATGTCATGTTTATCATTTCCATTATCTTCAAAAACACACACACACACACACACACGCACAAACACACCACGTTTGTTAATCCAACTTATATATGAAAACATACAGATAAACATACAGAAATGAATTGCTTTGCAAATTGAAAACGGTATCAGAATTCCGTTGGCATTTATTTATTCATTCATTCATTTATTTATTTATTTATTTATCATTATTTCTTTGGTACAAATGGCAAAAGGGATAGAAAGAAAAAAAATTTCAATTTAAAGAATTGAAAGTGATAAACCCTAATAAATGTATGGAGACAACAAACAACTATGTATGTGCTGATGAACAAACCAATATAAAATCTTGAACTTGAATGTTTGGTTAAAATAGTTGAATCTAAAAGCAGATAAATAGCCCATGATGTTTATGTTTTTCATTTGTTTTTTTATTTGTTTTGCAAAATTGATCGATACAAAATTTCTTAGAAATTTTGATATTTATAAACATTGAAATAAAAAATTTATGAATTTTGTATTGCAACATGTATGAAAAAAAAAACAAATATATTCACCTATCAACATAAAATGATTTAGGCTGAAAATAAGTAAAAAACAAAAATAAATAAACAAACAGGTAAACACAAACATTTTTCATGCATATGTGACATCCATTAATATTCATTCATTCATTTGTCTATTGCTTTATGCACATTTCAATCATTTATCATTTCCTTCATTTCTTATCCATTCATTCATTATTAAAACATCATTGCACAAGACAGAAACACTGATGACGATGATGATGATGATGATGATGGTAAACTTTGAATATTTGGATGGAAAATTAACACACAAAAACAACTAAAACAACAACAAAAAACAAATGAATTTTGTATATTTCGCCGAAATAAATTTCGCTTGCTTGCTTGTTCATATGAAACAAATGAAGAAATAAAAATTAATTTCAAAATAATGAAACAAATAACAATCACAATGATAATATGAAAATCATTCATTAAAAAATAATTATCAAAAGATTAATTATCTGATGAATGACATTCATTTTTTTTCAAAAAAAAAACTCATTTTCATTCAATTTATTATTCGATATAACTTGTTAGCAAGCAATACGGTACATGCAAAGCGGTACAAATAATGTTTATCTATTTGAAATTTATTTTTTTTTTACATAAAATTTCAAATTCACCTTAATTCAAATATCCATAAATCAAACAAGGTGATGCAGGTAGTGTAGGCTGAATTTAGTCATTGTTTTCCGAAGTTACTTCAATGTTTTTAACAAACAAAAAAAAAAAATGACACCCAAACAAATGAATTATTGGCAATTTTTCCAGCATCTTTTACGAAGGCGAATTCTTTGATTCAAATTTTAAATTAAAACATTTTCTTTGTTTTAGATTTTACTAGCGAAAAATTCATTCAATTTTTTTCTTCTAATTTTGAATTCTCAATTAAAACATTATACGGGTCTGAAGAATATATTGATGTTCGCTCATTCATTCACTGTCATATATATTATTCAATGATAATTCAAATAATAATGGAAAAATTGCTTCAAAAAGGAAAAAAATTCAATTTCAAATGTTTTCATAACAAAACAAACTAATTCAAAAGAATGTGCAATTCTCAAATGAGTTATTCTGTTATTTTTTTCAAATTCAAATTCAGAATTTGAATATTCATTTGTTTTTGGAAATTTTGTTTGAAAATTGTGAAACAAAACAGAAAATAAGAGAAAAAATTCAAATTAAAATTTGATAATGTCAAAAATAGAAAAAATTTTCAAATTTAAATTTGGATGAAAATTTTTTGTATGAAATTCAAATTCAAATTAAATTCATTTCGATGAGAATATTCATTTTCTGTTATACAAATAAATGATAATAAATTGAAAATGACGATAATAATAATAAAAATGGTCATCGAATTAATTTAGTTGAAAAAAAATATTCAAGAATAAAACAATGAAAATTTGAATAATGTGATGGTTAATAATAAAAATAATGTCATTGAAATTCCATTATTGGGATGTGTTATTGTTTATGAATTGTTTATTGTTTCTGCAGAAACAAACAATGATAATAATAATAATAATAATTATAATGTCCAAGAGGCAATCATAAACAATTATTATCATAAAGTGATTCTTAATTAAACGGTACAAACAAATTTGGCCAATTTAAATCGGGCCCAGTATAGCTTTGCTCTCGATAGTGATGAATTTTGCCGTAAACAAACAAAATTTCGTTTCATTTTTTATGAAAAATTAATTTTTAAATTTATTAATTTGATTATACTCAAAAATTAATGGCCATTATCGCCGATGATCATAAAATTTTTGATGCGTATAATCTTTGTATAATGGTCACATTTTTTATTCGGTTTTTTCACCATCGGAAACCGTATGGAAATTTTTGTGCACGAATAAATTATTCTTCGATGTATCCATGACATTATGAATCGAGCGCTTTCATTTTCAATTGAAAGTTTGAATTGTGCTTTGGTTGGAAAAAGATTAGATTTTTTTTTGCCATATTTCGATAAAGTTGAAAAGTGAAAATGAAATGAAAAATGACAATCGGAAAAAGTTTTACTTCGATATCCAAGATTTCATTTCCATTAATATTATTCTCAATGAGCTCTTAGAATTATGATTTATTTGTTCTATTTTTCAAAGAAAATATGAACTTCGAGTGAAAAATCAAGGAAAAAATAATCCAATTCATTTCAAATATTGGAAATTTCAGTGCAACTTTCAACCTTTTTTTCATTTTAAATCAAAATTTGACAATTCTCTAAATGCTTGGGTGAAGAATTGAAATCATTGATCAATAAGTTAATTAGAAATTTCTTGATTTTTTTTTTGAAAAAAAAATCCAATTTACTGACTGCAAAATGTATTTCAAATGATATTTTATTTATTATCATCTACGCATTACTTATTAAAATTGTATCGATCGAAATCATTCTAATAATAATGATAATGATGATGATAATAATTTATTTTTAACAGACTTATCGATTGATAATAATTGAAGCTTAAAGCTTAATCACTGGAATAATATGGACCGAAATAATGATAAATGAAATATCGATTTTTTCTTTCATGAAATATCATAATACGAAAATAGATTTCAAAATGACCAGAAAATGGTAAACATTTTGGTCAAAAATGGTGAGCAAGTAAACCACAGGCGGTCAGAAAACAAAAGCATTTCAGATGTTTGAACTATTTTGAAAAAAATCAATCAAATGTGGTTTCCCATTGAATTCTTCAAAAATTAATATTGATTATTTTTCGGAAAACTTTAAATCATATATCACATAAAATACAATTTGGTGTATGATCAAATATTTACAAGTGTTATTTCAATACAATCTATTTGATAATGATTTCAAAAATGTATTACCATTTATTATTGAATTGGACATTATTATTATCGGTATCGATTGTCGTTTGGACAAGAAACGTAATGCAGATATTTCTGCATACGTACAGCCACCGATGAACAATATTATTTGCAAACGTTTTTGATTTTTCGATTGAAATTCGCGTCCATCATGTTGATTCGGTAATAAACTTGGCTGTAATTTGCAATAATTTTGTTTACAATATTCATCAATTTGTTGTAAATTTTTCAATTCGAAAAAATTTTCAATTAATTTACAAATATATGGACAATATGATCCACCAAATACATAACCACAATCGTTCGGCACTCGGGGATTATAATGCTCGGTGCCTAGTAATGGAATCAGATTGGATTTTTTGATGATATAGCGGAATTTTCTAATTGTTTCACTTGTCATAGATGTTGCTGTAGCTGTGGTTGATAGATTAGTCGGTGTTGATGATGTCAGTGATGATGGAGTTGTTGATGATAATGTTGTTGCAACTATTTTTTGTGCAGTATTTGATGTGATCAAATTAAATTGATTTGTACACTCGAAAATAATACCAAGTTTTCTTAAATAATAAAAAACAGTCAAATAATGATAACCATAACTTTGTACAAATAAACGCATAAGATTATTAAGATCTTTTTGAGAAATACCAGAATAACAAATTGAATAGAGACAAATAAGCCGCAACATTTGTATGCCAGGCAATAATTTGATAATACCATCTTCGATGAAATTCAATGCTTGTTTTGATTCGATACCTTCACACATATTTTGTTCAATGCGTAATTGATTAGAAAATTTTGACAATTTTTTTATTTCCATTATTTGTTCACATATTGTTAAATGTGTGAATAATAGTTTATGTTCTGATTGTAAATTATTAATTTCTTTTGTTAAAAAATTTTTCATTTCACTCAAATTCATTGTTTGTCGCTCTTTTGATTTTTGTCTCAATTTTTGTCCATTTTCTTTCAATGTTAAACATACTGATGAGAAAAATTTATCTTGACATTCGGAAAATATTTGATCATTTTTAAATAGATTATGCTTAATTGAGGATGATTGTTTAGTCGCGGAAGTATTTGATTCATTCGTATTATTGAAAGAAATTTTACCACAATCAATCGAAAACGTTTCATCAATAATACCAGAATAATTTAATTGAGATAGAAATAAAGATAAATAATCTTCTTCAC
This sequence comes from Psoroptes ovis, assembly GCA_002943765.1. Lineage (NCBI taxonomy): Eukaryota > Metazoa > Arthropoda > Arachnida > Sarcoptiformes > Psoroptidae > Psoroptes > Psoroptes ovis. Next base: position 2,521,190 of record PQWQ01000003.1, on the reverse strand, counting down.
GATCAAAGACAAACAAATCGATAAAATAATCTTTATCATTATTACTATTGCCACTATTATTGTTGTTATCATTATTGAATGAACCAGAAAACGCCATTAATTTTTGTAAATTATTGCAAACGATTTCTGCTGCACGTCCTTTTGTAAGGATTAAATTTATTGGACCAATTAATTTTTGAAATTGATACATAGCTTGCACAATATTATTCAACAATTGATGATCACCGAGCTAAACATTGAAAAAAATTAGAGATCAATTTTTTTGGCGTGAATAAAATTATTTACCAATAAATAATCATGATACAGGCTCATTTGTTCTAATGAATATAAATCATTATCAACTGTTATGAATCCCATTTGATAATCCCAACAATTGAAATAACTGTAAAGGCCTTCTTTTTCCAAATATTTTTCACAATCAAATGTTTTTTTAGGCACAAATATTATCCAATATTGCAAATCATTGACATTTTTACTCAAAATATTATGCCAATTACAAACTTGTTTAAGATCATCAATGTTAGAATGTATGATGAAACATAATCTAAATGTGAAAATAAAATTAAAAAACAATCATTTCATTCAAATTTGATTATACTTTTTATTCGTAGCTATAGGCATATTATTCATTTTATAAATTTTTTCTACACCAACTTCCTACGTGAAAATGATTGAAAAAACAATCAAAATCAAATCAAATTAGAAAAAAATGATAATTCAAAATTATATGCGAATAAAAACCTTCATCATTGAATAGCTGCAAATTAGATCAACAATGGAAACGATATTATCCGCTAGCACAATATCTTTTGAGCCATCAATCTAAAATTAAATGAAAAAAACATTCATTTCAATGACAATTTGATAGAAAAAAAAAATTTTTGCGGTACCTTTTTAAGCAACGACAACAACATATTTGATGAAAAATTTTTCATTATGTTAGAGATTGAATGGTGATTGCTGTTGTTGTTGTTGAAATTAATATGAAAATTTTCATTTTGTTGATCCATTTTATACACACAATCAACATTCAACAATCAAATTTATGATAATTTTTTAATTCATTCGCCAACAAAAAAAAAAAAAATAAAAATTTTAAAAATAATTTTGTTTGTTTTTGTTTTTTGTTTATTTTCACATGCTAAATTCAAATAACACTGATAAAACATTTCATGTAGAAATAGTGATTTCATGTTTCTCTCCCCCGAATTTCCCCAACAACTTGTTGAATGCATCGCATAAATTACAAAGAAATGAAATAAAAAAAACGATTATCCAAACATCTACGAAAAAAAAATGTCAATCAACAAATTGTCAATGCTATAGCAATATATTGTGGTTGTATAGTCGTCATTGTTAATGAAAAAATCAATGAATCGATGATTGAATTATTCAAAAAATGGTAAATAATTTTTTTTCTTTTAAATTTTATTTTAATTTAATCCAATTTTTTTACAGATAAAATCACGTAGTCAAGAACCATTAACATCAAACTCAAATTCCAAATTTAATTATCCGAATTTGAATATTAATAATGATGGCCATCATAAAAATCTTCAACATGTGCAGCAACAATCTCAAAAACAACAACAGCAGCAGCAACAACAACCACATCAAAAACACAATTTGCACAATAGTCCACCACAAAGTCCGAAAATACATCTGCAACAAAATTATCAACAACATGAAATATTACAATTGAATGAAAATTCTGATACATGGAAATTAAAAAATTCAAAACAACAACAGCAACAACAAGAAGAAAAATTGAATCAAAGTAATAAAAGTTTACAATTTTGTTTCGGTAAATTGCAATCATATCTACAAACAGAAAATGCATTTGAATTTCGCTTCAAAATAATAGTTACATTCCTATTTTTGATCATTTGTTGTATCGTATTAATAACGAGATATTTTCATTATAATCTACAAATCAATCAAGCATTATATGATCAATTGATAATGTTCAAAACGAATAAAAAGATTACATTTTTAAACAATAATGGTGATAATATTGTCGATCTTTATTTTGGTTTGAATATACCGAACGACATTAATCCAATCAATTGTCGCTCGATCAGTTATGATGATAAATTTTGTTTCGATTGGAAATATCGAGCACATTTATCGGTAAAAGTATCACGAAAATTGATTAATAATCATTTAAATAATAAAAATGAAACAATCACCTGCTATAATTATTTATGGCGTACATATCAAAAATATTCCACAATCAAAGATTGTTTTGACATGAATAACGGCCATTGGTTTGGTATGGGTGATTTGTATAATTTACAAATACCATTGAACAAAATGTCAGTCAATGAACAACCATTTATAACTAGTCACAATTCTAGTACATTATTATCCGGTACTATAATTGATCGTACATGGTATTCCAGTCGTGGTGTTGTCATCACAGTACCATTGGATGTGCCATTATTTGTATCGATAAATTCAACAAAAGATCCTAATCGTTTGTGTTTGATATCAAAAAAACAATTTCCATATTATTTGAATAATGTGAAAAATGATAATTATTATGCACATTTACGCTATTCAATTTGTTTAGCTAAAAATATTCCTATTTTACAAAATTATTTATTCGAAAATAATGTTCAATCGCAGTCAAAGCAAACATCACAACAAATATCAAATGAATCAATTAATGATATCAAGTCAAATGTTACAATAATTGAATCAACAAAAAAATCAGATGAAGATATTGAAAATATATTTATTGATCGAATAATATGGTCAACAAATATAAATGTTTTGTCAAATTTTACACAACAAAATGTACAGTCATATGTTGATCAGATAACTAATTATGGTTTCGGTGGCATCATATTGTTAGATTCAAGATGGGAAAATTCCATTGGTGATTTACGTATGAATGAAAATGTTTTCAATACACCAAAAGCATTGATAAATATATTGCATAATAAAGGTTTCAAAATAATGTTAACAATATCGCCAAATGTTCATTTAAAATCAGAATTAATAGAAATGTCTGATAAATATATTATGTTAGATTCATATTTGCGTACACCATTATTAACAAGATGCACAAGTGATTTAAATAAATTATGCACATTAATAAATATAAATGATGAAGATAATCGAATAAAATTTAGCGAAAAATTGCGAAAACAATTATTGAATCAAACGATTGGTTTATCGGTTGATGGTTTATATTTTCAAAATCTTCAATCAACATTATTGCCCCGTAATATTGATATGAATAATGACGAAATGACAAGTGGATATATTAATCCGGATCAATTCATCAATAATTTGAATAATGTAATAAAATCATTATACACCTCAATCGGCATATCGACATCAGTGGAAGCGAAAAATTTCACTGGTTATATACAATTATATCCTCGACAATCGTCGTGGAGTGGCTTGCAAACAATAATACCATCAATATTATCATTGGGTTTGATTGGTTATCCATTAATTAACACAGGTGTTGTCGGTGGTAAAGATTTATTTACATTGATCCGTAATGAAACTGGCTACATAAACAAAGAACTTTATTTACGATGGTTACAATTAGTGATATTTACACCAGTTGTGGAATTTGCTGAACCGCCTGGTGGTAATGATTTGGATGTGATAAAAATAGCTAAACGTTTATTAAAATTACGTAGTGAACATTTTATACCTAAAATGAAATCAGCATTAATTGAATATCAGCAAAAAGGATCACCGATTGTTCGGCCAATGTGGTGGAATGAAAACACTAACATAAATAGAAATAACAATAATGATAATAATAATGAAGTATTCACTATTAGTGATCAATTTATGATCGGAAACGATATAGTTGTGGCACCAATCATAGAAGAAAGTAAAACTGAACGCGACATCTATTTACCACATGGTTGGTGGAAAGACGAAATATTGGCCCAAGTTATACGAGGTGGAAAATGGATGCGAAAATATCAGGTACCATTGGATAAGGTTGCATTTTTTATTCGTAATGAACCTAATCAAATTACAGTAACAAATCAAAAATAATCAATTTACGAATCGGATGATTTCACCAGATTGACCAAATATATTTTCTTGAATTTTCATACAGAAAAAAGACAAAGAAATTTAAAAGAAAAAAAATTAAATTTTCATTTAATTCAAAACTTTTTATAAATTCATAAATTTATTCATAACTAGTATTCTCTGAAAAATGTTTTTGATTTGAAATTTGTTCTTTACACATTTTTTCAAGATCTTTCAAAAAATCACTCATTGAAATCGATTGATTTTGATTTGAATATTTAACATAATTCATTGCATATGTCAAGAATGGCAATTTTCTAATTGCACGGCCGGATAATTTTCTACTACACAATCTTGCTATTGTTACCAAAGGATTTTCGCATTCAGGATTGTCCCATGACAATAATATAATATCATCATCAAAATTGATTGTATTAGAAACTTTCAATTCTTTGATACTTGAACGAAAAATTTCATAAACAATATTCTCTGATGGGAAATTGATGAATTCAATAATATCAGCACGATCAACAAAAGCATTATCCATTGATTTAGCTAAATTCGATGTCGCCAATATGATTATATTGGAATAATTTTTAATTGAATCGATTTGAGTAAGTATTGCATTTACAACACGTATTGCATCGGTTGGATCAGCATTGTTGATTCGTTTACGATCATATGTTAAGCTTTCGATTTCGTCAATCAAAATAAAAATCATATTAGCCGGATCATCAGCAAGTTCTCTTATCTGATCGAACAATTTTAATACTAATTTACCACTTTCTGAAAACCATTTTGAAAATAATGAATGCGAATTTATTTCGATTAATTGAAAATTTTCATAAAAATCAGCCATTATGATCGACACTTTTTGACACAAGGCTTTGCAAAGTGTTGTTTTGCCCGTGCCGGGCGGTCCATGCAATAATATTAATTTATTTATTTGCAACAATGCTTTATTTATATCTGACTGACAAAGCTTAATGGTTGCATAAATGAAATTCAACAATTCAACTTTTAAATCATCTTCATATAAAAGATTTTCCCATATATCAATGAATTGTTTGGACGGTAAATACGTATGAAATGTGCATGGTAAATTATCTTCTAAACAATTTTGTGTAATATCATTGTATATTTTTTGAACAATAATTTCAATGCCATCACCATTAAATTTAGGTATTTGTTTCAATAATTCATTTGATGAATCTATATTATTAAAATTCACAATATATAAATTCATTTGTACAAGATCCATATTGATTGATTGAATGAATTTATAATAGCCATATTCTTTTAATTTTTCAAAAATTGTCTCAAAATTCACCAATAAATATTCATTAATGCATTTATCAATGATTTCTTGTTTTAATTTTTCATAATTCTTACCATATTTATCAATATTATCATGTAAACAATTCGAATCGATCAATACTTCTAAACACAGAGGTTTTTTGGCCATTTTTCTTCACTTTTCTTGATTATTTTCGTTGATTAATTGAAAATTTGAAATTGTAATAATAATTTTAAACGGTTTTCGAATTTATGTGCTGCGAATGCCGATGTTTTTTAAGCGCAAATTTGCTTGACACATGCGCAAATTTTTATCACGTTAAGCAACTTATGACCATAGCATTCGAGAAAAAACAAAAAATTTCTTCGGATTTTCGAAAATTGAATGTTATAATTGATTGGCTTGACACTATTTCTACCTGCAACGGATAACCCTGACGAGCATATTGTTAATAATTTTAAATCAATTTGATAAATTAAATGATCTTTTAATTTATTCAATCATTTGATTTGATAACTGGAAACTAGTTAAGTAGAAAGAACAATAAATTTATAGCATCAATTTAGCGAAAAGAATGGAAATTTTTCCAGAATTCGTGTTAAATATCGTAATTTATAAAGCTATTTGAATGCAAGGTAATGAAAAAATATTTTTGAATAATTGAAAATCAATCCAATTCTAATCCTTCCATTTCACTTGTTAAAATGCTTTCTAATGTCGTTGGTTCATTTTCTTCAATGAGTGGTTCATTCAATGATTGAGGATTCGATCGTTTCAATATTCTTTGTTGAAGATATTCTGGGAAGATTCATATAGAAAATCTAAATGCTTGATCAAATCAAAGTAAATGCGATTAATTTCGCGATTGGTTTCAATAGAAGAATGATAGAATATTTGTTTTATGACCTTTGGGAATTCTTTGTAATCATATTTTGTAATTTATTAGAATATTTGTATATTGCAATGTTTCAGTTTGATTGACCACCTGTGAAATCATTCATGATCGTTTTCATAAATCAAAATCGATGATAATCAAAAAATAGTTTAAGTTTAATTATACAAAAAAATGATAATAAAAAATTTACAATTCAATTCGAAAATAATAAATATAATGCACTTTTCTTATCATAAATTTGTTGTTTTCACTTGTATTATTGTTTTACAATTATTAATTCAATAATTTTTTTTGCACATTATTTAATGATAATCACCATCACTATGTTGATGATAATGATAATCGATATCATTCGGCAATGGTGTATGATATTCATGATTATGATTATCACTATTAAAATGATGATAATAATGATGATGATGGTTATTCTCTAATCTATAAAGAATGTATAATGGTATGAATAAACAAATGAAAATAATTATGAATATTAAATATTTCCATTGGATGCCAAAATCATCTTTATTCGTGGTCGATGATGATGATGTTTTCAGTCTATCGACATCATCACTTGAATCGATATCATTTGTCGATGTTGTTTGTTTACTTTCATTAAATTTTCTCATCTCTTCTATATCTGTACTTAGATTTTGTAAAAATTTCTTATAATTTTGATTTCTTTCAATTCGATTTTCATAATAATTGTTATGAATATTATCTAAATCATGATCTTCATTATTATTATCATTATCAGCATTACTCAAATATTTCGATATACCAATATTGATCACTTGTGTTTTTGCTGGTAATGGTGATGATTGTGATTCATTATTTGATGAAATATCGACTAAATCATTAACAAATTGTGTTCGAGGTTCATTATTGAATGATATAATGTTGGATGATTCAGTCAACAAACCATGCTTGATTACTGGAATACGAATCGATTTTAATTTGAAAAAATCTTGATCTGACATTAATTGATTTAAAATTCTTAATTGTGATATTGTACAATCAAAACGTAATGCGATGCCTTGTAGTGTATCATTTGTTTGTATTTCATATTCAATAATATCATAATGATTTAAATTAATAAACGATGAACCAGATGGTGAATTATTTCTTGATTGCTGCTTTGATGTACCATTGGATGTTTTAGCAGCCAAATCTTGTTGTTGAGTTTTTGTCGAACGATTTTTAAATTCAAATGATTCATAATTACGGCTATTATCATTTGTATCTTCATCATTTATCAATCGGTGATACATTGGATATGTTCTATACATTCAATAAAAGTAATAATATTGAATGAATAAATGCAAAATCGGATACTTATTTAATCGAATAAATTATTGAGTATTTTTGGCCACACAATCAGTGCTCAAAGCGATTGACGATTTTCTTTATTTTTAAATTCAACAAACAACGATTATCTTTTAATTTACTTTCATTTTACACTAAAACATGTTGTTACAAATGCGATGTGGCAATTTAAAAAAACACGACAGAAATTACGACAATTTCACTCTATTTTTTTTTTTTTTTTTTTTTTTTTTATTATCGCTTTTTTCCAAATGTAAACAAAAATAACAAGCGCATATCGACGCACTCATGCTGTTCGCAAACAAAAACAAAACATTTCTGGAAACATTTTTCCTTTTTGTTTTCATTGATTCATTTTGAAAATTTTTCTCAAAAATAAAAAACAAATTTTTTTGTATTTATTTAGATTTTGTAATTAAAATTAATCAGGCAAGATAATTATTTCGAAACACTACATCGATTATGTAACAGCAACTAATTCTACTTCAAAATTCAATGTTGAATTGGCCGGTATTGGTCCCATTTGTCGTTTACCATAACCTAAATTTGATGGTATCATTATTGATCGTTTACCACCAACTTTCATACCATCTACACCGATTTCTAAACCTTTTACAACTTCACCATAACCTAGTCGAAATGAAAATGGTCGTCCACTAGTACAACGATCAAATTCTTCATTATTTTTATCCGGTAATTTTCCAACGTATTTTAAGTGTACCTTTAGTGTGTGTGTTAGTATAATGGAAATAATTTAAAAAAAAATCATTAGAAACAATCAATCATTAAATTATATACGATACAAAACATACATATTTTCCTTTCTTAACGATTGGACCATGTCCTTCGTGTAGATCATTTATTTTAACACCACCAGATAATTGTTGCCAATTTATCTAAAAAAACCATAGAATTGAACAAATGGAAAAATGAAAAATTTAAATTCATTAATTTATTTCATTATTATATTGGTTGAAATGAAAAAATATGTTTTGTTATCAAAAATCTCAAAGAAATTTGTTTGTTAGATGAAAGTTTGAATTCAAAATTTAAATTTTGGAGGAAAGAAAAATCGTTTAAAAAAATCACTATCGCATCAGTGAATTACAAAAAAACAATTCAAAATGAAAATCATTAATTCATTGATGCACGAAATCCTTTCTTTTGATTTTTTTGATTGAATGAATTATTTTGTTTTCCAAATGATCTGTTGTTGTTGTTGTTATTGTTGCTTGCCTTTTGATTTTTATAATTTCCTGGTGTTTGTGGTCGTTTTTGAAATTTATTTCCACCATTAAACTGTTGTTGTTGATTACCACCTTTTTGATTTGAAAATTTTTGTCCAGATTGTTGTTGTTGATTTTGCTGTCCACCTTGTTTCTTTTGATTGAATGGTGATTCAAATTTAGGTTTTTGATTTTGTTGTTGCTGTTGATTTGGTTTTTGTTGTTGCTTGTTTTGCTGTTGATTGGGTTTTACCATTGTTTTAGCTTGTCCATTCATTTTGACAGCGTTTCCGGCGGGTTTAACTATCGAAAAAAATGATGTAAATGCCAAACACTTTTAGTTTAATCATAATTGCTTACCTGGTGATTTGGAAGTTTCTTTTTCATCTTCTTCGTCATCCTCTTCATCATCTTCTTCGTCATCTTCCTCATCGTCTTCTTCATCATCCTCCTCTTCGTCATCTTCATCCATGTCTACATCAATTTTACCAAGATCTTCAAAATCTTCATCATCCTCTTCATCGTCATCATCATCTTCAGGTTCATCAATACCATTGGGATTTGTTTTTGTTTTTTTAACAGGAACATCAGAGCCTTTAGATATTTTTCTTTTGTTCAATTCATTTAAAACATCCTCTTCTAAATCATCATCCTCTTCGTCTTCTTCTTCATCATCATCGTCATTGAAATCCATGATGTAACCAGTGAGATGTACAGTGCCTTTACCATTTAGATAGAATGTAACTTCTTCACCTTCGGTGAATATTAAATCCAAATCAGTTTGTAATGTTGTTTTGGAATCCAATGTACAAAGTAAATATTTTGTATTTTCTTGTTCCATCATTACTTGTACACGTTGATCGGCATCAGGTTTTTTCAAATCAACTTCTAATACTGCTTTAGAAATATGATAACTTAATTCAACCTTTTGTGAATAACGACGTTCAGGAAGTATTGTTACACCTTCATAATTGAAAATGGAAAAAAAGATTAATTGAAAAAATAATTCCAAATTATTCAACAATAAAACTGATTAAAACAAAACATACCCCAAAACATTTTGTCAGTTTTCAATTAAATCAAATTTAAATCTAAAAATTAATAAAAACTTAGTAAAAATTTGTCGAAATAAAAATAATTTGAAATGAATTTTTAAATGTGTGTGTGTATGATTCAAAAGTGACAATGTGCTTTTATTTGAAAAGTTTTGCTTGCTTCATCAACACCAACTAAACGTTTTTTAGCTGATGAAAAAGAAAAAACAGCATGGCATTTTGACTCAATGATCAATATAAATGGCGGCAGCAGCAACAGCATGTGCGCAATGCGATTCATGCATTCAAATGAATGATGATTTAGTTAAAATTATCAAATTTTATGACAAGCTCCATCTATCGCGTTGTTTTGTATCGTGAGTTTTTCATTTAAATTAGAAGTTTTTTTTTAATTTCATTTTATTTGCTTTGATTATTCATTCTCAATGAAATGACATGGACAAAACGAAATGAATGTTCATTTGGCAATGGTTTATCGTAAATGATTTCATGAGGATCAGATTATAAAATGATTTTCTCAATTTTAAAATTAGTTTTCGAATTCGGTTCTTGTTTTTGGTTGGATTTGAATTCTTTTTTTCTTTCAAACTGATTAAGATATGCTAACTTCGGTTGTTGATTGATCGAATGCTGGATTAGTCTCTCCATTTATATCTGCTATTTTAATCATATCATTATTATTATTGTTATTATTTATATTTTCTTCCAATTTTTTAGTTGCAGCAGCTAGTTTAGCATTTTGATGTATCAAGCTAACTAATGCACGTGAAAATGCTATGATTGAAAAACCAAACCAAAGACTAATGACACTAGCATAATAACAAATGAATTCTATCCATTCTAAACGTGGTGAATGTTTGTAACGTGTGTTCAGGCCACTTGGTAAATAAATATTCATACGATAAAGATTTTGCCATTCAGGACGACCATGGCCACGTTCAAATTCAGCTATTGGTTGTATTGTATAATATTCATTTTTACAATCTTGTCTTTTGCTACACAATTGAGAACATTCTTCAGACATAATTTTATCTAATGATTTATTTTGTTTATGTACTGATGGTGCATAATGTATGTTTAAATCATAACTATTATCAGCTGGTACATCACCATGCCATCCATTGAATTTTTTGATGAAATAATTTGCCTTAGAAAAACAAAGACCCGAACAATCAGAATAAAATTTTCAAGGAATTTTAATAAATAAATAAAGCGAGCGTACCTTGCAATGATTCATGCAATGCATCAATGATTTATAACCAATTTCATTATAATTACGACATTTAGTCTTAAATGGTGGTTCCAATAGTTCAGTTATAGTTTTCACATAACTAAATGTATGTGTTACATATTTAGTATTATTCACATGAAAACCATTCGTTTGTCCACCAATAAACGATAAAAATGGTAGCGTGCGTGAATTAATAAATATAACTGGTGCTTTCAAATATTTGTTGAATACACGAATTTCAAATAATGGAAAACCATTATCACGTATGGTTGCATCATGATCAATAATATAATTATCATTAGGTTCATCATTTAATTGTAAACCGATTGAAAAACATTTTTTTGCAATTGTCAGATATTCATGAATTGGTGATATAAGGGTACACGGAATGAAACCATCTTTGTTTTCAGTATGATTTTCGAATGCAATCGGTGTCATGATACGGCAATCATGGAATAATTCTTTGCTTGAAATTGTTGCATTATTTAATTGTTCATATAATGTTAAATTTCTGATGATTTTTTCATATGCAATATATGTTTTATTTTCAAATTCAGGCAATGATTTTAATTTATGATGATAATTTTGTAACAAATATTCTTCATTTGCCATTAAACCAAGATTTGAACAAATAGTAACGCCAGGTATTTCAACTTTGATTTCACGTTCGAACATAACATTAACATTTGTATCATATGCAAAATAAATACGACTAACATCAATTAATTGCCATACACAGCCAAGAAATGCAATCAATGAACCAATTGTATAAAGTATATCGATTGTATCTAAACGTTTCATTTTGGTTAAATGTTGTAAACCACAGCAAGATAAAATGTGATATAAACACGATTGTGATTCTTCATCTTCTTCATTATCATTTATAATAACTACATAACGATTATCATCAAATATAATCGATGGTGCTGTTATTGATTTTGATCGTATAATTTGCGTCTGCGGATTAGCATGATTTTTATTTAACGACGGTGTCGATTGTCTTCTTTTGTGAATCGAATCTATTGATATGGGTTGTTGATTTTGCTTCACCATTATTCAAAACAAATGCAACTTTGCAATTACCTAAAATTGTTTTCAAACAAATTAATTGAATAAATTATCGATATTGCATTGATATCCATATTAAAAAACAATATTGCATGGGAGATGAATAATTATGAATTCAAAAAAAAACCAAATATTAAGGATTTGAAAATTGATTGCAAATTATCTCATTAAGATGAAAGAAAAAACAATTTGAGTAAGCCTGGAATTGTGAAACGAGAATTTATTCATTATAATTTATGACCAAAATGAATGTAAAGGATTTTGGTGCATTATGGCGAAACTCGCTTCAATAAAATCATTTGATTGATTGACATTTAATAATAGAATATCATTTAATAAGTTTTAATTTCGTCATTTACAACAAAACGGATACAAGAAAATAAAATTCAAATTATTATTGAATAAATAATAATTTGATAATGATAATCTTTTTTGTAAATTATTATGATTATAATTTATTGAATGTGTTCTATAGTTTTTATATTTAATTTTGTTGTTGTTTTTGTTTGTAATCGTAAAATGAATGGATAAATGAATTTCCTCTATTTTTTCAAATAATTGATTTTTTATGGTAATAAATGTTCATAATAATAATAATGAGAAAAAGAATGATTTGACATTGTTTATTCACAATTCAACAAATGCAGACAAATTAATATTTTGATAATCAATATTTGATGAACTAACCATAGATAGAAGAAAAGCGATCAAATTAATTTTCATTTTCAAATGTCTTCAATCATTTAAACATGAATCAATTATAATATCGTTGAATAAAAATTGATGAACATATGAATGAAAGCAAAATTGACATCAAATTCAATGCCTGAAACCTACCTGAGATCAAAGTGATTGATGGTTGATTATAATTACAATAATAATAATGATTACAATAGTTGCAAAGCTAATAGATTAAATAATGATTTGTTGTTTTTGTTTGATGATCTATATTGATAATCCGTTTTTCAAACAGAAAAAATTGGAATGATATCAATTTTTGTTTTGTTCAAGTGACAATCTTTGATTAGATGCTTCGAAAAAATGATTCGTCAAGTCAATTCAAATATCATCAAAACAAAATGTTTCTAAATTCATTTCTTTTTATTACAGAAAAATTGAAACATTGTCATACGTTTCATACATTTCAAATCTGATTGAAATGCTGATGATGATCAGTATTTACAAGACGAAAAAAAGCAAAAAATACCATAATCTGTCATATTTAAAGCATAATTTTTAATTTCAATTTAATTGATTTAAGAGAGTGTATTCAAAACAACAAAAATCCATCATAAATCCATTGTTAATGTTTTTCTTGTATTATGAATATGAATTATTTCTCCTTTTTCTTTTTCATCTTCTTGTCCATTGAACATATTCATCAATGATGTTGATAAAGGAATAATCTGGGAAAAAACTTGAATTTTTGTTTTTTGACAATTAAAACATTGAAAGAGAAATTGAAAATGATTTCAAGATGAAATAGCTACAATCTCAAGAATAACAAGCAAATTCAGTTTCAATTCAGTGACGTTGATGGTTTCCATCATTTAAAATTATGAATCGACATCATTATCAATTGGATGCTTATCCAATATATTTATTGATGCAATTAATTTTCATTAAAAATAAATTAATAAATAACTTGTTTTTCTTTTCGAACATCATTAGTGTTAACCCTATATTTTTTTTCATTTTATATAATGAATACTATTTCAAATGATCAAACGTCTTTATTATTGTATTATCCATAAGTGATTGATTGATTATGTTTTGATTCTTTTGAATATTTCAAGGTTTTCCACCTCACTTTTTTTGAGATTCATTCATTTCAGAGAAAACATGAAATGAAATTTGTCCATATTTGAGTTTGATTGCTCAAATGTTCTCATTAGATGCTGCTTATGTGAACCGAATTGAGATCAGATATCGTAATTCTTTTTTTAATAAGTTCAAACTTTGAAGATTGAATTTTCATTTGAAACCAGATTCAAATTCAAATTTTTTGTTTGAAATATACTATTTCGACTCGAAATGCTCTCTACTGTCGCAATAGGACGAGTTTGTTTTTATTTTGAAATTCAAAATTTTCACCAATTTTTCCAATTTGTAAACAAATTTAAAATTATTATTATCAAATGAAAAATGGCAGAAGAAATTGGTGAAAATTTTGAAATTGATCCAAAACGAAATCGTTATCCATATTGTATCGTTTGGACACCGATTCCAATTTTAACCTGGATAATGCCGCTTATTGGACATATGGGCATTTGTACTTCGCGTGGTATTATTCGTGATTTTGCTGGTCCATATTTTGTATCCGAAGACAACATGGCATTTGGTAATCCTACAAAATATTGGAAATTGAATCCTAACCTAGCTGATAATAGTCGCAATGGTTGGGATGAAGCCGTAGAAAAAGCATCGTTACTTTATTGCAAAAGAATGGTAAGATTTTGCTTTTAAATGTTCCATTTTTAATTGACAAATTTCAATATATCTTACAAGCATTATCTTTGTTGGGACAATTGTCACTCACATGTTAGTCTTGCATTGAATTATATGCGTTATAATAATCAAACGAATCATAATATGGTCAAAACATTTTTGAATTTTACATTCAATTGTAAATATGTCAGGTAGGAAATCCTGATTGATTAATCCATGCGATTTTAATTCAAAAATTTTTTAAATTCAATTCTATAGTTTTTATGCTTTCATTAAAACATGGCTACCATTTCTCATTTTATTGACGATACTTGTTTCATTGACTATGCTTGTGAAATATAATTAAAAAATTATTGTGATGTTTCTTTATCTATTTATTCATTTAAAATTCATGAAATGAATATGAAAATTCAATTCACTTGAGAAATGCAATAAAAATGAAAATTTTTATTTTCTTCGTTATTATTCAATTCATTCATTTATTATAATTATTTGAAAAATTTTCCAAAGTCGAAAGTAAATATATTAATCTAGACTAGCATATTCATGACGATTTCAAAGAAAAAAGTAAATTTTAAGGAACGATACCAACCAAAATGAATTCAAATAATTCAAATTCCCTTGCCAGAATCAATGATTTTTGAATAAAATATCCCTAGATTTTTCATTGTTGTAAAATATGTCTAAAAATTGTATTTTATTCATTTATTTTATTACATTTTTCAATTTTATTCGAAAATATTGAATTTCATTCTGAACCATCAAAATATGAATACAAAAAACGAAAAAATTCAGAATGAATCATCAATAATTGTTAATGATTTCTGTGGAAAACATTTGAATTGACATCTGTAATGGATCAATATCATCATCATTTTTCAATTCTTTTCTGTTTTAAAATTTACATATTTGAATGAAT
Organism: Psoroptes ovis; assembly: GCA_002943765.1. NCBI lineage: Eukaryota > Metazoa > Arthropoda > Arachnida > Sarcoptiformes > Psoroptidae > Psoroptes > Psoroptes ovis. The sequence continues at coordinate 2,505,723 of PQWQ01000003.1, read as the reverse complement.
TTTTACAGAAAAATTTTTTATTATCTTTGTTGGATTTTTTCATTTTATTATTATTTAACATTAAAATTAAAAATGGTATAAAATTGGTTCAATTTCATATTTATTTTTAAATTTTTGTTCGCTTTATTAAAGGGAATGGACAATATTATCGGGGGCCAATTGTACTAAAATTCATTTTTTTCAAATGAAATTCTATAGTTTACAGCAAAGAAATTAAAAAAAATCCAAATTTTAGATTGTTTGTGTTGTATTTATTCATATGTTTGTTTATATAAACATTTATTCACATTATTGTTTGTATTTGCCACTGTTCAATGTTCATATGATAATATTGATAATAAATGAATTGTCAATTTGTACAAAATGTTGGTGGTTATGGTGTGAAGAAGACATGAAAAATTTTAACGATTTCAAATTGAGCATTCTTGAATTCTGGTTGAAAGATGTAAAGCTGGTAGTCGAGAAAAATTTTTTGTGTTCAAATTATTTGAATCGGATTATTATTGTCACCATCAAAACAAAAAATGATCGCATTTTTTAATGCATTTGAAAATTCATCTCGTAAAAATTCAAATGGCCCAATCTGTTTGAATAAAAAAAAATTGAAATGAATTAAATTTTGGCCTAAAATTCAGTATAATGTCTACTAACCTTGAAGGTATAATTTCGATGATTCTTAAGCATGATCATCAACAACATCAACGACTAATGATTACAATGATAATGATAATATGTTGATGATGATGATGATGATGAATGAGTTTACAATAATAACAGAAAAACAAACAAAATTATAAAAGTTTTGAACCATTTAAAGAAAGAAAAATGAATTATTACAACTTAGAAATGATAATGATGATGATTATCAAAATAATCATATAAAATCTTTATAATTTCGAAAAATTGAGACAATCGAAATATAATTTGAAATTAATTTGATTCATTTTTCTTCTTTCGTTCAACATTGTTAATAAACGAAAAAATGAGCATAATTTATCGACATCTATTTTTAGGCCAAAATCATTATCATTATTTTATTTTGATTATCATCAAAACTTCATTCATGACGATTCATTTGTATAACTTTATCTTGATCGATTGGTTGAAAAATGTGCGGTGCATCCAACAATATTGCAATGGTTCCGAATGATGTTATACCAAAAAATAGATATAATTGTAAACGATCAATAACCATGGCAACATATTTCCAATCTTCACGAATCTATTTGTAAATGGATCATAAAATAAACATAAATGAATGAATGAAAAAAATATTCCGAAAAAATAATAAAAATACAAATATAACCCTTTTATATTTGAATGCTTTGTTTAATTGCATCAAATATAATAATAATCACACAAATTTGTCAACATACTTGACACATGCAAGCAAACACACACATTATAATGCGGATATTATTTACATAACTTGGAAATGGTAATGTTAAGTTTAGTTTTGTTTTGTCTGATTTTGTCAACTTTTATTATTATTATGATTATTATTACTATTGTTTATCCATTGTGTTTTTGATAATGAGTATACCGTAAAAAAAATCCTATTATAATCATTTATTATTATTATTTTTTTATTTTACAACAAAAAGAAGCTTAAACTTTTTATTATTATTATTTTTATCAATAATTTCATCAAGTTTTTTGTATTTTATTGTTTTGTGTGTAAATTATTAACGTGTATTCATTCTTCTTCTAAATTATTCTTGTATTCATTTTTTCACGGAGAAATATTTGAATCCGATGATAAAATTTGAATAGAATATGTTTTTGGTGTTATTGTGTAAACAAGAAAAATGTTCACAAAATCTAATTTCAAAGGTTTCAAAGGTTTAAAGGTTTAGGTGTTTAAAATGCAGCAGTTATTTGCAGCAGAAAACAGGGCTCAAACAATGATCTTAACATATAGAAACATAAATGTTTCATTTCATAGATTTCAAAGTTCAAAATGGTGAAAATATACGAGATTTTTTTTTCATAAATTTGATAAAATAAATTTTCGATTTGATCCATTCAATTCTTTGAATTTAATCCAATTCAATCAAAGATATTGAAGATTCATGTATTTTTATCATAAAACAAGATCATTGATCTCTTCGAAAATCCCAAGATTTAAATTGAATATCATTCTATCATTTTTTGTAAATTCCAAATGAACAAACGAAAAAAAATTGTCAAAATTAATGCCATTTGTACGTATTTACATTGAGATTTATTATTAAACCAGAAAAAAAATTTCTTCTCTTCAATATTATTCATTCTTTGAATGAATGCATAAGAATCTATAAATTTCAATTGATGGATTTAATATCATCATCATACGAAATGTTTTTCAAGTATCCAATTCAATTCAGTATCTGTAAAATTAATATTATTATGCATACACAGTGATTTTCAACCATTTTCCACCATTATCATGGCACAATGAATGATGATCTGAAATGAATTTTGAATGTCAATCACTGTTTTTATTGAAATGATGCTTAACACACACTCATATTTTGACGATCGTTATTATCATTACCATTATTATCGTTACTTCATTTAAAATTGAAATATTATATCATTTTTTCAGTGATAAGACGAGAAAAAATTGTAATTTATTATCATATCATAGCTTCAATTCTTCTTGGATCTTAACGAAAAAACAAAACAATGAATGATGATACATTTGACAAATAACAATAATTTTGTATTCAAATTTTTCGCTCTAAAATTGTAAATTGATTTCCAAGGAAAAAATTGAATCAAAAATAAATGACTTCATTTGAATAATCATGAATTGCCACAATCTATCTTATTGTTTGCAATGTTTTTCTTTAAAAAATTGAGAAATTCAAAGAAAAATTTAAAATTCATTCAATTTGGTTTTCTACAATACAATGATCATGATAATCATCATTATTATGGTGATCATTACCGCCAATGATAATCAGTGGCACAATTTTTGAATAAAAAGTGAATGAATTACAATGAATTTTGAATGAAGAATTTGATGCATAAACATTCAAAATTCAAATAGAAAAATCAAAAATTTTTCGATTGAATAAATCAATGAATATTTGATATCAATAGTCCAAGTAATTTCAAATATTTGATTTTGAGAAAAAATTCAATTCAATGAAATTTTTAATGTTATTCATTGAAATGAATGTTTATGCATGTGCATATGTTGGTATTTTCTGAAAGTGAATCACATTTGATTTGAAAAAAAATAAAAAATTTAATTTCAAATACAGAAAAAAAATATTTGAAAAACTTTTATTCCGTTATTTATTCATTTATTTATGCATTCATTCATTCATTCATTCATTTGTCTGTATGATCAAAATTGAATAAAATCAAAATTGAAATGCAAAATAAATCGACAAATTCAATAGAAATGGATATTTGAATGGTGTGTGTCCGCATTATCAACATTTATTCATTCATTTATTATTATTATTATTATTATTATTTCAATTGTTTTTCATTTTGATTGTCGCTTATTATTGTTATTGTTGTCGATTTATTTATTTATGCATGCTTATTTTGTCGATGTAATTCTTGTTGTATCAAGAGAGGATAATATCCGAATAATACAAATATCAAACAATCAGTTTTTGATATTTGTAAATGAAGAGCCAAAAGAGAAATTGGATTCAATTTAAAATTCAAAGAAAAAAAAATTCACAAAACTAATCAAGAATCCATGATTCTGAAAGCAAAAAGCAAAAATAAAAAGGGAAAAACGATTGTCGACAACATAATTTGAACGATTGTGTTTGTGTTTGAAGTTGAATTATTATTATTATTCGGGAAATGAAATGAAACGAAACGATGAAAAGTTTTCAATTTTGTATTTATTATGGAAATTTAGCCGTCTTTTTGTCTCGTTTGTTTGTTTGGCTGTTTGTAAATTTCAACTAATTCTGGCCAATATTGTATCTTTTGTTATTATTATTATTTGTTGTATTCAATCTATTCAATTTCAATTTCATTTAATATTCAAGATCTCATTGTTTGTTTGGCATAATTCATTGGATTCCGAATCAATGAGAGAAAGATAAATTACTAAAACAATAACTAAAAAATTAAATAAACATGAAACATTGAAAAGTAGTATATCGAATAAGAATAATTTGAATAGAAATAATAATAATGATCACATATCAGAAACAAAGAATAATCAATGAAAAACAAATGGAAAATTTAGTATTTAGGATTCAGAATTTTGAATCGGAAAATAATAACAAAAAACTTTGTCAAATAAAATCAAGCGAATTCATATTCACATCGAGCAATACAAGATATCCCATACACACATATATAAAAATAAACAAAACAGTTGAATTAATGTCAAGTAAAACAAACAAATAAATGAATAAATCAATCGAATTTTTCCGAATTTGTTTGATGAATTCAGTGAATGAATATTTTTCTTGTGAGAATTGAAATGGGACAAAATGCGAAACTGGAAAGCTGGATCCACCATTGCCATCACCGCCAGCACCAGCAGCCATGATCATCATTTCGATTGCGTTTGATTTGAATTTTTAGCCAATTCAAAGAATTTTATTTATCAAATTTCACTTTATTTGGTTCAATAGAAAAAAATTGTAAATTGGCTTTGGACAAACAAAAATAAATAAACAAGAAAATCAACGAAAGCTAACGAATCATATGATTTAAATTTTAAATTTTTTAACAATTTTGTATTTGATGAATCAATGAATGATAAATTTTTATTGAATTGAATCGTTCAAAAATTGTGAGTGAAAAGAAGAGACAAATGAATGAATTTGTGATGATATTTCCTTTTTGTTTGTTTACTTGTTTGCTCGTTATTTGTTTGTCGCGAAATCGTTACATTGGAATATTGAAAATATTTGATTCATCGGCAATATTTTGAGACCAATATTACGGTCTAGAAAATTGTCGATTGAATTTGGAATTGAACGATGTTAGACGCTTGATAATCAGATGGAGATCAATTGATTTCTTTCGTTTTGTTTTTCTCTTCAAATAGTTCATAGAATCCATGAATCGACGAATTCAAAGACATTAAAATATTAACTGAGAAAAAATTGATTATGGCCGAAATTGATTCGGACAAATTTATTAAAAAAAATAGTTCAATGAAGAAAAATGAGAATATGAAAAAAAAATTCCATTTCTTAGGATTTGATTTGAATTGATTCAATTTTTTCTTTCCCTTCATTTTAATGGCCAACACAAATGAGCAACATGAGTTTTTTCATTGCCAAATTGAGACATTTAAAAGCAAAATGGTCAACAAAAATAAATAAATGGAAAAAAAATTCAATTAGTTCAAAGCTTTGATTGAATTAATAATTTTTATTTATTGTTTTTTTCATTAACGAAAGAAAATTAGACGTCTAGAAATAGATTGCAATGATTCAAAAGTTTTCGGCTCCTTCCCTCGTTTCGATCTCCTCGCATATTTTTAAGGCCTACAGAATTTTCAAAGTCATTGAAAGTCTTTGAAGCTAAAGCACCAGAATGAAATTTGAAACAAACGAAAAAATTCAATTTACTCTAATTCCACATACACTAAATTTTTGGGGATGCCATCAAATGAATGAATTATCTTTGAAAAAAACGGAGAAAAGAATGGCCATTTTAAAAAAATTGATGATAATAATAATAATAAAAACAATGGCCAATAACGAATGGTTATAACGATTGTGATAGAAATTTTTTTCATTTTGAATCTAAATTGATCAATTTCAATGATAATGATGATGATGGTTATTAGATCAATGTAATGATATTAATAATAATCAAAATCATTCACATTCAAAGAACAGTAAAATAAATTTATATCATCTTAGCCTGTATTATTGCACATTCATCTCGGATATTCTGGGATATTTTTGGGAATATTCTTTCACATCCACACATATTCTTTGGTCGATATTAAAAATTTCCCAAATAAATTAAATAGATTCATTTGACGATGAAATTGTTTAAAATTTTTATCATGAAATTTCCATTCACCATTCATTCACATTCGCAAATCCTCTATTCAAATTTTCAATCAAAATTTCTCCATTTTTTCAATTTTGTTGAAATATTTTGACCAAATTTCATTGTTTAAATCGTCGCGCTGAATTCAGTGAATTTTTTCAGGATTTTAAATTCTTTTTAGCCCGAAAAAATGTTGAAAATACAAAATTTTGAAAATGAAATGAGATGAAAATTTTCAATCAATGAAAATTCTTTGAAATGATTCTTAAATTTGAAAAATTTTCAAAATTTCATTGAAAATGAATGAAGAAAAAAAATGAATGAATGAATTCAATTGTTCAACATTTTCATCGATTTCGATGGACTGCTCGTTTTATTCAAATTTTAAGATTCAAATTTAAGGATTCTGGAATTTTTTTTTCAATGGAAAAATTTTTCAGACAAGAACTTGAATTCAATCTTTGGAACAACAGAATCCAAGCTGCCTGGCTTGAACAGAATTGAACAGAAAAGAGCGAAACAATAGAAATTATCGTTCGTGTAATCACTATTTTCATTTTATATTTCGGTATATTTCAATTTCATTTTCTTAAATTTGAATCAATTTTTTCGGTGAATGAAAATTTTTTAGATTTTCTTGAAAAAAAATTTTTAAAAAAATAATATTTATATACATTTAACTTGTCATAAAATCACTTATAATTTCTGTGTATGAAAACCAGTCAAATGTATTTATTTATTTACTTTCATTTCATTTTTCGTTTTATATTTTACAATTGAAGTGTTTTTCATTTGATCAAAAAATACAAAGAGGATCATTGATTTGAAATTGTGTTATTGATTTGAAATTTAGGGTAGTTTGGCGTGTGTGTGTGTGTTGTTATTGATTATTTATTTAGTTTAAGGTTCAAATAAATAAATAAATATTATTTTTCTCATTTTTTACTTTACTTATTTTCACTTAAATTGACATTCAATATACGAGAATCTTAGAAGTGAAATGAAAAAGAAAAAAAATAAATAATTTTTTTTCTCATGTTTACAAACAAACACACAGTTGTTGTTGTCGATGTTGTCGTTGAAACTTTGTTCAAAAGAATAAGATTGAAAAATGAAAATGAAAAAGAACAAAGAAACAAAAAATGTTTTTCAAAATAATTTCAAATGAAAAATAATGGTTTGTGCGTGTGCTTGTGTGTGTGTGTGAGTTTGCTGCCAGATACTCTCGGAGCCATAGAGCCTTTAGGAGCCAGAGAGACTAAGAGAGCCAAATAGGGAGACAAACGCAGCGAGAGAGAGATCCTAATAGACCCTTGAATCAATCCACGATATGTGCCTGCCAGTGTGTATGTTTCGAAGTGAATTTCAAATTTCAAAAAGTTATTTTGACTAAAACTAAAACTAAAAAAAATACTTGATAAAAATAAATGAATAAACGATTTTCAATGATAAAAGTTCTTTGGAATTTTTATTCCATAAAACATTTTGATGCAATGTCAAATCGTGAGTGTGTGTGTGTTGTTCGATTTCAATGTTGTATTACTAGTATTATATAAAACAACAATAGAGTTTTCGATAGACAAAAGTTTTTATTGAAAAAAATTTATTTTGTTTCTCTCTCCCTATCTGTCTCTTATAACGAGACATTGATTAACGTTCGCATTTTTCTGGCTTTCATTCTGTTATATTATTATCATTGATTCATTGTTCATTTGATAAAATAAATAAATTTATATGAAATAAACAAAAAATAAATAATTAAATAAATAAATCACTTACTTGTATATATTGATCTTCATTACGTAAATGTTCGGCAATAAATTCGATTGCTTCAGCTGCACGATATGCATCGGGTGACATAAAATATAAATCAATACTATCATTATCTTGTAATGATGTCAATGGGGGAGGTGGTGGCGGTACCATAATATTAGTATTCGGATTATTATTATCATTGTGAATAATCGGTGATGATTGTTGTTGTTGTTGCTGATGTGTATGTATTAACGATGGATGGTGATGATAATTAGCAGATTGTTGATGATGTTGATGTACAGTTGCTATTGTACAATTTGGATGATGAAGTTGAGAATGTCTTTGAGCTATGGACGTATTGATCATTGATGATGGTTGTCTTGGATGATGATGATGATGTGATTGAGCTATTGTCATTGGTGATACATTTTCACTAACAATTTCATCTATTTTCGAATTGGAAATATCAATATTATACAAAAATGATTGATTCCAAGAAAGAATCAATATTACCTTGTAATATGTGTCCAATATTGTTTGGCAATGTAGTTGAAGCTGTTGTAAGGCATGATGATGGCATTAGATTATTACTATTAATATTTTCAGCCATTTGTTGTTGTTGCTGCTGCTGCTGCTGTTGTTGTTGATGATGATGATTATGATAATGATGATAATGATGGTGTATATTAGGCATATCCATCATCCATCTCAAACGTGTTTTTTTTGGACGTTTCATAAATAATAATGCAGGTAAATATGTTAAAAATACTGTACGAACCCAATTAGGCATTTTATGTGTACGTGGACCACGAAAATTCCAATTAATAACAATTACAGTGGCTAATATTGATATACAATTCATTATAAATGTAAATAATAAATATTTTGCAATTAATGGAAGCGCTAATGATGTTGGAGGTAATATTTTTGATACAAGCAATAAAAACACAACCAATGCCAATAATATTGATATACCAAGCGTTACTTTTTCGCCTAAATTATTATTATTATAAAGAAAATAGATAAAAGAAAATACAAAAGAAATTTAATTCATATCATTTCATTTCATTCACATATTTTTCATATATTTTCAAAATTCATACAAATTTTTCGAATAGAGAACATTCAAACATCATTTATTTTCATCATTTGTTATGTTTGTTGCAAGCAAAAACAAGAACAAATTACACGAAAAAATAAAAATAGCATGAAATAAAATAAAATATTTTGAAATGTAACGAAGAAGAAAAAAATAAAAATAAATTAAACATAACCACCATAATAAGAAACCAACGCACAGAGATAGGAGTGAAAGTAATAATAATTTTGTAAATTACAAATTTGTGGTTAATTAATTTTAATAATAATCATTATGATGTAATTCGTATGTGCCTATGTGTGCGCCAACATCTTTGAAATTTCAACTTTTATTTCATTAATAATATTTTTACACCTCTCTCTCTCAGTTGCACAAATACATTTCCGAATTTATTCATGTGTTCATTATTATTACTATTATTATCATTGTTTTAATTCAATGAAATACTAAAAAATATGAAAAATATAAAAATTATCACCAGTTCACCAGTGTACCATAAACCAATTGATATGAAACAGATAAACCTTTGGCGAACATTGAATAACTGTGTGAATACTTTATTTTCATTGTATTCAATGATTATTCATTTATTTATTTTTTTGTATTTATCCAGATGCAATTTTTCTGCGTATGCACCTTGTTTTCCAGGTTGTAGAGTACATAATTTTTTATTTCCAGGTAATTCAGGATGTTTTATTATTATTATTATTGATAATTCCGTGTTTTGTTTCCTTTATGGTTCAATTAGCTAGCTCTATACAACAAACGGTTATATAATTCATTCACAGAAAAAAAAAGTATTCATCTGATTCAATTCAAGTAAAAATGGACACAGATGTAAATTCGTAGAAGAATTGTGAATAACTATTGTAAATTGTTTGACGTAACTGATGCAATTCAATTCTGATTTCGTTCTTTGTTTTCCACTGCCATTCAAACTTTATGAAAATGATGATGATAATAATAATATTAATAATAATAAAAAAGAATGGCTTAAATTTGACAAAACATGTAAACAAAAACAATGAAATTATTTTCATTATTATCCTCATTATTATTATAATGCAACATTATAGAAAATGGCTTCAATATTAATGATAATGATGATTATGATGATCAGCCAGCCAAAAATGAAATAATAGTAATAATAATATCAAGTTATGATCATTCATTATTATTATTATTTTTATTATTATCATAATCATAATTATTATTATCATTATTTTTAGTCGGTATAGACATTTATAAATGTAATAATGTTGCATTATCGTATTTTCTTTTTTTTACCAATTCTTTTCTCAAATGCATTAATATTATGTGTGTGTGTGTGGTCTTATGGATTGTGAAGAGAGAGAGAGAATAGAAAAAATTGAAGAAAATTAAAGAAATTTATGAAATTTGCAAGCTTTTCTTTTGGTTTTTCTACTATATTCTCAGTGTTATCAGGTTATTCTTTTGGTTTAGTATTCTCGGGGTTTTTTCCTAGGATCTTTTGGACAAGAAAATTTCAAGAATTCAGAAATTGGGTGAATTCTTGCAGATTTGACCAAGGGAAAAACCATTTTTTAGAGAAAAAAACCAAATTTATCATTTTTCGATTGATTTCGATTCTAATTTGAATTTTTCAAAATTCAAATTCTAATATTTTATTGAATTATTTCAAAAATGATCTCATCATTTCGACAAAAAATTCATCAATTTCGTTGCTTGAGTGATGCACTTTTTGGGAACAAAAAACGGAGCAACAATAAAAAAATAATAATGGAAAAATGTTGAGTAATTCACGAGAATTTTTCCTTTTACTTCGCAACCAATAAAAAAAACGACAGAAATAATGACATTCTTATCATAAAATCATCCTCATCATAAGCATAAGATAAAAATGAAAATAATAATAATTATTGCCCCATCATAATTGTAGCAACAACAATGGCAAAAAATAAAAATGATTAAAAATAGTTTTTCATCTAATTTTTATTTTGACAACAAAAATATTGTCGAAAACAATGACAAATTAAATCATCTTTTAATATCAAAAAAAAAAAACAATGAATTTGAGATTGATGATGATAAAGATGATAATGAAAAAATGAAAATAAATTCTTTATTTATAAGAAAATGCACATTTTCTCGAGTGGTGAACATCTTGAATGTTGATGAAGGAATGGCCGGCAATGACGATGAAATAAAAAAGAAAATTGAATTCCTAAAATGATTACGATGATGATGGAAAGATAAAACAATTCAATTAATTAGCGGCAATAATAATAACGATAATGCATAATGATGGCCATTATGCAAAAGTACATCGTTTCTAATATTTATTTATATGAAAATAATTTTTAATTATTTCTGAAAATGAATAAACGAAAAAGATTGATGGAATTTTGGGCCAAATTGAAATAGCAAGAAAAAAAATCATAATAAACGATAATTAATGTAAATCAATAAATTTAAATCATGATTGATTGTCAAACAATTTTTTGTTTCTCTGAACAAATTCTCTGTCGATTCTCGAATAATGATTCAAATATTGATTTCTTGTTTCATTTCATTCAATTATTTTGGGGAATCTCATTATTTTTGCTGTGAATTATAAGGAAAAAATAGCGAAAACCTTTGGCCATTATCGTTAAATATTGACAATTTTTTTTCACTTGATTATTATTCAATTTTCTCATTTCTTTTTTATTGACATCAATGAAATGTCAATATTTTCGCAAAGAGAAAATATTGTGACAATGAAAATGAATGTGAAATGGCAAAAAAGAATATTATTCGCAATAAATGCACAGAAATCAATTGAATGTCTGTACAAAAGTCTATTACTATTAGTATTATTTGCAGTTGTTTTGCGAATAAATTTCCAAAATAAATCCAATATTTGATGAATGATAGACCGATAGACAGACAGAAAAATGAAACAAGAAAAAAATTTGATTTGATGCATTTATTTTAGTCGAAAATATACGAAAAAATTCGTATTGATTTTGACCGAAAATCATCGATTCAATTCGATTCATTCATTGATTGCAATTTGAAAACACAAATGCATTGAATTTTATCCATTTTTTCAATGTTGAAAATTGATTCAAATAACATTTCAATCATATATCAAATTTATTGAATTGGCTTGATGAAAAATGAAAAAATTCTTCATCAAAATTGAATTGCAATTTGTTCTCCTGTTTTTCTGGGTTATACGCTGTTGTTGTTGTTGCCGCTCATCACTCATAAGCATTTGCCAACACAACAAAGAACATATCGAAGCAAACGATTTCAATACAAGAATTTCAGGAGAAAAAAATATCCAAAATGGAAAAATAATAATGAAAATGGCAAATGATAAATTTATTTATTTTTCAATTCCATCAACACCAAAAAAAAGCAAACAATTATTTCTTCTTCTTCTTCTTGTTCAGTTCATCTTTCGAAAATCAAAATGTCTTTTGATTTTCCAAGTTTATTGATTGAGATTGAAAGAAAAATTTCTTTATTATTTTGACAAATTGCTTCTTTTCATCATCATGAGACTGCGAAATCCTTTCTTTTTTTTTTATTTTTTTTATTGGAATTCTTTATTTTGATTTCAAAAAAAGGAAAAAAAATTAATCGATGATTTTTCGATTGAATCGAGAGTGGAATGAATTCAATTTTTTTTTTCATTTAAACCAAAATTGAATACAAAATCATGCCCGAGCACCTTATGATTTACCCAAATTTGCCCCAGACTATATCCAGGAATAAGAAAAAATTCAAATCCATTTTTGGCCCAAAAAAAAATTTTGAGAAAATTTCGTTATTCCCCAAACTACTAAAAAGTGTCGATATCATTCATGCATGATGATGCGTGTGTTTTAGTGCGCGTTTGTATGCTTTGATCTTTATTATTATTGATATGTGTATTCAAATTAGAATATTCCCGAGCAAAAGAAAAAATGGAGAAAAATGAATTGAATTTTAAACCATTTTTGACATTTTCCCTGTGTTTATTCAGTTTTTTTTAATAAAAATTTCAAGAACCATATATTTTTTGATATTTTTCCTAGTCTATCAATTATTTCCGATTATTGAATTTTTTTTTGTTGGTTTCATTTCATTAAATTTTGAAATACTCTCTCTCTTGTTGAAGCACTATTTTTTAATATTGAATTTGTTTCGATTGACTTGATCAAATTTATTTTTATTTTATTTTATTTATTTATTTAAAAAAATATATTTCAAAATGATATTGTCAACTGAAAGATTCAAAGATTTCAAAGCCATATTTCCTGTGAAAGTTAGCGATCTGTGAAAATTTTTGTTCAGAAATTTCAAAAAGGGAAAGAAATGAAATGAAATATGAAAAATCTTGACTTGAATTCGTAAAAAAAAGAAAGAGAATTTCACTTATTCATCTAATTTTGATAAAAAAAAAAGAATTTGATATTCTTCAAGAGTAAATAGAAGATGAAGAAGATGATATCTCATACGAATCATCTAATAATGCCGGTTATTTTATTTTATTGATGAAAATCTCCGAAATTTTTTTACTCTTTGATCATATTTTTCATTATTATTATTATTATAATGAAAATAAACCCTAAACAAAAGCGATTGATTATTCTATTCATGTAATATCATGGATAAGAGTTTTAAAAAAATGATTGAAAAGAGACAAATGAATCTCTTCAAAATAAAACTTATCAATCCATTCATTCACTTTTTTTTCGATAATTCTCTTTATCAAAATCTTGAGAATCTTCTCTTTTTTCTTTCCAAATTCTTAATTGAACCAAGGCTGCAAATGAAATGGATGTAAGGGAAGAGATGAAGAGAAAGAGGGGAAAAATCTTTTTAAAGAAAGGATAGAATTTCAATGAAAATATCATCAATTATAAGACTGATGATTATAATAATAATGAAATGATCAATCAAAATCAATTTCATACGATATTATCGAAAGAAGATATTTGGAAGAAAAAAAAACAAAAGAAAAATGATTTAATTTTCATTCATAATTCACTTTATTTTATTTTATTTTCAAAAATTTAAAAATTTATCATTTCGCATGATGATGAAGAACAAGCAAAACAACCCTTGTTCCGTGATCACAAGGGTGGCAATAGTATGGTCACATCAGCCGTGCCCTGTCAGCAGTCTTGTCAAATCCCTATCGGGACTAAAGTTGGTATTGATTCGCGATCCAACTGTTGGAAAGAACAATTTCGTCGTGTGGCCATCAGCAGTCTCCGTCCATCTCTGATTCCAAAGATTCAGTATGTCCAACTTCGACGCTTGGCATAGTGTCATCATGGGCACTCGGGTGTAAAAAACATCCGAAAGGTCGACTGCAGCAACCTTGGCAAACTTATCAGCTAGATCATTACCAAAGTTGCCACAGTGCGACCTTGTCCATTTCAGACAAATATGGCCACGATGGTTACACACGATACGAAAAATGTCCTGCACTAATTCATTAAGTGTATAGATATTATGCAAAGCCCAAATCGCTGACATAGAATCAGTTATAATTTGAGCATCGACAATACCATTTTCAATGATCCAAACCAATGCGTTGCGGATGGCCAACAATTCAGCCTGAAAGACTGAACATCCAGCGCCAAGGCGGAAACATTGAATTACACTTGGGATGCAATTTTCATCATTGAAAACAACAAAAGAACACCCAACCAGGTCCTCAGACCTCGATCCATCAGTGAAAATGGTACAACTATGAGAGTCAGTACAAAATTCCAACTCAGCATCGATCCTCTCAATAAAAAAAGATTGGACCAACGCTGGATGGATCGAGTCTTTGAACCTGATCGGGAATTCATATTGTTCCCTCAGATAAGCATCACTTTTTATCCTGAAAACATCTGATCGCAGCTTGATCACCAAGTCAACGGGAATCAAATTAGCAATGATCAACGATGCTTGCAGCGACACAGTTCTGGAAGCGCGAATCATACCAACAGCAAAACGTCTTTGCAAACTTAACAGTTTGCCACGTTTCGTTCTGCTTGACAAGACACTGTTCCATACAGGGCAGGCATAAACTATCATCGGTTCGATCGCTCGAACGTAAATAGTACGTAAGACGTCATACGATAAGCCCCATCTTGGACCAAATTTTTTCTTGATGCAATTAAACATTTTCATTGATTTTGTCTCGATATAGTCAATATGATTTGCCCATGTTAGTTTTGAATCAATCATCAAACCAAGTATTTTTAAACATGGTACTAAATCAATTGATCTGCTATTCATAATGATCGGGAAAGACGCCAAATTTCTATGTCTTGATATAATCATGCACTTGGTTTTGGCGGGATTAAACGATAGGCCATTATTTAAGCCCCATTCTGCAATAATCGATAGCAGACTATTTGTTAGATCTGCAGCCAATTCTTGGATTGGATGTTGGCAGATGAGGATGCAATCATCCGCAAAAGCCTGCAAATGACATCCCCTTGGCAACGACATTTTCAATAGGTCATCAATTAGTACATTCCAAAGGAGTGGCGACAATTTACCACCTTGAGGGGTGCCACCTGTAGCCATTTTAGTAAATGATTGATTCATTAGAGATAATTCGATAGTACGATCACAAAAATAATTATGGATGATTGCATACAAATTTGAAGGAACATTAAATTCTCTGAGTCTGTAAAGAATGATGTCATATCTTGCAGAATCAAATGCGCCTGAAATATCAAGCGATACGATATAACCATAATTATTTCGATCATTTATATCATTAATTTGTGATATTAAATTTTTCAATGCTAATTCAGCACCTTGCTGAGGTAGGAAACCAAATTGATTGTATGACAGATAATGATTGACGATTAGGTGATGCATAAGCCGACATTTAAGAATATTTTCAAAAATTTTTCCCATAACAGGAAGCAAAGAAATCGGTCGATACGATTTATAACCAGAGCCATTATTTTTCGGTATTAATTTGATAGTTGCTTTTTTCCAGTATTTTGGGAAAACACCAAATGCAAAACATTTGTTGAACAGATTCAATAATAAGAAAGGATATTTATAATGTATTTGTTTGACTATGTTGGCAGATATTGCATCGAAACCTGGCGATTTGTTATCTTTTTCCATATTGACAGCAGTATCGACTTCATTTTTAGTGATACAAAAATCTTTTTTGTTACAATTAATTATATAATGATGGTGAACAATAGAATTATTATCATTATTCATATCTGGAAACATCTTATTCAATAAATATGTTGCAGTTTCATTTATGGATACACACCAAGTTGTATCATCTCTCTGTATCGTTTTCAATGTTTGATTGATCGATAATTGATTTTTGCAATGATGATATAACTTTCTCCAGACATTGTATCTATCAATTTGATTCAAATAATTTCTACAATCATCAATTCTCGTCTTTTCTAACAAATTTTTGAAATCATTAACACAGGTCAAATATCTTGCTCGCCACAAGGCGCGATTCACTGGGCAACGTTGACGCTGATAACGTCTACGCAGATTTTTCAATAACGATAGTTTCATTTTCAAATCTTGTGACAATTTAGTTTTAGATGTTGGTTTCAATATTGGTAGACAGTCATCACAAATTGCACAAATAGTATTCATAAGATCATTGACAAAATTTTCAATATCAATATTAGAATTAAGTGTCTTTGCATTATCATCAAAATAAGATAAAATAGATATTTGTTCGTTAAATTCAGACCAATCGATACATTTGGTGTTATATTTTCTTGTTAAATAATAAGATTTAATCGGAGGAATGGTGTCGAAGATAAATGAAATCAAGTTGTGGTCAGAGCCAGAGACTAGATCTTCTACTTTCCAATTCGAGACATAATTGATTGCACGTTGATTAATCACTGTTAAATCGATCGCGCTCTGATGTCGACTATTATCGAAAGTCATTTTGCCATCATTTAGAATTATGAAATTTAGGCGACATGTAAAATTTAAAACAACAAGTCCACGTTCATCATTAAAATTCCCTCCCCAAACCCGATTATGACTATTGAAGTCGCCAGAAATAACAATAGGATATTTTGAATAAGAAATAACCAATTTTTCCAAATTTTCAAGATGATTTTTGAGTGATGAAATTTCTTCGTTTTTGGAAAAATAGACACAACATAAAATAAATGGCACAGAACAATTCACCAAACAACATGCACAATTTGAATTTGTGAACTGATCGATTTTAAAAATATCGTATGAGGATACAATAGCACATTTTGGTTTTACTGGGTGATAAACACTGTTAAATCCAGAAAAACCAGCTGGAAAAGATACATGAGGTTCTTGGATACAGAATAGCGATGATTTTAACAATGTAGCATTTGTCAGGAACATCAGTGTTGACTTGTAGCTATGCTGCAAGTTCTGGGTCAATATTTTGATATTTGTTTGACTAGTATCCATAATCAATATTGGATTTGATGCGTTCCAAGGCGATTTTGTATTCATTGCAGTTTTTGTCAAAAACTGAATGTTTAATGCAGACAACTTTTCTTGGATTTATTGTGTTGCGATATATACAATTCGTGCATGTTGGTGATGAATCAGATGTTGAAGTCGATGCTGCAGAACAAGTACGTGAAAGATGTTCGCCTTGACATTTGCAGCAAACGGGCTTGTTTTTGCAATATTTCATCGGATGCCCGAAGCGTAAACACTGAAAAACATTGCGTTACCGAAAGATAATCTTTTACAGTGCAACATTTATAACCAATAAATAATTGACCAAGCTCAATACATTTTTGCCACACTAGTGGAGAAGCTTCAAAAATCATATACTTGGTTCCTACCCGGTCAGTTTTACTACGTATTTTCTTAATAAATTGTCTTTCATCATTCAAAAGATTTTTAATTTCTTCATTCTGCTTCAATATATAATTGACGATCTGTTCATCATCAATATCCAACTCAATGCCCAATATTTGAAACGTAGGATGTCTTTTACTCGGGATATTTATTTTAAGACCACATTTTAGGTTGTTCAATTGTTCTCGTAAATGCAAACAATCTTTCTTTTCTTCACATTTAATGATAACTTTCTTGTTCCTTATTGGAATCACTTTTTTCATTTTGATGCCAGAATTCGCCAATTGATTTAATGAAAAAACCCCTTTCATGCACGATAGTGTTTGTTTCGAATCGACGATTTGAGCATTATTATCTGGTTCTAGAATGCAAATATGTTCAGTCTTCTTTTTGATATCATTTTTAACTACTTGAGTGTATGATGGTTTTATATCTTTAGTTTGAATCGAGGATTTAAGACTCTTGATTTCCAATTGTGCCGATGTCATTAAAGTTTGAATGAATACAGAACAAGCAGCCAGCTCCTTTTTGTAACCAGAAATATTCGTGTTACCGTGCACGTTCGATAATTTTTCCAAAAACTTGGCCCATTCGTGGCCTAATTGAATATTTTTATCAAAGTTTGACATATTAAAAAAAATTTTTTTTCGAAATTTTTTATTTGTTGTTGTTAGCACATGATTTAAGATCATCATCATAATCAATATCATCATCATTGAAGGCATAATAGAATTGAATGGTAAATGAATCGATGAAAATCATCGCTTTTCTTTCATTCTTTAAGAACATTGTTCTTCAATCAAATGCACAAGTTTAGCCGAAAAAAATTTTAAAAAAACGGAAAATTATTCAGTTTTTTGGTGGAATATGATCATCATCATTATTCAATAATTATTCATAAAATCGATCAATTCAATACTTCATAATGATTGAAAAATATGAAGAAAATAGTGAAACTGTTCTGATTTATTATTCATTGTTCATTATTATTATCATCATCATCCTCGACAACGTCGAAAGCAAATGAATAAAATTTTAAACTTCGCTTGGTTCATTGATTTTTGATTTTCTACTTAAGAAAACAACACAAACGACTGCAATTTCAAAAGCAAATTTCTAATTTCACAATCAATTTTAGAAATTCATTTGATTTTTACAGAAATGTTAAGCATCGAACAATTTACCAAAAAACAACTAAAACAACGAAAAAACACTTGAATTTGCGCAAAATTTTTGATTCTGGAAAATCTTTTCTCTCCCTTTAGTTTTTGCGTACCTAAAATTGCAAATTCAAAATTGTGAATAGTTGATCGTATTTCAATGGTGCATTGGTTGTTGTTTGGTGTTCAGTGCAGTGTTGCTGGCTAACAACCTTCAAGAATTTGAGAAAAAAGTGAATGAAAAAAACTTTGATTATGTCGAAAACATTTATTCGGGTATTTGTTTGGTGAAATAAGGGCAAAAATCCTATCCATTCAAATATTAATTTATTCATATATTTATATGATATGAATAAACATAAATAATTGATTAAGTATTTCTTTTCTTCGATATTTTTGGTGGATCCGTTTGAATTTATGCATTTAATTTTGTGTGATAAATGGATGAATAAGCCAGTAAATAAATAAATAAATAAATAAACGAACAAACCTACACCTAACATCTTTATTCATCGTTTTGTTGTTTGAATTTTTTTTTGTTTTTGAATGCTTTGTTCACTATGTTTATTTGTAGTCAAAGAAAGAATATAAAAAAATCAAAAATGAATAATGAAAACCAGAAAAAAATCAGGTTTCATACACTTTTATTTGATTTGTTTATTTATTTATTCAACAAAACTTTAAACCCTGTATTCATCCTTGTTTTTTCATTATTTTGACAATTTACCATTGAAATACTTGAATGTCTATGAAACGATATGGTTCTATGAAAAACTTTTTGTTCAAGCAAAGCATAGAAACGAACATTAATTGAAAACATAACGGTTTATGTATTATTATTATTTTCATTATTATTTCATCAAAAATTCAAACATTCAAGAAGATTCAACAAGAATTTCTTGTACTCGTTTACCTCTCTCGAGTAACGTAGTATTGTATATGATTGTGTGTTAGTGCATGCAGATAGTTTCCTGAAAATAAATACGATGAAATTTGGGCAAATGGAAAAAAGTTAATTAAAAGGTAAAGAGAGCTTGTTCAGCTAAGCATTGGTTCGCTCTAAGTATTCAATATATTTATTAATTCTATTCAAGTCTTTTGTTTGAATGAATTTCCATGAAATTCGTAAAAAAAATATTAATTAGTTGACGATGTTTTGCGTGTACAATAATAATGAAATTGAAACAAAAAAATTGAAATATCAAAGAATGGAGAATTGAATCGAGTATGAAAAAAGTACATACACACCAGCACACATGCACACAAAATTAAATCGAATTCCTTCAGAAGAATCAAGAATCGAAAAAGAAATAAATGAAAAAAAAATTCTTTAACCCTTTTTGGAAATGTGGAAATATAATTCCATGCAGTGAAATCGAAACTACTTTAATGTTAATTTGATATTCTTTTTCAGTCTTTAAGAATGGGTGAAATTACCAAAGATTAAATTCAAATAAAAATATTATACTTGAAATGAATTCATTTTTTTATTTTAGTTGAATGAATATGGATTATATTTCTTATTATTTGCTTTTTATACCCCATAAAAAAGTGTATGAAATTATTCAATGATGAAAAATTATGATTATTCAATAATATATTTGAATAATGATTAGCCAAAAAAAGAAATTGCACTCGATTTTAATGAAAATAATGATGATAATTTATATAAATTTTTGTAATATTAACGATTGTGAAAAACAACAATAATAATAGTAATAATGGTAATAATCATTTAATAAAATACTTACCGGCTTCAGATGGTAAATAGAATACCAATATACATAAAAATGATATTAATACTGTAGGCAATATTAAATTAACAGTATAGAATAATGTTTTACGTCTTAATGTAATATAAAATGATATATCCGTTTCGGTTGGTTTACCATATTTTGAATTATTATAAACATTAATATATGCAGGCACATCAACAATATCCCATGTACCACTTTTCCAATAATCAGATAGATCAACACTAAAACGATCATTAATAAGTCCTAAATAAACTTGATCACCATTAAATGTCCATGAACCGAATTTCATAACACAACGTTGTTGATCGAATGGAAAATATGTAACATCAATTTGACATGAGCTTTGATAAATAGCCGGAGGTAACCAAAATAATTCACCATTATATGATAAAAGGGTATTTGATTTAAAACGTACTTCATAATTACCATCGGCACTATACATTCATAAATTATTATTATCATATTAATAATAATAATCATCATCATCATTATTGTAATTGAATATATTTTTCGATTCCATTTCATTATTATTATTATTATTTTCATTTATAAATATAGAATTTTTTTTCCAAGATTCATGAATATTATTAGATTTGAATTGATTAAATGAAACGAAAATGAATTTTTTTTTCCAGTCATAATACAACGTTTGAAATGAAAATTTCATTCAATTTTGAATCGAGATTCGTCGTTTTCGTTTTTTTTTTTTTTTTTCGGTGATGTTTGCCAATAAGTATGTGGAAGAAATGATTCGCAAAGTAGATTTCGAAAGCCACAAAATTAAATTGAAAGTTTTCATTCAATAAAAGGAAAAAATGTGGAAATGAAACGAAACGAAACGAAAAGGAAAAGAAGAAGAATAAGAAAAAAAAATGAAAATGAAATAAAATCAAGTAAATGTGATTAATGATGATAATTGTATTATAGTTTATTTTGGGAATCAATTTCAATTTTTTTCTTTCCTATCTATCTATATTCTTGGTTAAATGTTACGATGCAAATACGAAATTGGAGAAGAAGAAGGAAAAAAGCTAAAATTCAATTTAAGAAATAGTGATTGAATGAATGAATATTCAGTGCTTCTCAGCCAGTATCAATTGAAAATTTTTGAAGCCAAAGTTTCGATAAAAATTTCAAAAAGTACCACGTGATTTAGGATGTATTTGTGAATACTCTAACAAGGAAAGATGTAGGATAGGCAGGGAAAATATCCGGGATATGTAGGACATTTGCATTTTGCGATAAAAGGAAAAAATTGAGAATGAAATATAGAAACATACTTATTGAATAGTACTAAATCTGGTTTCCAAATTTTATCCGGTGGCAGTTGTAATACGGTAATGCCACCATAATCTGCTGGATCCCATGTCAGTTGATAATCGAACCAGCGCTATTTTATTCCGTTATCATGATTGATGGGAAAATTACAAATAAATTTAAAATTTGACAATGAAATAATTAATCATCTTTTTCTCGAAAATAAAATAAATTGACATACCAAATTAATCCATACGTTTGATGTCATAATTTGACTTTTTTCATTCTTTGCAAAAAATAAATGAAACAAAAGAATTAATTGGAATTTAAAATTGTCAAAAATTTGAGAAAAAATGGCCGAATTTTTGACCAAATTTTAAAACATTCAAAACAAATATTCATCACGAACATATGATCAGAATATGCTATTAAGATCTGTGTTCCAGAGCCCATTTTAGATTCAGGAACCGTTTGTAAATAATATGGAAATTTTCCAAACTATTTTCCATTGTTTATTGTTTGTGTTGATCATTATATTCTTTAATTTCATCTTCAATATTTGTTATATCATTGTGTGTGTGTGTGTGTTCATTATCATTTGGTTGCTTGAGGCTATCATTATATATTGAATAATGTTTGTTTTCATTTCAATTCATTATTCGATACACCGAGAAACATGATGAAACATTTTGAATTTCCTTCACTTTTCCGTTATTTTTTTCTATTTTTTTGATTTGTTTATGTTTATTGTCGTATTTCGACACACATGTAATACAATTATTTATTCATTCGTTCATTTATTTAGTGTTGAAACAATTCAATGAAAATTTCATGAAATATTCCGTGAAACAGATGAATTTTGAATCAAATAAAACAAAAATTCATTAAAGAAACTCGTTCAATTTGATTCTTTTTTCTTGAATCCATTTCCATTGTATCAAAGATTTTGAGAGGATTTTGGCAGCAGATAAAAAAATCAATCATTTTCATCCAATTCAATCATTTGATTGATTTAAGAATGAAAATTTTTGATTAATTAATTCTTGGAAATTCAAAAAAAACTGAAAAACTGTTCATCAATGATAAGCATGGAAAAAAGTGCACATATTCATCTGATTCTTTGAAATATTATTTTTTTGATTCAATTCAATTCATTTATTTTGCCGTAAATTATTATTATTATTATTATTCATCAATTTTTCGATAGTTAATTTTTTTATTTTGTTCTCAATTTATATAGATTTTCCAAGTATTGAATTAAAGTAAATTGAAAATTTTCCATTTTCTTTGATTTGCGCTTCGTTTGTTTCAAAAATGAACCAAGAAAAATAAATAAAAATGAAAATAGGAATGAAAAATGGAAATAAAACAGAATTGAATTAACGATCAAATGCTGCTGATGATGATGATGCTGTCGCTGAAACTGTCGATAGCACAATCGTCCAAAGGAAGGAAGCAGCAAATGATATATGAAAGATGATGCGCATCTACTATTATAATTTCAATGTTTGTTGTGCGTTGTGTGTGTGTGTGTGTAATGATGAAAAGCGACAAAAAAAATGAAATAAATAAATATCGGAATGAAAATTAAATGAAAATGAAAACTAAATTTGTATGCGGCTTAATTTGGATGAAAATGAAATTGAATGAAAAAAATATCGACAAATAGCATCACTTAAGATGTTGGTATTCATGCACACAATTGACACGAATGGATGTGTAGACTTTCATTCCCTTTGCGTGCTTGCTTTGCAAATTCATTGATTCGATTGAATTGAATTGAATTCTTTGATTCAGAGATTCACTGAATCAATTGAAAAAAAATTCAAAATTGGAAATTCAAAATGTTTGAGATAAATTCAGACAATTTTCGGATAGAAAAATAAATAAAAATGAATCCAATTGATATTGTTTCCAATATATTCAATTTCTATTCAAACGATTCTTGATTCTAATTCTTGTTGTTGTCGTTGATTCTTTACATTTTTTGTTGTTGTTGTTGTTTATCTACAATTATTTATATGAATTTTCTTGATATTTTTTTTTAGATTCAAATATTGTATTTCATTTTGTCTATTTATTTATGTCTATTTTTTGTTCATCATCATCATCATCATCATATTGAATCTAATAAATCTAATTGAATTTTGAGAATCTATTTGTTTATTAATGATGATGAAATTGGAAATTCTTCAATCTAAAACTTTCAAATAGAAACAACAACAACAACTATATGTAAATAAACATATAAATCAATGATTTAACACAAATAAATATTTGGAAAATTCATTTTGATTAAATAAAAGAAAAAGAATCTAATCACAAGAATATATATTGTAGAATTTATTTTTGGCGATAATTTATTTGATTTCGGAATTGAAAATTAATCTTGAAGATTTTTTTTCATTTCATTTATAATGATGAACGCCTTATTGAATTTTGAATATCAAGATTTTTGGCGTTATTGTTACTTAATTCGAGTTATATTGGTTAATCTTTATTGCCAAACAATTATTGATAAAACAATAAATGACAAATATCACAAAAAAATGAAAATAATACTTACAATATTAATTAATTGTATAAATTGTAATTTAACATTAACTTTAACACTATCATTGATTAATTTTACAGGACGTATTAATTTATTATAATCGCGAAATAGATCACGAACAAGGCGTTCTTCATCTTCTGAACAATTAACTAGATCCATGTATTGGTTATAAAGGATTGGGTGAATAAAATATGAAAAAGAAAATTAATTGATTAATTTTCAATTAATATTGAAAAAAGAAAAAAATTATCAAAAAATAACTGATGAATGAAAATGAATCAAAAACATCATTTCGATCACTATGTAATTGAAATTTTACCCAAAAATCGGTCGATAAACATTGATTCATTCAGTCATAATGAATGGAACTCGACTGAAATTATTTATTTTAAAATTTTTATTCCTTTTTTTCAAATTTTAAATTAAAAATTCAAATATTGATTTTGAATATTTATTTGTCGAAAAATGATTTTTTAAATGAAAATGCAAAAATTTTCATTTTATTCCATTATTCAAATGGAATATCAATTTTTTTCCTTTTTCCTTTCCCTTTCATCATTGAATTTTAATGAAAAATGAAATACAATATTTACCCAAAAATTCAATATTTTGAAAATAATATTGAAAAATTCATTAACATTGTTACTGAATTCTTACGAAAAAATGATGAAAAAAAATAGAAATTGCAATTTGAAACCATCGTTATACAATTGTTTTCATTTCAAAGTAATGAAGAAATAATTTGAAATTTCTTGGAAAATAAATTCAAATTAATTTCTTTAAAATCAATATCGACTTTCAACATCGAAGATGGCGCAACATTTCATTAATTTTACAAATGTTATTCGTGGTCCTGGTGGTGGTGGTACTGGTCCCGATGGCGGTGGTGCAATATTATTATTCAAATAATTTTAATGATAAAAAATAATAATTTCGCTTCCGTAAGGTTCGTTAAAAATCGATCGATTCATCATCACCGTCATCATCATCATCATCGATTCATCATCATTGTCGTCGTCATTGATCAATGGTATATAATCGATGAAGATGAGAATTCATTATAATTATTATTATCATTTGATTGAATCATAATAATAATAATAATAACAATGTTTTTCGAAGAAAATGGAAATGAAAAATGATTGATCTATTTTTTTTTTTTTTTCTTTAAAACCATGATGTGTTTGGTTGTGTCATATCTTTGCTCTATTTTCTATGGTATCTACGTGCGTCTATCTTGGCTTTGTCTGGAGAATATTTGTCTGTCGTTGTATTGACAAAGTTTGCGGAATTTTTCAAAGAAAATGAAAATTTGAATTTCATAAAATCTCAAAATGAAAAATTTTTGGACCAAAAATTCAATGAATAATGATGAAAATATGATGAATTTTTGATAATGATTTCAATATGCTCAGAGTGTGAAATTTTTTTCGAAATTTTTTCAAAATTTTCGATCGGAAAAAAACGATCAACAAATATTTATTGTCTGATAACCGGATATTTGAAATATCATATGTCTGAAGCATCTTCGATTTTCGCCCCTTGAATCGTTCAATAATTTATTATTTTATCGAAATTTTAGATTTGAAAAAGAAAAAATGCGGAAATTTACATTTATTTATTTATTTTTATATTTGTATGGTGTTTCAGCCATTTTTTCGATGCTTTGGCCACCATTAGGCCATCACAATCATTTTGAATCATTATTGAATGAATATAAATGAATGGACAAATGTATAAATGATGAATATATGCATATGAATAATGAATCGAAATGAAGAATAAAACGGCAAATACTGCAATAGCAAGAACAACAACAATAAGAAAGAAGGCGAAAATCACCATTTTATTTGCATGGCAATTTCTTTTAATATTTTATTGTGTGTGAATATTTTCACACTGAACAAATACAAAAATTTAAGCAGAAATAAAAGCGAATTAAACAGCAACAACAAAAGTCCATAGCTGTCTAGAATTGTCCAGGAACAAAGTGTATAAATTGGATAAAGTAAATAGAATATCATTCGTCGTTGTTATTGCTGCTGCTGCTGCTGCTGCTAATATCTGAAAATGATGTGAATTTCGATTCTTGATATTCAAAGAATAATATTCAAGAATTTTTGACCATAAAATTTTCTATTTTTCTTCCATACATCCAACATTATTCGACGAAGAAGAGCAGACATGCATACGTTCAATTCGTTTGAATCATTTTCCATTTTTCACGCTTGTATGTTTGATATGCATTCCATACATTCATATATGCGTTCCATTCATTCATTTCATTTATTTTTATTGAGCAAATAATAAGCAAGAATGCATGTATGCTGAGTTGTCCGTAAAGTTTATAGCAATTTGCAATGGAAAATTCTCATTGATTCACTAGAAAACTTTTCGGACAGCCAAAAAATTTTTTTCAAATAAATACAAATAAAAATACAACAAACAAATAAATAAGAATCATTGAATGCAATTTTATTTTATTTGTTTGTTATATCCCATATAAACTATGGTTAAAAGTGGAAAAATTATGATGATGATGGTTCAACATTGCTGCTATTATTATTATCACAATTTAATTTTCCAGTTTTTTTTTTTTTTTGCTCCAAACAATTCTAAACCATTCATTCATTTATTTATTCATTTTTACTTTTGGATTCTTCTATGATTCATTGTCTAAAACTATCACGTATCATTCTGTGTTTGAGAATATCTATGAGAATTTTTCCCGTTTCTTGTTTCATTTCATCACATTCATTCATCTATCCATCCATTCATTCATTCATTGTACAATGATGAAAAATTATTACTTATTACGTCATGAATCATTATTATTTGGTTTGGTTTAGCCGTTTTTATTTTCAAATTTGAAAATAAATTAAACAAATAAATGGATGTTAGCATTGAACACATCAATTGTGAAAGAAAATTTTAAAACAATTCTTGGAAATGAAAATTCATTTCCAGAATTTATTTCATTGAATTTAATTATGATAATAATAATTAATGATAAAATGTCGATATTGGCCAATGTTCATAATGATCGAAAAAAGGGGTCTGGATGCATGAGAATCAATATTCAAACCTCGAAAAACACCATTGAAATTTAAATTCAATCTCCTCATTCAAACAATCAATGTGAAATATCCAAAATCAATCATTTTGAATCAATTAAAAATTGTGAGACCCATACAAAAACAATATTATCAAAAACTATGTGAAATTCTAGATAATTTTTGATTGATTATGCTGGAAAAAAATAATTTAAATTTGTTATTGTCTGTTTGTTTATTAATATTTTTCTGAATTCTCATTTTTACGCCAAAACATTCAATGTTCCAGATGTTTCATGAAATTTTTTTGGGAAAAATTGGAATAAAATTTAATAAAATTCATTTTGAAAAAAATCTCAAAGGATTCTGTATGAATTATGGGGAGCTCGGAAATGATCATTGAAACACAATATACGATCGGTTGTTGTTGTTGTTGCACATTTTGATCATTTTTTGCCTGTTTTGTAATTAAAAATTCGCAGCCATGCAGCTTGAAGAAGCCTGTATATAATCATTATCATCATTATCATGCAGATGGTCGAAAAAGGCCACCATCATTAGTGATAATTTTTTCAATGATACATTTCTTCGAATTTCATATTCATCATCTGTTTGATCATGATGATAGAGTTACATTTAGAATTGGAATAAAATAAATTGAAACCACACATTGAATGAAATTTGAATTTGTTTATATTTTGAAATTTTTAAAAATAAAACTTTCTAAATTCGAATGGAATCTGTTTTTAATTTTTCATTGTTTTATGCAAATTTCCATTTGTTTTTGAAACAAACAAATAAACAGATGAATTGTATGTTTGCTAACAAACAAATTGCAGAAAATTTTCTGCTTTTGCATTTTTTGCTCAGAAAAATAATGAATATGTTTTTATGTATTCAAAATATTTGAAATGCCAATATTTATTGCTGTGTATTCGTTGTTCATCATTCCATTCGCTAAATATGAATGAATGTTTGAAAAATATAAATAAAATTAACTCAATTCCAGTGAAAATGTATATGCATTTATGTGTAAGTGTGTGCGTGGGCTTGCATCGTTTTCATACTTAGGTTGTCCGTAAAAAATTAGTTGACAATACCAAATGATATTCCAATAGACTTTCAACATTTCAATCGCCAAAAACTTTTCGGACAACAACTCAATTTGATTCAAAATATTTCGATGAATTTTTTTTTAATTTCTTTTCCTTTCAAATATTCTCCATTTGTGGTTCTAAATTTGCAGAATTTCGTATTTTTCCTCTTATTATTTTGGAAAATTATAAGTAGCAGCCATAAGAATTAGGAGGAAAAATACTTTTAGGCAAAGCAAAATGAAAAAATCTGCTCCGATTGGACCAAAGAAATATGTGAGAAATTATTGGAAAAAGATATTGAAAATATTAATAATAATCAAAAATTATATAATCAATAATATTTAATTATATTAATCAATCAAAATCGAGAGAAATAAGTAATCGTAATCATTATAATAATAATAATTTGTTCGATTTCGTGCTTACAATAACACTTGCACACGCACACACACATATCAAATACTCCACTATTTTCTACATCATTCATTCATTTATTTGATTAATTATTTATTTTTCTTTCCATTCATCAATTTTTGATTTAGGCTAAATATTGATTCAATTTAGTATTTAATTCGCATTTTTTCTCTCAAATATTATTTATGTAATGAATCAAATTGTGTGTGAATTCAAACAAAATAGAAAAAAGAAGAAAATCAAATCAGATCAGAAATAAAATGAAACGATGAAATTAATTGTGATGAATGATGATGATGATGATTATGAACTTATTGATGAGTAAATTTCTACGAATAATTAATACGAAGAAAAATCTCTATTATGACGATTGAATCGATAATAAATCATTGATTAGTGGTAACACATAAGTCTCAATCGGAGAATGGGCTTAAATTCATTTGTTTTTTCTAGAGAAAAGTTGTTTTCACTGTCAAAATTCATGAAATTCTCTATGATCAAATGAAAAAATGTTGGCACACAGCTTGTTTTGAAATTATTTATGTCATGCATGAACATATTGATACAACGAAAAATGTCATGCATTGAAAGATGATTAAAATTTTTGACAAACACTTTCGTATTGACAAGATTCATCAGCATTCCAGAAATCATCATCGTTAATGATGATGATTGATACACAAATCCAAATATTCAAAAAATGTCCGACCAAAAGAACTAATTAATCCCACCCCTACCAATCCCTAAAATTTTAATATATAAATTCAAACAAATCTGAAATAAAGAGGTTCATGATTGTTCATTATTGTTCATGTCAATTGAAATAAAATAATTGCTGCTAAAAATTTATTATTTTTATATTTATTCGATAAAATTCATTGTTTTGAACACAATATTGATTCATAATAATTTAGGAATTCAATAAATTGAGCCACTCAAAACAATTCATAAATTCGAAATGTACGAAATTCAGATTATTTCTCAAAATTGGAGCCATCAATCGATCTTAGAAAAAAAATTGAAACGTAATCTTTACAGATTACTCAATC
This sequence comes from Psoroptes ovis, assembly GCA_002943765.1. Classification (NCBI taxonomy): domain Eukaryota; kingdom Metazoa; phylum Arthropoda; class Arachnida; order Sarcoptiformes; family Psoroptidae; genus Psoroptes; species Psoroptes ovis. The sequence goes on along the minus strand of PQWQ01000003.1, from coordinate 2,475,723 downwards.
AATGTTTCGTAATTCTTCAATTTCGTAATCGTTCAATGATTATCATCATCACTATTATAATTTCTCATCATTTATTTTAAGGATTTTTATTTCTAGAATTACGTCACTTTCCTTCAATTGATCAATTGGATTTGATTTAAATATTATTACTGTTATTATTACTAATTTTCACAATTGCAAAATACTCGAGTGGAAAAAGCTCAATGAAAAATAATAAAGAATCAAAATGAATTCTGAGAGAATCAAATGAGCATAATTCCAAAACTTAGCTTCAACATTATTTGTAATTGAAGAAATTAGAAGCAGCAGAATTATTACTTGTAAAAAGTAATTCAGTAAAAACAAAAAGAAAATGAGAGAGAACAAAGAGAAAAATTAGAATTAGAATTGGAAGAAGAATTAGAAAAACTTGAACACATGGGTTCTCAATACAAACTCAAACTTTCACACACGAACACATACGAATATGTAAATCGACAAGTACAGATCGTCGAAATGAATGAATGAATGAAGAAATTTTCAATTAAGATTGAATTTTGAATTTGTTTTTGTTTGGAAAACAATATATATTAAAATCGAGAGAAAAAAACAAAATTAATCAATATTTGTATTTATATTTTCAATTTATTTATTTATTTATTCGTATTATTCATTTGTATATTTGTAATGGATATTTTCTCAATATACGATTCAAATCTTGTGCAGAATTTGATCAATATCATCATCATGATTATGATTTTTATTAGAAAATAAGTACCGAAATACATGATTTATTTACATTGAAATTAGAAATTGTCAATTTAAAACAACAAAAACAGCAACAGCAACGAATGAATGATAATAAATTCTTATGAATTGAAATAGAAATTTGAATTGAGATGAACATTTATTCTTCATCGATAAATATATTCAATCCCAATATTATTAATTTATTTATTTATGAAGGAAACAAATGACTCGTTGTTTGTATTAATAAATTGTTGTTTTGGTTTCAAGTGTTTTTGTATTATTGTTATTATCATCGATATTAGTACAGTTTTTTTTTCAATTTATTCATGTTAATCAAAAATGCTTAAAATCGTAATCAAAACTTCAAATTCAATTGCTTTTGTGAGTACATGTGGAAAACTGGTAAATGAAAATTTTCATTTTGTAATTTTTGAAGAGCGAATTAATTTTTTTGAAAAAAAAGATAATTCTTTTTGCATCAATAATGTTATTACTACTCGTGTCGATTATTTAAAAATTTCAATTAAAATATTCAATACATTCATCATTCACACGATTGCACAATGTTTTACACACAGGATTTTCGTGAAAAATTTTTTGAATGAAAAATTAAGTAGAAAATTCCAAATAAATTGTGTTCCATGAAATAAATAAATAAATTTTGTTTTTCTTCTGAAAATTTTGATGGAATTTTTTTCCTTAAATTTCTTCGAAATAATTTTCTATGCTTTCTTAGAATTTCATAATCGATATGAAATAAAATAATAGAAAAGAATAAGAATGAATGATAAGTGAAAGAAGAAAGAGAATGCGAATTATTGTTCAAATAAGAAAAAATGAAAATTGTTTCTTGTTTGTTTTTTGGCGCAAAACACACACGAAGAAGAACATGCAACAACATCATACAACAACAACAAGATATTCAACACAACACAAAACAATACAGCACACACACAATGCATACAAAGCATTTAACAAGAAATTTAAAAAAAATAAAAATAAATAAATGAAAAAATAAATAAAATGTTGAATACACACACAAACACACGAAACAAACAGCAATAGCAACGAATAAGAAGATGAAGAAGAACAAGCAAAAAATAATGGCAAATAAATTATGATCGACATATTTATTTTCTCAAAAAAATATTGAATTCAAATATATGAACGAATGAATTATCAATTTCATTCATTTATATATGATAACGATGGAATAAAAAAATCAATTTTTTCATTGGAATTTCATTCATTTTGCTGGTTTTTTTTTCTTTTTGAAAATTTATATCGCATTGTGTGTTTACCAAGCTGTCATTTATTTTAATTTATTCGAATGGGATTTTTGTTTTTGAAATTTTATTTTCATTTCGTGGAAAAAATTTTCATTTCATTTTTCTATGATCTGATCAAAACAAACAAAACAAAACAAATATGAAAATTGAAATTGGTCAGTTTTTTTCTACCGAAAACATTTTTGTGAAAAATAAAAATAAAATATCTTGGAAACCGTTACACAATAAAACTATACAATTATGGAATATTCAATGTTATTCATCGGATGATGGCATCGAAATTTATTTGATTTTAATTTACTCGAATCTGTATTTGATTAGTTATCGAAAAAAAACCAAATTATTATTATTGTTTTATGTTTGTTGTGCACATAAATCTTGTGAAAAACACAAAAAAAACTAATTCCATCCAAAAAAAACCAATTATTGAAATAATAAATAAATAATTGAATTGAGAAATAGATTACATCGAAAATGAATTCGAAAATTTCAATCATGAACAATGACAAAACAAAAGATAAAATAGCAATGAATTTCAGATATATTTAGATTCATTTTCTCTCTCGATTTTGTTTTCAATTATTTATTATTGGCTTTGTGTTGTTTTGAACAGGAAAAAAAGAATTAAAACAACTAAATTCATTCAACGGAATGTATGCAATTAGAAACAATTTGGAAGACAAAACAACCAAAGCTTGATCAAATTCCAATTTTTTGAATTGAAAATATACAAAATCATGTTAACATCATTATGTTGTTATGCAGCGAAAATATTGATAATTATTGATTAATTAATTAATGGATACATTGAATTTTAATTGTCACCATTCATATATCTTGTTTCAGGTTGTTGTGAACAAGATTTCATTCATTCAATTTCATACAAGATTCTTGCATCAATATTTGATTGTTTGTAAATTATACCAATTCATATATCGCACACACAAACACACAGACAAACATGAAATAAAAGTATCAAATGAATAAATTGTGGAAATGTTCCACTTTCATAGACACAACGATAATATTTCACATACATTTAATTGCACAATTTTTCTCTGTCTCTCTCCATGGTTTATATTCACTATTCACTAATAATAACAAGTAACGAACGACAACAAATAATGACAATCAAATAAATTTGAGACAATTTTTTTTAGTCGTTTTCTCATTATTCATTTCATGGTACAACAACAACATCAATTTGTCTTATGTTGTTGATGATGAACATATATGGAAAATACATAGACAAGACAATTATTTTGAAATAAGAGAAATGTGTTTGTGTTCGTACGTTTGAATTTTGGTATTCATTTTTCAAAATATTTTATATGACAAAATATTTTGTACGACAAGATTCATTGCTTCGGTAATTGTTTCTTCCATTTTTCTATTTGTTTTCAATTAAATTTGGTGGAAAAAGAAAATATTGAAAAATTTTCTTTTTTTTTTTTTGCCAAATTCAAATTCATTTGAATGAATATAAGAAGTGGAATCGGAGAAAAAAACTTTGAATCATTACAAATTGTGTTGAAAATAAATAATTACTTGAATGAAGAAATTTAGAATTTTAATTTGAAATTTATTTGAAACAAATAAACAATTGAATAAATAATAATGATAATAACAGTTTTTTCTTTGTCAAAAAGGATTAAGATGTTTGTGGGCGAAAAAGAATTCGGAATGCTCCCATCTTTTCTGGGGATTTTTTTTCGTTGTTCAAATTCTTAAAGAATTTGAATTCGAAAAGAATTTCATTCAATTGTTCGAATTCACTTAGAATTTGTGAATGAGTTTCCAAAATGATGAACCTGGAACGCTTTTGTACCATCAATGAGTAATTCTGCTAAGAATTATGAAGAGTAAATTGTTTCTTTATTCCTGTGTTGTTAAACATTATGAGATACACGAAATGAGATCTTCAAATAACACCATTGTTAACAATATCAATAATTGTAAGTTTATTCAATTTTGGAATATATACCCAGGAATGAATTATTCCGAAAATTCTGTGTGTGTTTATTCAGTCTTAAAAAATACATTCAAGAATTGTCTCATTTTAGGGCTCAATTCTATTCAATTGATGTATGTGTGTTTTCAACACAGCAACGGTGATAATAAACGGATTATTATCATCGTTGTTTTTTTTTCTATGCATTTCGATTACTAATGATATCGGCGACAATAATAATGATAATAATATCACGTTTCAACGATATATTCTTTGGTCAATTCGAGTTTTATTGGATCATTTACTATCATTTTTTATTTGTAAATAATTTTATTTTATTTCATATTTCACATTTCAAGCCTAATGATATCATTATAATATGGATTTAGAATTTTCGTTTCTCTCGAAGCACAGAATTTTTCATCATGGATGAAATTGTTATTATTCGTCCTAATTTATTTATTTATTTATACTTTCACAGATCATTCATATCGATGTGACGATATCGTATCTTTGTTTGCAAATTTTTCTATTCCAGTGGTTTGGTGGTCTTGGATTTTACATTTATTTCAGGTATCAATTCTATGGAATCCAATTCACGCGACACATCTTCAATTTGTTCCATAAATATTTTTTTTCGGTCCAATTTAAATGTCACCAAAAACATTAAATTTCAACTGCAAAAATTCTTGACCATCGTCGATTCATGCGTTCAAGTTGTTGCGGAAATTGAATCTTGAATTCAATTATTTGCAAACAATAAAAATTCTATGGTTACTATTGTTTTTTTGAAAGGCATTTTTCCTGATAAATTCAATGTTATTTTTGATTGTTTTCAATGTTTGATTGTTTATTTCGGAATAAAAAAAATGAAAAAAAAAACAATTTTATCATTTAAAAAAATGATAATATGAAAATAATTGAATTTCGATCAAACAGAACAAAATAAACAATCAATTCAATTCGATTCAATTAATAAATTGTAAACAATCAAATATTTTTTATCATCAAATTTTCACGGATGAAAATTTTACTTGTGACCATTGCTATCACCAACCATCATGGTCATCATACAAAATGTCAACCACTGAATGTATGGATACAAATAACAAAAGCAAATAATAATAAACATCCATTATCATTGACATTTAATCGAATGATAATTGACGTTCACCGTTTAATAACAGTTTCACCATACAAATGCACCACAGACTGAATAAAAAATTTATCAATTCATTTTAAATGTGTTCAAAGATAATGTCAAGATGCACAAACACACTAAATAGACAAATGTATCGATTTTTTTCTTTCTTAATATTTTGGTACAAATTAATTTCCGTTTTTTCATGTGATTCCGAGAAAAATTTTCCATTTTCAAATTTAAAACCACTAAATTAAAAAAATTTTTTCTTGTAAAATGAAATCCGAAAGAATTCAACGATAAAATCGATTCAAGAATTCTCTTTCTTCAAATCAAGAAAAATGAATTAATGAATCAAATTATCAAACATTAACAAATACTGGTAACAAAATATAAATAAATGAAACGATAATAACGATTCAATTATACAAATATCGATAGAAATGTATGAAATTGAAGCATTTTCCAACACTATTTGTCAGAAATAAATACCGCTTATCGAAAAAAAAAATTCATCATCCAAGCAAACGATAACTAAATGAAACACAAAAAAAAATTCATATCATAAGAAATTTTAATTTCAAAGGATTTATTTCTTTTTCTTTTTTTATTTTGAATCATTATTGATTTGTATGATTATCATAGTCATTATTATCATTATCATCCTTATTACGGCCCAAAAAACCGAAACAACCCAAAAATATTACACATACACACACACACATTTAAATCAATAATTGATTATGTTTTAATACATCTGCGATGGTTTGTGTGTTTATGAATAGATCGGTGAACATTTTTTTCTGAAACCATAGAAAATTATCTTTGCTTTTCTTTTTTTTATCTTTCATGGAATTTACATTGTGTGAAGGAAACCCTTTTCATTTTTTGTTCATCTTCGTTTTCTCGGTTTTTTTTTCAGATCAATGAATTTTCGTTTTCATTTTGCCGAAATGAGCAAACACACAGACACACAGCCACATACATACGGCGTAAGAATTTGGCTCATTCTTCATCGATTATTAATTGTTTTTTTCGCTTTTCTTTCGGTTATTTTCTTTGGTTTCATGCATTGTAATGTTTATTTTTTGCATTATGTGATTATCACATAACAACAATTGATAATGGCAGTGAATGTGAAACAAATGAAATGTTTCAAATTTTTCCCGAAAAAAAAAATTGATAATTAAAATACAATAAATGCTTAATGCTTGTGATAATAATAATAATAATAATAACAATAAATATCAGATCAAAAAAAGATTATTTCTTGTGTTTTGTTTTTGGTTTTTTTTTGTATTCACTATTTTGATGATTACATATTGATAAGATTGTCCGAAAAGTTAGGGACGAATTTCATAGAGTTTCTCTACGAATTTCAACCGTAAAAACTTTATGAACAACATTTTAATATTTATTGTTTTTAATATTTTTTTTTTTTTTTTTTTTTGGTTTTGTTGTGCTGTTTTTCCATTTCATTTCATTTCGTTTTATTTATTGATTCTTTATGTGTTTTTCTTTTTGTGGATTTTTTTGGGGGGGGGGAGGTAAATGGTAAGAAATAATTGCGGCAAAACATGTAAGACAAATGCATCGTAATAGAAATGCATAGTGAGAAAAACAATGAATGAATGAATGAATCCGAAAACATTATGTGTTATCATTTTTGTTTGTTCATATTTCATATTTTTGTTTTGTTTTTGGATCAATTTTAGATTTTCATTTCATTTCATATTTCATTTTGTTTTCGTTTTAATATTATTTGATATTTGTTGAACCACAAGAAGCAAAAAAAAGCAGCAAAGAAATAATTCATAAAATATTAAATATAAAATTCCATCAACAACATTTCATAATATATTAACATTCATCAATGATCATTTATCATTATTATCATTGTGTGTGCGAGTGTGTGTGGTTATTATCATCATCATAGTTTTGAAACATCTTTGAAAAACCAGAGAAGAAAAATGAAATGAAATGAAAACCGACGACAAACCATAGAAGAAGAAAATGATTCAAAGAAAATAATTGAAAATTTTCAAGAATTTTTCCCATTTTATTATTTTGTGTAGGAATTCATTGTTTTTTTCTTCCATTTAATTTCTTATGAATGAAACTCATGAGATTTTTCAATTTCCCTCATTGAAACATTTCAATGAATCAAAGAATTTAAAATTTAAAATTTTGAATTTCACTCCTATTCATTTCAAGAAAGACAATGATAATGATAATTTTTGAGGTTTTTCACAATTCTTGAATTTTTTTCTCTTGAATTTTTTCTCTCTTTTGTACTCTTTTTGCACTTATTTGAAATATGTTAAATATCAGGGAATGAAAAAGTTGAGGGGAAAAGCGGGAGAGAATTGAAAATTACCATTGTGTTTGTAAATGATTGATATTCTGATTCTAATTTGAATTTTCTCGTTAAGAATTGAAAAATTTCGCCCAAAACATTTCAAGATTCGCCAGAATCATTTCTTCAGTCTTTCTTCGTTTGCCAAACAATGAATATTTTTTCAAATTTTTCTTTATTGAATGCATTTAAATTTACTCAAACACAGACACATTGAAATCATTGAGATTTTTATTCTTGAAACTCTTTCAGAATTTAATCATTTGTATGTGTTTAAAATTAATGTGTGTGTGTTTGTCTGTGTAGAATTGATGACAAACAATTTTTTAAAATGAATTTTTTTTTGTATCTATTCTCTCCGATAATGATAATAGAAATTCGAAGAATATTAAATGAAATGAAATGATTTTGTATTTGTGTAAGAATTGATCAATTCTTCTATTTGATTGAATTGGATTTTTTCTGAATTTTCTTTCAAGAAAAAAAAAGAAATCCATTTTATTTCATTTCATTTGATTCAATTCATGAAAAAAATTACTTTATAGAAAAAAAGATTTGAATCCAAAAATATTTGATTGATCAGGATCATAATGAAAAATTTTCATTTTATTCCAGTCATAAGAACGGGATATTATCGACAGACGATAAAAAAAATGAATAGAATTTATTTTTTCGTCGATTCATTCAAATGAAATCGATTTATTCTTCTTTCTTTTATTTTCATAGACTTTGAATGAATGAATGAATCGAAAAATTATAAGATAAAATGACTATTATTATTGTAACAATTTTTTTTTGTAGTATCAATTCATTTGAATCATTTCAATTCATTTCATTTTGAATTCATTTGGATCGAAATTTTCTTTTTTATTTTTTTCCATTTTTTTTCAAAATTGAAGATTTGTATTTATTCAAATGAAAAATTTTTTATTTCTTTAAAAATTTTGTACAAAGAAATAAAGAGAGATTGGAATAAGATTCACAATACTAATGATTGAACAATTGAAAAAAAAAATTTTCGAATTATTCGCTATGAAATAGACAATACATTCATGTTTTATTTTTTCTTAGATTTAAAATTGAAAATCGATTGAATTTGAATCTGAATTCTGAATTTTAAGATTTTATTTTCTTTTTTTTCTGTTATTCTTGTATTATTATGATTTGTATTATATCGAAATCGAATAAATTTCATATCGCTTTAAATCCAGTCGACTCGATTGAAATTTGAAATTCATACACAAACGAAAATATGGTTGATGTCGCAAGTAAAAGATGGAATATTTGACAATTTTTCACTCTCAGTGTTTTTCAAATTCATTTTGCTTGAATAGTGTCATCGTCTGAGATCAATCGAAAATTTGAGATAAAAATTTCAAAAAACTTTTTTTTTTTTTTTTTGAATGAATTGAAAACAAATAGGATTTTTTTCTGTGAAATCAGAATTGAATTGAATGATTGGATCGATTTGATAGTTTTTTTTATTTTTCTCCAAGAAAAATTCGGGGAAAATTGATCCTTCAATCAAATGGTTAAATGGAGAAAAATTGATTCATTTCTGATTGAAAATATTTGACAATAGTAACACCGAAAAAAATGGTTATAAATACATTTGAATCCATAGGATTTATGATGATCTATGATTTATTGTTCTTCATTTCTTTTTATTTCAATCAATCATTCGATCAATCAATCAATCTATGATTTTTCAGCAGAAAAATTTTTGATCAGATTTTCAGGAATTTCTACGATTGAAATAAAGCTCTTTCTTTGCTTTTGTTCATTACTTTTGTTTGAAACCCATTTTTCAGGTTTTAATCAAAAATTTTCTAACCTCTAGGTAAAGGTTTCAATTATTTATGTATGTTGAACGATAACAAACAGCAATATAACAATACATGAATGAAATTTTGTTACAAATTCTTGGTTTGTAAAAAGCAAATTTCATCATTTTTTTTTATTATTTCATTTTTCATTTGATTTTATTTCATTCTTGTCAATTCTCACGAGGTTTGCATCTTTGCATTTTCTTATATTTCATTTCATTTTTTTCTTCATTCGTTTAGGGTTTTCTCAAAAATTATTTGTTGTTATAAGGTTTGTAAGGTTTTTTTTTTCAAAGGAAAAAATATAAATGTTTCCACATACAAAAAAAATTTCGTTATTATTATCATTATTATATCTGTGCCAAGATCTTTTGCGTTTGTGATACCCAAATGAATTGAATTGCAAGCAAAAAGAAAAAATGAAAAAATAAAAAGAAATTCAACAAATGAAACAAAAAACATTCATATATCCAGACAAATGTATATTCTCATCCAGTATATTAGTTGAATGGAAATAAAAAAACAGGAAAAATCTAATAAAAAATTTTTACAAATGATCATCATTTGTATTTTTATTATTATCATGATTATCATTATTATCACCCTAGCATAATAATCTTTTTATAATGCTTAAATCTTTTGATAATTTCTATAATTAAATTCTTTTTTGTCAAAAACAAAGAAGGAACGAAATCTAAGTGGAAATTCATACAAAATTTCATTCATAACAAATATGTGTGAGTTTGGGTGTTAAATTTTTAAAATTCTGAATTAAAATTTGAATTAAAATCTGACTTTTCTGTGATTCGATGAAATTGTGAATAGCAAAAGGATAGTAATAATAGAGAGAATGATTTTGGTTCTACGAGAACAAGGGAAGCAAAATGAAAATGAGAAGAATTAGGTGTAAAGAAAATATATAACGAAAAATTAATCCAAAAACATTTGTATACACATTTCATTTGGAATTGAAACTAATTCAAAGCAAAGCAAAATAAAATGAAATAACTTGATTGTCAACTTATTATTGCTATTATTAGTCGTTGTTATTTCATTTTATTTTTTTCATTATTATTATTTCCATTATTTGCTATTATCATCATCATCATCATCATCATTGATGTTGATCCTTGATGTTCATTTGGGACCAATAATAATAATAATAATAATAATAGTGATAATAATAATGTCTTAGACAAATAAAATGAAATGAAATCCACTTTATATTATTTTATTATTTTTCATTTTTACGCATAGTAAAATATAATATGAAAAATAGAAATTTTTAGCAAGATTTTCACTCTTGAAATATATATCGAAAAATGACAAAATGAAGATATTCTTGGATATTTGGCTTATGATAATATTCAATGATATTATCATTATTATTATTATCATTTGTCTATTTTTTTTTTGTCTTGTTCATCATCATCGTTCGTTGAACATATAGTGATATTTGTTGTTTTTTTTTTGAGAACAATTTTCTTCTTGAATTTGGCATTTTTATTACAATATTTGAGAAAAATGGATGAATGAACGGATGAATGGACAAATAGATGGCAAATTTTCATTTAGTTTCATAAATGAAATCTTTGTATTGTATTAATTTATTTGGAATCATTATCATTCGCGATATTTTTTTTTCCATGTTTGTGCTCGTATATGAGCGTGTTGAAGTTTATTGATGCTGCACGGCATTGAATTTTACTGGATCAAGAAACGAGATACAGGAATTTTATTGACTTTCAACGATAATCACAAGCAAACAAATGAAATGAAATATATTTTGAATTTGAAATTAAAATTAATAAAATTCACCTGAATTGCTACAATCAAATAATCATTTGTTTTTGGTTGTTGTTGTTGCTGTATGCGGCAAAGGTGATTTTCCGAACTAAACAACAACAGCAACAACAATAAAACCAATTGACATTAACATAATCAAAAAAAACGGGAAAAACGATAAAAAACAGCAACAGCAATAAAAAAAACAAATAACAAAAATTGATCGACTGTAAAGGGATCGACGATTGAACATAGAAAACAATAATAATAATAATAATAATGACATCAAAGTGAATATCAATAAAAAACAAAGAAAACAAAAGTAATGAAACCAAATACAAATGCAAAGAAATTCAATTTTACCATTTGCTGTTTGGTAATGATGGTTCGAGGTTGAATGAGTATTTTCGGCCTTTATTGTTATTATTATTATCGTTTTTTGTGTTATTTGCAATATTTGATAATGAAAATGCAACAACATAAAAACCAAAAAAGCATCGACAACAACGATTATAAATAACATGGAAACATACTAAAAATAGTACTAATAACATTGAATTTAATTGTAATAATGACAATAATCGATCGCTACAGATAATAACGACGTCAATGTCTTGTAGCCAAGGCAATGGACGCGAAAAGAAGCCACAATTCAGACAGAGCAGCCATTGAATCGGATTGAATAAGAGAATTCTAGAAGCTAAGTCAATGAATATCCCTTTGTTCATACTGTATAAATGTATTCAGCTTTTTATGATGTATTTTTCATTTCTTCTTTTTTGACAAGTTTCATTTACAATTTGCCCTTTTCTTCTTGAGGTATTACGACATATGATTTTTTATGTGATTATCAAATTAAAAAATTACAAACGTAAATCAATGCATAACAACAACAACACAGCATATGTATGGTGAATGATTTAGCATTGAAAGATGTTTTTTGCTATCTATGACTGCTTTCCGAACATTATTAATTCATAATTTTGCTGAGCATTTCAATCAATCAATTCAAAGGAAAAAACAAGAATAATTAATTACACAAGCATTTGAAGTAATTGAAATGTCACTTCTGAATATTTGACATATGATTTGATACTAATTTAGACATCAGTTTTTCACATTAATTTATGACATTCAAAGACCAAAGAAGCAAATAAAAATTTGCGGTATTTCTGTCCATTGAAATAGATTGCCAAATACGTAAACACACACCAACACACATTTCATTTTCCAATTTGAAATATTAATGTTTTGGGAACTGAAATTGTTGAGAATAACGAAAAATTACCGGGAAAAATCAGCGAAAAATGGTTCAATATCAAATAATCGAAAAATTATGATCTTCACAACCACCACCACCACAACCACGATCAACGCCATCATCATCATCATCATTGGAATGATTGAAATTTTTTATGGATCAGATATAATACAAAACACACACACACACTCATATACACATCGTTATCACATAAATATAAATTGACTTGAATTTCACATGTGTGTGAAGTTCAACATTTTTCAATTCAATTCATATTTATTATTAATATATAAATTTGATAATTTTCGATATCAAATTTTCATTTTTCATTTCTCATTTCATTTCGATTTTTTTTTGCTTGTTTCAGCATCCAATAATTCATTTTGAAATTTATTTTTTCATATTTTTTATTTATTTATTTGTATTTGAATTATATTTTTTCCATTTTATTTTTCTCGGTTCTATCCACACACTGTTTTTATAGTAGAGATTATTAGGTTTTTCGATCAAATTTATTATTTTTTCATATATCGAATATCAAACGGATTGGCAACTAAACAATTGTACATTTCACCCACAGACGGCTCAGTAAAAATACGCAATAATTTAGCGGCCAACCAAGTGGAAATATCGAATTCGATCATATATGAATGATGAACGGAGAAAAAAAATATGAGAATTTATGAAAAAAAAATTTCATTAGAAAAAAGTAAAAAAAAGTTGTAAATCAAACATTGAATTGAATTGAATCCAAAATGGAAAAATTTCATGAAATTTATCGAATTTCCCGCGTTTTTTCAATTAATTACAAGGTTTGAAAATTTGAATTATTGTTTTTTTCCAACAACTGAAGTGAACAACTTGACACTGAACAACAACAACAACAGGATATAATATGAAAAATTTTCGATCAAATATTAATCAATGATCATTGATTATGCTTCAACAATAATAATAATTATTAATATTTTCCTTCCTTTTTTGTTTCATACGTTTATTTTCATTACAAAATAATTGAAAAAATATCGAATAGACCAAAAAATAAAAGTGACCGATTCACGTTTGAAAAGAACAATCGATCAAATCAGAAATTGAATTGAGTGTAAAAAATAAGGGAAAATCGATTAAAAGAACATTATGAGTTTAAATTGTAATGAAAAATGATTAATATCGGATACCATTCAGAAGCCGGTCAGAAATTGACTGTAATCAATGAAACAAAACAAAAAAAAATTGGAAAGATCATAAAATTTAAGACTCACCAACGATTCTAAAAGAAATAAGAAAACTTAGCCAAATATTAGAAATGAAAAAAATGACATTATTATCCGGTTCATAATGGTCATAAAGCGGCTCTCCATGAGTGGTCCGAAGTGGTACGAAAAATCATTGAATTGAAAAAAAAATTGGAAAATTTGATTTGAAAAAGACGAAAAGAGTTCAATCAAATTTAATTGAATTTCAATCAAATTGGAAATCAAATCACATTTGAACATTGAAAGTCATTACAGCAATTTTATACAAAATTTCATTATTCATTTTTGTCAAAGTGTTATTACATTGTATTTCTAATTTCGACAAGGTATTGCGACTCTTCAAATCACTTCAAAATCTCAGCATCGTTATTGCCAGTGTCATAGTGATCATCATCATATACCTATTGATGATGATCAGAACAAAATATACTCAAAATAACATCCAACTCAATTCAATAACAGCTCAAATGTTTATATTATCAATATCATCAATTTCTATGGTCTAACACTTTTGTTTTGATTTTTTATTTCAGTTGAAAATTTCACTTTTATTTATTTTATGTTTGTGTTTCATGTGTTTGCTTATGTTTTCACAATAGTGAAAATGTGTTTTTCAAAGAAAAACATTTTCTTTATGAAATTCGAACATAAAATGAAGAAAAAAAAAATCATGATGCACAAACCACTTTATAAATTAAATGTAATAAAATGATGAAAAGAATATGTTGAAAGAATATGAAGAAGGAAAAGAAGAAGAAAATCAAATTCAAAAGAATCTGAATTGAATTAAATCATAAACAAAAAAACAAATTTCAATTTCAAGTATAACACATTATCATATGAAAACTAATGTTATTAAAAGTGAGAGTGATAGGAAGAGATCTAAAAGTGTATTGAATTCAATTCAAAAGAAGAATTTTTGATGATTAAAATTAGATGAAATACTTTTTTCACTTTTTCTTGTGTTTGAATCGTATTCACAATTCGTGAATGAGTAAATTTTGTAAATGAAACGTGAATCAGTAAATCAGTGAAGAGAAAAAAGTAAAAAAGAAAATGAAAATGACCAAAGAATATTAAATGAATCGCAGTCAAATTATATTTGAAATAAGAAAAAAAAATATGAAAAGATTCATTTTTTTAACCAAAGTAATTCACAAATCAAATTTAAAGTTTTTCCAGTTAGACCACATAGATATTCTCTTTTGAGTGTGGTTTTCACCTCATCTCTTAGTCTCTTTCTACATCTTACTTTCAACTCATTTATCCTCAGTGATTTCTTTTTTTTCTGCGAAAAAAAAATTTCTCATTTTCATTTGATATGAATTCTCTTAAGAATTTTCATCCGTTCTGCAATAATAAGCAAAGAATTCGAATAAAGAAACGCTTTAGAGAATTAAATTAAAGAAAATATGAGAAACAGTCACAATAATGAAAAATGTCAGAATCAAGAGTTTTCAAATTTTTTTTATCGTTATTTTCATTTTACATTTGACAATAATCATAATGAAATTCATACTGGCAACTTAATAAATTTGCTTGAATTGATACCGAGATATATGACCGAGATTTTGTCTGGCCATTGATCTAATAACGTCAGTACCGTTGTAAATTTGAGCAAGGGTTCGCATTACTTTCTTCGAATGAATGATTATGAATGTTTTATTATGAAAAGTATTTGATAATGGAAAAATAATATGTGAAAAAAATTTAGATAAATTTTGAAAAAAAAAATGTTTGAAAGACAAAGTTTGAATTGTAGTATTTACAATAAAACAATTTTTCATTTCCTACCATAAAAATGTTGTAAAATGAAATCAAATTGTAATTTGAATCAACAATAAATCAAATACCTTGAATTTGAATTTATCAAATTTAAATTGAAAACAATCTAAACAACAAAAACAATTGAAAATACATTAAATAATTTTCACTCAAAATTATTATAATTCATTTATTATAATAAACACACAAAATGACAAAGTAAACTAAAAAATGAAAAATTTCAAATATTTTTCATTTTTCATTTGGTACAAAATTGAATTTTAGTCATTCATATTTTTGAAGAATATTCCAACAGACACTTACGGAATTCCATGAATGAATGGAATTTTTTTTTCAAAAAAAAAAAAAAAAATTGAAAAATTTTGAAAAATAATACACCTAAAACTCATAGAAGACAATAAAATTTGGATGGAAAATGTCACAAATGTAAATAATTAATGATGATATTTTTTGGAGAAAATAAAATAATAATTCAGTTTATTAAAAAATATAGAATTTCAATAAAATATATTTTCAAAACGATTCAAATAACACCAGCTACAACGAAACAAACAAAAACGAACGACAGCTGCATAATGGTATTGATAATTATTCAAAAAAAGTTGAATCATCTCCTCTATGTTGAATAAGGTAATTTTAATTTAGGAAATTTTTCAATTTTTCCCTTATTTTCAAGTATAAATGAAATTGTAATAAAACAGAATATGAATAAATATGCGAATATAATTTCTCAATTATTTTTAAAATTTTTGAATGGAATCATTTTTTGAATCTTTTGGAATGCAGATACAAGTGAATTGAAATAATTAATTAATAATCATTGAAAATGAATTGAAAATAATGAATGTATGAATAATAATGAATAGGGTGTTTTGGGTTGAATTCGGTATATGATAATGATGATGGTATGAAAAAGTATTGACAAATTATCATAATCCGGAAATTAATTTTAGAATAATCGACAATAATAATGATGGACAAAAAAATCAAATAAAATCATAGTTCGTTGATTGATTGGATCAACAATCATGTGAAAGAAAAATAAAGAATCGGTGATTTGTTTGATTTCAAATTATCATTGTTTTCAAGGAAATAAAAATCAGAGGGAAGCCCAAGACAATCCTAGGCAATGATCATCAATAAATTAAAATTCGATCAATCATCAAAGTTGTCATTATATTTTTATTCCTATTTGTTATCTGAAATATCACAGAAAAATTGGCCGTCTGAAAAACGAAAAAATGTGTCGGATTCTATCAAAGATTTATTGGAGAAATCGTCAAAAAAAATAGTCGTAGGAATATATCAAAGATCTGGTTGCAAAGAAGAGAATAATAATTTCGAAATAAAAATTCTGATAATTCTTGAGAAAATATTAGATCAAAGAAGAATTTATATTATTCTCTATATAAATCAATATTTTTTTGAATTATTTTTCCTGTTAAGGAATCAAATTACAAATTATAAAATGAACAAAAAAAAAATTTTTCATTAAAATAATCCATAATTCATGGATGGATGGCTGAATGGCTGTATGAATTGAATGAATGAATGAATTGAACTAATAAATGGATGAATGGATGGATAAATTTTGTTTTCATCTGCAAAATTTTTTTCCTAGAAATTCTAAGCTTTCAAATTTTTTCCCTGTTTCTATTGATTAGTTGCAGTGTTTTATTTTATTTTCAATTCATTCAATTTATTCTGTGTTGATTATTGTACCAAGTTGAAACTTCATAGACTTAATTATTTTTATTATTTTCTTTGATGCTTTTTCTCTATTGAACAGCCAAACAGCTCGTCTAATCATATTTTTTTCGTTTCTTGGTGCAACACTAATTTCACAGATATAAACATGCTCCAAGGGTTTTTATTTTGTTGTTGTCTTAATTTTATTTACATTTTCAATGAAAATAAATTCTGATACTGATACTCATATATAAATGTTGAATTGGTTTCCTTCGTTTTTTGGCTTATTTATTTAAGAATTTTATATTGTTTTATGTATGAGAATGTATGTTTGTGCATAGATATAAATGTGATCAATCAATATTTATATATTTGGATTTAAATATCAATTGAATGAATAAATGAATGAATTAGAATTGTTTGGAATTTTGTTTTAGAATAAAAGCGAAATGTAATACAAACAAAGAAAGAATCTTAAATTAGCTAAATTATCTATCAAAGCAAATGCATGGTATAATGGAATGTGAATCATGGGTTAATGCAAATAAAAAAATTAAACAAAAAGAAAAAGCGAAGAAGAAGAAGCTATTTTCAATTAATAATTATGATTTTATTATCATTTTATTCGATTAATGATCAATTCATGGGAATAGAAATAAATTTCTATTTATTGAGTGGACATTGAACATTTTAATCATAAATAAACATTGATTCTATCGAAAATGTTTGTTTATTTCAATCAGTAGTGTGTGTTTGTATAAATTCCTCGATAAAATCATTGAAATCTATTGAAAAATTTTATCGAAATGAATAAGAATAATCTTCCATATATTTATATAAAGATATCTCACCGATAATTATGAATAAATTCCAAAATATATGAAATAATCATTGATATTTGCATTCGTATTGATTTATTCCCTTAATATCAGCATCATCATCATTGAATGAATAGAAAATTTTGGAAAATATTCGAAATCATTGTTATATGAAAAAATATTTGTGGTTCAATAATGATAATGCATACGTAAATACGAGCAAATATGCATCAAACAAAAAATGGAAAAGAAACGAAAATAGATTTTCCATTATTCAATTCAAATATTTATCTTTGTATTTGCATTGCAAATAATAGTGTTCATTATTGATTTTAGCATTATTATTATTTCAATATTTCAATGATTCTATTCAGATCATTCATTAATTCATTTCATTAGTGGATTTATAAATTCCAACATTCAAATATATTGAATATATTAGTGTAATATTGTTCAAACATTTTGAATTTTTATTGATGAAAAAATAATGACAAAATCAATGATATTAACGAGCTGTAATTTTTTCAAGATTTAAAATTTAAATTTTATTTCAATGAAATTATCTGCAAAAAATATCCTGTGCATTTTGACAAAATTTTTCGCTTGTTTTCCATGCGAAATAGAGAACATAACAATAATAATTTCAATTAATGATTATTACAAAAATGTAGAAATGAATCACAGAATAGAAGTATGATCAAATTGTGAGAAAAATCAAAATAACACAAAACTAGAAACGGAAATAAGAAAATGAAAAAAATGAGAATTGAAGAGGATACAATTCGTAATCCGAAATGGGAAAAACCAAATAAAACTCGAAAAAATAATGATTTACTTTTCTATGATTGTTGTACAATATTTACAACAATACACACATAATACCATAACGATAATGATTATGTTATACGAATGTTCATGGAAAAAAAATGTTCCATCCAACAAAATCCGAGGAAACAATAATAAAAAACATAATCGGAAATAAACAATCATAGAAACAAACTTGATCAAAAAAATTGAATAAATATATTATGGTATGGAAAAATTATAACAGAACAAGTCTAGACTTTTGATGAATCAAGAATGTTTTAATGTTTATCAATTGTAGAAAAGCAAATTACAATATTCATTATTTGCAAATGTCAAAATGATGATGATAATTATTAAATTAATTATAATTACAACATAAACAAACAATGAATAATGAGATAATGTCAACAATCTGGTAATTTATAATATATCCCAGAAGAGAAAAAAAATCCATGAATTGAAAATGATTCATCAAAATGAATTAATGAATAAAATTTCTCAAAATCAAAAAATTTCTAAAGCAGAATTAACAACATTGAGAATTTGAAATTAAATGAATTTTTATTTTCAAATAAAATTCTACGCAGAAATCATCTTACAATGAATTATGTGAATATTGTCATGATGCAGATTTTCAAAATGCTCCTTTCATTTCTCACATAAATGAGCATGAGTTCCGCGAGTTGTTAATCTTCTAATTTGATCAATTGGTTTGAAGTTAAATAATATTTTTGTTTTTAATTCAAATATACTCAATTAAATTTCGAAAACTTTTTTAGAAACAAAGAATTCTCCACGTAAATTAATCACACAATCATTCAGTATGTAATTCATATCAACGACAATCGATGTGCTTGTACGCCAGTTCTCGTTGCATGTCAATGAACACTATTATTGCACAAACAATATTGTCGGTTTCAAGTTGATTTCAAGTTGAAAAAATGAAAAATAAAAAAATTTCAACTGTCAAATTTCGAAAAAAAAAATGAAATAAAATAAATCCGATATCAATGTCAACAATGGCAACAAAAACAACAACAAACTAAATGATAATAGAGTAAATTATTATCTTCTTTGACCATTCTTTTCTGTCTGCCTTCTCTCTTTCGTTTTTTTTTTGAAATAATGTTTCAACGATTAGATTTTACAAGAACCCGGCATTTTGTGACATGATCACTTGATGTCCAAGGAAATGAAATAGTACCAATAATAGTAGAAAAATGTCAAAATCTATTGAATGACCATAATTTTCATTATTTGTCTGATTGAAAATTTTAAAAATAGAGAAAAATCAAAATTCCTATTATTTTGAAAGAATTTTTTTTTTTTTTGAAAAATTTTTCCATTTTCTTCTTCTTCTTGTTGTTCAAAAATTTCAGAAAATAAAATTGAAAATGGATTCATAGAAAAAGACTTAGTATTTATATTTATAAATAAATAATGTTTGTATTCAAGAGAATTTATATTTATACTTTTTCTTCTGGTAAAAAAGTAAAAGATTTCAAAGATTTTTATTCTTTTTTCTCCTTTGAATTAAGTGAATTATAAGTCAAGAGAAATGAAAATAAAGGAAAACTTTCAATTTTCAATCATCATTTTCGAAAAGAATTTTATATTTTTAAATGAACAAGAAAAAAAAATTTTTGAAATTGAAATGTGTGTGATAAGAATAACTTAAATGAATGAATGAACGAGTGAATGAAAATATAAAAACACAAAGTGCCCAAAGAGAATCGGAAAAAAGTTTTATTCGAAAAGAATCAACGAACGAAAAACCAAAAGAATTTATAATTTTAATATCAAAAATTGAAGCGAAGAAACGTTGTTGTTGTTTGATGATGATTATTTCATTTACATTCGCACATCAACAACGAATGGATTGAAAATTAGAAAAAACAACAAACGATTCTTTGACTTTTTAATCTTTGAAAATTCCAAATTTTTCAAATTTTCAAAAGGAGCAAAACATAATAATTTAATCTAAAATTCAAGTTCATAAATTCCCGATGTATCATCATCATCAACATCATACGATTATCATTATTATGACTGCTGCTGATTGTATTTTCATTTTAAAATGATTCTTGAATCATCAAATTATTGATCATTGAAAAATTCGATCGTTGATTGAATCAATTGACATATGAAACGTACAAATAAACAAACAAACAAAGGAATAGTCAGCCAAACGTTAAGGACAAACAAACAAACGATCAAAAAGTATTTGATTCAAAGAGGAAAAATCAAAATCAATAAATGAAAATGACGAAATGATTAACATTGAAAACATTTGGACATTTTTATTATTATTATCATGATTTGTAATTTATATTAAATTCTGGAGAAATCAATTTTTCCATGTGTATAAATTTCTAAATTTTTAATATGCTGTTCTCTGATTCGAAACAAAAAGCGAAAAGTTTGATGCGATCGGCAAGCAATGGCAATTTTGTATTATTTCATTATAACTAAAGTTAATTTCATACAATTTGCCAGCAAAATGCGAATTTTAAGACAACGATTCTGGTGTAGTGGCAAATGAAGTTTAACATGAAGAAATAAGGCCAAAATTATAAGAAATCAAAATGATAATAATAATATAAATAAAAGATTACAATAGAAAACAATAACAAGCAAGCAAAATGAACGAATGAATGAATGAAATTATTATTTTTGCTGATCCGACAGCTTTGAATCAATTGGAACAAAGAAAACATTGAAATATTAAATTCAAGAAAAACAAACGAAAACATGAAGCAGCTTGAATGGATGGATGATTGGATAGATGGATTATTAAATTTCTGAAAATATAAGAATTTTGTAATTTGATTGAACAAAGTAAAAGCAAACAAACAAAAGAAAATGTATTAATAATTATTATTATTTGATTTCAAGAATCAAACATCAAAATGATTTCTCATTTTTTGGATTCGTGTTCTGATCAGGACAAAATCAAATAAAATTGAAATTTAAAACAAATTCATCGAAATCACTTGATTGTACCAACGCAATCGTATATTGATACATATAGAAGGTATGATTCATTCTTTCATTTGAAACACAAAATGAACGTAATGACAATTCTTCTTTTTGTTGGATACAAACAACATTTACACGAAGACTATTTTTATTTCGATTCGTTCATTCATTGATTCATTCATTAAATTGTTTTATATGATACATTTTCATTATTATTTGACAAAAACAAATATAAAATATTTCGTTTTCAAACAAATTTTGAAAACAAACAACAAGAAACAAAAGCAAGAAAAAAATCTAATAGAATTCAATAATTTCAATGAAATATAATGAAAATATGTCAAACAATATGTTTCAAATATGAATTGCTTTGATCACTACTCTTGTTTGAAGATTTTTGCTTGCTTTTCAAATGAGAAACCATTATTTGATGAATATTTCTGTACTATTCGATGATGTAAATGACTGTCATTTTATTCCATCTTTCAATTTCTTCTAAGAGAAAAAGGAAAATTGTTGATTTCATCATTTGAAAAGAATAAATTATCTAAAAATGAATAAATTAGATTTGAAAGTGAAAAAAAAAATTTAATCAAATTCGTTCATTTCATTCCATGTTATTCGTTATATTTCAATGGGAAATGAATTTTTCCTAAATCAGATAAAAGTAAAGAGATAAAATTAAATAACTAAGAATTTGAATGATTTGATATAAGAAAATTTTGAATTTAAATTTTTTTTTAACAAAGAAACAAAAATTAGAAAATTGAATATTGTTTCACACTCATATTTGTTGCTTGAAAATGTAAATATTTGTAATTTAGAAAGTAAAGTCATGATGATGATGATGATGATGACAAGACTTGTTTATTTATTTATTAATTTATTCAATTTTCATTTTCGGATTTAATCAAATTGAAATATGTTGATGTGCATGTATGTGGATGTATAATTCAAATTTGAAATTCAATGTTTTATTTTTTTGTTTCTTGAAAAAAAAAACATAATTGAATATATAAACATTGTATAAGAAAATGAAAAGAACATGAAATTATTATTTAGTATTATTACTATTATCATCATTTTGAATGACAATTGAATTATTTATTCTCTTGAAAATAATAATAATAATAATCGAGTTGTGTGCTTTGCATGAGAACATAAGGACCTACAACGAAAAGAGGTATCAGAAACACAGAATACCATAGAATCTTATTGTTTTCAAATATTGAATAAGAGAGAAAGAGGAATTTTTGCCTAAGAAAATGAAAATCTCTTAACATTCTTCAAGTATTTCATTTGCAAATATTTGATTATCGACATATGAAAAATAAAAACCTTTCAATGTTGCAAGAAAGAAAGAAAGAAAATTGTTTTAATTTGACATTTTCTTCATGTCATTAAATGAATGAAGAACAATTTGAATCGATTTTTTCAATTCATTCTTGAAGATTATTATTTTCAAACTAAGAAAGGTGACAAGTAAAATGATTGAATACGAATGATTTTGTTTTTTTTTTAAAGAAATCGGATATAAATTTGGTTTGAATGTACCCGAAGCAATACCAAAGCGAATGCGAAGAATAGAATTAAAAATAAACAAGGCCATTGACCTATTTAATAAAGATTTTTTTCGGGGGCTAAACAACAAACTCAATATGAACTGTTCAATATAAACATTGTTCAATGATTCTTAGATGTTTGATAATTTATCCTTTTTTTCTTGATAAATGATGAAGAATAAGAGAAAAAATTTCTGAAACAATTATGTTAAATTTAACATCTCATTCAATTTCCCCGTAAGCAATAACATCCGAGGTTTGGCTCTAATTGAATGATTTTAGATGTGTTTTAGTAAATGTAAAGAACCCAAGAAACAAAAAAAAATATGAGTGCAATATCAGATTAATAGCGTTCACTAACAAAGTTTGAAAATGAAAAAATTTCCGACAAACAAAATGATCCATGAAATGATTCATATTCGTTTAAATTCATGGTTATGATATGAACCAGATAAATAGCATAAACCATTGCATTATACTTGTTTATGCACTGTATACAACAAGAATTAATGATTCTTGATGAGATTTTAGTTTAGTTTCGAGTTTGTTTATTTATTCATTTATTTTTTTTATATATTTAATTTCATGTTTCATCAATCAAAATCATTTTTTTATTTTCATTTTTTATGCACAAAAAAAAAGAAATTAATGGATTCATTGCTTCGTTCATGAATTGAAATCGAGGGATATGAAGTGAAACCGAAATTATGATACATATAAGATATCATAAAGACTGTGTAGGATAATATAACATCAAAACTTCATCAATCCATCACTTTTGTGTGCGTGTATCATATCACATGTATCAGATTCACGCAAGCTTTTGGCTCAGCTTTTTTTTGAATGGCAAAAATTTTCTTTGAATCATGAAAATGTATTAGGAGGTATATTCCATCGA
Source organism: Psoroptes ovis (assembly GCA_002943765.1). NCBI lineage: Eukaryota > Metazoa > Arthropoda > Arachnida > Sarcoptiformes > Psoroptidae > Psoroptes > Psoroptes ovis. Next base: position 2,451,591 of record PQWQ01000003.1, on the reverse strand, counting down.
AAAATGATGATAATATCATCATCATTTACCATCAAATAAAAGACATCCATACATCATCAACATTATGAATTGAAATGTCTTTGAGACAGAATGAAAATATGCTTTGATGAACTCTTTTTTTTGTTGTTCTTGGTGATATTCATTTCAAAGTAAATTGATCATTATCAACATCGTTTGCTTTCAATTTTCACAATTCAAAAAATTGTTCATGTGTATTGATATTAAGTGAATTTTATTGTTATTATTATTATCATTATCATTATTCAAACTTGCCAAAGATAAAACATAAATAAATGTCAACGTTAGAATTTTATTATACAATTTAACATTCTATATATAATCATAAAATATATTAAATTAACAACAATTGATTCAAATATATTAATTTAATTGGCGTGACACCTCCCCACCCCTATTTTGAATTCATTAGGATTGTAATAGAGTCTTAATTTTTTCGTATTTACGATTTCTGATTTTTTCTTTGTTGGTTGATTCGTTCGATTGATTTCAACGTTTTGTTCTGATATAATCGATAAGATTTTATATGGCCCTTCCATGACCGGGGTCAATTTCCCATTATTAGGATGCCAAGCCACTTCCACCAACACTTCATCACCAACTTTGAAATTTGGTGGTCGATATTTTCTGTCATAAATTTCTTGATTTTTATTATGAAATTGATCACTACGTTCATTTGCGATTTGTCTGGCTCGTTCAATTGTCGGTTGATCATTAATTGTTAATTGTTCATATGGTACAATCCCATATAAAAGATATGCAGGTGAAAAACCAGTTATATCATGTAATGTATTATTATATTCTTTGATGATTTTGTCCATTAATGTTGTCCATGTTCTGATTTTGATTTGTGGATCATTTATTTTACATCTCAATCTCTTCATCAATTCTTGATTAGTCCGTTCATTCAAACCATTACATTTCGGGTTTGCCGCTGACGTTAGTAAACGTTTGATGTTGTTACTTTGTAAAAATTTATGATATCTTTGTGACAAAAACGCTGGTGCTCGATCGGTCAGAATTTGTTTTACTGGTCCTAAGCTTATAATTTGTTTCACAATTTCTATATATGTTTCAGTTGATGTCGATGTATGTGGAAAAGCCCACGCATATCTTGTACAATGATCTATCACTAAATGAACCAAATTTTTACGTGAACCATATTTACCTAAACCGCTTATTGTATCAATCGATATTAAATCAAATGGTTGATGTGCTGGAGGTAACGTTCCAAGCATTGAATATTTCTTTTCTTTGAATTTTTTATTTTTCTGACAAACATCACAGTGTTTTACATAATTACTGATGTCATTGTACAAATTTGACCAATAATATGTCGGCGAAATTGTAGCAATCATTTTCTTTGTACCAATGTGACCAAAACGCTCATGACTCTCTTGCAAAATTTTAAGTTTCAATGATTCTGGAACAATAATTTTCGTTAGTCCATGTCGATTTCTGACATGCAGTCCATTGATTTTTTCAAATTTATTAATACCATTCATTTTTTGTTCTCGTTGAATTTCTTCTTTACTTATCAAATTAACCTTGACCATTGATGCTCTTGATAAAGCATCTGCTTCATAATTAGTTGACCCTTTCTTATATTTAATTATAAGATCGTACATAGATACACGCAATGACCATCTAAAAAGACGACCCGTTAAATTTTTACAAGATTTTAACCATTGCAAAGCGGCGTGGTCAGTTACAATTGTGGTCACATTTCCATGAATATAACAATGCCACTTTTTGAGAGCTTCAACAATTGATAAACACTCTAATTCAGTAATTGTATAATTTACTTCGTGTTTTTGTAATTTCCTTGAATAATATGCAATTGGCAATTTTTCGTTATTAGAATGTTGTTGTTTGATTACAGCGCAAATGCCGGTTTTACTTGCATCACAATAAATGATTGTCGGTAATTCTGGATTGTAAATATTCAAAATTGGATGCTTAGTCAAACTTTCTTTAAGTTTAATGAATGATCGTTCACATTCATCTGACCAAAACCATGGGCAATCTTTTGCCAATAAATCTGTTAATGGTTTGCGTATGATCGCATGATTATTGATATATTTATGATAGACATTTTCCATGCCTAAAAATCGTTGTAATTCTTTAACATTTTTTGGTGTCGGATAATTTTCGATTGATTTAATATTTTCATAACTTGGCTGAACACAATTATATGAAATCCGATGACCAAGATAATCAATTTCCTGCATTGCGAAATGACATTTGCTTGGTTTTAGCTTGATATTTTCTTTTTCACATGCTAACAATACTCTTGATACATCTTCCAAATGATCATTGAAATTATCACTGAAAATTATTATATCATCAAAATAATTTTCAACATTTTTTAATTTATGTTTCATTATGATTTGTCTGATAGCCCTTTGGAAAGTTGCTGGTGCATTTTTTAGTCCGAAAGGCATCACAACCCATTCCAAATGTTGATTATGAGTGGAAAAAGCGGTTTTTGCGATATCTTCTGGATGCATTTGAATATGCCAATAACCATTTGCAACGTCCAACTTTGAAAAATATTTTTTATTACATAACTTATCAATGATTTCTTCAATAATTGGAATTGGCTGCTTATCAGTTATTGTGGCATCGTTTAACTTCCTGTAATCAATACACATTCTCGTCTTTCCCTCTCCCTTTTTCTCCGCCAAAGTAATTGGAAAAGAATATGGAGATGTTGATGGACGAACCAGATTTTGTTTCAACAAATTTTCTATGGTATCATCAATCACCTTTTGTTCTTTCTGAGACGTGCGATATGGTCTTTGGTAAATCGGAATTTCATTTTTCAATTCAATACGATGATATAGGTGTTTATATTGTCCTACATCACTTTTCGATTGTGCAAATGTATTAAATTTGCTAATTGTTTCCATTAATTGTTTTTGTTGATTATTAGTTAACTTTGGATTAATATGGAAACTTTGTTGAATGTTGAAACATTTTTTCTTTTCTTTTCTTTTTACTATTTTGCAATTATTGATGGTTAAATCATTTTGTCTCAAATTATTGTTGTTGAGATCCAGATTCAAATCAAATAATTGACTGGAATCTAAGCCCAGCAGTAGATCAGTGGTAAGATTTCTGATCACGTGAACTTCAATATTTCTAGTAATCCTTCCAATTTGAAGATTTACACGTACGCGACCCAATGATTGTGTAATATTGTCGAGTTGACGAATATTAATTTTTGAATTATTAATTATTTGTAATTGCAATTTATTGAATAGGCTTTTAGAAATACAAGTAATTTCTGCTCCCGTATCGATAAAAGCTTTGATTGGTTTATTATTAATAATGCAATTAAAATAAATTAAACCATTGGGTCGCTGTCTACGTTTTTTGTCGAAGTTTGGACTGTAATTTTTTGATCATTCACACATATAACTTCAGCATGACGGCCACCACATCTTTTACATTTGTATCTGGATCGACACGTTTCCATTGAATGATTATTTCTCAAACATAAAAAACATAATCGATGTTTTCTAGCCATATCTCGGCGAATCTTATTGTTTAGATTATTAGCATTACAAAAAATGGTTCTGTGATTGCCTTTGCAAAAAATACAGCTAGAAGGCATCGAATAATTGACCATTTTTTCTTTTACTGGCAAATTTAATGAAATGTGATTGTTGACAGATTTTTCAAAATATCTAATAAGCTGTTCACAAGTTTCACCATTATCCACAGCATTTTTAGAATACCATTTTGACAAAAAAGCTGGTCTAATTATTCGTTCCACAGTGACTTTGTCTATATTATGGTCAATTACTTGTTGATATAAATTTGTCATTTCATCTACTGTTTGTTGCATCTGGTCAATATCATTTTCATTTACCATTGGAACTGAATTAATTGCATGAAGTATTTTATTCAATATACGATCATGATTACGATATCTGTTTTCCAATCGTTCTTTGGCCATTTGATAATTAGTCTCAGTTTCGGCTAGTTCATTAACCAATTTTGCTGGTTCATCTTTCAATAATGATTTCAATATGAAAAATTTTTCAACTGACGACAAATTTTGATCTCTGTCAACAACGTTGACAAATTCTCGATAAAATCTATTAAAATGTAATATTTCTCCATCAAAATTTGGCAAGAAACGTTTCTGATATTGCACGTGGTGGTTGCCATATTGTTCGTTTGATTCTGTTAACGTCGTTACTGGTGTTGGCTGGAAATATTCTAATAATAATTTACATTTATCCACATATTCTTCATCTTTTTCATTGTAACTAACTCCATTTCCAACTAGTTCTTCGTTAATATCCACCAATTCAACAATTAATGTCTTGACTTCATCTTGCTTGTCTTTCTTTAATAGATTAAGATAAGCATGATTTGCATAAACTGTAATTTTTTGTTGCAAATTACTTTTTTGCGATAAAAGTCGATTAATTTTCTCAACTTCCATTTCAAAGAAAATCCTGTTGGCTTATGTCAACGTTAGAATTTTATTATACAATTTAACATTCTATATATAATCATAAAATATATTAAATTAACAACAATTGATTCAAATATATTAATTTAATTGGCGTGACATAAATTTTCATTAAATTCATAATTTGTTGTTGTTGATAGCTATATTTCACAATGATATAATTATTATATTATGAATAATGATAATGATGAATATATCATGTTTCATTTTTTCTAGATTATTTTGCTAGACACGAAAATAAATCAAGAAAATTTACCACGAATTTAGGTCTATATCAATTTCCAGCCATAATTATTGTTGTTTTCAATTGATATTTATTATTTATTTCGAAATAAATTCTCAAAATATTATCAGCTTTTTTTCTTTTATTCTTTTTATTTATCACATTTCAAGATATAAACACACATATATTTTAATGGATAAGGAAAGTCTTTCAATGTTTTTTCAATGTTTGATTCTACTTAATCTTTGGTTATGTGTGTGTGTGTATGTAAGTGAAGAAAATTATCTCGATGAATGCATAAAGGGAAAAATAGGCATGAATTTTCTCAAAAAAAAAAAAAAAAAAATAAAAAAATAAACAATTTTCAAATGAAATTTGCGTGTTTCAAACGGAATTGAAATTGCTTGGAATAATTGAATGAATTTGAAAGAATTGAATGGATGGAAAACAAAAATAAAACAATTTTTACTGATAAGTTTTTTCATATGAAATCCATTTCAGAATTATTTTCTATTTTATTTGTTTAAAAGAAGAAAAAATAAGATTTGAATGATAATAAGAGGAATACGAAAAAATTTAATGAAATCATCAGTCAAATGTAAATGTGCATGGAATGTAAGCGAAATGAAGAAGTATGAGAATAAGAAAAAAATCGCATTATAAAATCAAAGAATTAAAAACATTTAATTTCAAAAAATGTTTCGAAATTTCGAGAACATTTCTTATATAAATTTACATTTGAATGTGTGTATGAAAATGTATGTAAATATGGCCGATATTTAAAATTCAAAAATTCTTTTGGTATGATTTTTGTTGTGATTTGTCATTTCTGCTCTTCATGTGTATCATCATGATTGAAATTGTAATCATACAATCACAAACACACACCAAATTATTTATGAGTACAATTCATGAACATTTCAAGCATTTGAAAATTTGGAATAGGAAAACCATTCCGTACAATCGTAATGATTCGTATGAGACTCTAAAAGAATAGCCAGAATCACAGGAATTTTCGTGCCCGATCCTCGTTGCTGGTGAATATGGAACCAGAAATTCTTTCGAAACACAAAAACATTAGCCAATTATTCTATGGTAGAATTTCGTTCATTTTCTCTCTTTTTTGGCATATTTTCAAATATTTTTCGCATTAAAACAGAACGAATGATAAATTTGCCTTGAAACAAAAGTAGATCGTTGAAAAATTTTTATTTTTCTGTGCTATTTATGCGGAAATAAATTTAAAATTTCAAAATACCAGAAAAAAAATTCAATCCACCCTCAGGGGATCTGTATTCGAGTTTTCCAAGCATATATAGATGCTATGTGCTCTCAATGACGATCATTTCAAAAATGGATATGAATAATTTTTTTTCACCGCAGCAACAAATTCACCAGAATTCAACAATGCGGATAAAATGTAAATTGCGACGAAAAAAGCAAGATTGAAATAGGATAATCAAAATAGCAAAATATAGAAGAACATTTGAATGAAATTCAATGAATTATAAATGTTTTTGATGAATATAAATTTTATAAAAAGAAGAATAAAATTTGAAATGAATGAATAACAATGCAAAAAAAAACTTTTGCCAAACAAAAAAGATGCTTCAAGCTTGATTGAATATGATTGAAGCAATATTGATTCGATAAGATGCAAAAACAATATGATTTGAAGATGATTGAAAATAATTTCAATTAATTGCAAATGATTTTGGATAATTTGAGATGATTGTTTTTGTTTTTTTTTTGTTTTGTTTTGTTATTCACAATTATTCAAAAAAAATCGACAATCATTCAATCGTTTAATCGAAATCATTTTGAATAAAATTAATGAAACATGGAAGAGAATGAATTCATTTATATTTGATTTTTTTTAGAAAATTTTCATTTTGATGCATACATCATATGTAACATATGTAAAATGAATTAGATATTAATGAAAAATGATGATAATTCTTTCGAATAAAGAAAATGTTCATGAATTCATGAAAATTGATTCATTTCTGGAATCGAACAAATCTTGAACACAAGATGAATCATTAAATCATTGAACAACATGAAAGTGAATTAACGAGATGAATGCAAACAAGAAATTACCAATTCATCTTCATTCTATTAAGAAAATCAGCATTCATTCCTATCACTCGAAAATTCATTATTTTTATTGAAGAATATTAACGAAATAGGAGTTTATATTGATTTGGAATTTGAAAAAAGTAGATGAAATACAAAAATATAAAATTAATGAGAAAAAATTAAATAAATGAAATGAAATGCACAAAGAAAAAAACATACGAATCAAAAATAACAATAATATAGTCAAGCGACTTCCAATCGACATCCTGGCGACAATCAATAAACAATCAATCAATGTTGAACAAATGAACAAACGAAAAAAATGTCGAAAATTATTTTCGAAAGTGAAAAAAACGGAAAACTTCCAATAATAATTCAATTCAAATGAATTGAATTGAATTGAGATGAAATTTGAAATTTCATTTGAAATTTTCATAGAATTTTATATTTTTTTAAACAGAATTCATATGAATGAAGCGTGTGTGTTTGTGTGTTTGATATATCAAATTTCAAATTTATTCTTTCAAAAGAATTTTTATTCATTCATTTGACAACAATATGGTTCTCCAAGTGCTCGCGTGTGTGTTTGCGTTGATGCTTCAACATTGTTGTTCAGCAAAATTTCATAGAATCACATGACATGACAAAATAATAAACAAGCAAACAAACAAATTCGTTTGTGTAGCGTTCGTTTGCATCGTGAATATTAAATGTTAAGCAGCAAAAAATCAAAATCGAAATCAAAATCAAAATAAAATATTAAAATTCTCCTATTAATCGCCTTAAGAAATGTAATTTTTTTTTCGTTTTTGTTGAAATTTTCATCAATTCATCATTTTAAATTCATTTCTGAATTTGAAATCTGATGAGTACTTGTGATGTTTTGCGATAGCAGTGGAGAATTTGAGGAAAAATTTGTTTTTCAAATTCGCTTGTTGAATTGGAAAAAATTGATCAAATTCATTTTCGATTCAATTTGAAATGATGGGAACAATCGTTGTTCAGTTCAGAAATATTTCAGCAGAATTCGAGCATTTTGGCAACGATTCGTCAACGAAATATTACATTGAATCACACCAATATCATTATCATTTGAAATTGAATGGCTGGGTATAATTTGTTTGAAATAATAAATTCCGGTTGAAAAAAAAAACGAATTATGTAATTAAGGCGAATTAAATCATTGATCTAATTAAAAATAATGTGATTATTGTTTTGTCATTATTTTAATTCATTTCTATTTTACATTAAAAATGATAATGCAATAAAATTAAAATCGATTGATTGATAGATTGTTGTTATTGGATTATCATAATAATAATAATAATTATTATTATTACTGTCTGCGGTTTTTTCTCCTCGCTCGTCTACTCTCCCATTTCTCCCATTCAATTAATTTGATTCTACATTGACCATTCAATGCCTTTAATGGACATTGAAAAGAGAAGAATATCTTCAAAATTAAAATTCTAATCACTAACGAAATTGGAATTCAATCATTTTAGATTTTTCCATGTTAATCTCAATGGATTTTTATTTTACTTTATTTTCGTACTTTTTTCCTCGATTCCTAGTTGAAAGCTATTTCTGAACTGCATTCAACAAAGCACCCACAGTGAAAATCTCGAATGAAAATCATTATCATTTTAATGATATTTAATGATAATGATTATTATTATTATTATTGTGGTGATTATTGTATTTTATTTTTGTTTTCAATTTATTTATTTATTAATATTTTTATCTTGGATTCATAATGGAATAGAAAAAATAATAATGGAAATGTTTGCACTAAGAATTTTCAATGATTCAAGAATGTCTGCCCGATTATCTTCGATAGTCAACGAATCGTATGAAGACTTTTATTAGTTTGCATATCAAGGTTATTATGGAAAAATTCAAAATCAAAATTTGAAACTTTTGAAGAAAGGAAAAAATAAAAATTCAAAATATTTGGCTCAGAACTTACCGAATAATAAGGCCACATTGATTATGAGCATCAATTTTAATTTTAATTCAGTGATGATGATCATTTTTTTTTATCGTTGAAATTTTTATTGATTCTTAGATGACAAGTTAATTATTGGATTTTCTCAATTTAGATGATATAATTATTGAAAAAATGAATTAATGATAAAACAATGACAGCTGATGTAATTTGATGTAAGTGAATTGTGAGCAAATTGTCAATGAAAAAAATAAGAAATTGAAATGAAAATTCAATTAAAAATATTCAATTATTAATCATCAAAAAAAAGATCAATTTGAATATGTTTTGAACGTGTTCAATATCATGAATTGATTAATATTAATTAAGTTGTATCAAAATATTTACAAAATAAAAAATGAATTCAAAAAATATAAAAACCATGACAACAGCATTGATTAAGATGATACAATATAAATGACGACGACGACAGCGACGATGACATTATCATTGAGTTCTTATTTGATTATTCATTATTATCATGATTATTATCATGATAATATTCATTATCATGATTATTATTATTATTGATATAGATATTGTTAATATTTTATATGAAAATTCTACAAACATCTTGATCATAATCATTATTGAAGAAGAGGAAGAAAAATATGAAGACATTATTGATAATTTTTATGATTCAATCATCATTATCTTCATTATTATTACCATTAATATCATTATTATTATTATCATCGATTTAAACCATTGAAATAATTATCATTATTATCATTAAATAAAAATATTACTAGAAATTCCTGAAAGAAGAAGAAAAAATTCCTTTTCTTGACGATATTCAAAGCGTTGATGATGCTGAAGAGCTAAAAAACTCATATATTGAATCGAATTTTGCATTTGGTATTGACCAGTAGCCAAAATCAGACACACGCATTAATTTCATTCAATTTTTGCACCTAATAAAGACATTGTTGAAACATATTTCAACTCACACTGGAACTCACCATACAAAGACACATTGAAACACATTTATTACATCACAAAAAAAAACTAAAACACACATGGAGACTTTTGTACAATCAAATATTATATTTCCAAAAATGATTATTTATAATAATAATAATAATAATAATAATAATAATGAAAATAATGATAATATTCGTTTAATGTTTTTATGATTTTCATCATTATTATCGATGTTATTATTATTACCATTATTATCATCAATTTTTTTTGTACATTGATTCATTTACTTTATTTCATTTATCAAATGATATTGCTGAATGAAACATTGGTGATTGAGATGGTGATGGCAAGTTTATTTGTATCAATATTTCTCAAGTTTTTTCTCCTGAAATTTTTCTGTTTTAGTTGTGAAATAAATTGGGAATGAAAGTAAATTATGAAATAAAAAAAATGAAAAATGAAGAACTAATAAACAAATAAATGATGAATGAATGTATCGATAGACAAAAAAAAACACATGGAGAAATATATCGTTGATATAAATAAAAATATCGAAAAAATCAAAATTAATGATTATTAAATTATATGTCAATAATTTTCAATGATGTTGATTATGATGATGATGAACTATTGAATTTCTTTAAATGAATTAAAAAATAAGCGATTTGAAAACGATTCGAAGCGAATGTCGAACAAGATTCGAATCGAATCGAACGTTGTTGAATCGGTGGATTAATTTGATTCGGACACAAGATGAAATGAAAATGGTGAAGATGCTGGATTTCATTACAACAAGACTATGGCGTTATTCAAAGATGATTGTATCATTTGGCGATGCTATTTGTTGTTTGTTTTCGGAGAATTTTTTTTTATTTTTAATTAATTTCATTATTAGCATTCATCCGTCATAATTGTCAAAATCCAATATAAATTCAGTATCATTCAATCGTGTTTATCAAAAGAATAAATTAAATTGAATATTTAAAAAAAAGTTCTGCAAAATCAATTGATGTTTATGTGCACGATTTTCGCTTGAATTGAATTGATTTAGTTCGGATTCACAGCTTTAAACGAAAAAATTCAAAAACAAAAACGGAAAAGTTTTCATTTGTTCATTATTAAAAATAAAATAAAATTAAAATTGAAATAAAGGCATATTGCACGATTTAAACCATGATATAATTGATGGCATAGAAAATATTGAAAATAAATTATGCAAAAACAAATTTGCCGTCGCTTTGATTGAATGGGTAGAAGAAGCAAGGGTTGAATATAGATTTTTATCGTGAAGAAAAAACTAATAATTAAAATATCATTCAATTTGACATTTTTTTCTTCTTTTTTCCTTGCTTAACCCTTTGACGTCAAAATCATTGTTCAAATGGTATAACAATGCCGAAAACGTATTGAATTGAAACGTAATGATTCAAATAATTTTGAGATAGGATTTTCTAAAGAAACATCTTAATCAGTCATGTGTTTTCATATTGATAATAATATTATTAATGATGATGAATGAATAGTGTTTTACACACACACACACACACACACAAGATGATTAAAAATGATTATATGATTTGATTTTCTTTAAATACTTTCAGTTGTTATGAGTTGATTCATTATTATTATCATTACATTTTCAAATCAATTCATTTGATTCGGGAGAAATAAAGATTAATTTTTTTCCTCTTATTTTGGTCAGATTTCGTGTTGATCATTAAAAATTTTCATTTCTATGAAACACATTTAGTCGTTATAACACGATATATACTTATTTGATTCATTTTATTTCATTACGTTTTTGTTTATATGTTTGTTCGTGTATTTTTGATGATGATGATCACACAATATTTCTATAATGATGATGACCGTCATTGTTATAAGAAAAATTGAAAAAACAATGATGAAAAATCACAATTCTAAACAAAAGCATTTTATTGTCATTTGATTCTCGTTGGATTCATAAGAATTTGTTATAGCTGAAAATTATGATTCACGTATACATTGTTTCACATTTTCTTTACTTTTGAAATGACTGCAAATCAAAATAATGAAAATAAATAAATTAGTGTACCAAGAAAAAATAAATTAGTGTGCCAAGGAAAAAATTTGACCCAATCACACTGAATATAATTCATTGATGTTCAAAGTGAAAAATTATTTAAAATTTATTTTTTCGTGTTTCAATGCAGCTAAAGTTTAATTCAATTATCAATGATGATTAATTTTAATAAAAATAATGGTGACATCAACATCATCATCTTAGAACATTATTTGAACAAGAAAATATCATTAATTTTTCATCATTTGACAATTTTTCATTTTGATAATAAGCGAATAATAATAATAATAATTTGTTAAGAATAAATATTGATGAAAGCAGAGAGAATCGAAAAGCAAAAATCATTAAATTTTCAATTGAATTCAATTATAAATCGATCAAACATGATGATGATGATGACCAACTTATACAATACAACAATAGCAATGAGACAATAAATAAATGAATTTCGAAACGAACAATTGTAATGAAAATTGATCAAAAAAATTCTTATCAAAACTCATTATCAATCCTTATCAATTGTGATTATCACTATTATTGTTATTATTATTCAATACATTCAAAATTCTCTTGTTGATTTCTGATTCTATTATCTACAATTGACCATTATTATTGCCGATTGCTGATGATGCTGATGTTGGTTTTTGTGCTTAATAATTGTTAAAAATTTCTTTGTTCGATTTTTTTTTCGTTTATTTTGCGCCTCTGATTTTTGATCATTCAAAATCAAAGTTCTCGAAAGAATTCCATTAGTTTTCTCCATTTAAATGCCATTTATTATTATCATTTTATCATCATTTTCAATGATTTTCAATTATCTTGAATTATTATTATTATTTTCCTCTTTTTTTCTTCGACTAAATTGGCCATCATATATCATTTATTTATTTGCTTAGCATTGTTGATTTTTGATTCTTTTATTGTATTTGTGCAGCATACACATTATATATTCTTTACTTCTGAAAAATTATGAAAAATAATAATAATAACAATGCACAAACACACATGTACAATCATTAATCAAATTTTCAAAAATTTTGGTATTAAAAAAATGGGAAAAGAAAAAAGAAAATTGATCAATTGAATGTGAAAATTTCTAATTTTTTTTATTATAATTGTATTACCATTATCATTTGATAATTGAAAACAAACAAAACAATAAATTGATGGCATACAGAATTGTATTAGAATGAAAAATGAATGATTTGAAGATGAATTTGTACATTTAATTTTTTTTCATCAACCATTGTTGTTGAGTTGAATATGAAATTATGTTGGTGTAAAAAAAAAAAAAAAAAAAATAGAAATCAGGATCAATCGACTCAAACAAAAATCGAAAATGAATGGCTGTTAATACAAGCAGCAGCAGCAGCAGATTGAATACACTTGAAAGCGTGTCAAGTATGCGTGTGCGTATGCGTGTGTAGGTTTGAATAATTAGTATTGAATTTAAATTGGTAAAAGTCAAAAGATAAAAGAAAACTCTAAGCACAAACACACTTACGATCGATTATAATTGAAAATCATTCAAATAGATTATCAATTATTAATTATGTAATAATTTAAGAATAATTCTGAATAAAATTCTGTAAAAATGATAATGTTAATAATGCAGTTCATTGAGCAAGAAAGAGTATTTCAAGATATTTATATTTTTCACGGAAGAAATTGAATACAAAGATATCAAAGCGAAATTCTCTGGAAAATGTAAATAGCGTTGACGCAATTATAAGCGTCAATTCTGCTGCTGCTCCTGCTGCTGGTAATTTGAAGCCTTGTAGCCCTGAAACAACGTTCACATCATTCAAAAAACAGAAAATGAATCATCGGTAGGCCCAAAATGGGCCCAAAGAAAAAAAGAAATTGACTGAAATTTTGAAAACATAAATTTCGTTCTTCCGTATTTCAATTGACATATTTAAAAAAAAAAAGAAGAAAAAATTGGAAAATTTGAAATTTGAAATGAACATTTTGAAAATTGTGATGAAGAATGCACAAATGAATGCATAAAATAGAATATTATTTTTGTTGTTGTTCATAATTTTCGATGTTTGCTTGTTCATTATTCACAGCAATAATACGAATGCCATTAAATGATTTGTTTGAACGACATTTTGTTTTGTTCAATGATTTTTGCTTTATTCAAATGTAAAAAACAAATGCAAAATTTTTTTTTCGTAATTTTTAATGACTACACAGAATTTATTATTGGGCCCCATACATAAGCTCAAAATTTATGCATATTTTGTACTCATATTCAATTTTTTTTTTTTTTTTTTTTTTTTGAAAAAAATGAAAAATTTGAAATTTTGATGAATAAATTTCCACTAAATTTCAGAATTCCCTGATATCGTTGAATTTAATTAAAAAAAAAATTCAAAAATTTAAATTGAATGTTTTTTTTCTGAATTCAAATTTAGAATTAGAATTATCACTGATGTGTGTGCATTATCTAAATGACCAGAAAATAAAAGCCTGAATTTTGGACAAAATTTATTCAAAAGAAAAAAATTGTTTTTTCTGCTAGAATTTTGGTCAAAAACAAAATCTAAAACTAGAAATTCTAAATGTAAACATGACAGAATTCAATGAAATAAAAATAAAACATTTGAAACAAAAATAAAATAAAATGAAATAAATAATCAAAATAATTGAAACAACTCTTGGTGATAACAGTAATAATCATTCAAATGAATGAATAAATGCACAATGAACAAACGAATAGAACAGAAATGAATAAATGAATTTAATTCAGAATGAATGAATGAATGAATAAATGTAATAATAATTTAATATATTTAAAAAAATGAAATAATTACAAATGGAAAGATAAAAGTGTCGAGAAAAATTTGCAAAATAAAATTAAAAACAATTTTCATTGAAAATAAATGAAAAAAAACACCAGGAGAAAAAGTGAAGCCAATTAACAAATGTTCAATTAACAATTTCGATTAATAAAAATGTAAAATAAAATTAAAATTTTGGTATCCGGAATCTATCTGAAATTATCAATCGAAAGATGATCGAAGAATTTGCCGATATGATCGTCAATGGTAGCAAAGAAATATGGAGAATATTTCAGAAAAAATTCATAATGAAATCATAATGATGGCCAAAAGATGGTTGGAAAGAATATGGTAGTTTGGTTCCGCAAAGAACAAAAAAAAAAACGAACAAACAAAAATGCGTCAAAATAATTTAACCAAAGATAAAATATTAAATACATTTTAAATTCATTTGTATTAAATTTAAAATGTATTTATTTTAATATAGAATATTATGAGAATCATAAATTTTGATAATGATTATAATAATCATCATCATCATTATTATTATTATAATGTTTATTGTTACATATTTTTCATTATTATTATCATCATTATTCATGTAATTCAAACATTTTTCATTTCATACCCACCATTATTTCCATCACTGTCGTTGAGCAATAATTGCAGTAGAAAATGGTCCGAAAAAATAAAATGAATTCACAAACATTGAATAAACAATGAAACAAAAATTTTGAATGAGAGCAGAGAATCAAAAATAAAATAGACACAAATTGGCAAAATTTGGTGAAATAAATTTATTTGAAATTGAATTTTTTTTTTATAAAATAACGATGTAAATCATGATTTTTAAAATTATGATGATTGTTGCGGAAGAGATGTTCAGAAAAGATTCAGTTTTGGCGCCAAATTAAAAATAATGGCGATGATAATCACACAATTGCAATTTCATTACGAATCATTTCATTTTGAATGTTTGTTTTTAGTTGTTGAACCAGTTTAGTGAAGTGATAATTTGTGACCATTTTAAAAACAAATGAAATGAAATGGCTTAAAATAGTTTTAAAATGGTTTAAAGTTTAAAATTTTCTAAAATTACGAAATACATCAGACAATTTAAATCGAAAAAAAAACTGAACTAAACTTAAACAAAAACACATTCGGTGAAACACATATTCTGTAATTTTGAACGAAAATTCTTAAATTTTAGAATTGAATGCTCACCACTGTTCACCATTGATGCTACAAATATTTTTTTTATATTCTACACTGAATTTCCCAAATTATTTTAGCTTTTTTTCATGAATTGAAATATGAATAACACATCACACACACACACACACACATCTAAATGAAATGAAAATGGAGAAAACGGGAAAATTGTTCCATTCACACAAATGTTTCATTCATTCTTTGCTTGATTCTATCAATGATGTTCCGAAATTCTTCTGCACAAACACAAACGCACACATGTGCAGAAATATTGCCATATTAAATAATATAGCGAATATAACTTGACGGCAATAATTCAATAATGATACGAAAATAGAAAATAGAATTACGAATAAAATAAAATAAAAAACATTTAACATTATTTGGTTATAATAATAGAATAGTTTGAATATAACAATAGATAGGGAATCGCTAGAATTGTATACTCTTGAACAGACTGAAATTTTTTTTTTTATTCTTTTTCATTATTTTCAACAATAATTCATTGCAGAATTCAACAATATTCTTGGGTTCAAAAAAAAAAAAAAAAAAAAAACAAAAAAAAAAAAAAACAAAACAAAACAAAACAAAAACCAAAAGAAACTTGGCATTTATGCAATTTTTCCATTCGTTTTATTCATAATTTTATTATTATTAATTCTATGGGAAAAATGAATTTGAAATTTTTCATAAAAATAATATTATTAGCATTATCATCATCATCATGATGTCATTGTCATTTGATGGATTCAATATGATGTTCATTTATTGAGTAGAAAAGATATAATTTTCGCTTTTCATTTACATTTTTTTTCCATTCATTTTTTAGACGAAAATCACTTTTACTGATAAAACTAAATGTTCGATTGTGTGTCCGTGTATTCATATCGTCGTTATGTGTCGTCATATTTCAATCATTATCAATGAAGCTATTTTTGTAAAATAAAAAAATTATTCATTCATTCATTCATTCTAACTCAATACAAACACATGTAATACATGATTGAATCGTACGATGTTGTACGATATGAATTGATATGAACCATTTCTCGTCAATATTATTATACCATCATCATTATTATTATCGTATCGTTATTTTGATTTTGTAGAATCCAAAATGAAAGAGAAAAGAATCGTAGAGATTTGTACAGAGAGTGAAAAAAGTGTGGTAGCGACATTTTATTTTCATTTTTATTTTTTCGTGCATCTTATTCGTCAAAACGCATTAAATCATAATAATAATAATGCCAATACAGAAAGGAATACAAAATAATATGAATCATGAATGCAGCTGTAGCTGATAATGGTAATGGCGATGGTGGTGGTGGTGGCGGTGATTGCTGGTGGAAATATCGCTCAAAATTTTCGCCTAAAATGCTTTTAATGCTTTCGTTTATTTTTTCGTCGTTTTTATCTTTACATTTTTCTTTGGAATTCATTTACCAAAAAGTTTGGTCCATCATCATATGCACCAAGAGAACGAGACAGAGCTAGACCATCATGATTGCTGTTGTAATCAAATTGAAATTTTTATCGTTTTCTATGGTCAAAAAATGTTCTGTTATTTTTTATTTATTTTTTAGTTTAGTTTTCATATATTCATCATTTGCGTGTACGCACAAGCATTGAGTTTGCGTTTCTGCATACATTTTCTTTGCATCCACACTCACAATGATCGAGAATTTAAGAATTTTTTACACTCAAAGAATTGCATTCAAAATTCTTTCATTGGAAAAATAAACAAATGAAAATTTTCATTTGATTCTTATGTACTGAAGAAACGAATGCTGGATAATGGTTGAACCTTAAATTTCTAATAGATAAATAATAAATGGTGAAAATAAACAATAAAAAATAAATAAAATTATTTCCAGTGAATATGATAAAATGAAATAGAATTTGAAATTATTCAACAATGATTAGATAATTCGCAAATTTTTGTCCAGTGTCTGGTCTCTCGCTCTGCGAATGTTCAGCGACAACACACGATTTCTTTTGAATTTTTCATTTCATAATTCTTGTCGATTTGATCTAATCTTAGAATATTTAGATAAATTGTTTTGAATAGATGATTGAGGGCAAATATGAAAACTTCTCGTATTTATTTTGGAAGCGTATTATAGTTGAAACTTGAGGATTTCAAAATAGAGTTTTCAAATTTCAGGACTTCCAGCTTTGAAAAAAAAGAGAAAATTTTATCAATAATTTAATGATTCTTGGAATTTTTTGTTTTGTACTTTTGGCCAAAAAAAGATTCTTTTGCCAATATTCCCTGTTTTGCCTCAATTCGTTGCAAGTCAATGGAAATTTTGAATCTCTTCAAATTTTTCTTCGAAGAACGAAAGTAAATCTAAAATAAGAATAAAATTTTAAATTTCAAATTTCCGAATTCAAATTGAAATGAACAGATTCTCCAGATCCTTTTTAGTGTGTTTCTGTGTAATCTATGTATCTACTCAAATCGTTAAAAATAATACATATGAATGAATATGATTTACCCATTTTTCGCTATTGTAACCCTTTCATTTAATCTTTTTTTTTCATCTAATAATTCAATGTATATTCGAAATGATTTGAATCATATGCAGAAAAAAAGTGAAAATTGTAAATTTAAATGAATTCAAAACAACTGGAATTGAATAAATGAATGATTTGATCAAATTCAATGGAATTGGCTTCCAACTAGCCTACTAAACATAGAAAAAGTTTTCATATTTATCTCATTTTGAAAGAAAAATTCCAAAAAAATTAAACTTAATTTCAATAAAAATAAAAATAATACGAATTCAAAATATTTATACAAACAGAAATATACATACAAACAACAATGTATAGCCTTTAAGAAATGTAATCGTTTTGCTGTGTAGGTGTGTGTGTGTGCATGGTACTCAACAAAATCTTTAGAAGATATTTGTGTTATGGATAAGAAAATAAACAAATGAAACAGATGGACCAGAAACATTTCCAGTATTTCCAGTTCCAACAAAAATGAATTTAAAAACAAAAATTTAAAGAAACCGATGTGTTCATAGGGTGGCAAGAAGTTTTCGGGTGGATTTATTTCATTTATTGCTAACATCAATGATTTGAGCCAGATTTTTCAAATTTTTTTGTCGAATTTGACTTTTTTCTCAGGATTTCATTTTTGGAATTTGAACCAGGAAAAATAAACAAATCAACAGAAATTTCTATTTGTTTCATCCGTTATTTTGATTTATTTCAATACCAAATATAAAGTTGATTATTATCATACACAATACCAAATGTGTTTCATTTGATATCAAAAATCCAAATCGATTGTGCCTAAATCTTGATTAAGAATCAGCAATTTTTCTTTCAATCTTTTCCCTCCCTGCACTCTATCTCTTCTACTAATTTATTTATCAAAATTTCATTGTTAATCAAGTGTTAAGACTACAAAATGAACCTCATTGAAGCACTATTTTTTATGAAAAAATGTCAAAAATATACTAGCTATGATTTACTTACTTTGACTTATGTTTTTAAGACACAAAAATCTATGATCAAATGTCAATTGTTTTTTTTCCAAAAGAATTTCATTTTTCTCATTTTTTTCTTTTGAAATAAAACTAAGACATCTTAATGAATCTTACAAAAATAATACTGTTCAATGATAGGGTAAGAGATATGCGTGTTAGTGCTCAGACCAATTTTATTTTTAAAATTTTTGTTCTTGTAAAAATCATGGACAAATTATGTTGCTATAAAATTGTCATAAGTTTCATACATTTTTATTTTTTTATTTTTTCCCTGAAAATGTTTTTGCAATCTAAAATGAATGTCTTCATTGAGCTAAATGTGATTGTGATTTTTTTCAAATTTTCAAAATTTCAAATTTTCAATCCTCGCTCAAATTCTCCGAACAATGGCTTCGATTCACTCAGTTTAATGTTGGGTAAAGCAGAGAGTCAAAGTGAAAATGAACAGAGGAATGAATGAAATGAAACGATAACGAGCCAAATGGCAGAGATTCACAAAGAACAATGAACCATTTGAAAAGCGATGAAATTTTTAAATTTGGCCAATAAATATTTTGCATCGTCCCGCTTTGTTTTTTATGGGGGAATAAAGGGGAGAAAAATGGAATGAAATCAAATAATGATGAAATATGAATCGAAAATGAGACAAAAAAATATATTAGAATAGGGAAAACATATGGAATCACCATTTGTTTCCTATTATATTTCATATTTTCAAATTTGTGTCTCAGTTTCATTCATTGGATTCTTTTCATTTTTATTTTTAAAATTTTGGATTTCATTCATTCAGTCATTTTGTTCATATTCAATTTTTGCTTGGTTAAAATAGAAATTTGTGAATGAAATTTTTAACATATTCAGCTGAAAAAAAACAAAAATTTTCATGAAGAAAAACATCGCAAAAACAGTCAAAAACAATCAAAATTGATTGTTTCAATGCTGCTTGATTGTTCTTGAACCAATAGAAAAAAAATGTGTAAAAATAATCTGAAAAAAAATACAGTCAAGTTAATAATATCGATCCAGAAAAAAAAACTATATTCATAACAGTTATGAATCAATGATGATGATGGGCCGCTAAAATATCGGGAAAAAAAATAGAAAATTCTTCATCAAGAATATTAAAAATATTGGAGAAGAAAATCTTCATTACAAGTTCTTCAAGAATTTTCATCTTACCATCTTTAAAATATTTCATTGATTTTTTTATTCAATATTTTAACATTTTATTTATCGTTTTATCATAATAATAATAATAATCATCATCATAATTGTAATAATAAAAAAATGATGATAATCACAATTATTATAAAATGAGATGAAATTCATATTTATGGTTAGGGTTGGCAAATAGTGGTGGTGAAAATGGTGGTGGAATTATATCGAAAAAAAAATTCAAATAAAAATAAATAAAACTCATTATTTACTAAAGTAGAATTTTTCCCATTGATATCTTTGATTCAAATTTCATTTGTTTTATTGCTTTTTTTTTCGTTGCTCAAAGTTTTCAGATCAATATTTTCATCATTTTCATTTCATTGATTCTGTTTCGGAATTATTCTTATTTGTGATTCCAATTTGAAAATAAGTGTAAGTTTAGTTCAATTTCATTTCACTGATTTTGGAGAATAAAAAGTTGCAAAATGAATGAATGAAAAGAGAGAAAAAGAAAATCCAATTCACAATTTCATTTAAAGAAAAAGAAATATTGATATTTCGATCATATTTTTATTCCTTGAAATTTTCTTTTTGCCAAAAAAAAAAAAAAAATGAAATGAAAGAGTTATAATATTGAATATTTACATCAGCCAGCAAGAGAGAATCAAAGAATTTCATTTTCAATTTACTTAATAATAATAATGAAAAAAAATTGATTTCAAAGCACCATATTGGAGAGAATTTTTCCATTTTTCTTCATTGGATTCTGAACTTTTGTTGGAAAAAGAAATTTATAATAAAAAAAATTGAAATTGAAATTTTCTTGAATCGAAATTCACAACATAATGACAGATATTTTTGTTTATTTCCAGAATTCAATATTTGATTTTCACCCCGTTTTTCCATACATTCTCCTTTTATATTCGCATTGAAATTCTACGAAAAAAAATCAATGAAATTTTGAAATCAATGCGATTGCATTAACAGTAACTAAAAGTTGGTTTGAAGTTAAAATGAAAATGAAAATAAAATATCACCACTGCAAAAATATTAAATCAAAAAAAAAGTTAATAATAATGATGTTAATAATGTTAATAATAGTCAAGAGAAAATTTGAATTTTTTTCGGGTTGATTTTTTTTTCGGTTGAAAGCATATAAAATTGGATGATGATGGAAATATATTTCGGCAAAATATGATACTTTTTTTCTGGCTATAGTTTTGAAATGCATTGAAAAACACAAATTTTTACGAAAGAAAATAAATTAAATGTGTTTCAATTTTCGTTTGTTTCATTTCATTTTTTGATTAAATTTCTAAATTTTTTTTATGGTTTGAATGAATGAATGAAACCATTCAATGAGCCAATGTATTTGTTGTACAATCATACAAGAATATCAAATAATAGACTTGATAATCGAAAAAAAATGTGCAAAATAATAATAACAACATTCAATGAAATCAAAATCCATACAAACCCTCCACATGCTACTTTTCTTTTATTATTATTCCTTTGACTACTGAATTATTAATTTTTATTTTTCGTTTTTTCATTCATGTTTGATGAACAACAAAAAAATAATGAAAACGCAGGGAAATTTTTTTTTGATTTTCTTTGATTCTTTGAATCTTTTTTCCTGAGAAATATATTCCTTTAATATCAAGAAAATTTTGACGTATAATTCATTGATAGATACATCAAAAAAATTGATTCTTTTCATAATATTAATCAATTGATTAATATTCTGAATAAATGAATGAAAAAATGATTTCCACTTTAACTCTTTGTTTGCCCTTTGCTTGATATGTCGCTCATTATTATTAGCATCAAATTGATCAATTCCATTCAGCGTAGCTGATTATGATGATGGATCTTGGATCACACAACAACAACAACAACAATGATGATGATAATATCAATATTTTTTGAAGAAAAAAAAATATAAAAATTTGTGTCGCATATGATAATACTTTTTCCCTTTATTATTGCCAATTCAATAATCTTTCAAATACATAAAATCGATTCAAGAATTTAAAGCTACCAAAAGATAAATGTTTTCTTAATACAAATTTATATCAATCGATGTGTTTGAAACACACACACACATACACCAACACCAACTTTGGATATCACCAAAATAATAATGATGATATCGATGTCTTCAAGCATTGATGCACAAAATATAATCGAAAAAAAACGAATGAAAAAATCGATTGATGTCATCAAAGTATAAATTTATATATTGGCAAGTTTTGATCTTTTTTTGCTTTTAGCTTATTTGATTGAAACAAAACACATTCATTTTAAAAAGTATGGATATTGGTGATATTGGTGGTGGTGATGATGATGATGATGATGATGATGATAAGAATAAGAAGAAAAAAAGATGAAAAAACTTTCTTCTTTTCATCATCATCATCATCATCATCATCACCAACAACATCATCATTATTATTAATAATAACATTGGTGAATGAAAAGATGATTGGTAACGGATGGATGGATGGATGGATGAATGCATATGATATGATGATGACGAGAGAGCAAGAGAGAGATGGATTGAATTCAGATCGTGAAATCGAGATCACAAATCGATTCTGAATCGAATATCGAATCGTATAGCGATCGAATTAAATTGAAAAATTGAAACGGATCAATCATTTGTTTTTTTGTTTTTTTTTGTTGATTTCTTCATTTAGTCATTCCTCATTTTTATCGATATTAGTATTAGGGAGCGATAAAAGAAAATGCCTGAAATAATATGAAACGTTGAACAGCTTGAAATTGATCTTGCTGTACTTGTGATCTACGAAAAACAACAACAACATGAAAATTAATTACATTTTTTTCTTATTCTTATTTTGGCAGTTTCAAGAGAAAATATAAATAAAATGAAATGAAACTTTCGTATAATAATAATAATAATGGTAATAATAATTATAAATCAATATTTGAATGATCTTTGATATATTGAAATAAATTTATTTTCTTCATCTATTCACATCTATGATCGTTGCCACTCGGTGAATTTAAATTGATTGATTTTTTTTCTTCATTTCTCAGTAAAAGAGAATTCAGAGAATGAAAAAAAAATGAGAAAAATTTCTTGCCATTTTGAAAAACGATTCATTTCAGAATTGAAAGTCTCGTTGATTCGATGAAAATGATGCATGCGAGAGTGTATGCAATACAAATATTTGTATTTCATTACCATCATCATAACATATTGTGTGATATTCCATGAGCTTGACAACGAAACAGAGACCAATGAAAAAAAAATCAAAAGTCAAAAGTCATTTGGAATTTTTTTTTCTATTTCGTCTCAATTCAATCATCGATCCAAAAAATGGTATTTTTCATTCGATCATCATCATCATCATCATCATCAGTGTCGTTGTTGAAATTTTTGGTCTTTTTTTTTTGATCTTTTAAATTGTCAATTTTGCTTATGCTTGCTTTTTTTTCGCTTATTTCGTTTCTCTTAATTCGATAAACATTTTTCTCTCCATTGGTAAACATTGAATTCGGTTCTTTCTTACAATTTTTCAATCCAATAAACAATGACAATATATGTTGGCCAAATTCTTCGCATGACTCTTGTTGTGATTTGGTCAAGTTTTGCTTCTAAGGCCAAGAATTGACCAAATCATTTTGCAATTTTACTGCTGCTGTTTCATATAACAATTTGAAATGAAATTTTGAATTCATTCATTGTTACAAAAGAATATTCATTGAATCTAGTAAATCATTTGATGAATTGTACCCGGGATAAATTCTGCACGTTTCAAATTTTATTCTGTACATTCATTTGTTTGTTTGTTCAATTATTTGTTTGAATTTGAATTCAATTTTTTAGTCAAACTCAAATAAATGATCTTTACTTAAATAATAAATAATCATATTGGACCTACAGATAGAGAGAATCTAAATTCTATAACTTACCCATTTTTTTTTGTTTCATGGATTTTATTGATGATAATGATAACGATAGATTTATTGTTTATTTTCTCTTTTTTTTGTTTGTTTTGTTGATTGAAAATTTTCTGCTACTTCCTGTTTATTTTATTGATTGGATCATTTGTCAACAATAATGATTCGCTATGATAATATTGAAGATAATATTGATAATAATGAGACCGAATAAGAAAAAGAAAAATAAGAATAAAAAAAATTGATGATAATGTTGATTTCTTAAGAATCGACTAAAAGAATTTTATTTTATCGAAATTCATTGTGACCTATGGGAGAAAATCTATGCAATATCATCATAATCATTATTATTATTATTATTATATTCAAAAGAAATTGATTGTGTAAGCAAAAAAAAAAAATTCTTCATAAATTTTCGACATTTCTCCAATCAATATTATTATTATTATTATTATCATCATCATTATGTTTATTTGACATTGATTTTGCTGTGATTGAATGCAGTGCAAAAACAATAAAAAGAATAATAATAATGATTTTGATTGTGTGTTCAAAGTTGTATTGTAATCATTTTTTTTACCATCATCATAATCATCATCATCATCATCAGTGTCTAAATTTATCTGTTCTTGTACCATTCGGTGCCGTTTATTCATTTATTTTCATATGAATTTCATAATCATTGTTGGTATTTATGTTCATTATCTGATGCCTGATGATTGAAGAAAAACAAAAACAACAAAACATGAAATCAACAAACAAAACAAAACATAAAACCAATTAATGACGAACCTAATCATAATATACACACACACACACACACACACACACACACACACATACAAAGTACATATCCGAACAAAATCATCTATAAATAAATCAATAATAATATTACAAATCCAGACGACTAGCAACCACATGCATACGGACATATACGGGAAAAATGAATGACGATTTAATTAATTAATTAATTAATTAAAAAAAAAAAAACATAAAAGAAGACAATGAATGAATGTTGATGATGATTATGAAGTTGTTTTGAAATATTGAATATATGAATGAAATACAATAAAAACAATAATTTCAAACAAAGATAATCAATTTTGAAAATCAAATAATGTAAATAATGAATAGATAATGTATGCAAACAAACAAACCAACAAAAGCGAAAAAAATAATTACAATTTAGAAATGATGAAGATAATAATTATTTTCTATATTTTAGCTATCGATTAATACGAATGAAATTATTGAAATAAATTGAAATTTTTAACTTCAAATCACACTTAGCATTTGCCCTCTTTTGATGATAAAATTGATCAAATTTGAAATTTTAATTCTTGAAATTATCGTAAAGATGAAAAATGAAAAGGTAATTTTTTTCAATAATAGATGGCATGCTATTCTGCAAAATTCAAACATTTTCACTTTACAATACATATCATCACAAGGCTTCACAGTGTTGTGGACCATGGACCAAAGCTTGGTCCGTACCTTTATTTGGTACCGATACAGTTTCTGTTTGTAATTTTGATGTTTGATTCAAATATATAAAGTTTATTGAAAATATAAATATTAATATAATGATTATAAAAACACTTGAAGATTTTTGGTGACAATTATAAAAGACAAATAATAAATAGTTCAATGTTGTGGTGATAGGCGATGTTTCGCCCTTATATATGTAAATAATTATTCATCACCACAACCACCAATCGTTCATTTTCTAATTATTAAAGTTCATTCATTAATGGATGATGCTGATGGACTTGAGTTATCGTTTTCCTAACAGTTTCAATGTGGTACTATAGTATAGTAAATTTTGTTTAATATTTATTTCTAGTTCTTTTAAAATAGTTTCAAATTTTTCTTTATTCAATTTTACTGAATGAAATGTTTATTAAGGATGTTAAATCAAACAAAAAATCTTCTATCTAAACTTAGTACGGCAGACAAATTCATGGAAATTGCTGCCGCAATATTTGCCCCGCCGATTAGATTCACAGGCGTGCATGCAATGCCCTTGTTCCAAACATCTAAAGCACAATCGATTTTGTCGTATGATCTTCATCCTTTCGTCTCTTCTCATAGTCTTAGGACAATCCGCAGAATAATGCCAGATGGATTCACAAAAACAGCACCATCTTTGGGAATAATCTTCTGGTTCGAAAAGTCGATCGGTATCTCGAGTCTAATCAACATCTGGTATTTCCTCCTCGTCGGCTTCTTAGATTATTTTTCGGAGATGATAGCAGACAAATTGATGCATCTTGCCCTTGCAAAATATACAGTTTCGAGTAGATTGACACGAATGTATGAAATGCCCTGGTTTAAGGCATCTGTCGCATAGGCTTCATCTGCTCGTCTCTAGTCATTCTTCTGCTACAATCAGCGCTAGAATGAGATCTGGTGTTGCAGAAATAGCAATTTTGCTCCAATTTTTCTTGTTCAATCCGCTCCCAGCGGAAGTCCAGGGGCGATGATTCTTGAATTGGATTTTGAATGTACTCAGGCGGTTCATATTAAACCGGATCTCCTTTGTTGGGGTCGATGGTCTAATAGATATATGGTTCATTAGGCCAACGTTTAATATGGGCCTTTATACGAAAATTCTCACAAAATTTTTCGATTTCATCAATAAATGCAAGACGCGTTTTGTTGTTCATTATTGATCTTTTTTTCTTGCAAAATTTAATATTAAAGCTGGTTTTTACTAAAAAAGAATGATTTGTCAAAATGAAATTTCGAATAATTGACTGGAATATTTATACAATTTCTATCATTTCTGTTTTGAAAATGTCCGAACAAAAATAAATGAAAAAATGAACATAAATGATTGCAATTTGTTGATATTGAACAAATGTCGAATTTATTGATAAGATAAACAAGATTGAATACATTAACAACATAAAGAGCACGCCTTTTTAGTGACTAGGCATGTTTTTTTATCGAATCTGATGATCAGTTTTGCTTGTTTTATCATTTTATGACTCAATCATAAGCCAATGGTGTGATTTTAAAGGAAACGACAAAATTATTTCCACTATTTTGACGTTGCACCTTCGGTGTGAATGGCAATACTGAATTTTACAACAATATTGATAATATTAAATAATTCCACAGAAGCTTCAAGAGCCCTAATTTTGAACAATTCCACAAGTTTCTAGGGCGCAAATGGTGTCAAATAGGATTTTGCAATAACAATTATGCACCAGTCATATTGACTGGTTATGGTAGAAATTGGTTTATTTTAATTGCTGGTAAATCTTGTGTTAATGTTCAAATTGAAATTTTGTTGGATTTTTTTTTGTGTCGGTCAATTACAAAGAAAATGTTTGAAATAAAAGATTGATCATTTTCTTTCATTTTATGTTTGTTATTTTGAACTGGCGTTTTAAACAATTTCGCATATGGTAAATGATTTGAGTGATCAATACCAATCAAAAACAATAAACATGAATGATTGCAATTTGTTTATACTGACGATATTGTACAATTCCGCTGAAGCTTCAAGAGCTCTAATTTTAATGAATTTTGTGACAGAATATTTCAATGTTCGTTCCGAACATATGTGAATTTGTTTGAAATTATGGGCAATAAAGCTTTTGTGTAAATATACAAATATCTTGTTGATAAATAAACTAAGAAGGCAATAAACAAATTGCAATCATTCATGTTTATTGTTTGATTTCTTTGACTGACATTGAGTGATCTTAGACCATATTTGGAATCGTTCAAAACACCAGTTCAAAATAAAAAACATCCAATGAAACAAAATGATCAATCTCTCAATTCAAAAATTTTCTTTGTAATTGACCGGCACAAAAAAAAATTTAACAAAATTTCATTCTGAAACATTTACACCGGATTTACCAGCAATTAAAATAAACCAATTTCTACCATGACCATTCTAAATTGTCTAAATTGTTGTCATCACTGAAAAGCGAGCCGTATCTGTTATTGACGAATCTCATCGCCAGAAACTTATCATTCGAGGCCATATGGAAAGAAATATGCGATAAATACGATGATCCCAACAGTGTTGTATTGGAATTGCGACGACAACTCAAAGCTGCACCGTCTGTCCGAAACGAATTTGATGTTGAAAACATGAAAACAGTCAAAGTAATTGTTGAAAACGTTAATGTTGTCTTATCAAATTTGCCTATCCATGTTGATCCGTCATCCCTGATCGAACTCGTAGCAGATCGACTTTATTTCCGTGCAAAGCATCAATTGGTTTCAGAGTGCACCAATTTCAATCAAGCAAAAGATTGCATTTGCAATTTGTATGAAAAAGCGGTTAGATTTGACACCGGCAGCTTTGGTCGAAACTATACTAAGGCATAAGCCGAAGTCGATGAGAATAAGTTTAAATTTATTGAACTAAAGAATAAATAAATAATTTAAAAAATCAATCAAATGTAAATAAACAAATAAAAAAAAAGAAAATCATTGATAGATGATTTTACATCTATTGGAAACAATTAATTTTAAAAGTGCATGATGACAACCTTTTTATATTTTTGGTTGTCATCATGATGAAAGTTCACAATGATGATTAGCATAGGCCTTTGTTATGCTGCTATGCTTCACAATGGAAAAAATTCAATGAATGTCATTTGTATCGCTAATATTAATACAAATAAACTTATATTTTCATGGTAGTGATATATCGAAAATAATTCATGAATGATGCCCATCAACCAGAAAGAAATTATTTTTATTTTTCTTGAACCAACAATCGTGTGCTGTATGACCATTTTTTTTACATATTGTGCATTTAATCCTTTTGAAATGTTCATTAAATTTTTGTGTAGTTTTCTTAACTACATCGTATGTTTCATTTGTATCATTATTATTACTGAAATTTGCTGTAACTGGTTTGATCTTCATTTCTTCATCATATTCAATGAATTCATTTTTTAATGCATTGATTGTGCATATTGATTTTGACATTAAACCATCAACCAGCGATTTGATTTTTTCATTTGATTTTAATATATGTATGATAATGATGCATCTGATTTTTTCGGTAAAATCTATCCAGTCTTTGTCAAAATAGTCAAATTTGACTAGAATCTCTTCCCGCCATAATCGTAGACTACCAGAAATATACAAACAGCTGTAAATTTCACTGTACTTGCGTACCGCTGTTGCTAGTGTATCTTTGTGATCGACATTAACTTCCAAAGTTGATATACTGTTTCACATTTTGCGACCACATCTAGTTTTGACGGTATAACCACGCTCTGCTACCAAATTGTTAAGAAATAGAATATATTTTATTTAGGAACCACAAAAATAATAGTAAAGTATATTTTTTAATTAATGGAATTAAACTATTTATATATTCATAAATACTAATTTTATTAGTCATTTGTCAGCAGTTAAAAAAATTGTTCATCAAAGTTTCCCTCATCTTTTTCTCAAAATGTTTTTGCGCATAAATGGGAAACTAGAAATTTTCAACACCTTTCCAGATTGATTTCAAGGAAGTTTCTGCGAATTTTTTCGCGCCAAAATAAGAAATTTTTCAGGGAATTTTTAACACTGATCTAAATGAATTTCAGAAAAGTTTCTCAAAATTTTTTTTTCTTGTCGAATTGAGAAACTTTTCAGGAAATTTCATAGTCATTTCATTTCTAGGAAGTTTTTTCCATTGATTTTCTATGGAGGTGTTTTCTCCATGGATTTTCTATGGGATTTTTTCGACTTAGATTTTTTCCTTCATTTTCCATATCCATACATTTTACACAAATGATTGCAATGTGTTTGTATTGAGATGGGATTGTATGTGTTCTGTATGTAACTCAATCATTATAATGATTATATTGCAACTCGTAGTATGTGAGTGAATATGTACATGTTATGATCTGCATGAAAACTTGTAGTGCGCATGTTTTATTTCAGTGAGAGTTGATATCCTTGAACAGAGCTAAATATATGATTGTTGTTACTGTTGCTTGTGCTTTTGCTTGCATTCAACTATAATGATAAGCTATATGATATCTAATTTAGCTTGAAGTCTCTCAAAATGATTGATTATAGTTACTGTGGCAATAATCTTCGGCTTTCTATGAGTTTAACCACTATTTTGGTGATAATTTCATTAAATTTGTAACTAAATCATAGACTACTGGCTTGAAGCCGATGATTCGCAATGATCACCTATGAGGATCGTATTCACCCCAAAATTTTTGTCGAAGTTTGCTACATTTGTGGCAAGATCGACTTGTAAGTCGAAAAAAAAGTCGCTTACATGCCAGCAAATTTTAATGCTGATTGTCTGTGGCAATCAGCATTAAGTTTGCTTGCATGTTCGGCTTTCGGTTGAGCGATTTACCAATTTATTTTCGCTCGCCGATGATTGCAGTAGTAACCTTCTCCTACGGAGTGGTGAAATCGCGATTATCTTGCTCGAAAAAATTGGCAAACGCGTTTCGACGTGTTTGGCTTGGATGAGAAGTTTCGGCTTCTCGTTCAAGTACCTAAGCGTATGAAATTTGCTTGATGCAGATTTCGTATCAGTGCTATGCATTACTGGCTTATAGTATCGGTTCACCCCGAAATTATAGTCAGAGATGCATGCGTAAGCTGAAGATTCCTGTCAACTTGGTATTGCTCGTTAGCCGAATGCCGATTCATGGATACGTTGTGGTTGTGGATGGATCCAGAACTTGGCTTGTTTTCGCTTGTCGTGCTTAAATGTGCGGCTTGAACGGCGGAACAGCCAATCGTTTATTGCTACAAGCTGAAGAAGATCGACGATGGAGCCTGTTATCGTTAAGATTTGGCTTTAGATCGTACTCAGTACGATCATCATAATGGACATGATCGATAGTAAGACTAGCTTTCCACCTAAGCAGTGATGTGTGATGCAGTCGTCATGTCCAAATGTTGCATCGATTCATTGAATCGTGTAGCAAAAGCAGTGTTCGGCCGATGCTACAGTAGCCATATGGAGGTTCATAGCATGAGGCCAGAAACGTCTGCTATTACCTGGTTGATCCTGCCAGTAGTCATATGCTTGTCTCAAAGATTAAGCCATGCATGTCTAAGTACATACCGCATTAAGGTGAAACCGCGAATGGCTCATTAAATCAGTTATGATTCATTGGATGTTGACCAATTACATGGATAACTGTGGTAATTCTAGAGCTAATACATGCCGAAAAGCTTCATCCTCGTGGTGGAGCGCATTTATTAGACCAAGACCAAAGGTGGCAACACCTTACGGTGGTGACTCTGGATAACTACAGCTGACCGCATGGCCTCGTGCCGGCGGCATATCCTTCGAGTGTCTGCCTTATCAACTTTCGATGGTAGGTTATATGCCTACCATGGTTGTAACGGGTAACGGAGAATCAGGGTTCGATTCCGGAGAGGGAGCCTGAGAGACGGCTACCACATCCAAGGAAGGCAGCAGGCGCGCAAATTACCCACTCTCAGAACGAGGAGGTAGTGACGAAAAATAACAATACGGGCTTCGCTTATGCGTTCTCGTAATTGGAATGAGTACAGTTTAAATCCTTTAACGAGGATCAATTGGAGGGCAAGTCTGGTGCCAGCAGCCGCGGTAATTCCAGCTCCAATAGCGTATATTAAAGTTGTTGTGGTTAAAAAGCTCGTAGTTGGATCTCAGCTTATTCGCCATGGTCCACTTGACGGTGGCTACTGTGGCGATGAGCAATTTATCGCATTGTCCCACGGTGTTCTTAATTGAGCGTCGTGGGCGATCGATACGTTTACTTTGAAAAAATTAGAGTGCTCAAAGCAGGCATCATCGCCTGAATACTGTTGCATGGAATAATGGAATAGGACCTTGGTTCTGTTCTGTTGGTCTTCGGAATCGAGGTAATGATTAAGAGGGACGGACGGGGACATTAGTACTGCAGCGATAGAGGTGAAATTCTTGGACCGCCGCATGACTAACCAAAGCGAAAGCATTTGTCAAGAACGTTTTCATTAATCAAGAACGAAAGTTAGAGGTTCGAAGGCGATCAGATACCGCCCTAGTTCTAACCATAAACGATGCCAACCAGCAATCAGCCAGAGTTTATTGTATGACTCGGCTGGCGGCTTCCGGGAAACCAAAGTTTTTCGGTTCCAGGGGAAGTATGGTTGCAAAGCTGAAACTTAAAGGAATTGACGGAAGGGCACCACCAGGAGTGGAGCCTGCGGCTTAATTTGACTCAACACGGGGAAACTCACCCGGTCCGGACACTGGAAGGATTGACAGATTAAGAGCTCTTTCTTGATTCAGTGGGTGGTGGTGCATGGCCGTTCTTAGTTGGTGGAGCGATTTGTCTGGTTAATTCCGATAACGAACGAGACTCTAGCCTACTAAATAGTGTTGGGCACCTTCGGTTGTCCGAACGCTTCTTAGAGGGACAAACGGCGTTTCAGCCGTATGAAAAAGAGCAATAACAGGTCTGTGATGCCCTTAGATGTCCGGGGCCGCACGCGCGCTACACTGAAAAAATCAGCGTGCATTTGTCTACCTACTCCGAAAGGAGCGGGAAACCGAGTGAAACTTTTTCGTGATTGGGATTGGGGATTGTAATTATTGTCCATGAACGAGGAATTCCCAGTAAGCACAAGTCATCAGCTTGTGTTGATTACGTCCCTGCCCTTTGTACACACCGCCCGTCGCTACTACCGATTGGATGTTTTAGTGAGGTCTTCGGACGGGCCAACGTAGCCATCCTCGTGGTGGCCATGTTCGGCCGGAAAGATGACCAAACTTGAACATCTAGAGGAAGTAAAAGTCGTAACAAGGTTTCCGTAGGTGAACCTGCGGAAGGATCATTATCGGTGTTTGAGACTCTACGAGTCTTTGAACATTTGATTATAAATATCGAACGATTAGTTGCCCGTTATCACAAATGGGTCGACTGACATTTGATGCTATTGACAATGTCAATTTGAATGCTCTGAAGAGGTTCGATGGTTTTTGTGGGCAACACAAGCAAGAGCCGTGAACACTTCCCAATTATAGAGCCTGACATTAGACGATATGTATCTGTGTCGGCGACTCTCTTTGTGTTCTGTCGGTACCTAGTCTACAGTTCCTGCTGTTCCTGACAGCGTGGATGTAGTGTGTCAGTTTAATCGCTGCCGCTAGGTTTAAATATCGGATTTACAAATGTAAATACCGAAGCCACAGGCACAAAGCAACTTTTTTTCATTTATTTTAACCAAGCCATTTATGAATAATCATAAATTGTGCCATTATTAAAATGCACAAGAAATAAAAAACTACTGCCAGTGGTGGATCACTCGGCTCGCTGGTCGAGGAAGAACGCAGCTAGCTGCGATAATCGGTGTGAAATGCAGGACACCCCGATCACTCGACATTCGAACGCACATTGCAGCTACTGGATATCCGGTGGCTTCGTTTGTCTGAGCGTCGTATACAATATGTTCAAACAAATTGAAGATTTGCTCGTCGCGATTTGTTTTGCGTCGTCAAATCAAGTCAAACAAATGATGCTGCTGACCTTACGTGATTCGAAATGTGGCTTTGTTGCACATTCTCACGAAAGGTATTTGGCGTTTCCTGCCGAACACCTATGAATGTGTGTCCATTGAATTGCCGGTCACTTGTCATCATTGTATATTAATTTTAAATTGTTAACTTTCGACCTCAGATCAAGCGAGATTACCCGCTGAATTTAAGCATATAATTAAGCGGAGGAAAAGAAACCAAATGGGATTCTC